>CM065590.1:273262213-273936756 GCA_033119425.1 Bufotes viridis
ATATTCATGCAATTTGTAGAAGAATTACAGAACGTGAGAACAATTAAGGCTAAATTTCAGGTCTATTTAAGCGATATGTTGACCACAAAACAGATACAGGAACTTAGGAGAAGTGATTTGATTGCAAGCAGATCCCCTTTCCTTTTCTTCTCCCTTCCAAGGTCTCCTGCCTTTCAATACCTTTTGTCCTTCAATTCCCATGCTGTGTCTGTGCTCCATCTGTGCAGTGAATGCTGCCTTCAGTATTTTTCCAGGTGGGATCAACCATCTCCAACTTCAAACACAAACATCCTAAAGCATATTCTCAGAATGTTAACTTCCTACATCTTGCATGTAAATAATAAGAAACTGATGCTATCACTTCCCTGATGATGGGAGTTTATTTTTTCCCCCAAGGGTTTTCAGAATAAAATGAAAGGTCTTTCTTTGTCCTTTAATGATCGTTCAGCTTTCAAGCTCTTTGAAATATGATTATTATAAGGTAATTGTTAATTTTAAATTCCATGACTTACCCTTTAAGGTATGGAAAGATGTTGCGTGTCCACAGCCCTGGCAACATGTGGTGGTCAATGGTCATATGAATTTGCAAGTAAAACTGAGGTATTATTGTCAAGGTTGAACATGCAGGAGCCAACGATCGCCAAGTCTTGAAGGTATCGTATAGTTCTCCCCATAAGACGCATTTTCTCCCCCCCAAAAGTGGGGGGATAATGCCCCTGCGTCTTATGGGGCGAATACTAATGAGCGCTTCCATTATGGAAGCGCTCATTAGTACAGGAGGACCAGGAAGCGGTAAAGGCTCGGTACTCACCGATTCCTGGTCCTCGGCTGTTGGCTGTGCAGAGCGTAAGGGTGCTCTGTGACCTCACGCTGTGCGTGCCAGTTCACAGCACAGCCGACAGCAGGAGGAAGAAGATGGCGGGCGGTGAGGAGCAGCAGCATCCAGGAGCAGGAGAGATATATGTTTTTTTTATTTTATAAAACAGGAGGCTGCTTGGGGCTTATCTGAGGCAATGGGGGTGATGAGAGGCATAATGGCTGATAATGGGGCTGCTGAGAGGCATAAGGGCTGATAATGGGGGCTGATGAGGGGCATAATGGGGGCTTATGAGAGGCATAATGGCTGATAATGGGGGCTGATGAGAGGCATAAGGGCTGATAATGGGGGCTGATGAGAGGCATAATGGCTGATAATGGGGCTGATGAGAGGCATAATGGCTGATAATGGGGCTGATGAGAGGCATAATGGCTGATAATGGGGGCTTATGAGAGGCATAAGGGCTGATAATGGGGCTGATGAGAGGCATAATGGCTGATAATGGGGGCTTATGAGAGGCATAAGGGCTGATAATAGGGGCTGATGAGAGGCACAAGGGCTGATAATGAGGCTGATGAGAGGCATAAAGACTGATAATGGGGGCTGATGAGAGGCATAATGGCTGATAATGGGGCTGATGAGAGGCATAATGGCTGATAATGGGGGCTGATGAGAGGCATAATGGCTGATAATGGGGGCTGATGAGAGGCATAATGGCTGATAATGGGGCTGATGAGAGGCATAATGGCTGATAATGGGGCTGATGAGAGGCATAATGGCTGATAATGGGGGCATAATGGCTGATAATGGGGCTGATGAGAGGCATAATGGCTGATAATGGGGGCTGATGAGAGGCATAAGGGCCGATAATGGGGGCTGATGAGAGGCATAATGGCTGACAATGGGGGCTGATGAGAGGCACAAGGGCTAATAATGGGGGCTGATGAGAGGCATAAGGGCTGATAATGGGGGCTGATGAGAGGCACAAGGGCTAATAATGGGGGCTGATGAGAGGCACAAGGGCTGATAATGGGGGCTGATGAGAGGCACAAGGGCTGATAATGGGGGCTGATGAGAGGCACAAGGGCTGATAATGGGGGCTGATGAGAGGCACAAGGGCTGATAATGGGGGCTGATGAGAGGCACAAGGGCTGATAATGGGGGCTGATGAGAGGCACAAGGGCTGATAATGGGGGCTGATGAGAGGCACAAGGGCTGATAATAGGGGCTGATGAGAGGCATGGAGGCTGATGAAAGGCATGGAACTCTTATCTGACGTCTGATTGCGGGTCTGATCTGAGGTCTTATTAACATTGGGGGTCTGGTTGGGGCTGTCAGCTGAGGTCTGATTAACATTGGGGGTCTGACTGGTGGTCTGACGTGAGGTGTAATGAAAAATATTTTTGTCCTATTGTCCTCCTCTAAAACCTAGGTGCGTCTTATGGGCGAAATAGGGCGAAAAATACAGTAATATCTCAGTTTTACCTGCAAACATGTGCAACCAACTGACCGCCACATGTGGCCAGAGCTGTGGACACGCAATGCTTGCCTGACTACTATAGTAACATAGTTTGTAAGGCTGAAAAAAGACATATGTCCATCCAGTTCAGTAAGTTATCCTGCAAGCATGGGGAAAAGACCATATATAATACACATAAGAAAAATAGAAAAAAACAAACAAACTGCAAGTCTAGGTAAGGCAATAAGTATCTGGATGGTTACTGTGGGCAATACCTCAGTATACAAGTTGTTATATACAGATTAACCTCTCTCATTTATTATGACTTTACATTCCTGTGGGTTGAGACAATTTAAGTTTCCACTATAAACTCTACAACATTCTTCTTCTTACATGTGCTCATTATATGGGACAGGACAGTCTTACAGGTTAAAACTATTGTCTTCACATAAAGTTCTAATCTAAATGGGGAGGAGGCTATAAATATTAGGCTATAAGTCATGGGCCAGGACACACAACTATGAAACTTATAATGCCCCCACCCCTCAAAAACTAATGATGTCTATAATGGGTTACAGCAGCAGCTGCTAGGTGCACCCATACACCACCTACGTGACAATTGTAGTTAGTAGAAGCGTCCAGCCTCCAAACTGTACATTTCTACTAGTTGTTTTTGTTCTTATACATTACTTTCATGGGTGAAATACAGGGTGAGCTATTCACCTACCATTTAGGATGCATCCACATAGAATGTAATTTGCTGTGGAAAAATCTGCAGCAGGTTTGGCAATGGATCCGGGACAAATCCTGAGTTACATGCAGATGTTTTGCGGATTTTGCTGCATTCTTGCCACAGATTTTATTTTTATCAGTGATTTTGAGCCAAAACCAGGTGCGGCACTTAACACAGAACGGGAGCAGATCTTTCTCTAATGTCTTTGCTCCATGGAGGGTCCAATCCTGGTTTTGGCTCACAATCAGTGATGGAAATCACTGACTAAACACTGACGTGTGAATGAGGCTTACCCTGTGAACTGCAAAGTCCGCAGCAAAAATTGACATGGTTTGTATTTCAAATCCACATTGCCATTAAGTTTATAATATGGATTCTTCTCAGCAGCATGTGGATGGGATTTGCTAAAACCTCAGCCACTTTGCTGGTACTGTAATATGCTACGGATTTACTACACAAAAAAGTCTGTGATGGATTTGTGGGCATGGCTAAAAGAGAAATACGGTAGGGAAACCGGTTACATGAGGCGCTAGAGGTGGCAAGGTCGGGCTTCTGATAGCCTAATTTTAAATATTTAGTCAACGTTTGCAGGATCAGTTTTGCAAATGAAATATTTGTACTTTGTTTAATTGCCTCCGAGTATAGTGTTTTTTTTTCCAATTAAACCTCCACTGTCTTCTTCCTCTTTATGGTAATTTACAGTAGTTTACCAACAGGACGGCAGCCGCAGAAATTCTCCCTAAGTGGAGCCTGCCCAAAAATTACTGAGTCAGACCTACCATGCGCTCTCTAAGGGGATTTTCTACTATCTTGAAGAAGTACTTGCAGCTTTTAGTTTGGTTCCTCTGTGCCCCCGTTGGCTTTTCTGCACTAACTTCTCTTCTTTTCCCTGGTGAAGCTTCCACCTGAAGTCTCTGGCCCAGAATTAACTCTTCACTGTGTAGTCTCATGAAATATGGTACTGTAGATCTCATGAGATGATCAAGCTGAGCAAGGCTCAGAGACTTCAGTCAGAAGCATTGTCTGGGAAAAGAAGAGAGGAACATTCAGTGCACATAAGGCCTCATGCACACGACTGCAGTTTTTGCGGCTCGGGTGCGGACCACTGGGGCCGCAAAAGATGCGGACAACACTCCGTGTGCTGTCCACATCCGTTGCTCCGTTCCGTAGCCCCACAAAAAAAATATAACGTTCTATACTTGTCCGTTTTGCGGACAAAAATAGGCATCTTTATAATGGGCCTCCCATTCCGTTAATTGCGGAAGGCACAAACGCGGCTTCCGTGTTTTGCGGATCTGCAATTTGCGGACCGCAAAAAACGGAACGGTCATGTGCATAAGGCCTAAGCCAGCGGGGACGCAGAGCAGACAGCCAGTAAGTTGAAAGTAGAGAGATCTTCTTAGCAACGAGGATGGACGATCTGACACTGTCCACATCGATTGGACAGCATCAGAACTAATATGCAGGCTCCACCTTGGGAGAGCGCTGTGGTTGCTGCCCCATTGGTAAAACATAGTGAATTACCATATAGGATGACAAAACAAATAGGGGAGTTATCTCAGGAATAGATGATCCAATCTGAATTTTAAAAAATACTCAGGAGTACGGCAGCAATAAAGCTAGGTATTAAAAAAGAGAAAAAAATTTGAGATTCAGTTTGTTTCTGGTTCTGAATTGATTCTACCAGAGTATTTGTGTCTGTATATATGTGTGTAAGAGAGAGACAGCCTAGTAAGCTACTCTGGGTTTCTCAGCAATATATACAGTTAGGTCCATATATATTTGGACACTGAAACAAATTTTGTTTTTATTACCTGTTTACTAAAACATATTCAAGTTATAGTTATATAATGGACATTGGGTCTGCACGATATGGGAATTTTGTGCGATTGCGATTAGGGCCCTAAAAAGTGCGATAACGATATGCGATGCAACATTTTAAGGGAATTGTGCTAGAAGTCTATCTGCTTGGATTTTCAAGGTAAAAGCACACACAGATGACTGGTAATTAGAGTTGAGCGAACTTGTATTTTAAGTTCGGCATCCAAAGTTCGGGTTGGTGTTATTGAAGAATCCCGTTATGGATTCCACTACCACGGACCATAACGGCATTTAGAATCCAGAAGGGGATTCTTCAATGAACTCGAACCTTGTACAACACTAAGGACCTGGGGTGACGTCACAGTCATGTGATCAGTGCAGGGGGCGTGGCTCAGTACTGGATTGGATAAGAAGTGGTAGGCTACCACCTCTTATCCAATCCAGTACTGAGCCACGAAAAGTGTGTCTTATAAAGCGAAAAATACAGTAATATAATTGCAGCATTTTTGGGTCAGCAAATTGCGATATGGCGATTAATTGCGATTGCTTTCGCAATATATTGTGCAGGCCTAATGGACATGGACATAAAGTCCAGACCTTTAGCTTTCATTTGAGGGTATCCACATTAAAATTGGATGAAGGCTTTAAGAGTTTCAGCTCCTTACGCAACAATTAACGCAATGGCTGTTTCATGGGCAGGTGTGGGCAATTCTTTCATTATTTCATTCTCGATTAAGCACATAAAAAGCCTGAAGTTGATTTGAGGTGTGGTGCTGAGAAGTAAAAATGGGGTCAAACGAGCTCTCCATGCAGGTGAAACAAACCATCCTTCATCTACAAAAAAAAAAAAATCCAAGAAATTGCTACACTATTAGGAGTGGCAAAATCTACAGTTCATTACATCCTGAGAAAGAAAGAAGGCACTGGTGACCTCAACAATGCAAAAAGACCTGGACGTCCACGGAAGACAACAGTGGTGGATGATCACAGAATAATTACAGTGGTGAAGAGAGATCCCTTTGACAACAGCCAACCAAGTGAACAACAATCAATATCCAAATCTACCATAAAGAGAAAACTGCATGAAAGTAAATACAGAGGGTTCACTGCACGGTGCAAGCCACTCATAGGCCTCAAGAATAAAAAGGCTAGATTGGACTTTGCTAAACACATCTTAAAAAACCAGCACACTTCTGGAAGACCATTCTTTGGACAGATGAAACCAAGATCAAGCTCTACCAGAATGATGGAAAGAAAAAAGTATGGTGAAGGCATGGTACAGCTCATGATCCAAAGCACACCACATCATCTATAAAACATGGCCGAGACAGTGTGATGGCTTGAGCAGGCATGGCTGCCAGTGGCACTGGGTCCCTAGTGTTTATTGATGATGTGACACAGGACAGAAGCAGCCAGATGAATTCTGGGGTTTTCAGAGACATACTGTGCGCTTAAATCCAGCCAAATGAGGCAAACTGATTGGTCGGCGTTTCATAATACAGATGGACAATGACCCAAAACATAAAGCCAAAGCAACCCAGGAGTTTATTAAAGCAAAGCAGTGGAATATTCTTGACTGGCCAAGTCAGTCACCGGATCTGAACCCAATAGAGAATGCATTTCACTTGTTAAAGACTAAACTTCAGACAGAAAGACCCACAAACAAACAGCAACTGAAAACGGCTGCAGTAAAGGCCGGGCAGAGCATTAAAAAGGAGGAAACACAGCGTCTGGTGATGTCCATGAGTTCAAGACTCCAGGCAGTCATTGCCAACAAAGGGTTTTCAACCAAGTGTTAGAAATTAACATTTTATTTACAATTATTTAATTTTTCTAATTACTTTTGAGACCCTGAAATAAAGGGATTGAGTTTAAAAAATGCTTTTGTTCCTCACATTTTTATGCAATTATTTTGTTCAACCCACTGAATTAAAGCTGAAAGTCTGAACTTCAACCGCATCTGAATTGTTTTATTCAAAATCAATTGTGGTAATGTACAGGCTATGAGCTGAGCGCTGCGGTTGGTCAGCGCTACAGCCTGGGAGAAGGAGACGCCCAGGAGAACAAGGGCAGGCTCCTCCCAGTTGAGACGCAGAGCTGAAGTCACCGGAGGACATACCGGGAGAACGGAGCGGCGCCCAGGGATAATAGTAAGTGCAGGGAGATCCCTGGGCGCCGCTCTCCATGTATGTGTACTTAGTTTACATTTGTTAGGGTGATGAAAGGTCCTCTTTAAGGACCTTTGATGATGTCATCAACGCTGTATGTGTGTAGCAGAGTTTTATGTGTATACCAGAACTGTATAGGTGTATCAGAACTGCATGTGTGTAGCAGAACTGTATGTGTGTAGTCGAGCTGTATGTATGTAACATAACTGCATGTGTATAGCAGAGCTATATGTGTGTAGAAGACTGTACGTGTGTAGCTGATCTGTATGTATATAACAGAACTGTATGTATGTAACAGAAATGTATGTGTTTAGCAGAACTGTATGCATGTAGCAGAACTAGGTACATTTAATGAGGTGACCACATGCACCATTGCTGGTTGTTACAATGGTCAGTAGATGACACAGTAAGGGAAGCAGGAGCTGACCAAAACTATTCCCACCGCCACACACCCTGTTACTGACCTTGACCCCTCCACTTCAGTAAAAGGGTCTTTTCCTTCAAAGAGGACCTAGAAAATAGTTTGATTGTCTAAACCTGGGGTGCGTCTTATATAAAGTAAAAAATACTGTATTTAGTTTAGAACACTGCTCAGTGGTGACCTATGATCTATTCATACTCAGGACTGGGGCTCTGACAAAGGGACATCCTCTACATATAAAGGAAAGAAGGTTTCTACATCAACATAGGAGATTCTTTACTGTAAGAGCAACAAGACTATTGAACTCTCTGCTGGAGGTGTTGATGGCGAACTCACTAAAAGAGTTCAAGAGGGGCCAGGATGCATTTCTGGAGTGTAATTATAATACAGGTTATAGTTATTAGATTTTTAGAGAAGGGTCATTGATCCAGGGAGTTATTGAGATTGTCAGTTTGGAATTGGGAAGGTATTGTTTGTTCTAAAATCAATAAAATTGATTCCTACAGTACATCACATTGGTTTCTACAGTACAGTTTTTTTTTTTCCTTCCTCTGGATCAGGATAAGAGGCTGAACTGGATTGACAAATGTTTTTTTCTGTCTTACAAACTGTTACTATTTGTGTAATATCAAGTATAAACTATTTGTATTACAGAGCTAGTTAAAGCCCTGTTAATTAGGGAGATATTTATGCAAAAGCTACCACATTTCTTCTCCAAGGAATAAGGGCAAAGATAGAATTGTATGTTAGGTAAATACACTAGGTGGATGCACAATTGTGGATGCACAATAGAATATTTAGTTAATGACAATCATTTATATTTGTATTTAATTATCTCAGATAAAAATGCATAAAAACTAACATTTAAACTGCACTTACCTCAGGAACTGAAGACAGAAATGGTTTAATATAAATATTGGAATCGTGGACTTTCAAATCATGATCACCGAGTCCTCTGGTTACACCAATTGTTGCCATCACACGGGCCTGCATACAAAGTAAATTTATTATGTACTGAAAAAGGACCTGCTTGTAGATTTACTTTATAATCCTAATTATATATCATACATATTGAGCTAAAGTAGCAATAAAAAATACATGTGTCATATAATGTCAAAATAAAAAAAGGCAATGTGGTTGTGGAGAAGAATTAAATCTACAGCATACATGAAATTCTGTTTTTAATTATGTTTAAATCAATACAAAAAATATATGCTGTAAAACATGTGACCTAAAATCTTAAAAAGGGGTTGTCCAGGATAATTAAATCCTGAGAAATGCTTATTTTTATGCAAACAAGGTTTTTGATGGGAGAGGCAGCTCTGTTTTGCGCACTATTGCTCCACCATAATACCACCCAGCGCCTCCCCATCTTGTTTGATTACCAGTCCTGAGATTTCAGAGCTGTAGTGATAACGCAAGAGAAGTCAGGTGTACCGAAGATAGCGACCCCACCTACGGTGCACCAAAAACCTTATTTGCATAAAAATAAAAAGAAGTGTTTCTAAGGATTTAAGGACTGGATTTCACGAGAAAGATACGGTTATATTTCTTTTTTTGTAAATTCTCTTTTTATAAAATTTTTCAAGTAAATTAACACAGCACAGAAGGAGGCCACCCCCCGGGACGCAGCCCAAGAGAGATACCCCCAAAAAGTATAAATGATAGCATAAGCACAAAGTTCTGCAGGAAGCCAATTGAAAATATGCAATAGCATAGAGCCGGGGCAAATCAGCTGACTAGTATGTGATATTCAGACATATCGGGCGATAACAGGGCAATCGTGTGGTAAAGACAAAAATGTAATAAACTTGAAACAACAGTGAACTCGTAGGTGGGGGGGGGGGGGGAAACCAGGGCAAAGGGGGGAGGAAAGCGGGGAAGAAAAGAGGAGGGGGGGGGAGAGACAGAAAATAGAAAAACGTCAGCCCAGAAAGAGCATGGAAAGAGGGGAGGCCTAAAAAAGGGTATACAAAAGCCTTACATCTCACGCAGTGAGAAGAAGCTTATAGTCTTGGGTAGGTTGAAATGTCATCCAGCTTTTCCATGTCTTGAGGAACTTATTCTCAGTATTTTTTAGTGAAGCAGTGAGATCCTCCATTCTCATGATTTCCTGAATTTTACCCAGCCACATGGACATCGTAGGCACAGTCGTCTGCCTCCAGAGGCATGGGATACACGCCCGAGCCGCATTAACCAGATGTCGTATCACAGACTTTTTGTAAGTCGCCATGGAAAGGTCGCACTGGTGGAGCAGGAAGAATGCTGGCTATTTCGGGAGGTCAACTGTGGTAAATTTGGACGTGACCTGCCACACCTTATCCCAAAATTGTGTTAATGCCCGGAAATCCCAAAAAATGTGCAATAAGGTCCCCCTGGTTTCGCCACAACGTCAGCATAGTGGAGACACCGTAGGGAATATGGCTGGTGGGTACCCGGTACCATCTGGAGAGTAGTTTAAATCCTGATTCCTGTATGTTACTAGCTATAGAGGTTTTGTGTACGCACAAATAAATCCTGTCTTTCTGTTCGGTCGTGAACGTCACTCCCAGGTTCTGTTCCCTTTGTGTCAGGGACTTCTGGGGGAGTAGACCCGAAGGAGGAGAGTTCAGGAGGCCGTATACATTGGATAGAGTGTGTCGGAGAATACCTTTCCAGCTCAGGTATTTTAATCTCTGCATTGAATTTAGTCTTCTTTTACTCCAGAAAACTGGCATAAAAGAAAATAAGTATGCTCTTGCCACACCCTCTTTTCAAAAAAGTGACGATGCTAAGACAAATGTAGACGATGCTAAAATATGTCAGATGTTTAACGATCTGCCAACATCAAGACAAACCACTTTGGTTCCTACCAGATCAATTTTGCTTAACACTCCAAAACAGGAAAGCATTACGAACACTACTGGATGTACTACGACAACCCGTCCTATCTTGCACCTGGGGCTTTCCATTAAATTTACAGGTTAGTGTTTCAATAATTTTTATTGAAATTTTCAAGAGATTACAATAATCGGTATGATAGGCTCAATCAGTAATTTGTGACATTTAGAGGAGTCAACATAAAAGAAACAAAAAGACCAGAAAAAAGGAAAAAGAAAACCAACATTTGGTCAGGTACAATAGTAAATACAAAGGTTCCCCCAGTACATACCACCATAAATTTACAGGTTAGGCACTCCGTCTAAGTGTGCTTTCCAACATCCTAATGATATACCTGCCTTCACGACAGTGTCTATTCCTTATTGGCCATACCTACCAACAAGCCCATGCCTCGTCCTCAACGAGAATTTCGCCACCAGCACAGTAGAGAATGGGCATTCAATCTTCTATTAGAGGATTCATAACAGTCTAGGTTTGGTTACCATTTCTGACTGTAAACTTACTCTTTGGAGCGTTTCATTTTATTCATTTTTTTTAAGCTGGTTATGGTTTGGTTAGAAGAGAGACTCCTATGTAGGAAAGACCATCTCCCACCCGGGGAATTGTATTATGTCTTGTAAAGTACATTTTGAATTCTTTTTTCCCCACGCTTGGAGCATAAATCTTCTACAGGACTCAATGGTAACGTGAGAATAGGACATTACCTCCACCTCTACTTTTTCCTCTCCTTTTCACTTTTCCTCCTGTCTTCTTCTGCTTCTTTCCCTTCTTCTCTACAATTGATGCATCCTCCACCCTTAAGATAGGAATTATTCCTACTAGTAACAGTCTTGTGATTTTTACAGTAGAATTTACAGTCAATGTGCTTTAGCTTGGAATCCTGTCCACAGTAGGTAACGCGTGGTCTGACCATGCTCCAATTTTCATCTATTTATTTCAATCTAACACTCTTAGTTCATCCTGGAACTGGCAACTAAATGACCACATTTTGAAGGATGCCCTTTGTGTTGCAGATGTCGAAAACATTATAGAATTCTCTTTTTTTGACCCACGCCTCTGATACTACCTCCCTCGTTTGAAATGTGTTCAAGGGGGTACGTTGATTAAGCATGGTTAAAAGACCAAACACAAATGCACCTATCCCCTGTTACGGCTACAGATTTAGCAAGGACGAGAGTCTCTTAGGTCTTAGGGCTCTTGCAGGTGAGCGGATCTCCTGCGTGTTATCCACAGCGAGAATGAGAGCCAAGCTAAGCGGTGGACATCAGAGGCACGAAGCAGTAACATGATCGATACTGCTCCGTGCCTCTCTGTAACCCTTTCACTACAAAATCACTGTGACAACTTTATCTAACCATGATTTTGTAGTGAAAGGGTCACAGAGAGGCACGGAGCAGTATTTATCATGTTACAGCTTCGTGCCTCTGATGTCCACCGCGCAGCTTGGCTCTCATTCTCGCTGCGGATAACACGCAGGAGATCCGCTCGTCTGCAAGAGCCCTTAGTTAGACTTTTGTGGGCTATATCTGGTGCAAATTCTGTCGCACGCCATTGTGCGGCAGAATCTACAACTTATTTAACGCTCACTCCAGGTCTACATAACTTTGGCGATCCACCACCAGCTATAGGCTTATTAAGACCGGCGTCTAAAACACCTGTTTTACTAAATGTGCCCCTTTGTAACATCTACAAAGACTTCTATATGAGATTACAGGTCATTACTCAGATATGGAAAAAGGGCTTCTTACTAACTGCATAGATAACTACATAGCTGAAAAAGCCCTCTCCAACTTTAGCTGAGACAATAATTAAGGACTTAGAAGAGGACTTTCAGGAGCCTGAAGTTAAGATAGCCATGAAAAATACACCATCTGGTAAAAGTCCTAGTTCACATGCGCTTACTTCTGTACCCTTTCTCACAAAAGTAGTTAACAGTTAGATCGTCACCTCCTTAAACTATTGTCTGCTGATGTGGAAAAATCTAACCAAGTACAGCGCCGTACATTGTGTAGTGGCTGGACCTAGTATTGCAGCTCAGCCCCATATAGCCTCATTGCAGGGCTAAACGCAGTCTCGGGAAGACCCGGCAGCTCCTGCAGTGTCACGGAGATTTATTTGATTTTTAAGCATGCAGTCAACAGTGCGACCAAGTATATGATAAAACAATTACCTTTTTCCCTTCGCCATATATTAAAGGAAACTTTAAATCTTCATCCACAATTGTCTTGTAAGCCCTATGGAAAGCAATGAGTTAATTGCTGAGCAGAAACAAACATGGTAAATAGCTCACTTGAAATTAATAGAAAGACTAATTTTTAACCAGACAATAGCAAGCAAGCAAGAAAGCAAGCAACAGTAGCACTGTTTTTCCTCTGGGTTTTTAAATATCTATTCATTTTTATATTTAGCACATGAGCTTAGAGGGGCAGGGCAGGACACATGGAGTACCTCATCGTTTTGCATACAACTCGTTCAGGCCCTGCTCAAGGCATTTCATAGTTTAACGTTACTTTAAGAAAAGAATTGTATTTACAGAAACATTGTCCTCATTTTACACCCGTAACACAAGCCTCTTATTGTATTTTTTTTTCCAATCACCTCACGTCTTCTTTCAGGGTTAGCAGCATAGAGTTGATGCATGCCATTTAATCAATTGTTTCTCCATGTCTCCATGATGTATGAATACACGCTTTCAGCTAATTGGCATTCACTGTAATGTTTGTGTTGCTAAGAGGAAAGTAAGAGGCATCTAAAACTTAAATCTGTCATCAGGTTCATTCTGCCCGAATCACACCAGCTGGGAATGAGGAGATGAGGCCGCTGTGTGACTGCTCCTCATCTTGCTTGGCTTGATTGCCAGATTTCTGCCTAAATGCAAACAGGGAACGACTTGTCAATCAAGCCAAACCGGGCAGGGAGAAGCCTCACAGAAGGCTCTTCTCCCAGTGCCCAGACATTTTAAAAACTATGGAGCCCCCCTTGTGTTTGCAACTTTTTAAACGCTATTTGTGCAAGTGTCGTTTCTACACCACCCTTGTCACTTTCTCGAGAAGGCATATTTATCTTCTTTTATGCCAGTTTTCTGGAGTAAAATAAGACTAAATTTAATGGCAGAGACTGAAATCTCTGAGCTGGCATAAATTTCACTTTAGGTGTACAAACTGCCAGAGCATGCGCCTAATTTATGACGAGGCCTCATCATAAATATGGCACATTCTCTGGCGCCGCAGGGGAAATAACAGACTGGCGTAAAATACTGGTCTATGAAAAATCACCCCCATGTTTTTTGGAAACAGTTTGGAATAGAAAGATGGTCTATGATAAAGCTTCCCAAAGTTTGTTTCTGACACAGTGTGGCATATCTTAAGGAACCCTGCTGGAACCTGACGGGAGGTTCCCTTTCCAACTTTGCAATGCTGATGCGTGTATTCATCATGTTCAACAGTCAGCCCCCTTTTGCAAATAGCCCTTGTTTATCTAATGAAGCTGGCCAAAAATATGGGTGCCCCTACATGTGGCAGATTTTTTTGCAGACCATTACTACAACTGAAATCTGTTCCATTCATCTGAATGAGGCTTGCAGAAAACCATGTGCTTCCCGCCAAAACAACTCCATTCAGATGAATGGAACGGATTTTCAGTCACAGAATGGGGCAGATTTGTTACTGAATGTACATTAGTTAGATTATGGAAAAAAATTATTAAGATGGGCTGGCACTCTGTATGTGTGAATATGGGTTATCGCAATCAATAGGTTTGGTTAAACAGTATACATTTATTATAAAATAAAAGCAATCTGAAATAAAACAAGCAAATATAAAACAATTTGAATACAGAAATAGAACTCGCAATGATATCAATAAAATCTCTGCAGTTATGCAGAGAGCATATGGAAAAGTCCTGAGTATATATATATGGAGCAGTCTTTCACATGATCATCAAGCTTTTTTACACTGCGCAGTAAATGTAGCTGGTATTTGTATTCGTCACTCTCAATATATACAAAGAGACTTTTGTTAGTTCTATTCTGTTGGATCTTGAAAATCCTATAGAAGAAGTCTGATCGTCTTGGAAGTTCTCAGGTAATATACACCAATATGTTGCGTTTACCTCCTCTTATTTTCAGGGGGTTGGCATACCTGGAATTCTCTCCGCTGTCTCCGCTGTACTCGTGCGCTTCTAGGTTCAGCGCTGGCGTCTCACGTGACTTGCAGCGGGATCACGATGTGTGTCACGTGGTCAAATCTCGCGGGAGTTGGTTCCAAAGTTTTCTTAGTTTCTTCCAATATGTGGGAACATTAGATGTATTAGTCCATTCGGAGGCCTCCTTAGATCTTATATTAGATGGGAATGTAGCTCAACGCCAGACGCGTTTGGGACCTCTTTCCCTTCCTCAGTGGCTGCCACTGAGGAAGGGAAAGAGGTCCCCAAACGCGTCTGGCGTTGAGCTACATTTCCCATCTAATTATAAGATCTAAGGAGGCCTCCGAATGGACTAATACATCTAATGTTCCCACATATTGGAAGAAACTAAGAAAACTTTGGAAACAACTAATAGTGAACCAACTCCCGCGAGATTTGACCACGTGACACACATCGTGATCCCGCTGCAAGTCACGTGAGATGCCAGCGCTGAACCTAGAAGCGCACGAGTATAGCGGAGACAGCGGAGAGAATTCCAGGTATGCCAACCCCCTGAAAATAAGAGGAGGTAAACGCAACATATTGGTGTATATTACCTGAGAACTTCCAAGACGATCAGACTTTTCTATAGGATTTTCAAGATCCAACAGAATAGAACTAACAAAAGTCTCTTTGTATATATTGAGAGTGATGAATACAAATACCAGCTACATTTACTGCGCAGTGTAAAAAAGCTTGATGATCATGTGAAAGACTGCTCCATATATATATATACTCAGGACTTTTCCATATGCTCTCTGCATAACTGCAGAGATTTTATTGATATCATTGCGAGTTCTATTTCTGTATTCAAATTGTTTTATATTTGTTTTATATTTGCTTGTTTTATTTCAGATTGCTTTTATTTTATAATAAATGTATACTGTTTAACCAAACCTATTGATTGCGATAACCCATATTCACACATACAGAGTGCCAGCCCATCTTAATAATTTTTTTTTTTCCATTTATGCTACTTTTTCTGTTTGGGTGAAACAGTTTTTTGGACTTGAGCACCTGGTCCAGACTACTCTTAGGAGTGAGCTATTCCCATTATTGTAGTAACCTCATTAGTTAGATTATCCTTATAAAAATTGTCCATTGAACTACGTTTCCTAGAAATTGAACTAACCCATTAACCAATTTCTTCAAGGTGGAGGTCATTAAAGGTTCCATGGCAAACAATGTTCACTTCTATGTAAATATTTTTTTCCATACAGCAGAAAATGTGATAGGAACCATGTCTGGGGCCGTTAAATGATCATTTTTGTTCCAGACACATCTATTTGCTGGAAATGCGTAACATCACTTGCACACAAAAAATTATTAGTGAATGTTTTATGTGCACATAAAACTGGTTTCGGTACCAGTCAAATAGACAAACATTGATTGTATGTACCAAATGTCCTACTGGGGGGCTCTATGTTGGTGAAACTGGTCAAAAGTTTATCGCCAGACAATAAAAGAAGGAAAGATCTGCCTGTGCAGAAACAGTTTGGCAGTCATGACCACAATGTCACAGACATGAAAGTCTTTATATTAAAAGGGAATTTTAAATCTCAGAAGGACAGGAGAATCTGGGAATACAAAGTCATGACAACCTTTGACACATTCAGATCAGGAATGAATGTGTATCATGGATTTATGTCCTTCTACATGTCTTAAGGAATGTGCCCCTCAGATATCAGGTTCATCGCATTCATGGAGTGAACATCTATTAGAGCAGTGTTCCTGAACTCCAGTCCTCAGGGCCCACCTACCGGTCATGATTTGAGAATATCCCACAGAATGAATACCTGTGGTAGGTCCTGATGCATGGACACTAATTATATCACCTGCTCAGTACTAAGGTAATCCTGAAAACATGACTGCTAGGTGGGCCCTGAGGACTGGAGTTCAGGAACCCTGTATTAGGGGACAATAAAATGTTCACACTCCTTATCTATAATTGCTAAAACAGTTTAGTGCTACAACTGTTTGTTTTCCATTTATATTAATCTGCTTTACATCACTTGTCTCATCATAATTCCTTTGGTGTATAAATATCTGAATCTTTAGTCTTAAAAGATGCCTGAGTAGTCTGGAAAGCTTGCAACTGTGTCATCATCTTTTCAGCTAGCCATTAAACGTTATCAATCCCTGAATAATCTCAATTTCTTTTATCTTTTATTTACTGTACAAATATATGTTATACTTTAACTATGTGGATATACGCAAGGTTATTCAAGATGAAGCAAGTGTAATGATGGGGAACATTTCCCAAGGGAAAATCATCACCATTAAAACAAGACTGTGTCAAGGAACAGCAAAAGCAGCCCTATGAAAAAACAGAGATACATTTTTCCAGAAACAGCACCACAAATGTTCACAGGCAATGTCTGGCGTTGCCCTTAAGCCCCATTCAAGTAAATTAGACAACAAAAGGCACCACCTATGGACATACAGTGCTTTTTCTGGAAGAAAGCAACCATCATTTCATAATGTCATACAACTTTACGTCAGTAAGGCTAATTTCACAGTAGCGTTAGACATGTCTAGCAGGCTGTTTCAGCAAGAAAAGATGCCTGGATCCGGCACTATCTGACACCCGCTGGCCCCATTCACTATAATGGAGACCGGCGGAGATCCGGCTGCAGACTGGCAAACGCGGCAATGCAGTAGCTTCCGGCAAAGCCGGGATGCAGAGAGATTTGACAGGCTCTTCCCTGTTGGAACAGCATCCTGGATCTAAAAGCGCTACTGTGAAACTAAGAGACAATATTTCTACTGGAAGAGTTTTACTGAAACATGTCCTCCATAGAGTCACTGTATATTAACTTAACAACCAGGATAAACAGTTAACCTCAAGGTCTCTGCTCAGTAAAATATCTGAGCAGCTTTCAAGTGCCATAGTTAACAAATGCTGAGGAGCAAACATTAAAAAGCTCATAAATTACATAACCTTCAGCTGACTTCTAAGCATTGCAGTCTGCATTAAAGGTTACCAATTTTGTCCTTGAGTAAAACGGATTCTGCATCCATCAAAAATTCTTTGTTCTACAAAGCATTAAAAGATAAGTGAAGAGTAAAACAGGTGGATGGGAACCATTTAAACAAGCCCTAGGGATTTTTTTTTAAATATTTGAACAAAACACTAGCCAAAGAGGAGCTGCAGCACTGTCATAGCACTGCGAAATGATGATGAAGCCTGGTGACTAGAAATGCGCTGTGTACATTAACTATCCTACAGGGTTAAGTAACATAATAAATGACATTAGCACAACAATGCACAATACTATATAGCCCAAAACCATAAAATAACAAGTTAAGGCTGGGATTACACCGTGATCTTGGTCATAACACCTGACGCTCTACCTGAGCATCGTGGTGCAGCTATTGAACTTTAAGTCTGTCACCAAGTTTTCATCCATTAAACAATCAGCAATGGCTAGCAGAATGTTGCCCAAGCATGCTAGACACATTTATGTCATTTCTCTCTGTATTGAATGTCCTGGAAAAGCACTCAAGCTCCTCTCGTAAGCTGTGCCAGGCATCCTCCCCCTCTCCCCTGACGTCAGAAAGACAGCCAATCTTACACAGGCACTGTATGCTGCGCTTCTGGCGCATGCGCAGAACATTCCTCAGAGGCACTTACCACTACAGGGAACGTTCTATGCAGGCAACGGAAGCTCAGAGCACGGTGCCTGTGCAAGATTTGCCAAGGCATCTCCTTGACGTCATCAGAGATGGGGAGGATGCCAGGCAGAGCTTACGGGAGAAGCACTGCATTAGTGTGACATTGGAGAGGGGTGGAACTTTTGCAGCTTAGAGGAGGTACACAGCGCGAAGATGGGCGGCGAGCTTGAGCACTTTAAAAATGAAAGCCCGCTCCCCTGGGCACTTTAGAGCCGCTTTCCATACGATTAAAACCGCTTTTCCAGGATGTTCACTACAGCCAGTAGTGACAGAGATATGTCTAGCATGCTTGGGCAACATTCTGCTGGCCATTGCTGATAGTTTAATGGAAAATTTGGTGACAGATTCCCTTTCATGGGGTTGCATGGCAACTTGCTATGACTGCAACCCCAGAATAAAAAACTTGCGAGTTGCACTGCGATCCCATTCAGGTCAGGAGCCGCAATGCTCCAAAATGATCACTGGTCATGCAACATGTGTTATGGTCAAGATAACAATGTAGCCCCAGCCTAAATACTGGTCACTGGGCTATTATAATTGTAAGACTCTGATTAATGGATTATTTCTAGGTTTCAGTTTACTTCCAATTGCTTGTTTAGCACCAATATGTTCTGCAGTATAGCACTCTAGGTTGTAATAACTCACTTTAGTTGGCCATACATATTGGATAAATGTCAGCCAGACCTGTAGATTTCACGAGGACTGGCCAGTTCTTCTGTATCCCTGCTACCTACTTATTTGTAAGACTGCCCTACTTGTTATATCTCTGTGGGTATTATGTCTATATCTATTATTGTATTCATTTTCTATTGATTATACTTTGACTGCTCTTCTTTGCAGGTTGTCGCCTCACTTTTGATACTGCATTTATTTGAATCGCATATCTTTTGTGACAGGACTAGTCAACACGTAGATGGTTGTTTTTTCTAGACTTTATCATGGGTCGGGTGTCTCTTGTGCTATTTTAGGCTACTTTCACACTAGCGTTTTGCCTTTCTGTTTCTCAGATCCGTCATGGGTAGGGTTGAACGAACCCGAACTTTAGGGTTTCTGGTACCCGAACATTTCCGTAAAAGTTCGGGGTCGAGTTCAGCGATTTAATGCCGCTTGTTGAAAGGCTGCACGGCAGCCAATTTAACAAGCGTTTAGTGTGCCCTTAAGAAGCCATCACAGCCATGCCTACTAATGGCATGGCTGTGATTGGCCAAGTGCAGCATGTGACAACAGCCTCTATATAAGCTGGTGTAACGTAGCGCCGCACGTCACTCTGCTCTTACTAGTGTAGGGATAGGATGCTGCTGCTGCTGTGAAGGGAGAGATTAGGAAACAATTCTGGTCTGGTGTACTTGTGTTAAATCTGCAAACTAAAGTCATTATTTTTGAGGGTGCTATGCAAAAAATTTTAGTTAGGTGGGTGTCGGTGGTCATTTTGTGCAAGTGTAGTGCACTTGCACCTGCATATGTGCCAGGGACAATAATTTAATCCTGTTCCTTTAGTTCAGTGGGTAACAGGGGGGTGTGGGACATATTCCCACTTTTTTCTGTGAACTACCTCTGTGCTAAATACCTGACAGGGAAAATCTATTCATTAAATCCATCTGTTAGATTCTAGAGGGACAAATTCCCTTTTTTTGGCGGTCAAATACTCCTGCGGCCTGCAGTGCATACCTGGCAGTGAAAATAATTCAATTAAATTAGTCTGCAACATATTTGTGTGACTTAAAGCGATTTTTTCTCTTTCTGACTCCGGCACTGCATATCTGATTGCATTGTCGGTTGACAAATTCCAATTTTTTGTGCTAGAAAGTACATTTTCTGTCCTGCGCTGCATTTCTAACAGTCCAATAAAACCGTTAAATACTGCATTTACATTTTTGGTTTAAAAAAGAACACTTTGTGTGCTAGATAGTACATTTGCAGCCTGCGCTGCATTTCTGAAGGTCCAATAAAACCTAAAACCGTTAAATACTGCAGGTACATTATTGTTTAAAAAAAGCACACTTTTTACGCTGAAATAGTGAAATATAACCAGTAAATACTACTGTGACATTGTTGGTAAAAAAAAAAAACAACACTTATTTTTTGCCATAAAGTACATTTACAGCCTACACTGTATTTCTGACAGTAAAATGTAACCAGTAAATACAACTGTGACATTGTTGGTGAAAAAAACCCACTTATTATTTGCCATAAAGTACATTTGCGGCCTGCACTGCATTTCTGAGGGTGAAATTTAATTAGCAAGCCCAGCTCTTAGATTGTGGGTGGATATTTCCACGGTTATCAGACCAGTCAGTCACAAGTGGCTTAGAGCAGTGTTTCCCAACCAGTGTGCCTCCAGCTGTTGCAAAACTACAACTCCCAGCATGCCCACACAGCCAAAGGCTGTCCAGGCATGCTGGGAGTTGTAGTTTTGGAACAGCTGGAGGCACACTGGTTGGGAAAGACTGGCTTTTAGGGTGTGTTCCTGCTGCACTGCATACCTGACTGGGAAATATATTCTGTAAATTGGGCGATGTTTACATTGTTGGGTGATTTATACCCCCTTTTTTTTTTTTTTTAAACTACCCCTGCACTGCATACCTGACTGGGAAAAATATTCTATAAATTCCTTTTAGTATAAACAGAAGAAAGAGGGGCGGTCCTTCACACTGCATGGCTGCACTAGGCTTCGGAGTGAGGAGGCGTGTCTCTCAGTAATCCAATCTGATTGGCTGCCAGGGAGCTGCTGGCTACAGAAAGTGTGTATGGGAAGTGAGGGAAAGCAGTTTTCGCCTCAGAGAACTGGCAGAAGAGCCATCTTGAGAAGGTCCTCATATTGTAAATGTTTAAACAGCCATAACTAAGGGAAAAACTCAAGGAAAACAGTGGTATTAGAAGAAACTAAAGATTGCTTTATGCATAATGCTGCTTCTGCAGTAACATATGCTAAAACAGATTTTTTGATGAAAACATGATAGTTCGACTTTAAGGGTCGGCACACGTCACTTCCTGTGCTTCATGGGTTAGGTCATGTGATCTCGCTGACCAATCCTAGCCCTCCTGCACATATATAAGTAGCTCAGTCCCCTTCCCAGATGCCTCAGTGTCAAGGTCCTTGTGTCCTGCTAAGGTTCCTGATTTCCGCTTGTGTTCCTGACTCGTACTTGTATTCCTCTATACTCTGCTACCGGTTTGATTCCTGCCTGCTTGCCTTGACTCTCCTGTTGCTGACCCGGATTGCCTGACCTGTACCTGTGCCGCCTACCCTGAGCTATTACCTGCTTGCCTTTCCCTCTGCCTCATCGTTTGGTCCTGCATTGTTGCTCATGGTTATGTCTGAGCCGGCAGACAACACCTGTACCTCTGGTACCTTGCTCAGGTACCTCCTGGTCTGCCTGGATCAGCTGCCTCGTGTGCCAATCCTCCTCAAGAGGTAGCAACCCGGTGTTCCCGTCGGGAATGTCTATCCCCACCATCAGGGGTACTGTGAAGATCGAGAGGTTCACTTAGACAACGTCCTTAGGTAGGTAGGACACGTGGCATAGTGGGTTCACACCGGCTGGTTCGTGACACCATCACTCATCCGCCTACAGTGGAGATCATTGCTGCATGTAAATGCAGCTCTTTACCTCCACTGAAGAGGAAGCAACTGTTGGGGAGGAATGCTTCCTTCTCAATTGGCGTGGTGTAAATGTGCCTTTAATCTCCATTTCATGAAGGTCAAAATGAGTACGAGTCCAACATAAGTTGTTATTTAGTAATTAGATTACAATACTGAGAAATACTAATTGCCAAGGGCAAACATTTTTACCCTCATTTCACTTATAGAGCCTATACCCTCATGTATCTGGTTCCATTTTCATTAATATTCAGAAATAAAACAAATTATATTCCAAATAGGTTTGAGCTACTGCCAAGCAACAGGCGCTAATGGTGTCAAGCAATACTGATATATCTCCATGCTCCTGTCATCCAATATTGGATTGAGGGGTTCATCATGCTTACTGACTTATGCCAGAAGCTTTATTGTTCCATCAGCATTACACAGGTAAAAATAGAAACTAGTCACAGAGGTCTTCATTTTTGTGATAGCTTCTCAGCCTGGAGTAAAGTGAGCTTCAGAAGGCATTTCAGCTCTTTGACAGGGTTTTCCAGGAGTACAATATTGACGTCCTATCCTCAGGATAGGTCATCAATATCTGATCGTGGGGGGTCAGATTACCAGTACTCCTGCCAATCTGCTGTTTGAAGATGCTGTGGTGCTTTGGCGAGTGCTGCAGCCTTTTCCTAGGCCAGTGATATCATGTACATCAGTCACATGGACTATGTGCAGCTCATTCCCATTGAAGTCAAAGTGCTTAGGCTGCAATACAAAACACAGTCATTATACAATGTACAGTGCTGTGCTTGGTATGTGCTTAGGAGGCCATAGTGATGCAGCCTCTTCAAACAGCTGATCAGCAGTGGAGTCTGACTCCTAAGGATGGATTATCAATACTTCTAGAAAACTATAAGTAAATTAGTCATCGTATATTAAAAACTGATCTAATTGTCTCAATCTCTTCTTGCAGAAATTGGTGGCATCATGGTATGGAAATAAAGGTGTTTGGCTTGTTACAGTAGTGTAATCAGAGCTGTGTGCATCCATCCGATGACCATGACAGACTTTTATCTACTTCCACTGGAAGTAAACAATAAAGGTTCCCACTGAGTGACTGCAAGGAGAGATCTTGAAAACTGTAAAGAATTGATACAGTATGTTGGAAACTTGTCTAACTTTTCACTAACAACCTAAAACCCATATTACCCCTTTAAATGAGTTGAACAACATCTTTGAAAGTGACATTATGCAAGTATCCTATTAAATTGTATCAATTGCATGTGAATGAAGTGGGTCAATACAGAATGCAGCGCAATTCCTCTTTTTCATCTCAACTTTTCAAACTCTTTTATTAATACATTAAAAGCATAATAAATCCTCAGTGAGACTTCCACACCGCTCGCTTCATTACATACGATTTGGAAGTCACAAATGAAATCCAGCTAATCGGTTTTTGTCTTCTTGTTTTCTAATTCTGCCAGAGATTAATAAGCACTTTTTGTTTCAGTAAAGAAAAACCAGAGACATACACAAAGAAAAGGTCACTGTGAGGCATCTGAAATGCATTGAGAGTGAAGTTCCTTTTAATCAGATCCTTGGAGAGTGAAAGACCTTCTTAGCTGGAAGAGGGAAATAAAGTAATTCCCTACTGCTTAGCCGCTTGGCAGAGCTCCAAAACTCAACAAAGCGCCAATGAAAGAAAAATATATTCTTGCATACTAATACATTTAATTAAATGCAATCAAATCAAACATGCTTCGAGGTATATCATCCTGACAGATCTCTTCAGGGAAGAAAGTTAAGAGGAGCATTTCTACTTTACCGATGAGAACCTATTTATGAATATTCAGTTAATATTTGAAACATTTGACAGTTTTGTATTAAAATGAGACTAAAATTATACAAACTAGTCAATCAAGTGTTAAAGTATAAACCATATTTTTCCACTTAACAGATATCAAAATTAGAGATGAGCGAATTTAAAAAAAATGCAATTAGCCGGATCGACGAATTTTTTGGGCAGTCACAGGGCCAAAACTGACCAAATAACTCAAGTATCAACTCAGCCTTACAGGTTGCCAAGAAGAAGGAGCGCACTCCTTTTACACCGTTGCCAGCCGATTCCACATAGATGTCTACAGAACCTGTTCTATTACACGTTTATACAAGTAGAGCCTTCCGACAGAGTGGAGAGGATGTCAGCAGTAAGTTTGTGTTGACATCACTGATTATTTTGCCCTTCCTCTGATCCGTCAGAACAAGAACACACAAAAAACGGATCCTGTCTGTGGAGCATACGCCTTTACTCGGTAATGCCAAAAAAAAAAACAGGAGTGGATCTAAAACAGAGATGACACGCGAATGGAATATTTGCATGTCTTCTGTGTTTTGTACCCACTCCTGCTGGGACCATACAGGCCTTACAGCTGCTACACAGACAGGATCCATTGTGCGTCTCATTTTTCCTTCCTTCTGACAGATCAGAAGAAGGGTCAAATAAATGATGATGTTCGCAAGGCCGAAAGCCAAAATAGTGGACTAGTCATAAAGTGGGGAGGGTGGGAAAAGCATGAGAAGTCCACAGAGTAGACCTATGACATAGTGGTGCGGTGGAAGCAGCATGAGGAGACAACAGAGTGGAGCAATGACAGGGTATGGAGGTGGAAACAGTATAAGGAGGCCACAGAGTGGCACAATGATAGAGTCAGGAGTTGGCAGCAGTATGAGGAGGCCACCGAGTGGCACAATGACCGAGTCTGGAGGTGGCAGCAGCATGAGGAGACCACAGAGTGGCCCAATGACAGAGTGTGGAGGTGGTGACAGCAGTAATAGCATGAGGATACCACAGATTGGCAAGGTGACATGTTTGGATAAGGCAACAGCATCAGGATGCCACACAGTGGAAAGGTGATATAGTGTGGATATGACAGCAGCATCAGGATACCACAGAGTGGCAAGGTGACATAGTGTCGATAAGGCAGCATCAGGATACCACAGATTGGCAAGGTGACATAGTGTGGAGATGGCAGCAGCATCAGGATACCACAGGGTGGCAAGGTGACATAGTGTGGATAAGGCAGCAACATCACAATACCACACAGTGGCAAAGTGACATAGTGTGGATATGGCAGCAGCATCAGGAGACCACAAAGTGACCCGGTGACAGAGTGTGGCGGTGGGTGGCAATACCAGTACCCACTGACGAAGGTGGGTGAAAGAAGAAGCATTTGGCATCAGATGTGTGGCATTAGGTGGGTGGCAGCATCAGAGTAGTAGCTGAGGCAGGTAGCCAGAAGAAACCGGTCTCTTTTTTTAAAGGTTTGGGTGAGGCGACATGGATGATCTAATCAGATGCATCAGGAATTGGTGGGTGGAAATCCTGGCTGATCCACGCCTGATTCATCTTGACAAAGGTCAGTCTCTCCACATTTTGGGTGCACAGGCGAGTTCTCCTTCGGATAACTATGGCCCCCGCTGCACTAAACACCCGCTCTGATGCCACACTACTGGCCGGGTAGGACAGCTTTTCCAGGGCAAACTCGGACAGTTGCGGCCAAAAATCCAGTTTGGCTGCCCAGTAGTCCAGCGGATCTTCAATGTGGGTTGGCAGGGTGCTGTCCAAGTATGCCACCACCTGCTGGTTCAGGTCCTGCTCCAGGTCTACCTGCTGCTGCTGTTGCGTAGTTTCTTCACTATTCGGGTGAAGAAAGCTACTCATCAGCGACTGTAGACTCAGGCTGCTGCTGATGGAGCTGGTACTGCTCCTGCCACCCCACCCCACCCCACCCCAGCAGCCATGGCAGTGGAACGTGATCGCAGAGGTCCCCCCCACCCCCGGTCTACCTGCTGCTGCTGCTGGTGAGTAGTTTCTTTACTAGGCGGGTGAAGATAGCTGCTCATCAGCGACTCTAGACTCAAGTTGCTGATGATGGAGCTGGAACTGCTCCTACCCCCCCATTCTGCCACAGCAGCCATGGCAGAGGAACGTGAGCGCAGAGGGCCCCCCGGTCAGACCTGAGAGAGGATGGACGATGGCGCAGATAGGCAGCGGCCAACTAACTACATAGGATGTCTCTGTAGTAGTTCAGTTTGTCCTCACTCTCAGTGGGTGTAAAAAAGGCCCCCATTCTGGAGCGGTAGCGAGGGTCCAACAAGGTAGAGAGCCAGGAGTCTCTGCCAAATAGTGACAAGTCGGCTGTGTACTACGCAAGCAAGTGAGCATGCATTGGGCCATTTGTGCAAGTGACTCGGAGGGACTCCCTGCCTCCATCTCCACTGCATACTGCCACGGTGTGTCTGGATCCTCTGTCTCGTGTTCCTCATTGCCCTGTAGCTCCTCTGGCTGCTCCTGCTCCTCCTCTCCTCAGCTGAGTAGAAAAACCACCCATTTCGCTACACATTGCCTGTGCTCCAATGTCCTCCTCCCCCTCCTCTTCCAGTTCAGCCCCCACAGGTCTCATGTGGCCGTGAGATCTAAGCGCCACGTCTCCAGTCCCCTGACCAGCTATTGTTACCACCATCTGTTTCAAAACATGAAGCAGTGGAATGACGTCATTCATCCCGTAGTCCTGGCGACTGACAAATAATGTGGTGTCCTCAAAGGGCCTGAGTAAATGGCAGGTGCCATGCATGAGCTGCCACTGGCTGACATAAAAGTTACACAGGGGGAGTACTCCTATCCGTTTGCATCATCAAGAAATCGTTTATGGCCTTTCTCTGTTCATACAGTCGGTAAAACATATGGAGGGTGGAATTCCAATGGGTGGAAACGTTGCATATAAGCCTATGTTGGGGGATGCCTTTCTGCCAGTGTAGCTCAAGGAGGGTGTGCTTTGCGGTGTATCAGTGGCTGAAGTGCATGCAAAGTTTCCTGCCAATTTTTAGGATGTTTTGCAGATGGGTGGAAGACTTCAGGAACCGATTGACAACCAGATTTAACACGTGTGCCATGCAGGGCACACGGCTCAGCCTTCCTTGACGCAGCACTGACACAATGTTTCTTCCCGTTGTCGGTCACCATGGTTCCGATTTTGAATTGTCGGGGAGAAAGCTAGGATTCGATTTCATGACGAAGGGCACGGAGCAGTTCCTCCTCTGTGTGCTTGCCCAGGGAAACGAGGTTCAGAACAGCGTGACACCGCCGTGCCCTGCACATGTGGTATGCTGGAGGGGCACTGTGACTGTCCCTGCAGTGAAGGCTGAGGACATGGTGGAGGATGAGGAGGCAGAGGTGGACATTGTCGCAGGACCAACGTGGACCATTGTCGAGTGACAACGTGGAGGCGGAAGCAGCGTGAAGTTGCTAGTGTGGCTGTGCAGGAACCACATTCACCCAGTGGGCCGTAAGGGACATGTGCTGTCCCTGACCGTAGTTACAGCTCCACATGTCGGCGCTGCTGTGCACTTTGGCAGACACAGACAGGCTCAAGGACTGGCCCACCTCCAGTTCTACATATTTGTGCAGGGCTGGTACTGCCTTTTTCGCAAAGAAATGACGGCTTGGGACTCTCCACCTCGGCTCAGCACAAGCCATCAGTTCTCTAAAAGGTGAAGAATTCATCACTTGGAAAGGGATGGACTGCAGTACCAGAGACTTGGACAGGAGCACGTTCAGCTTCCGTGCGGTTGGATGAGTGCACGCATACTGCTGTCTCTTGGCAATCGCTTCAGTGATCGATTGCTGACGGAATGACTGACGAGGAGTAGGAGAAGGAGGAGCAGGAGCATCTGGACCAGCAGAAGATGGAAATGGCAGACTGCTCCCTTCGGCTGAGGTGGTGGAGCCTTGACTGCATGAAATGTGGTGCGTGCCACTGGGTAATGCCGTGAACTCCTGCCCCACTAATTCCCAGGCAGGTAGGCTGCTGCAAAGGGAAGCAGGTGGTCTACCCGTGTACGCTTGGCTCCCGACCTCCCACTGCTGCCACCCTGCTGACTTCAAAGTGCGATCGGCTTCATCATCATCCTCATCATCATCGAGTAGTGTCTGCACGTCACTGATGTCCTCCTCAACGGTCTCTGGGTCAGGAGCCTGACCGCTCGCAACACCACCACCCACACCACTCTCCTCATCACTACTTACCCACCTAGCGGCGGATGTCTCCTCCAGATCTTGGCTGGGCAGTAGCTGCTAACTGTCCTCTTGTAGCTCGACCTCGCAGTAAAGTGGAGCTGAGCCCACAGCATACAATACTTCTGTGGCTGAGGGAACAGCAAAGGACAGAGGCAGGTTCAGGACAGGTGAGGGCACAGGGCCTGCTCCTGGGCCATGCCAACTAAGGGTTGTGTCTGATGAACCCACCGACTGTTGGCTGGGGGTGTCTGATGTCACTTGAGATTAAGTGGATGACCGAGTTAACCAATCAAGAACCGCTGGGTTGCTAGTCAAGACAACAGCTAGATGACACTGGTAGCTCAAGCCTCTCGCTGCGACTCCTGCTGCCACGCCCCCTTACTCTGCTGCTACCTCTGCCTGCACCAGAAACATTTAGGCCTCTGCCACTTCTCTGTGCATGGCCTGGAACTTCTCTGTCTGACAAATTGTTAGCTGAACAAAATAAATAAAAATGAAATTTAAACACCCCTAAAAGTGCCAAACATATTTTTCTTTTTGTACTGAAATAGGCCACTAAACGCTTTCACCACATATAACTGCAGAAGTAAACTGCGTACATATTTCTCTTTTTGTACTGAAATAGGCCAGTAAACGCTTCTAGTGCAAATAACTGCAAAAGTTTACTGCATATATATTTCTGAAGTGGTTTAGAGACGGCTCCACCGATCTGTGATTGGACTATGGTGCTCAATACTCAAATGGTGTAAGCTTCCAAACACCACAAAAAATAAAAGTGAGACAATAGAATCAAGGTATGGCACTCAACTTATCTGGAAATATGCAGACAGTAGGCACGATTAAAATATATGTAACATTTATTAAAACACACAATAGAACAGATATGGAAAAAAAAAAAAAAAAAAATTTGAAAATTTTTTTTGAAAAAAAATCTTTGAAAAAAAAAAAAAAATTTTTTCGAAAATTTTTCTACAAAAAAGTTCCCTTGAAAAATAAAAATAAAATAAAAACTAAAAAAATAATAAGTGAGTTCATGAAGAATCCATTAGCTCAATTGTACTAAAAAGTCCATCTTGCAATAATTCGTGTACAGACTTGGCTATGGAGCCACTCCAGATAGTTAAAACACTAGAGGATATTAAGTATGTCCGTACTTGGTTGGACCAATTCTCCGTTAGTGTATTTTTCAAATATTTGCTAGATAGGTGGTAGCACTGAGGAAGAGGTCAGCATTACTGAGACCTCGAAACGCGTTTGGTGACTACACTTACTTAAAACCTCCTTGCAGCGCTGCTATTTGAAGTGGAGAAATACGTATTCCCGGAGTCTAAAAGGACAAACAGACCTCCGGGCGAATTAAAGGTTTGACGTTATTTACGGTAGAGTATACCGCTTGATATCACAAGCTAAGTGGTCTCTTACAAATCAACGCCCAGGAAAGGTTGCTGTTTTAAAGCAAAGTGTCCATGCTGAATCGTCTCCAAATAATCGTCGATTTGAGCCGGCTTATCGCAAAGAAAGTGAGTACTGGTACCGACACTGACTAATCCACGGAGGTAAGATTTGTGGTGGGACGCCACCACCTATCTAGCAAATATTTGAAAAATACACTAACGGAGAATTGGTCCAACCAAGTACGGACATACTTAATATCCTCTAGTGTTTTAACTATCTGGAGTGGCTCCATAGCCAAGTCTGTACACGAATTATTGCAAGATGGACTTTTTAGTACAATTGAGCTAATGGATTCTTCATGAACTCACTTATAATTTTTTTAGTTTTTATTTTATTTTTATTTTTCAAGGGAACTTTTTTGTAGAAAAATTTTCGAAAAAAAATTTTTTTTTTCATAAAGATTTTTTTTCAAAAAAATTTTTCAAAATTTTTTTTTTTTTTTTCCATATCTGTTCTATTGTGTGTTTTAATAAATGTTACATATATTTTAATCGTGCCTACTGTCTGCATATTTCCAGATAAGTTGAGTGCCATACCTTGATTCTATTGTCTCACGCATATATATTTCTCTTTTTGTACTGAAATAGGCCAGTAAACGCTTCTAGTGCAAATAACTGCAAAAGTGTACTGAGTATATATTTCTCTTTTTGTACTGAAATAGGCAAGCAAACACTATTAGTGCAAATAACTGCAAAAGTTAACTACCTATATATTTCTCTTTTTGTACTGAAATAGGCCAGTAAACACTTTTAGCGCAAAAAACTGCAAAAGTGAACTGCGTATATATTTCTCTTTTTGTACTGAAATAGGCCAGTAAACGCTTTAGCGCAACTGCAAAAGCTCTGGAGGCAGACACCAAAACGCTGCTTGCAGCATTTTTCTGTCCGTCCTGGGATGCTGAGAGAGACAGATTCGTTCAGATACACAATGTAGGTCAATGGGGACGGATCAGTTTCCTCTGACACAATAGAAAACGGATCCGTCCCCCATTGACTTTCAATGGAGTTCATGACGGATCCATCTTGGCTATATAAGACATAATACAACCGGATCCGTTCATGACGGATGCATGCGGTTGTATTATTGTAACGGAATCGTTTTTGCAGATCCATGACAGATCCACAAAAAATGCTAGTGTGAAAGTAGCCTTAAACAAAGTAAAAGCTAAGTTTTATATTTCCTAAAAGAATTCCCAGCTACCAGTATTAGTTTGAATCTTACTCTCTGGGTAAACTTGACACAGAGACTAGGTGTCAGAATACATATAGTACATGCATGCAATAGTAAATGGTGCCATTAGAAAGTACAATTTGTCCAACATATCAGAAATATCTGTGCAACATAATGATTAGTGCTATCATCTATTACAATGTAGGGTTGTTTCGGGTATCGACCTTTCGATACCCAATCGATACTTTTCTCTGCTATCACACTGCGATCCGCGGCAGTTAACCCCTCAGGTGCGGCACCTGAGGGGTTAAGTGCCGCGGATCGCAGCGCCCGGTCACAGGCAGGTGTCGGCAATGAGCTTCTTCTGCCTGCATCTGTATAGTAAAAGTCACTCCTCATTGGTGGCCAGTGCGCCCCCCTCCCCAGTATTAGACATTGGCCAATGCCCCCCCCTTTCCCCATTATTAAATACATTGGTGGCCAGTGCGCCCCCCCATTCCTCCCTCCCCCCAGTATTAAAAACATTGGTGGCAGTGGCCACAGGGTCCCCTCACCTCCTCCTCATTGGTGGCAGTGGCAGTGATCGGAGCCCCAGCAGTGTAATGCTGGGGCTCTGATCGGTTACCATGGCAACCAGGACGCTACTGAAGTCCTGGCTGCCATAGTCTGCTCCCTGCTGCTGTGTGCACTGTGCACAGGGAGAGAGTGAGATCCTATTCACCCTAATAGAGCTCTATTAGGGTGAATAGGATGAAAAGATCCCAGGTTCTAGCCCCTAAGGGGGAAATAGTTAATAAATAAACTGTAAAAAAAAAAAAAAAAGTTAAAAAGTACACCAAAATATTAAGTATAAATCACCCCTTTTCCCAGGTTTACATATAAAAAATATAAACAATAAATAAAATATTACATATCGCTACGTCTCAAGTCCAAACTATTAAAAAAATCCTCTTAAGCGGTGAACGCCCAAACAAGAAAAAAAAAAAAGAAAAGAAAAACTGCACAATTCGCCATTTTATTTTAGTCGCCTTGTCCCCCCAAAAAATAGGATCGGACTGTTATATTATTGGCCGGATGTTCCATAAAATGAGGAATGCACGCGGCTTTTTTTGGCATTTTTTTTTTTTTGCATGGTATCGAATGGTATCGAGTATCGCAACAATTTTTTATGGTATCGATACCGAATCAAAATTTTGGTACCGAAACAACTCTATTACAATGATCAGTGTAAGAAAAGCTAGGTCTCACTAGGTACTGAATATAAATTGATTGGGGAGATGAAAAAACACTTTACAGTAATTTTACAGAAGCATCTGCAAAGGGTCTAAAATCATAAGAACATCCACTAACACTCTTGGTATACAATTAAAGGTCATGACGTATCATCTATAATAACATTTCTTGTAACCGCAGGAGAGAAAAGGTCAACACAGCACATTGTCGTTGGCCAGATAAACAGGGATTCCCCTTAAAATGATTTATTAGGTAGTCTTTTAGGCTTTCTAATTAACATTTTAGTCCAAAATAGTGACTTGCTGTGCAACATACTTACTATTTGCCCCAAATGAAGTGCAATTTGCACCTCATTTCTACTACATATCCTGGGGTAATAAAAGTGTCATTGTGACAGTGTGAAAGTTTCAGTGAAACACCAATGATGCATGTTGTGACAAATAACTCTGGCTGAAATGAAGCCACTTTTTTATAAGTATGGGCGTAAATGTACACAGCTGAAATTAGGTGGACACCCCTCCTAATTGAGCTCCGGTGTTTCAATCACACCCATTGCAAACAGGCACACAGCCATGTAATCTCCATAGCCTAACATTGGTAGTAGTACGGGTTGTATTGAAGAGTTCATGACTTAAAAAACCACAAGCACAATATTATTTGGCACAAGTAAGTTTGTGAAATTTTGGATCTGCTAGATCTGCCCTGGTTAACTGTAAGTGCTACTACGGTGATGTAGAAGCGTCTAAGAGTGAAGACCATGCAATGGGTTTTAATGGTCCAGCAGATCACAAGCCTGAGATCACCATGTGCAGTGACCCACTAGGCCCTTTGTTAGTGATTAAAACTGGAATACATTATGATGACTTAGGTAACTCATGACATAGTCCTCATATTTCCACTGCTTTATACTATCTGCATACGCTGTAAACTGAATCAAGGGTTAATCCAGATACTGTTCCCAGGGAGAAGGAGAAGCTTAAAACCTTAGGCTTGGCTCTTCTTCCTGTTTACAAGTGAGCTGGCAGTTGAAACAAGGCTGCAGAGAGAGCAGCTTTCTATCCTGTCCGTAAGCTTCAGTCAAAATAGACCCCAAGGACTCTTGGGAACCTCTAAGATGATATGCAGATAAGGAATCCCTGAGAATGTTGTCCAGTTCAAAGAGGGAGTGTGGGACTTAGCCTGAGGGTAACGCATGTCTACAGTTACTAGACCTTAAAACCCTGGTCAGGGTATTTATGGTTTCCGACCACTCTTCCCTACTTGAGTGGCAGTTAGCATTGCTGGTTTTGGAATATGCATTTTGCAGTTAGGCATGGCAGAAGACATTGCTTCCCTTGGCTGGAATGGCATATAGAAATTGCTATGTGAGAAAGTGCATCTCAAAGGGAACTCTGGAGGTAACTAAGGTTTACTAAGACTTGAACGTTTCATTTTGTGTGGAAGAGTTTACAACTTTGCACTTCAATAAAGACTTGTTCTGTTCCGCTACTCTCTGCTGCCTATCTCCAGTCTTACAGGCACCGCAAAACCAAGGGCACCCCACCTTCCATAAAGCAGAAGACCCTAAGTAGGGAGTGATAAATCATGTTTCATCTTTCGTCAGTCTGATGATGCACAACTCTGGATTTAGTGGATGACCAGAGAATGCTACTACCTACTGGAATACATCGTGCCTACTTTACAATTCGGTGTCAAATATCTATATACTGTACAGTATATCTATGCATGAACAGAATGGTGGTTTCAACTTATTAAAGGAACCTGTATTCTGGCCAGATAAGCATTCATCAACCAAGTTAGTGCCATGTAAAATATCTCACCAGCCGGTCATATTAAAGTCCCTGTAGAGCATCATCTTTCCCAGTTCCTTACGTTGCACTCTCCTTGGAAACTCTAAATGTGTGAACTCATCTCCAAGTAGATGTGGCTGCAGAAAAGCCTAAAACATAGGGATAAGAGAAGAAGAGGAATCTTTACAGACTGAAATCCATGCAATGTACATTATAAAGATTAGCTAGACATCTAACCATATCTGAGCCTTTTTCTGTATATTCAACTGAGCATGAATAGCTTACATAAATCAATCTTATCTGTAATTTTAGCTCCTGGAAGTGATGGCAGGAAATCAGGACTTAGATGTGAGATTAAGCAGCATTGTGAACCAAATCCGGGATTAATTCACTGCATTCCTAATTGAGAAATGTGCCTGCTGAATTTATTTAGTGTACAATACAGATATACACATGGAGAAAGTGACAGCAAATCGCTATGTATGCCTGTGTGCAAACGGAAAAAAAATAAAAAATAATGCAAAAAAATAATAAAAGCTCTCTTGTAATACAGGTCATCTGTGCTTATATGAACACAGGAGAGTAGTCCAATCTTCTATATAGTGGTCCCACAAGTTACAATATTAATTGGCTCTGGGACGATTACTGTAAATTGAAAATATTGTGCCTCTATGGAAAATTGGTAATTGGTTCCAGAGCCCCAAAATGCATCCCCAGAAAAAGAGAAAATGAACATTAAAGACAAATAAGCAGATAATTAACACATATAAATCAAGTCCTTACACATAAAAATCTGAAATAGCTGCTGGAAGCTGTAAATGGCTTTATCTATTGAACGCAGGAGCTTTTTAGGGTGCTATACAGTGTACCAGAAAAATGACATAGTGCAACCCTCACCTAGTGTCCAAAGGAGAAGCTCATCATGGCATGTAGTACCGCACAGTACTAAAGAGAGGCGCTACTAGACATCCACTAATGGTGTTTTACCAGTAATGGTGCCTTCAGACGTAGTAGAAACATCCATCAGAAAAAATGCAGATGCGGATTTTTACAAAGGTGTAGATTTTGGGGCAGATTTTGTTGTGGATTTATATGTGTGGATCACATCCCTCATTGTAATAACTAAAAGCAATCCGCTTTAGAAAAACAGCAACACATCATTAATTATACAGCAGAAAGTTATTTTACAGTGGAACAGAGGGCAGGGATTTATACTTTTAACTAACGTGTAATAAACCTTAGAAGTAAAATAATGACTGTCATGGTCTTGACTATCCTAGTTGTATTAGACTTTTGCCAAGAGACCAGTCTTTTGCTGCTTTTCCATTATCTAAGGCTATGTTCACAATTGTGTCAATACCGTAAGTCCCTCAGTCACAGTTTCTGCCATTCTTGATGAAGAAAATCAGGTCTGCATGCAGTGCTATTCTGCCAATAAAATGACAAACACCTCAGTGTATGCCAATTCGCTCTCCTTCCAAAAATAAAACCCCTGATGCTAAAAGATGTAAGATGAGTCAATGTTCAACTTTTTAAATTGGCCTTGAGGTATAATAGCTAAGCCAGCACTTCATCTGCAGACAGCTGTTTTGGGGTGATTGCCCCTTGTCAGTGAAGAGCAGAGAAAATTGGCTTAACTGGGTGAGAGGCCAGGTCAAGATTTGGGGGATACACTTTCTCCTTATGGAGAGTGCCAAGTAGGCATAAGGAGTCTAATAGGTCAGGCAATCCTTCTCTGGGAACTAAGTATGCAAATTCTTTCTTTCCAAATAGAAAAGAAAGCTGAACCTCTGATACCACCAGATGTAAGGTAGCTATCCTGTAAGTCAATGCTCACAGGCCTTCAGGCATAACTTGAATAACAGCTAAGCCAGTACCTCATCTGCAGACAACTGTTTCAGGGGGATTGCCCCTCATCAGTGCAGAGCAGAGAGAAGTGGCTTATCTGGGTGAGAGGTCTTTATCAGGATTCAGGAGAAAACTATGGACCTTATAATAAGTCAGTATGGTACTGTATGTCTTCTGACAAAACCTGCACTGCATAATTGTCTCTGGAAACTTGTGAAACTGTATGTGAAAGCTAATGAAACAGAAACATGCTGTTCTTCACCTAAACTTATTACACCGAGCCACAAGAGTGTGTACATACATTAGACTATCCCAGGCAATCTTAAATTAAACCAGGAGATAAAGAAAGGAGAAAAATGACAAACATGCAAACATCTAAGTGGGGGGTAAATTCCTCCTTTACAGAAGTATTTCATAACGCTGGATGAGGCTTTTCCGTTAAAGTACATATGTGCACCATGAAAAAAAGATCCCTTCTGACAGTTCTTTGTTGGTCACCTTTCAAGTCCAAATGTGACACAAAGGGTTGTACTCAGAAATGTGTCATGTATTGTCTGTACGGGAGGGATATTACAACGCAGTACATTAAGAAAAATCTAGAAGCTGATGGCAAAGGAAAGATCCAAGGATGTACAAAGTGGCCCTCTGCTAATGCATAACATTTGTTGGCATTGTAGGATTACGTTTTGAGGTGTCTGTGCCTCAGGTGGCAGAATGAAATGAAGAGCAATTTAATACTGCATTAATCTGCATTTTTTTTCTAGAATGTCATGCCCTACATAAGGCTTATTTTCTGACTGGACTGAAAATGGCTAGGTTTCAATTATTCACAGATGCATGCTAGGAATCTATACAATGTGCCATCAAAGACTGGACATGATTAAAACCGTAACCCTTATCTACCAGCTTCATCAGCCCTAATACTCATATAGGTCCACTCAAATACATTCACAATGGTATTATTATCAGATTGTAGTCCTCCATAACAGTCAATGTATTATGTATGTAATAAGTCCCTAAATAAGTGAACTCCAAGTCAAAAAGTAGAACTTGATTTTGCTCCTGACACCTTATGTAAAGGGTCGGTGTGCAGAACTTTGCTTCCAAGCGGAGATGTTTGAGCACCAGAATTCAGTTTGTGATGCAAGAAGTGATTTCCTGTCAGCCATATTAGTTCCTAGCCCAGTCTGACTTACATTAACATAGCCTACAACTCCTTCAATCAGCAGCTTCACTACAACAAATCACTGTGAGACCGCCTATCTAATTTAGGCACATATTCAATATGTGCAGAACTGTGTAGTGATTAGTAGGGACTACATGTAAAGAGTATAGTACAGTGAACCTAGCCTTAAAGAAGCACTCCCTCAAACGTTATTTTTCTCTGACCTGTTAGAAGGGTGCATGCGGTAATCAGTGACTATATTCGTGAGTTATAATCTCCCTTCTGATTCTCAGCCTTGTCATGTGACCAACTCTGATTTCCAACTGACACAGGGCAGGATGTCCGTTTCCCTCTTCATTCCTAGGAGAACTGACATTGAGGCTCCCATAGGAATACATAGAGAAACTGACTTCCTGTCCACACACAGGATGCTGTGTGATTTGGAAAGTCTGATTGCTGGCCACATGACACAGCTGAGAAGCAGAAGGGAGGGGATAGCTCTCAAATAAAGTCACTGGTAAGAATATTCACTACCTTTCTAACAGGTCAGAGAATAAAACATTTTGTGGGAGTGCTTCTTTAAAAGGACATCACAAAGAGATTGCCATATGATGCTATGTAGTATGGATGCACCGGGTATCGAACTTTCGATGCCCAATCGATAGGATACTGGGATTTGCTATTTTCCGATAGTTGGCTCCGCTACTGCACAGCCTAGTATCTGTTAGAGAACATGGCACGCGCCGCTCTCGGCACGCATCATGTTTTCATGAGTCAGCACAGTGGAGAAGGCGGCAGCTGTGACACAGCTACTGCTGGCCACCAATAACAGTAGCACTGAGGAGTAGGGGAGGGGCTGTTGTCCACTGTGCCACCAATGAAAGTATTAAGGGGAGAGTGGGGGAGGCCACTGCACCATCAATGCGTATAATTAACGTCTTAATACAATTGTACGCGGCGTGTGCCGGCTCTATCACACCTTGTCCCACCCCAAAATGGGATAGGACTGTTCCAATATGGGCCGGACGTTCCCCCAAACGTGGAATGCAAGCAGCTTTTTTGGTGCTTTATTTTTTTTCGTGTGGTATCAAATGGATAGAGTTTAGCAATACTTTTTTATGGTATCAAAATCAAATCAAAATTTTGGTATTGTGACAACCCTACTATGGAGATGTGGGAGTGACAGGTACTTTGTCATAGCATGGCAGGGTCAGTAAGAGCTATCTCATGTGCTGGGCCGTCTTTCGCCTCACAAATAAATTTCAGAAGGGACAACACCTCTTCGGGCCATACCCATTAGCTAGCAGTTATTTCTTTCGACTCCCCCATACATACGCACATTCAGCTCAGGAGAGGTGCATGTGTTCCCAATAGTGAAAGTGAGATAAGTAGTTTCCAGACACCTCTGAAATGGGCTGAAATCCAAGCGGCCGACCCTTCTGCCATCCCCTTGAGATCTGCCATAGGGGCAGAGTCGGGACACTTCCATACTCTTTATGATGGTTGGCTGGCCCCTCAAAAAAACGTCTGGTTAGGCCGATATGTTTAATGTGAATGGCTACCTTAGAAGCACAAAAGTAGAAGGTATTTGATCATCACAATGAACTCCATTCAGGTTCTGAAGGTTTTTTTTATGCATCAGAAAGCAATGACCAAAAACCAGAAAAAGAGAAGCAGTTCATAACTAGTTGTAAAACATGTTCTCTTGAAATGCAGTTAAAGGTGATCTTTGACTCTCTTAGGATCACATAATTTGAATGACGCACATCCTGGAAGAATAAACTGTTTATATCTTATGGTTTATTAATTCTATATATTATATGACATTTGTGTGCGTTTCTTTTGTTATTATAGCAATTTTCCATTCAGTTGACTCGCTGCATACTTGCTGACATCAAAACTTTTTTGAAGTCTTCCTTCCATGGAAATATGCCAGATGTTACACTAAATAGGTTATTTCATCCGAAATTCATTTATTTGTACTGCTGACAGACTTTCTGATGTCTCAAAAAAGATTAATACGTGCACAAATCCCTTTTTAATGATCAGAGTGATGCAGAACAACTCGCCTCACCACAACACGGTGAGCTTCTTAGGCTCTTCACACTTGAGGTAGTTCTTTTCCATTCGTTTCTATTTCTTCTTGATGGAAAAATCAGTAATAAATCAACGCCAATAGCTTATGAAGGATCCATCACGGATCCAATTAAAACAAGCCTGTGCTGATCGTCTCCAGCAGACACAGTTGCAGGGCCCATTAAAGCAAGTCTGTCACCTACCCAAGGCTACTTTTACACGAGCATTACTGATAATACAACCATCTGCATCCGTTATGAAGGATCCGGCTGTATTATCTTTAAAACAGCCAAGACGGATCCGTCATGAACTCCATTGAAAGTCAATGGGGGACGGATCCATTTTCAATTGTGTCAGAGAAAAGGGATCCGTCCCCATTGATTTACATTGCGAGTCATGACGGATCCGTCTTGCTCCGCACCACATGGGAGCATACCAAACAGAATGGAATTCATTCTGGGGACTCCGTTTCGTTCAGTTCAATTTTATCCCCATTGACAATGAATGGGGATAAAACGAAAGCGTTTCCCCCCCGCTATTGAGATCCTATGACGGATCTCAATAGCAGAAAGGGAAAGCGCAGATGTGAAAGTAGCCTTATGCTGTCGTCTCCTAACAAAGAAAAAACTGTCAATCAGCAGAGGGTGGGTGCAAAGCTCATGAATACAGCAGACTCCAAGTTTATCAGTTGTGATGCAAAGAAAACAACAAAAAATGTAAGTAGACCATGTTCACACATAACACATGACTATGGTATTGGTTATTCAGCTTGATACCCTCTTTACCTTAGTAACCTAAGGTGGATGTTTCACAAGAGACCCTCAAAACGGCACCTGCTCCACTTTCTCTGCCTCACTTATACGCCATGTACCCCACCCTCTTTAACTCAACCACCAATGCCTAACATCCCCTTTCTTCTCTAAATTAAAGCCCCGTCATGTCGGCCTCCCTAAGGCTATGCTCCAGTCTGGCCTTATTGGCTGAAATCCGTGCATCTGCCATTACTCTATCATGCTCACAGAATGGGTAGAACGAAGAAGGTGACAGATTTCATTTTATGTAAGAGAGCTCTCTCTTGTAACCAGTCCCACTATTGTGTCAGTTGGAGATAACCAGGATACGATTTCAGCCTCTGGATGCAAACAAGAATGCTTCCTTTCACTGACAGCAAGCAAAAATCTTAAACATGGTGTGGAATGGAAACAAAGCTTAGTAGAAATCACTCCACTGAGGCCAGTGATTGGCTACAGCACTGATGTCAACATGTATGCACAAGATGACTCCACTGAGGCCAGTGATTGGCTACAGCAGTGATGTCTGCATGTACACACGAGATCACTCCACTGAGGCCAGTGATTGGCTACAGCAGTGATGTCTGCATGTACACACGAGATCACTCCACTGAGGCCAGTGATTGGCTACAGCACTGATGTCAACATGTATGCACAAGATCACTCCACTGAGGCCAGTGATTGGCTACAGCAGTGATGTCAGCATGTACACACGAGATCACTCCACTGAGGCCAGTGATTGGCTACAGCAGTGATGTCAGCATGTACACACGAGATCACGCCACTGAGGCCAGTAATTGGCTACAGCAGTGATGTCAGCATGTACACACGAGATCACTCCACTGAGGCCAGTGACTGGCTACAGCAGTGATGTCAGCATGTACACACGAGATCACTCCACTAAGGACAGTGATTGGCTACAGCAGTGATATCTGCAGGTACACACGAGATCACTCCACTGAGGCCAGTGATTGGCTACAGCACTGATGTCAACATGTATGCACAAGATCACTCCACTGAGGCCAGTGATTGGCTACAGCAGTGATGTCAGCATGTACACACGAGATCACTCCACTGAGGCCAGTGATTGGCTACAGCACTGATGTCAACATGTATGCACAAGATCACTCCACTGAGGCCAGTGATTGGCTACAGCAGTGATGTCTGCATGTACACACGAGATCACTCCACTGAGGACAGTGATTGGCTACAGCAGTGATGTCTGCATGTACACACGAGATCACTCCACTGAGGCCAGTGATTGGCTACAGCAGTGATGTCAGCATGTACACACGAGATCACTCCACTGAGGCCAGTGATGGGTGGCACCAATCATGTGTATGTGTGTGCAGGACAACAAAAAAGAACTATGGAGATCAGCAGAGCAGTTGTGGATTTTAGTGATTCGTGGTTATTTTATAATAACATTGTCACACTGCCTGCTATAAAGCACTTTTTGGACAACCCATCTAAATGATGCAACTTAACTGCATTGACAAGCTGTGTACCTGAAGCTGCTGTAACAATCATGCTTCCATTTCTCGATGGTTGGTAGAAAATCTAAGGGTTTATTAAAATAACATAAACATTCTTCACATTCTTCCTCAATGCTGAGTGAGGAGGATGATACAATTTAGAGGTTCAATCATTTTCTACCAACCATCCAGAACATGTCAGACATCTCTTACAATAGTGTCTCTCTTCCCGACATCCCTATGGCCCCTCAATATGATGTTTGGGAGGAAGGAAAGTATGAATAATAATCAAGGGTAAGTTGTACTGCCAGTATTGGATAGGAGGTCAGTACCCGGAGACAATACTGCTACAATTAGGGGAGGGGTGGCCAGGGGACAATATCGCTAACAGCGGGGGTGGGGTGGTCAGTAACCAGGAAGAATGCTGATGCCAGTGAGGGAGGGATGGTCAGGGTACAATACCGCTACTAGTGGGGGAGGGGTGGTCAGTAACCAGGAAGAATGCTGATGCCAGTGAGGGAGGGATGGTCAGGGGACAATACCGCTAACAGCGGGGGTGGGGTGGTCAGTAACCAGGAAGAATGCTGATGCCAGTGAGGGAGGGGTGGCCAGGGGACAATATCGCTAACAGTGAGGGTGGGGTGGTCAGTAACCAGGAAGAATGCTGATGCCAGTGAGGGAGGGATGGTCAGGGTACAATACCGCTACTAGTGGGGGAGGGGTGGTCAGCAGACAATGATGTTGCGCTGCACAGTGGTAATGGATGCAGCTTGCAGATATTTTGTGCTTTTTTTTTCTTTTTGCTGCTGTTGGGGAGTAATTTGTGCTGTGGTATTTTTTTTGCCGCTGTTGGGGAGATATTTTGTGCTGCGCTGTGGTATTTATTTGGTGCTCATGGGGAGATATTACGTGGTGCACAGTGGCATTTATTTAGTGCTGTTGGGGAAGTATTTTGTACTGCACTGTGGTGAAGGTATATGCTGAAAGGCATGTTGAGCTTATGGTATGTGTTGCTGTTGGGAAGGGTAATGTATGTCCCTAGCCACGTGATTGGCATTTATTTGTTTAACTTCATATCTTTTCCTAAGTAATGATAATTTACCTAGGGCAGTGGTGGCAAACCTATGGCACGGGTGCCAGAGGCGGCACTCAGAGCCCTCGCTGTGGGCACCCGCAACCTGGAAAAGGTATATGGTGTACCAACATGCCTTAGACTTTTCCTGCCATTCATCAGCACACGGCGCACTATGAATGGCACAGGCAGCGCACTGAATGTAGGCAGGCTATTATAGCTAAGTGATAAAGTACATGGAGGATACACTATACTGGACTGTAGTATTCAGGTAAAATCGCTGTGTTGGCACTCTGCGGTAAATAAGTAGGTTTTGTCTTACAGTTTGGGCACTCGGTCTGTAAAAGGTTTGCCGTCACTGACCTAGGAGCATGACTAAGTAAAGCAAAATTTGCCACAGTGTGCATTATGTGCCACTATGTTTATGCAAGGTCAATGTGGGCTGATGAGATTTGTGTGCCGCGGCTGCTTTGTCAACCCAGTCCGGCCCTGGGGGTCCCCGAGGGAATCCAAGGCACTTGCTCATGGTGGGGGAACCAATTAAAACTTATGGCAGAGCAGAGCTACAGAGCGGTGCAGTGTCTGCATGTATACAGTGCAGGATTCCCACCATCGGGATCAGGCCGTCATTCACTATAAAACATCTGAAGCTTGTGTGTGGCACCTGTTTACCACCCCTCCTGCATGTGCCTGTATGTGTGTGTATTATGTCGGGGTGGCCCTTACTGTGTGGACCTACAAATTTTATAGATCATTGGGGGGGGGGGGGGTGTATACTGTATAAAGTACATTTTTTAGGACACTAGAAACATACATAGAAACCATAGAGATCCGCATACAGATTTATAAAAGACTGAATCACTTTTTTGGACAATATTTCAGCATTTGGGGCCCCATTTTTAATATCTGGTTAGGACCACACCTTATCTGGTACCATTTTGTCTGACTTACTAGGTACTGAAGTCTCTGACGCTCTGTTTCTGGTGTAAACTCTGAAGACATAGGAATGATTTCTCCATTTCGAATAATTATAGCCCTGAAAGAAAACACAATTTATTTGACAAAGCTTTATTTTACATTAACATTAAAATGACCCACCAGATCACATTAACTAGGTCATCAGTGCTCATGTGTGCAGTACAGGCCAATCCAAGGGCAGCAGGGAGTGTCTAGGACTACCAAATACACAGTGTACATCAAGTAGTGAGACGCCGTGCAGCCATCTTGGATGGCAGAAGACGATCACGGGAATTGGTTGACCCACAGCTGGCAATCATGAAAAGGAGGTCACCTGGTTGGTGTTCTGGTTTTTGGCCAGTTACCATGATTTTTTCTTGAACTGGAGGGATGCTTTCAAGTGGAACCCCAACTTTATACAAACATTTGTAAAAAGAAATGTTCTAGTTCCTTGTCAGATAGGAACTAGCTCGGAAAATCTATTGATTTAAGATACACCTAGCTCAGATATCAAGGTAGAACGGCACAAAGAATAGGACTTAATTTATTGGCAGATTGCGTGTAGTGAAGACGCATCATTTTTACTCCTGCGTGATAATGCGTGAAAAAGTTTTTGTAGAAAAACTTTTATAAAATCTTTTTTTGCTCAAACTCTAAGATGGTATACATTTTTAAACTATGAACTTTCGGTAAGTGATCAACTATTTCATGGTATGGATACATAAAGTAAAGCACCTTCCTGTTTAGGCCTCATGCACACGACCGTATGTGTTTTGCGGTCCGCAAACTGCGGATCCACAAAAGATGGAAGCTGCTCCGCATTCCGTTCAGCAATTTGCGGAACAGAACGCGGCCCATTGTATTTTTTTTGCGGGGCCACGGAACGGAGCAACGGATGCGGACAGCACACGGAGTGCTGTCCGCATCTTTTGCGGCCCCATTGAAGTGAATGGGTCCGCACCCAAGCCGCAAAATATGCGGCTCGGACACGGACCAAAACAACGGCCGTGTGCATGAGGCCTAAATAACATTTTGCAGAGTCCACACAGGAGTTTCACACACAGAATGTTTTGGTAAAACACCACTGTAGTCTCAGCCAAAGTCAGAAGTGGATCTAGCAGGAAGGAGAAATACAACTTCTTCCTCTGTTCCCCTTCTTTCTGAATCCATTTCTGGCTTTGGTTCAAAAACTGCTGTGTGTGAGACCATCCTCCTAAGGGCTCACACGACCATATGTGTTTGCGGTCCATAAAACACAGATACGCAAACAAAAAAGGATGACATCCGTGTGACATCAGTGTTTTTTTTTTGCAGATCCACTGTAACAATGCCTGTCCTTGTCCGCACAACAGACAAGAATAGGACATGTTTTTTTTTTTTGTGGAACCGACATACAGAAACAGAATACACACAGAGTCATTTCAGTATTTTTTGAGGACCCATTGAAATTAATGGTTCCGCATTCGGGCCTGTAAGAAAACGGAACGGAGAAAAATATGGTCGTGTGCATGAGCCCTTTAGTGTGTGAACTCTACATAATGCTACTTAACAGGAAAATGCCTAGAAATTTAAAAAAAAAATTACTTTGTGTATCCATTCTGTGAAATAATTGATCATAATTAAGTTATACAAATTGTACAATTTAAAATTTATACAAATTATATTTGTATAAATTTTTTCTTCTACATAGATCTCATTATTAAGCAGTAAAAAATTGTAATAATTCACAGTTCACTAAAATGTTATTTGTCTCACGTCAGCAAATGGCATTTATCATGTAGAGAAAGTTAATACAAGGCAGTTACTAATGTATTGTGATTCTCCATATTGCTTCCATTGCTGGCTGGATAAATTTTTCCATCACATTATACACTGCTCGTTTCTATGGTTACAGACCACCCTGCAACCCATCAGCAGTGGCCGTGGTTGCACGCTATAGGCTGGTGTTTTTCCCCACCACTGACTTACTGCAGGGTGGTCGTAACCATGGAAACGAGCAGTGAATAATGTGATGGAGAAGTGAATCCAGCCAGCAAAGGAGATAATATGGACAATCACAATACATTAGTAACTTTCTCTACATGATAAATGCCATCTGCTGAAGTGAGACAACCCCTTTAATAATTATGGTATATTAGGCAGTGAATACAACACAAATGCACATAAATGCTGAAATTTAGGCTATCATTTTATGTATTTTCAGTGTGGATTTCGTCATGAAAATCGACTGCAATTTACAGTACAATATACGTGGAGAAGGTTTTTAAAACTGAAAAAAACGAGAGTACGCACTGACCGCATAATCATTCTGTTGTGGAAATGCAAAGGATTTTCACCATAGATTTGACCATTTGTGATGAACAGAGTGGACACCAGAGTCTAATCTCTATGTAATGCGTGCAGATGTTTAAAATGGATTTTGTGTGAAAAGGCTCGCTACATGTGAACATATGATCCCATTTGCATCAAAGACTCGTTGGAAATTTTGTACAGACACCTCAACCAGGCAGAGCTGCTCTTTTACACGAAAGCCATGAAACAAGTTTGAATATAGCCTAAGAGGGACATAAAATAAAAAGAATCAAAAACGTTTCCTGGAAAAAGCGGGTAAATATGTTCTAGTTCTAGTAGGATAAACCCGGTACTTTGTTGTGTCTCTTACATAGCACAGTGATATCAGATGTTGCATGCAAAACTATGATGGTAATACATGTCAACATACTGATAACTGTGATAATTATCCAGACGGTTATGTTCCATTAGATTGAAACCGATATTACCGCATTATACATGTAAGGGTATAGGATCTTCGGACAGAAAATCTATTCTGAACAACCGGCATGTAAATACCAAATAGCTAGATTTAGAGTTTGAAATTATTGACATTCCACAGAATGTACCATTCTCCATCTTCTACAAAGGATACTGTTAGGGCTGCACGATATGGGAATTTTGTGCGATTGCGATTAGGGCCCTAAAAATTGCGATAACGATATGCGATGCGATATTTTAAGGGAATTGTGCTAGAGGTCTATCTGCTTGGATTTTTGAGGTAAAAGCACACACAGATGACTGATAATGTGAAATGTAGTTATGCTGAACTCAAGAACTGAAATGCACAGTGTTTTTCAAAATAAAATACATATTTGCATTACTGCAAAAATACAAAATACAAAACTTGCCATTTTCTTAATAGCGCTGCACAGAACAGATAAATAAAATAGATATAAGAACATGTGTTCATTAAAATAACAACTTTCCTCCGGCCCCTCCTCCCTCCCCGCACTGTAACTGATGTATCGCTGGCTGCGCTGTGCAGCATAGCGGCCGGAGATACAGTGTTACGTAGAAAGTCAACCATCGCTTTATAAGACGCACTGCCATCCCCCCCCACACACTTTTTTTGGGGAAAAAGTGTGTCTTATAAAGCGAAAAATAGGGTAATATAATTGCAGCATTTTTGGGTCAGCAAATTGCGATTGCGATATGGCGATTAATTGCGATTGCGGTTGCTTTCGCAATATATTGTGCAGGACTAGATACTGTTAAACCCAACTGTCTCCAATTAAAAATGTGTCATGAAGACAAACCCTTTCTAAAGGGAAGCTAACAACGTACTACCATTGAAAACCACAAGCTGCCACCCATAACTGCTGCAACGGCTCCACAACAGCACTTGGAGGGAGGTCCCAAGCCAAGGACTTTCCATCATGGCATCCATGTGTCCTAACAAGGCATATGGATAGGGTTGGTCTTGGTAAGACCACCCGGTTTAACTACAGAAACCTGTAGAAAGTCCATTGATATAAACTTATTGCTATTTTAAGAGCCAGTATTTAGGCTCTGCTGACACCAATATCAAGACTTCTGTTTCTAAAGGATCACAATTGTAATTGCTACACCAAGAAGGAAAAAAAAATGAAACTAAAATATTTAAAAATCTAAATTTATTCAGTATCGAGTATGAGCGCATTTACATGCCTTGGAATACTATAAAGGAAGAGTGTTCTACCCCACTGAATGCACTTGGGAACGCTAATCATCAAGATCTGCAGCTCCATTTTCAATTGCTGACCATCCCATATGTGCTTGATGGGAGACAAGTCTGAAGACACTGCAGGCCATGGTAGCACATTTAGAGCTTGCAAGCTAATCACAGTAGCAACGTGGCCTGGCGCTGTCCTGCTGAAAACCGGCTGCTGGGACAATGTGGAGAAATGGCTCGTTCCATGAACAAATCAATCTAATGCCGAGCTGTTGGTGTATCTGACAGGAAGACTAGAGGGATATGGCTACCATACATTATGCCATCTTACCATAACCCTGGTTTGCCGTTCCCTTGTAAAGGCCTCTTCATGGCATTGCCCACTTGTTTTGCAGACCAATCTCTGCTATCATTGCATCCAAGACAAAAGCAGAACTCCATTCCAGCCTCCATTACAGTCTTGTTGAGTATCATGATAGTCTTTGAGAGCGGTGGAGTCAATGGAACATCTGTAACTGGATGTCTGGCTCATAGCCCAATGTCATACAAACTCATTCTGATGGTTTATGTAGACCAGGGGTCAGCAACTCTTTGGGACTCCAGCTGTGGTGAAACTCCAACTTACAGCATGCTCAATTCACCTCTACAGGAGTTCTGAGAACAGCCAAGCAAGTGTGCATGCTGGGATTCGTAGTTTCAACAAAGCAGGGGGGCCGGAGGTTGCTAATCCCAGGTGCTGACACTTTTTGCCGCCCTAGGCGTGGGATGTGATGTCCAAATTCACATGCAGTGCAGAATGGATCACTATGTGCTGTTCTAATCAGACGATCCATGCAGAGCTCTGTGCACCTTTTGCTGTCTTTTCAATTTGTTGCTGTTCTCCCAACCACCTGGACATGCTTAGGAGCATAGCGATCTGCTACAGCAATAAACCAAGGTCTCTCAATTCAAGGATTCAGACACTCTCAGTTTGCGACAAGTGGTAATAACTGGCGCGTCGACGAAGAGGCTGCATCGCACAATCATTATAGCTTGGTGTCATTTTTTTTCATTTAGCTGAAAAACCCTGCTTTCCATCTGCCATTTATGCCTGTCCCACATGCCACAAATTGGAGCTAGGTGCTTGAAAAATCATAGCAACACCTGCTACTTCCTCGATTTGTATAACCTTATGGCACAGTTACACACATTTATGAAGCTACACTTTATAAAGTGTATTATACAGCCACCCACTAAATGAGTTCAGTGTAAAATAGTGAAACCTCTCCAAAAGAAGACCTCTTGGAGACCACCAGTGATGTGGATTTTTGAGATATTGTCAACTCCATTATATCTTAGATATAACTGGCCTTCTTCTATGAGAGCACCAGTCTTCTAGAAGACCAAGTTTCAGTAATGGTTGTCATTGGATGGTAGTTTCAAACAGACAGCACACTGATGTCATTACTATGTTTGTTCCGCAAATTATAGAACATGTCCTATTCTGACAATGGCTATTTGTATTGATGGGAAAGAGAAAAATGCCGTAAGCATGTGGAAGTAATCTGTATTCTGCAGACCAAAATAAGGATATGGTCGTGTGCATGGGGCCTTGAAATACATTTTCTGAGGGAAAAATTCTCCAAAGGATTTTCTTATATTGGATTACACGTTTATAAGACATTATCATGTTTGGAGCCTTGAATGTATTGAAGAGGATGGTGAAAAATAAACACCAGGGGAGATATTGGATTCAAGATACAATATATTTCTTTTAAAGTGATTGCCTCATCTGATCAACACCTTTTATACCGAGGACGACCTAGTGATATACTGATGACTAGGGTTGAGCGAATCAAAGTATCCGAAGTGGACTTCGATCCGAATTTCTGGGAAAATTGGATTCAACGTGAATCCCCGTGCTGTGTGATAACAAATCAATTTTCCCTGCAATGGTAGTTAAAAAAATATATAAAAAATGCTCATCTCTTCCATTTGAGGGCGAAGAGGCAGTCACGGTCATCTAGATTAGAGATCCCACATGAAATCTCATGTGTGGTGACGTATGACATCACCACGCCGGTCAGCGTGATAATGTCATCATGTACAGCACGAGATTTTGTGTGGGATCCCCATCTGAAATGGATGCAAGGCTGAAGGTGCTATGCCCATAATGCAGCACCTAGGATAAAAGTAGCAGGCTTATTGAACTATGAGATGAATATTAATGATGAGATGCAGGCCCCCGTAGATGAAGTTGCTTTTTGAGGGCACTTACAAAAACATAGGAGACATAATAACAGGGTCAGGTGTAAGGAAGGGGGAGAGGAGGGGAGTTTTAGATGAAGCAGCCATAATTAAGTTGATCACTAAGGCCCACTGGGACAGTAGTTTTGAGCCTGAAGATTCATCTGGTCTCCCATTGAAGGATACTGCGATCCCAGTTGCCACCCCTAGGGGGTGGTCTAACATGCTCAATCCCCATGAAGCTTAGTCATTTTATGTTACCTCCATGTGGCTCGTGTACATTTCTAAAGATCACAATATCCCTTTGGTTTTCAATATCCCCCAAATGTTCGCCAATTCTCTGGAATTTCCCTGATAAGCACATGAGAACTGAAACATGCGTGTAGAGAACTATTTTTAGGGCTTATCTTGAGGGACAGCTCCATATTTAGGCTTTACTAGGGCCATTGTAGCACCCCCTTAGGGCATTGTCAGGGACTGATCAGTTCCCTAATTGTACAACTGTACAGCTTTCAAGGTACCCATGCTGGACCCTTTTCCCTTCTCAATATCGTTTGGATGAAGGACCAGACCTACTACTAGAACAACGAACTGAACAAACCTGGATGGGGTAGGACACCTGGTTACAGTACCTTTGAGCTTCAGTACCGCCGTGTTCACCTTTTTCTTTTTGTTTTCTTTGATCTAGCATCATTTGGCACATTTAGCATTTATTGCTCTTTATTTTAGAGTGTTTAATTAAAAGTTATAGCTACAGTATAATAGCCTGCCTACATTCAGTGCCCTGTCTGTGGCGTTCATAGCGTTTCCTGAGCTGATGAATGGCAGGAAAGGTCTAAGGTTTATTGGCACACCATAGCTTTTTTCCAGGGTGTGGGTGCCCAAAGAGAGGGCTCTGAGTGCCGCCTCTGGCACCTGTAGCATGGGTTCGCCATCACGGTTCTAGGACAACGGTTAATAATTGGTAAAGGTCTCCAACTAAGCCATAAATTAAGTGATTTTCTTGTTTCTTCAAAAACAATATCTCTAGCTGCCTGTTCAGACAGCAGTAATCTTATGCAGTCCTCCTACTCAGCATCTGTGTCTGCGTCATACCATATGTCTAAATGAATACTAGGAGCATATATAGTCTTTAGGTGCCGGATTCCTGTCTGGATGTCAATCTCTTGAAAACTCAGCTGCAAAAGTGGAAAGTATCCAGCAATCAGGAATAACATCCAGTAACTTGGATTTTTTTTATTTTCTTTATGTCCCAAGTAAAGTTTGGATTTTCTTTCCAGAGTGTTGACGAGTGTTTTCTCACTCTAAGGCCTCTTTCAAACATTCGAGTCAGTGATAATATCCATGGCAAGATGTTCAATTTATCATCTGTGAGGGATCCATGTTTAGTCCATGTGTCATTTGTGTTCCACATGCACAAAGGGATCTCCAGAGCATTTTATACCAATGTTCAGAGAAAACCATTCCATCCATGTCCTGTCAGTGATTTTTGCAGGATTCTCTAGATCAGTATGATTACAGCGATAACAAATACATACAAACCTACCCCAATACAAACCCTTTTTTTAAAAAGAAGAAAATGTTTTTGCATCACAGCATCCCAAGACCTTTAACGGTACTTTCACACTTGCGTCGGTGCGGATCCGTCTGTTTATTTGCACAGACGGATCCGCACCTCTAATGCAAACGTTTGTATCCGTTCAGGACGGATCCGTTTGCATTAGTTTTAAAGAAAAATGACAAAGTCCAAAACAAATCCGTTTTGAATTACATTGAAAGTCAATAAGGGGAACAGATCCATTTTCAAATGCACCATATTGTGTCATTGAAAACGGATCTGTCCCCATTGACTTACATTTTAATTCAAAACTGATCCGCTAGGCTCCGCCTCTTCAGACTGACACCAAAATGCTGCATGCTGCGTTTTGGTGTCCCCCTGCAAAACAGAATAGAAGCAGAACGGAGCCGAACTGATGCATTCTGAACGGATCCTTATCCATTCAGAATGCATTGGGGCTTAACTGATCCGTTTTGGACCGTTTGTGAGAGCCCTGAATCGGATCTCACAAACGGAATCCAAAACGCTAGTGTGAAAGTACCCTAACTTTTTTTTTCTTCCTACGAAACTGTGTCAAGGCTTGACTTTTGCAAGATGACTTGTAGATTTTATTGGTATCATTTTGGGGCACACAGAACTTTTTGATTGCTTTTTATTCCGTTTTTTTTAGCGATCATCGTACAGGATAATTTATATCATATTTACCTAGCAATACCAAACGTGGGAGATGCATTATTTTTGATAATTTTTCCAATTTTTTCAATGGGGGAAAAAAAAGCGTATTTTTGATTTACCATTGCAGTCTATTGGAGAATCACAATGTTACTATCAAGCCATGCCACAGACAGGGCTTTATGGGAACTTAGCTATAAACAAGCCCTAGAGTCTTCAGAAGGCCCAAGACTGCCATATCTATCAAACGGGTCCTGTGATCTCATTGCAGGAGACCTGTTCTGCCATCTGGAGCGCGTAGTCCGAGAAAATAACCGCTCATGTGCCGTGATCTTAATTTACCATGACATCTGAGGGGTTAAAAGTCTGTGATCAGCATTATTGCTGATTACATGCTCTACCACTAAGTGTCTGTTATGTTATACAGCAGGCACCCGGCAGCTACAGTGTCTGCTGTGTTATACAGCAGGCACCCGGCAGCAACGGCATCCACTTTGTGTGGGATTTTGAGTGGGTGCCATCTTTAAATATCAGACATACATGTGTGGTAGATGTGGGGAAGGGGTTCAATTTCTCACCTCATGGCATCTGAGGGGTTAAAAGTCTGTGATCAGCATTATTGCTGATTACATGCTCTACCACTGAGTGTCTGTTATGTTATACAGCAGGCACCCGGCAGCTACAGTGTCTGCTGTGTTATACAGCAGGCACCCGGCAGCTACGGCATCCACTTTGTGTGGGCTTTTGAGTGGGCGCCATCTTTAAATATCAGACATCAGCCGTACATGTGTGGTAGATGTGGGGAAGGGGTTTAATTTCTCACCTCTGACCTGGTATAGAAGCAGTGAGGCTGGTTTTACCCGGAATGAATGGGCTTCTGAAAGAATCCCCCGATCCCCCAAATCTTTAGAAGAACTAATACTGTCCATCAACAACCCTCATGCATCATTAACATGTCAGTGTTTGGTCAGTGATTTCCATCAGTGATTGTAAGCCAAATCCAGGAGCGTCTCTGAACAGAGAACAGGTGCAGATCGTTCCCTTATACCTTATGTCCGTGGAGGCTCCATTTAGGCTCACAATCACTGATGGAAATCACTGACCAAAACACTGACATGTGAATGAGGCTTTACTTTAAACCCAACACACAAAAAAACTAAAAGAACATGTAGAATAAAGTCCCATAACCCTCAAAAACAGAGTACTTACATAAATGCTACTTTTCGCTTTTTCACTGTTGCTACAGTTGTGCCTAAAATGTATAGGCTTTTTAACACATTTCTTTTATTAATTTTTAACACATGTAGCCCTACCCCAAAATCGTTTTAAGAACTAAAATTCTCCAGCAAAACAACCCAAAGTCTAAACTTAATCCTAATCCTAATACACACAACAGACTACACAGAACATTTAGAAAAAGTCCCACAGTCTCCAAAATACATTGCTTACCTAAATTTTACTTTTCACCACCACCATCTCACACTCACATGACCTAAATCGTTCAGGAGCCCAAACATTCTAGGCTTAACCAATCTGTAACTGTACTGTTAGGTGGTTAAGGATGTGTGATGATGTCATCACAGGTCCTTGAGTGCTCCTAACCTCAGGGGGTTAAGGACCTGTGATGAAGATGCCATAACAGGTCTATGAGCTCTTATATACTTGGAACATCACTCATGCTGCAGGGTTTGCATTATGAGTGCATTTCATGTTTCTTCATGTCAGGCGGCTTCCTTATAGACCGGTCCACTGGGAATCTGCCCGGTGGGGTAGATTACCAGTCTGGCCTATTGTCATCTCTTTTCTTCTACAGTTAGAAATGCAGAGCCGCACGTTCTGTCTGCAAGGTTCTTGTGTTCAGCAATTAGACCAAGCCTATATTCTCATAGAGGTTATTCAGAATATTCTAGATTTCACTCCTTCTAATACATCAGTTTATTTCTCAAGAAATTAATGCTGCTGTGCATGTATCCCAGGTGGGGAAAGGGCTTTAGGGATCTCACTATGATGCACTATACAGACTATAGACTGCAGAATATGTCCTTGACACATAAAGGATAGGAATTTGCTTGTATGGCTCCTTTTGCTATTGGAATTTCAATAAGGGCATGTGATATCATGTGGATTATGAATAGTACTTGTATTAACCAGTAAGGAATAATGAAAGACTGGTTACTGAGCAGAGTAGATGTAACATCGGAGCTTTCCTCATTGGAATGCAAGGAACAGGCGGCAGCAGATGTAAGACTAAATTAGTAGTCGTCCAACACATTCATTTACATGACACACAGCCAAGATAGTTGTCAGCTTTACAGATATTTACTTGCTACATCTTTCACAGTTAGTGAAGCTACCATGCTCAACTTACAATTAAAAGACAAGGAAAAAGTGACCTTCCCAATGCATCATGGGAAATGACAATGTATAATTAAGAGAATATATTATAGAGCTATAATGCTTTAAAATCTTGTCTGTACTTCACTGCTTTACTTTTTTTTTTTGGCCCAAGCACACCACCATATAGATATATAGAATATGTGTAAGACCAACAAATAACATCCATTATATGCTTACTGAACATCTTGCTCCAAAACCATGGACTTTACAGCGGCTGTGTCATGAATACAACTCCTGTCTATATGCCCTATTAGGATGGGATAAAGGGGTCTACACTGTGACCCTCCTCCCTCTATTAGCCTGAATAGAGAATCATTCTGTAACATCAGCCCCTGTTCTGGTGGACTCTAAATGGCTACTGTGGCGAAACCAAACTCGCCACTGAGTTTCGGAGGGGACAGATTGCCAGCCTCTTGCCCCAGGATTATGGGCCCTCTCATCAGCCCACGCTAAACTTAAACCCCATGGCGATTTGACTGTGTTTGTGGCATCTGAGCGCTGTTTGGATATATTGAGCGCTCAGATCCAAGCCATCTGGGGATATGTTAAATGTCTGTGTGTACTGTAAAGGGTGGGACATTGTATATTTGAATAGTGACGTCTGTCCTATTGTCCCCACGTGTGTATTGGCGATTTCCCTTTGTCCTGAGAGATAATTGAATGAGTCCTCGATTGTCTCCAGGACAGAAGACATTGTGTATTCTCCTGCCTGGGATGATTACATTACCCATGTAGGGTAATTGTATCACAGACAGAGGGGAGGGATATGCTGGGGGTGTCTGTATTGTCCCATTGTGTGTGATTGGCTGCTGTATCCCGTGTTGCAGTCTTCCTTCTGGTCCCCTAGGGGAGTGTCCACCAGGTGGGAGACCTGCATAAATACCGGGCAGGTAGCCCTCAATAAAGTTAGAATTCCTGTTTAACCATTAATACGGAGCCTCGTCTCGTACTTGGGGGAATTGCTACGTCAGAACGTTCTCTTGCCTGTTCCAGGAAAGGAGGACTTCGTATGGTTCCAGTTCGGTGGATTCCAGCGGTTGTGGGTTGCTGTGCTCTTCTCCAGGGGAATCGTCCGAACGGTATTAACCCTCACTATACCGGGTTATACCGTAACAGCTACTATGTAATACTACATTTTTACTGCAGTGGCCAACATAGGGGATAGGTCTGGTTGTCTGTAGCTTACCTGTTTTTGATAGAAGGCAACAATAAAAAAGAGGCAGAGTACACACAACTATGGTAGTGTGTGTACCCTGTAAAAGACCACTTTGGAGGCGCCAATCTGTCAAATGAAACACTTACAAAAGTGCGGTATTAGGAAAATTCGAATCATCACTAATGCAAATAAGAGTAATAAAAGCAGTATTAAAAGCAGGTTTAACTCACTTCACCCAGGAGGGTAATGTAGGATAAGCTCAATACACCTACATTAACACCTCCTGCGCCTGGGTCGCCTCTAGGAATGTCAGAAAGGACGGCAAACACTGATGTCTTCTAGAACCTTTCCTTTATTAAATTCGCCAGGGTGTGGGGAGGAGGATCTCAACGCGTTTCGGGGTCATACAACAAGACCCCTTCGTCAGGAGCATAATGTGGAACCTGTAAACAGGTGAATTTAAACACAAAAAAGCGCCAAAGGACACCGGAGGATGTCACTTCCGGTCCCAGTGACGTCACTTCGGTGATCGGTATAAATATCTTATTAAACTCATCAAAATGCAAGTGAACATAGATATATGGATTCAGAGTTATGTCAGAAAGGGGTGTTAGAGCAGAAAAATATATATGAGTGATTAAGCCGGAGATAAGTAGATGTGGATGTTAATGTGCTGCCGGGTGCGCTCCAGCTTGGAACGCACCGGAAGTGACGCGAGGGCTTCCGGTTTGCGTTCCAGCTTGGAGCGCAATGTACAGTCAAGGAAACTAATCAATTCACTGTTGCGCTCTGGCGATGCGTTCCAGCGTGGAACGCATCGGGAGCTATGGGTACATATCTAAAAGGAATATTTGAAGGGGACATGATATTAGAAGGATGTAAGAAAAATGCATGGGTGATAGTGAAAAAAATGTGTGTGTAGTGTAGAAGATCAGAAGATTCAGGGTCTAATCAGTATAAATAAAAGGATAGTCTTATGGAGATATAGATATTTGAACATATATATAAATATATAAAAAAACAAAAAAAATATACATATAACCACATAAAAATGTATGAAGATATGGATGGTTGATAAAGACATCCATTTGATGGAAAAAACTGAGTTAGATGGGATATTAACAGTACTCATAGCCATTTTTAAATACTGACCTATGAGTATGGACTAATATAGCGTGGGTCTAAGAATACATACGAAATACATAAAAATACAATCGAAATACATAATTCAAAAGAGTTGAATATTAAAAATGTGCATATTAAAAAATGTATATATATATATATATATATATATATATATATTATATATAATAGGATATCAAAAATGAATAAAACATTAAAAAATGAAAAAAGTATTTTAACAATGGGTTAGTAGTTGGAGTATTCAAGGCATTCGTTAAGCCCAAAGGGTGCTAACGTATTGAGGGTAAAAATCCAGAACATCTCTTTTTGGCATAGTTCTTGGTATTGTGGTAAGGTGCAGGGTGCCGTCCTAGATGGCAGGTACGTGTCACCGAGGTTGCTGGCCTCGGTGAGGTGAGAGCCGGGTTTTTGTCTGCAGCAGCTAGTGCTATTTGACTTTGTTAAATAGCATGGCTGCAAAGCCGATCCGGGCCGGCTCTTACTGGGAGCAGCTAAAGAGTAGGGTGGGTGGCTGCTCCCCACGGTCCAGTCCGAGTTTTGGGCTGGGTTTATAAACTCAGCCAGCACCACCAGCTGTGAGTGTGATTATCCTGGAGCTGCTAACAGGGCTGGGAGTTCTCTGTCCTGGAGGAAAGCGCTCAGCAAGGAGGTGTTGTGTTCCTGGCTACCTGAAGCTGGATTCTCCTGCGGCTGGGCCGACAGCGTGGTGCGAACCTGCACCTACACCTCCCAGGTGACTGAACCTGTGTTGGACTGTTTTTGTTTGGCTACGTTATTTCCGTTGTGTGTGAACTGTCACCAAGAGACTGTTTTTCATTTTGTGTGCAAGTGTGAATAAAACACTGTTTGTTGCACAATCTGGACTCCTGGTTTTGCCTCTAAACTGCACCCGCACCGCTGACTACCAGAGCGACTCCCCACATTTGGTGTCGGATGCGGGCATGCGCAGTGAGGCTGGCGTGAACGCCGAAGTTTTGTTTTTCTAAAGTGTATGGAATATATTAAGCCAGCAAAGCTGCAAGCAGGAGTTTCTGACAACATGGAGGCTGCTGTGAAGGCTCTCATAGAGGCTAACGTGCAGCAGCGGGAGACCAACCAACTATTGCTACAACATGTGATGGCGTTACAGGCGGCAGGAGCGTCCCACCACGTCCATGATGCCCGGAAAGCGGTCCGTGCGGCGATCCCAAAATGACCCCCGCAGACGACGTTGAGACGTACCTGGCGGTTTTTGAGAAGGTCGCCGTGAGGGAAAAGTTACCCCGTGACCAGTGGGCTGAGGTGGTCGCTCCGTTCCTGGCTTCCGGACCCCAGCAGGTGTTTTTTGACTTGTCGGACGACCAAGCGGCAGATTATGACACTGTGAAAGGAGAGGTCCTAGCCAGACTGGGCGTGAACGTGCTGGTCCGCGCTCAAAGAGTCCACCAGTGGGACTTTAAAACGACTGAACCCGCTAGGCCGCAGTTCTACGATCTGCTGCACAGGCTGCAAAAGTGGCTGCAGCCCGATCTACTAAGTCCCACTGCCATGCTGGATCGACTGTTGGCGGACATCTTTGGAGGGCCCTGCCTTATCCCCTCCAGCACTGGATCGGCCAGGTATCGCCCACCAATGCCCTGGAGATGGTCGACCTGGTAGAGCGCTACGAGGCCACCAGAAACCTGCAGGGGACTCTTGCGGGGAAGGGGTCAGTCAAACCCCGGAGGCCTCTGCCCCAGTTCCGACGTCCGGCGACAGAGCGGCCTGCCCGGAATATACCCCTGCGAGTCCGCCTCCCGTGGTATGCTGGAGGTGTCAGGAGCCAGGCCACATCAGGGCCGACTGTCCGCATCGGGATGAGCCGATGGATATGACCCACGGGGTCGTCACTCCCTGTATGCACGGAAGCTGTGCGCAACTGGCACCCGTGAGGTGCAGGACCATAACCACCTGTGTCAGGTAGAGGTGGGAGACTCTCTGGCGGTGGCTCTGCTGGACTCCGGGAGTTTAGTCTCCCTGGTAAGGGCTGCACTTGTACGTCCTGCGGAGTATACTGGCCGTAAAGTCGGGGTCCTGTGCATCCACGGAGACCTGAAAGACTACCCCACTGCACTAGTGACTTTGTCCACCGCGGCTGGTAGGTGGACCCACGAGGTGGCTGTCGCTACTAAACTCCCACACGAACTGATACTTGGGAGGGACTTCCTCGGTTTTCCGGCGCTGTGGCCGGTAATAAAGGTATCTGAGGGACCCGAGACAGGGGTGACCCTAGTGGAGTGGCCTGATACCACTGGAAGGCCAGAACCCTGGGAGCCCGAGTCTGACGGGCCAGCGGTAGGGGTGACCACTGCTCCAGCGGTAGAGGGGGAGACAACCCCACTGAGTGTAATGGTGGGAGACACGGAGGACTTGCCACCGGGACCTGAGTTGGCAGACCTCAATGTCTCCGGGAAAATTTTGGGACCGCACAACACCGGGACCAAACCCTAACCAGGGCCTGGGAGAATGTGCTGGAAATTGATGGTAAACCCCAGAAACCAGGGGCTGAATTAATGTTCCCACGATTTATTGTTCTGCAGGATATGTTGTATCGGGTGAACCAAATCCGAGGCGAACCTGTTGAACAGTTGGTGGTGCCCACAGCGTATCGCAAGCTTGTCATGGAGCTTGCCCACCAACATGTTCTTGGGGACACCTGGGGTGGCAGAAAACCCAGGACCGCATACTGCAGCGATTTTATTGGCCCAGTGTGTTCAAGGAGGTAGAGAATTATTGTAAGTCCTGTCCGACTTGTCAGATAACTAGCCCCCAGCCACATTTCCGTAGTCCTCTGGTACCTCTGCCAATTATTGAAGTACCGCTTGAGCGAATCGCGATGGATTTAATTGGGCCTGTACCAAAGTCTGCCAGGGGCCACCAACACATTCTGGTAGTTCTCGACTATGCCACTCGGTATCCGGAGGCGGTGCCTCTGCGACATACCTCAGCTAAGCTCATTGCCAAAGAGTTAATGGAGATGTTTTCCCGTGTGGGCCTGCCAAAAGAGGTTCTGACAGACCAAGGGACCCCTTTTATGTCTAAAGTAATGAGGGAACTGTGTAAATTGTTGCGTATAAAGCAGTTACGGACGTCCGTTTACCATCCGCAAACAGACGGTCTTGTGGAGAGGTTTAACCAAACTCTAAAAAATATGTTAAAGAGGGTGGTGTCTAGAGATGGGAAGGACTGGGATCTGCTTCTGCCCTATCTCATGTTCGCAGTGCGAGAGGTGCCCCAGGCCTCTACTGGGTTCTCGCCCTTCGAACTGCTTTATGGCAGACACCCTCGGGGCCTGTTGGATATCGCCAAGGAAGCATGGGAACAACAGCCTGTCCCCCACAAAAGTGTCATTGAGTATGTCGCCCAAATGCAGGAACGGATGGAAAGGGTGTTGCCCTTGGTCCGGGAGCATATGGAGGCAGCGCAACAAGCCCAGAGTAGGGTGTACAATCGTCAGGCTCGGGTACGGGACTTCAATCCGGGAGATCGGGTTTTGGTTCTGGTACCCACCCTTGACAGCAAATTCCTAGCTAGGTGGCAGGGCCCCTATGAGGTGATCGAGAAGGTAGGGGAAGTAATTACAAAGTACACCAGCCAGGCGGCGCAAGCCGGAGCAGGTGTACCACGTGAATTTACTTAAGCCGTGGAAAGATAGGGACGCGGCCGACGACCACAGCCCCCGGCCAGGGCTTCTAGGTGAAAAGGGTCCAGCCCCACAGTTCGAGGCCTGTGAAGCCGTAACCACGGTAAAAATTGCAGACAGCCTATCTTCCAAACAAGTTCAGGAAGTCAGGAGTTCCTCAGTCGGAACACGGATGTGTTCTCGACCTCCCTGGCCGCACGCCTCTCATCCGACATGACATCGTCACTGAGCCTCAGGCCAAGGTCCGGTTAAAACCATACCGGGTACCCGAGGCTCGGCGACGGGCCATCGCGGAGGAAGTGCAATTAATGTTGAAGCTCGATGTCATTGAGGAGTCGAAAAGTGAGTGGGCCAGTCCCATAGTCCTAATACCTAAGCCGGATGGGACGCTGCGGTTCTGCAACGACTTTCGCAAGTTAAATGAAGTATCCAAGTTTGACGCGTATCCCATGCCCCGAGTAGACGAGCTTGTTGAAAGTTTAGGACAAGCCCGTTATTTTTCTGTGCTGGACCTCACTAAAGGGTACTGGCAGGTACCCTTAACGGAGTCGGCTAAGGAAAAACCGCATTTGTTACCCCGCAGGGCCTGTATCACTACAAGGTGTTACCCTTTGGCCTGCATGGCGCCCCGCCACTTTCCAAAGGTTAATGGACATAGTGCTGCGACCACATCGTCGGTACGCCTCGGCCTACTTAGATGATGTAGTCATCCACAGCACCGACTGGGAAAGCCATTTACCCAAGGTGCAGGCGGTAGTGGATGCCCTGAGGAAAGCCGGTCTGACCGCTAACCCAAAGAAGTGCTCCATAGGGTTAGAGGAGACAAAATATCTGGGATATGTAATTGGGCGGGAGTCATCAAGCCTCAGGTAAATAAGGTAGAGGCACACGGAGTTGGCCCCGACCGGTCACCACCAGGCAGGTAAAGTCGTTCCTGGGGATTGTGGGGTATTACATGAGGTTTGTGCCCCACTTTGCTACTATTGCTTCGCCATTGACAGAGTTGTTAAAGGGGCGTAAGACAGGGATGGTCCGCTGGAATGAGCAGGCGGAAAAGGCTTTCTCCGCCTTGAAATCGGCCCTGTGTGGGTCCCCGGTTTTGGTGACACCCGATTTCAGGAAGGATTTCGTAGTCCAGACCGACGCCTCTGAAGTTGGCCTTGGTGCGGTACTGTCGCAGGAAGTCAACGGGGAGGAGCATCCCGTTGTCTTCCTCAGCCGCAAGCTCACCCCAGCAGAGACTAGGTACAGTATAGTCGAGAGAGAGTGCCTGGCCATCAAGTGGGCACTCGAGGCCCTCCGTTATTACCTGTTGGGCAGAAGCTGCCTGGTGACCGACCACTCCCCACTCAAGTGGATGTCCCAAGCCAAAGAGAGGAATGCCCGGGTCACCAGGTGGTTTCTGTCTCTACAGAATTTTAAATTCACGGTGGAGCACAGAGCGGGCCGGTTATTAAAAAATGCAGACGCGCTCTCCCGGGTACACTGTTTGTCCTGTGTCCACCCCTCAGGGTTGAACAAAGGGGGGTATGTGGTAAGGTGCAGGGTGCCGTCCTAGATGGCAGGTACGTGTCACCGAGGTTGCTGGCCTCGGTGAGGTGAGAGCCGGGTTTTTGTCTGCAGCAGCTAGTGCTGTTTGACTTTGTTAAATAGCATGGCTGCAAAGCCGATCCGGGCCGGCTCTTACTGGGAGCAGCTAAAGAGTAGGGTGGGTGGCTGCTCCCACGGTCCAGTCCGAGTTTTGGGCTGGGTTTATAAACTCAGCCAGCACCACCAGCTGTGAGTGTGATTATCCTGGAGCTGCTAACAGGGCTGGGAGTTCTCTGTCCTGGAGGAAAGCGCTCAGCAAGGAGGTGTTGTGTTCCTGGCTACCTGAAGCTGGATTCTCCTGCGGCTGGGCCGACAGCGTGGTGCAAACCTGCACCTACACTTCCCAGGTGACTGAACCTGTGTTGGACTGTTTTTGTTTGGCTACGTTATTTCCGTTGTGTGTGAACTGTCACCAAGAGACTGTTTTTCATTTTGCGTGCAAGTGTGAATAAAACACTGTTTGTTGCACAATCTGGACTCCTGGTTTTGCCTCTAAACTGCACCCGCACCGCTGACTACCAGAGCGACTCCCCACAGTATGTAGAGGAAACCATTTCGATTGGAGTGACTTTAAGATCTTCAGTTAAGCCGTTATGGTGTTCTGAAAAATGGCGTGATACGCTATGTGTAGGGATTTTCCTATTAATATTAGAGCGATGTTCACACATCCGATCTCTAAGCGTTTGGGTTGTCCTGCCGACATATTTGAGGCCGCAGCTGCAGCTTAATAGATAGATCACATTTCTAGACCCACAATTGAGTTCTTGTTTGAAGTGCCAAAGGTCAGCTCCATTTTCTAGTTCGATAACTTTGGTGCCATGAGTTAGCATTTTACAGCACTTGCACTTTTTAGTGCCACATCTGAAGGCTCCTTTTCTAACATTGCTTAATTTTGTTGTGGCCAGTGGTTGTGTAGAGGTTTTGGGGCACGAAGGGGCTAAAATATTTTTGAGGGTACGGGCTCTCCGGAAGGTAATACCTGGTTGTTTTGGAAGGATGTTCCTCAGGATAGGGTCTTTTAGGAGAATACCCCAGTGTTTCGAAAGTAGTTTTCTGATTGCTTGGTGTTGGGTACTATACCTAGTGATCAAGTTAAATTGGTATTGTTTGAGGACTTCATTTTGGTTATTTCTATTTGAATACTTCTGTGGGGCGGCTATCAAAGTTTCTTTTTGTTCTAGTTTTTGAACCCGTTGACTAGAGGCCTTAATTAGGCTTTTCGGGTAGCCTTTCTCCAAGAACTGTTCTCTTAAAATGTTAAGTTGTTGAGTAAAGATTTTTTTGTCAGAACAATTTCTACGGATACGTTTCATCTGACCAAATGGTAAGTTCTTTTTCCAGTTTGTGTGATGGCAGCTCGAGTACTCGAGATAGCTATTAGCATCAACCCGTTTGAAGTGAGTACTGGTATGGATTTTATTATCATGTATGTCTATACGTATATCCAAAAAGATGGCCGTCTTGGGGTCAGATTCAAAAGTGAAGCTGAGTCCCCACTCGTTATGATTCAATGTTGTGATAAGGTCCGATAGGTTTTGGGGTGAGCCCCCCCAAATAAAAAAGATATCGTCGATATACCGACGGTAAAGGACGATATCTTTATGTGTCGGCAGACCCATATGTTCTTCGAAATGGCCAACAAAAAGGTTTGCATAAGCGGGTGCAAATTTGGTCCCCATCGCGGTCCCCCTAGTTTGTAGATAGAAGGTGTCGTCAAAGGTGAAATAATTATGTTCTAGTATAAAGGCAATTGACTGGATGATGAAGTCTTTCTGGGTTGTTGGCATATTTGGATCGGAGTATAAATAGTGTTCTGTTGCTCTTATCCCCAGGTGGTGTTGAATGTTGCTATAAAGCGACGCCACATCCAGTGTTACCAAGATGTAATGCTTTTGCCAAACAACAGTATTTAGAGTGTTTAAAAGATCAGTAGAATCCTTTAGGTAAGCTGGTAGTTCAACGACGTATTTTTGAAGAAATTTGTCTACATATGCGGAAAGATTGGAGGTCAATGAATTAATTCCGGAGAAAATGGGGCGACCTGGAGGATGAGTAAGTGATTTATGAATTTTTGGAAGAAAATAAAAACGTGCTAAGGAGGGATGTTGGCTTGTGAGAAATTGTTTTTCTTTCTTGGTTAAAGTGTTTGTAGTGGAGCCAAGACTAATCAAATCTTGGAGTTTCTTTTTAAAAATAGGGGTGGGGTCTTCGTCAAGAACTGTATAGTAGGTGATGTCTGAAAGGATTTTATTTGCTTCAAAAAGGTAGTAGTCATGATCGAGTATCACTACCCCACCTCCCTTATCAGCATTCTTGATTATTATTTCCTTATTATTTTTTAATGTTTTTAGGGCTAACCTATCTGCTTTTGTGAGGTTATGTACATACGGTGTTTTTCTGTCTTTTGTTAGACTTTTGCAATCCTCTAATACTATGTTGAGGAAGCTTTCCAGATGAGGGCCACGGCTATGTAACGGGTAGAAATTGGACTTCATATTTAGTCCAGATGGAATGGGTTGGGGAGTAGTGTCTAATGTTAATTTTCGGACCCATTGATTTATGTCGACGAACATCTCAAAAGAATTAATGGTACTGTTCGTCGACATAAATCAATGGGTCCGAAAATTAACACTAAAAAGACATTTTGCCATCAAGACCCATCAAAACGAAGCACCAACCCCTTCAACTGACACCACCAGAAAAACCACCCCAGTTTCCTTAGGGATTATACATACAAGCCCCAGACCGAATCCAACTTTAACCTCAACTAATTCATTAGACACTACTCCCCAACCCATTCCATCTGGACTAAATATGAAGTCCAATTTCTACCCGTTACATAGCCGTGGCCCTCATCTGGAAAGCTTCCTCAACATAGTATTAGAGGATTGCAAAAGTCTAACAAAAGACAGAAAAACACCGTATGTACATAACCTCACAAAAGCAGATAGGTTAGCCCTCAAAACATTAAAAAATAATAAGGAAATAATAATCAAGAATGCTGATAAGGGAGGTGGGGTAGTGATACTCGATCATTACTACTACCTTTTTGAAGCAAATAAAATCCTTTCAGACATCACCTACTATAGAGTTCTTGACGAAGACCCACCCCGATTTTTAAAAAGAAACTCCAAGATTTGATTAGTCTTGGCTCCACTACAAACACTTTAACCAAGAAAGAAAAACAATTTCTCACAAGCCAACATCCCTCCTTAGCACGTTTTTATTTTCTTCCAAAAATTCATAAATCACTTACTCATCCTCCAGGTCGCCCCATTATCTCCGGAATTAATTCATTGACCTCCAATCTTTCCGCATATGTAGACAAATTTCTTCAAAAATACGTCGTTGAACTACCAGCTTACCTAAAGGATTCTACTGATCTTTTAAACACTCTAAATACTGTTGTTTGGCAAAAGCATTACATCTTGGTAACACTGGATGTGGCGTCGCTTTATAGCAACATTCAACACCACCTGGGGATAAGAGCAACAGAACACTATTTATACTCCGATCCAAATATGCCAACAACCCAGAAAGACTTCATCATCCAGTCAATTGCCTTTATACTAGAACATAATTATTTCACCTTTGACGACACCTTCTATCTACAAACTAGGGGGACCGCGATGGGGACCAAATTTGCCCCAGCTTATGCAAACCTTTTTGTTGGCCATTTCGAAGAACATATGGGTCTGCCGACACATAAAGATATCGTCCTTTACCGTCGGTATATCGACGATATCTTTTTTATTTGGGGGGGGCTCACCCCAAAACCTATCGGACCTTATCACAACATTGAATCATAACGAGTGGGGACTCAGCTTCACTTTTGAATCTGACCCCAAGACGGCCATCTTTTTGGATATACGTATAGACATACATGATAATAAAATCCATACCAGTACTCACTTCAAACGGGTTGATGCTAATAGCTATCTCGAGTACTCGAGCTGCCATCACACAAACTGGAAAAAGAACTTACCATTTGGTCAGATGAAACGTATCCGTAGAAATTGTTCTGACAAAAAATCTTTACTCAACAACTTAACATTTTAAGAGAACGGTTCTTGGAGAAAGGCTACCCGAAAAGCCTAATTAAGGCCTCTAGTCAACGGGTTCAAAAACTAGAACAAAAAGAAACTTTGATAGCCGCCCCACAGAAGTATTCAAATAGAAATAACCAAAATGAAGTCCTCAAACAATACCAATTTAACTTGATCACTAGGTATAGTACCCAACACCAAGCAATCAGAAAACTACTTTCGAAACACTGGGGTATTCTCCTAAAAGACCCTATCCTGAGGAACATCCTTCCAAAACAACCAGGTATTACCTTCCGGAGAGCCCGTACCCTCAAAAATATTTTAGCCCCTTCGTGCCCCAAAACCTCTACACAACCACTGGCCACAACAAAATTAAGCAATGTTAGAAAAGGAGCCTTCAGATGTGGCACTAAAAAGTGCAAGTGCTGTAAAATGCTAACTCATGGCACCAAAGTTATCGAACTAGAAAATGGAGCTGACCTATGGCACTTCAAACAAGAACTCAATTGTGGGTCTAGAAATGTGATCTATCTATTAAGCTGCAGCTGCGGCCTCAAATATGTCGGCAGGACAACCCAAACGCTTAGAGATCGGATGTGTGAACATCGCTCTAATATTAATAGGAAAATCCCTACACATAGCGTATCACGCCATTTTTCAGAACACCATAACGGCTTAACTGAAGATCTTAAAGTCACTCCAATCGAAATGGTTTCCTCTACATACCAAGAACTATGCCAAAAAGAGATGTTCTGGATTTTTACCCTCAATACGTTAGCACCCTTTGGGCTTAACGAATGCCTTGAATACTCCAACTACTAACCCATTGTTAAAATACTTTTTTCATTTTTTAATGTTTTATTCATTTTTGATATCCTATTATATATAATATATATATATATATATACATTTTTTAATATGCACATTTTTAATATTCAACTCATTTGAATTATGTATTTCGATTGTATTTTTATGTATTTCGTATGTATTCTTAGACCCACGCTGTATTAGTCCATACTCATAGGTCAGTATTTAATACTGGCTATGAGTACTGTTAATATCCCATCTAACTCAGTTTTTTCCATCAAAAGGATGTCTTTATCAACCATCCATATCTTCATACATTTTTATGTGGTTATATGTATATTTTTTTTTTTTTATATATTTATATATATGTTCAAATATCTATATCTCCATAAGACTATCCTTTTATTTATACTGATTAGACCCTGAATCTTCTGATCTTCTACACTACACACACATTTTTTTCACTATCACCCATGCATTTTTCTTACATCCTTCTAATATCATGTCCCCTTCAAATATTCCTTTTAGATATGTACCCATAGCTCCCGATGCGTTCCACGCTGGAACGCATCGCCAGAGCGCAACAGTGAATTGATTAGTTTCCTTGACTGTACATTGCGCTCCAAGCTGGAACGCAAACCGGAAGCCCTCGCGTCACTTCCGGTGCGTTCCAAGCTGGAGCGCACCCGGCAGCACATTAACATCCACATCTACTTATCTCCGGCTTAATCACTCATATATATTTTTCTGCTCTAACACCCCTCTCTGACATAACTCTGAATCCATATATCTATGTTCACTTGCATTTTGAGGAGTTTAATAAGATATTTATACCGATCACCGGAAGTGACGTCACTGGGACCGGAACTGACATCCTCCGGTGTCCTTTGGCGCTTTTTTGTGTTTAAATTCACCTGTTTACAGGTTCCACATTATGCTCCTGACGAAGGGGTCTTGTTGTATGACCCGAAGCAGCGTTGAGATCCTCCTCCCCACACCCTGGCGAATTTAATAAAGGAAAGGTTCTAGAAGACATCAGTGTTTGCCGTCCTTTCTGACATTCCTAGAGGCGACCCAGGCGCAGGAGGTGTTAATGTAGGTGTATTGAGCTTATCCTACATTACCCTCCTGGGTGAAGTGAGTTAAACCTGCTTTTAATACTGCTTTTATTACTCTTATTTGCATTAGTGATGATTCGAATTTTCCTAATACCGCACTTTTGTAAGTGTTTCATTTGACAGATTGGCGCCTCCAAAGTGGTCTTTTACAGGGTACACACACTACCATAGTTGTGTGTACTCTGCCTCTTTTATATTGTTACGTATACCCACCCGACCTTGCCAAAGGGAAGGTGTAACCACTGGCAGCCTGTCTTACGTTCATCTCACCCTCTATACTTTTTATATCCTGTCCAAATCCTATTGGCGCCCTGCCAAAGTTAACCTAAGGCTTCCGTATCCAGGAGACCTATAGTGTCTAACACTCTGTTTTTGTTTCCCTCTGTTTCTGACTCTTTGATAGAAGGCAGCATTCAAAGCACTCTGGTATTCAAATCATGGTGTGAAAACAAGAGAGTAGACCCATGCTCGGGCTGGAGCTCACATCATCATAAATTACATTGGAGGGAAAGGGAAAAGGAAATAAGGCCTTAGAACTAGGGAAGGAAGATGGACACCTCCTATAGAAAACTCTAATCAAAGCCCTGACTGACTACCAGTATGAACAGACCCCAGAGGTAGGTGAGTTCATACACAGTAATACTATCCTATCTAACCCTAAAAGACCCTAGTACAAATGACAGGAATGAGACATCCTGTTCCTTCAAAAGGAAGGATGAACGGTAGTCTCCCTAAGGCCTAATACAAAACAACAAAGAAATGCAACACACAGAAAGCCAAAATACAAAGGGAAAGGTAAAACTTAAAGGGGTTGTCCAGGTTCAGAGCTAAACCTGGACATACCCATCAATTCACCCAGGCAGCACCCCAGATGTTAGCATCGGAGCATCTCATGCTCTGATGCGCTCCCTTGCCCTGCGCTATATCGCGCAGGGCGAGGGCTCTTTTGTTTACAATAACACACTGCCGGGCAGAAGCTTCCGCCCGGCAGTGTGTTCGGTAACGTCACCGGCATTTTACAGGCTAGGGCACAGCTAAAGCCCGCCCATCAGTGCCAGTGACGTTACCGGGCTTCCTGGCAGTCCCATGGAAAGCCCAGTTCGTCACAGTAACGCCGGAAACTGCTTCGATGCTCAAGTCAGGGGGGCTGCCTGGGTGAAAATGGGGGACAACCCCTTTAACTCCTAAGAAGCTTTGGCAGCAACAGGAACTCAGCCGAGATCCAAACACCAGATATCCACAGGTCCAACTGAAGCTATAAACCACACAGCATTGTAGGAGAAATAGCTATAAATAGGGAAAGTTAGATGACCACAATAGCAACACCTGGAGGTTAAGGGTGTGGCCAGTACCAGAAACCACACAGACGCCTATTGATCCAAAAGGTAAACATGTCAAATCAAACAACGTGTTGCCAATCTCAAAGATCTCCTGCCACTCACTGTCGTGGGGACGTCCGTATGTCTCAGTACATACGTGACAGGCAGTTAGGGTCAGACAAGCCACAGTTAGTGCAGGAAACGTGGCCATCACAAGGACCGTATTTCTCAGACTGCATAAACCTTTGTGAAACTGGCTTTAGGATCAGATTTCCTACAGCTCATTAAGTAACATTTACATGATAGAAGTGTATTAAAATATTAAGGAATTACTATAAAGTAACCCTGTGGATGTCCTATTATACCAATCTATTAATTCAGTAGGCATCTTCTTTACACAAGCCTTGTTTGTTCTGCACGATTTTACCAATCTTCTCCATTACCGATTTGCATTGGAATGCAGATCTACATGAGAATGGAAAACTACTTGAGAATTCTATTTTAAATTGAAGCACTAGCCAAAAAAAGGGAAATCAAAAAAAGTTCTGACTAAAGACATGACCAACTCTTCCCACGAATATCTTACAGGCATGGAGTCGGATGAGGTATGGAGGAACCTGGACCAGTCAATACAGGAAATATAATAGTCATAGGGTTCCAGAACTGGGCTGACAAACCTTTGCACCTTGTCTGTCTACGTAATGACATATTTCTCAGGGTTTGTAATACTACAAGGATATTCTTGGAAATGCTCATGTCAACCATACCCAATACTTATGTCAACCATATCTATCAGTGATTTACCTATAAAAAGCACTTTATGAGGGAGATTTATCATACAGCCGTGTTTTACATCTATATCCACAGCTCTGCCGAAGGACGCGCCTCTTTTACGCCAGTTTTCTGGCCTGGTGGCTCCGACCTTCCCCAGATCCCCTTTTCAGGAACGTGGCAAGGGCAGTGTAGAAACGTCACAAAGTTTGTCGCAAGTGGAATTTAAAAAGTCGCAAACACGGAGGTTGCAACTTTTTATGCCATGAAAGTGGTGCAAGTGGAATGATAACTTCCCCCCTACATATGTTTAGACATTTCTGAGATTCTTCATGCTAATGAACATTTTACTCTACTTCATGCAGTGCGGACCCATCCCTGTACCAAATATGATCTAAAGTCCATATAAAATGATTGCACCAAGAACTGTTCTCCCCTGCTCGGATTTCAGGGTTCTTTGGAAAGAGTTCAGACAAATGTGAACTGCAGAAGAGAAGGTGACTAAAGAGTGCTATTGTACTCATCCAACAGGACCAATACCATATCCAAATTTTCCACCTTATGGTTTCCACTGTTGGGAGCGGGGGTCACTGAAGACAGTAGTAATTCTTGCAAGGTAAAAGGGGAAAAAAAACAACTTATGGGGTCATTAAACAAACTGGTGTAAAGTAGAACTGGCAGAGTTGCCCATACCAACCAGCTCTTTTGGAAAATAAAAGGTGGAATCTGATTGGTTTCTATGGGCAACTAAGCCAGATCTACTTTGCACCAGTTTGATAAATGACCCAATTAATCTTTTCAAGTCTGTCCACATCAATGCTTTCTAAAACATACAGGGGGAGATTTATCAGACTGGTGTAAAGTAGAACTGGATTAGTTGCCCATAGCAACCAATCAGATTCCATCTTTCATTTTTCACAGCTCCTTTGGAAAATGAAAGGTGAAATCTGATTGGTTGCTATGGGCGACTAAACCAGTTCTACTTTACACCAGTTTGATAGATCTCCCCCATAGTGTCTACTGAAAACCTGGTAACCATTAGCTGGTACTATGAAACTGAAGATGGTCAATTTTCTATAACTGACAAAATGGTGGAGGATGGATGTGCACTTATTACATAGCTCAATAAATGTGAAATACTATTACCTGCTGTCACCGGCATTGGCGACATACATTTTCCCCAGTAAGTATACAACAATAAGGGCCGTGCAGCCTCCAGAGATATTGTAGACGCTCCTTTCTCGCTCAATTTGCAGATCCTGGGGAAAGAATTGAGGTGAAATTATAATACACACCCAGACACGTTTTGTAGAACAAATCTAAACTGTTTGTACAGGGTTTATCCGTTATATAACATTCATGCTTTACTGATTGAATATGCCGTAGATGGCTGATTGATAGGGGCTGGATTCTGGAACAACAATGGAGGTGTTCACGCCCATTCCAAGATGATAACTGTAAATGAACGGAAAGAGTCACGTGAGGTGGCTTGGCTGTTTTTATATCCTTCCATTTCCTGCAATGGAGAAGAATGCCACATGTGCAGCCTCCACTCCGCTGGGAATAGAGACAGTGTAGACCAATCATGGTGAACCTTTTAGAGACCGAGCGCCCAAACTGTAACCCAAAACCCACATATTTATTGCAAAGTGCCAACACGGCAATCTAACCTGAATACTACAGTCCAATATAGTATATCTTCCATGTACTTTATCATTTAGCTATAATAGCCTGCCTACATTCAATGCGCTGCCTGTGCCGTTCATAGTGCGCCCTGTGCTGATGGATGGCAGGAGGAGTCTAAGGCATATTGGTACACCCGAATTTTTCCAGTGTGCGGGTGCCCACAGAGAGGGCTCTGAGTGCCGCCTCTGGCACCCGTGCCATAGGTTCGCCACCACTGGTCTAGACTGTAAAGACTAGAGATTTGTGAACTGATTCTAATGAATTGATTTGTCTGTAAAAGGTAGGTTTTCATCATCTGTGGGGGCTGTCTCCGTAGGCGAGGAAGTGCCCACAGGCTGCTAGATTGACAGAGCTGGACATTGAGCCTGACCCTGACAATTTCCTGCTCCAATTAGTAAAGTAAGGGCCCCTTCGGCTTTGGAGCAGCCCCTGCGCAGTTGGCACTCCAAAGCCAAAGTAGAGCTCCTGCCCTTGCTTGGCTAGTCTGAGCAGTTGTGTAAGCAGGAAATTGTCGGGGCCAGGCTAAACGTCCGACGCTGTCAATCTAGCGGCAAGTGGGCACTTCTTCGTCTGTGGGGACAGACATCCACAGGTGAGACAAAGTGATTTGTTAGAATTCATTGTCAAAACCCCTCCTTAGAAATATGTATGACAAACAATGTCTAAAGTGGGGAAACCCTTTTAAGGCATAAATAGAATAATATTCTCTAGATAGCTCCAGAACTACTGCAGAGCAGCTGATCGGCAGGGTACCTGGGAGTTGGACCCCTGCTGATCTAATATTGATAACCTATCCCGAGGATAGGTCATCTATATCATACCAGACAACCCCTTTAATCTGGGTTTCTTATGACAGACTCTACATATTTCTTATACATTTCTTCCAATTATCTGGAGAACATTATGCCTTTTGCACCAAGCATTTGGAATACATCTGTAGAAGTTCTGAGGAAACATGGCACCATGAACTTGATGAATATAAATTGCTTTTTTCTGGGGAACATTCTCCAGCCCTGTTGGAAATTTCATAATAGCATGTGATAAATTACCTGGATGATGGTTTTCATACTTGCTAAATTGTGCTCTTTATGCTTTCATTAATCTAAGAATTCCTTTACATTTATGTTCCTTGGTTAGTGATACAAGATCGATCAGGAAAGAAGAGAAAAAGTGCACCAAGGCCAGGCAGGACTAATGGAAGCCTTTGGGAAACTTTGTAAGGGGTTAATTTTTAGTATGGTCAAGAGCATAAGTTAGAAATTTCAGAGACGGGATACACTCCAAAGTAGCAAGTGTTCTAATCTACGTCAATTGCTTTATGAATAATTTTACAGTATAAAATTTATAACAATATATGGTTTGAGATTAAACAAAAAACATCTGAAACATGAAGTACAGTAAACTATGTATACAGACGCAGCTCACAGGCGCCACCTAGTGTCCAAGGATCAATTAACATTAGGTATCAAATGCATCACAGGATACTTTTTAAAATTGAAGGAAGTACCCTCTACTGTTGATCATGATTTAAATAAAAATGCTAATGATATGTATAGCACGAGAATTTCCCTCAAAAGCAGTATACTCCTAAATGTGCCCCATTCATCATACACCACATTTCACACTGAGAATGGCCCAATCTCTTTCTACTGATATGACGGTGGTATAGCCGGATGTAGGGGTGGGCGATATGGCCTAAAATTTATATTGCGATATAATATGAAGCATGTGCGATATGCGATATATATCGCAATATATATTTTCTATATTAGAGGGGGGCTTGTTAAACTTTTTTTGTTTTTTTTTCCTTCAACTTTTTATTTAATAACTACTTAGCCTCCTTAAGGGCTAGAACCCTTGTCCTATTCACCCTGATAGATCTCTGACACTGACCCTGCTGCTCTGTGCACACAGCAGCAGGGAGCTGACCATAGCAGCCAGGACATCAGTAGTGTCCTGGCTGCCATGGCTCTGATCGAGCCCCAGCATTACACTGCTGGGGCTCCGATCATAACTGCCACTGCCACCAATGATCGGGGGGGCCCACTGTGCCACCAATGAGTGAATAGAAACGTAGCCTGCATGTGCCGGCCATATACCATACTGCGCCTCTGTGACTGCACTCTGCGATCCACCTCAATTAACCCCTCAGTCATAGAAGCCTAACTTACTATTATATCTGTGCGGGGGTCCATTCACCCGCTCTGGCCCCGTCACATGGTGGGAGCACCAGGGAGGAGACATCAGCTTCTCTCCCTGGGCGTTCCTTCTCCCTGCCTGTGATGTTCTGCATTGCCCCGCTCTCATTGGTGGCAGTGGACTCCCTCCTTCTCCACTGTGCCGACTCAGGAGAACATGGTATGCGCCGAGAGCGGCGCATACCATGTTCTACCGCGATATGGCGATATAGACGAAATCGATATCGTGGCACAAATTCATATCGCATATCGTCTATATCGCCATATCGTCCCACCCCTAGCCGGATGCTTCATTTTATACATCCAATGTACTATATTGCAGTTACAGAATGCAAAGTATCAGAAAATCTTCCAAATGCACACAAATGGTAACGGGACTCATTCAAATTTGGTAATTCTTCATTGCCCAAGGTTTCAGGTGCCTATCCAGGAGAAGTAGTCATTTATGAGAAAAACAAAAAACAAAGACAGACTGAACACATTGGGGCAGATTTACTATAGAAAACGTGACAGTATTTTGGCGTACTTTGCCCCCAAAAAACTGGCGTGCATGCTGTGCATCACACATTTCTAAGTAAAAGCTACGCCAGCTTATAAATGGTGTAAACTTTGTCTAGACAGTTTTGGTGCAGGATTTATACTACTCCACATTTATAAGGGCTCTTTCACATGAGCGTGTGAGATAGAGATCTTGAGGTCTGGACTACAGAAGCACACGGCATCATCATGATTGATAATGCTGTGTGCCTCTGCCTGACCTTTCTGTAACAGAATCATACTGGACAGCTTTATGCTTCCCAAGTCCAGAACACACGATCTCTCTCTCACACGGAATGTGATTCCTGCAAGGCACACGCTAGTGTGAAAGAGCCCTAAAGGTCTGATTATGTGCCAGAAAAATCTGCCCCTGTGATCTGTTTCTTCAATTTCTTGTCCTGATTTTAAAGTCACCTAATCTTCTTAGAAGCCCTGGTACAGAAAACAGACTGCTGAAAGAGTGATGGACATCTGATGTTATCAGTCTCAATGGCTTTCTTTTTTACCATAAGGCAAATCAAATGCATTATAGCTTTAAAGAAAAAAAGCCTTAACTTTATTTGATGTCATTAACTGATAAAAGAAAACGGGAAGATTAAAAGGTATCGAGTATAGTGGGCACTAGAAATTGTGAAAAAATATGAGGGCATGTGTACTAAACTTAAAGGGGTATTTCTATCTCAGACAGTGGGGACATATCGCTAGGACAGCAGTGGGACCCGCACCTATATCGAGAACGGAGCGGGGAGAGCTGTGGCTGGAGGACCCCAGATTTCCCGGGGTCTGTCCACCACCAGGCTCTGCTCCCATAGAAGTGAATAGAAGTGTACCGCGCATGCGCGGCCCATTCATTTCTATGGGGCCGAAGGAAATAGCCGAGCCCAATAGAAATAGCCGGCCCCATAGAAAATTAATGGAGGGCGTCTGCGCATGTGCAATGCACCCTGCTTCACTTTCGGGGCTCTGTTGTCGATATAGGTGCGGGTCCCAGCGGTGGTGACCCGCACCTATCAGACAATGGTGACATATCTAGCGATATGCCCCCATTGTTTGAGATGGGACAACCCCTTTAATAAAAAGGATGCCATGTTGTGTGCTAATAAACTTACATTCAGTTATCCATCAGTCTTATAACTGGGAACACATTACTATTAAATGAGAGGCAAACTGTTATCACATGAAAGGGTTGTCCCATGAAAAATATTCTACATTTTTCAAACCAGAACCTGGGTTTGAATACTTTTGTAATTGCATGTAATAATATTTTTTTAATTCAATTATTCACTGAAATCTATTTGTATGGCGCCACCTGCTGTTTGCTCTTTTTCTAATTTGTCTGTCCACCTCAATGAGATAAAGGCACATGCTCAGTTCCATCTATCAACTGCCACCAGTTGCAGTAGAAAGAATATGTCTCCCTAAGGGCCCTTGCAGATGAGCGGATACACTCAGTGTTATCCGCAGTAAGAATGAGAGCCAAGCTGCGCGGTGGAAATCAGAGGCAAGAAGCAGTAACATGATAGATACTGCTCCGTGCCTCTCTCCGTGATTTCGTAGTAAAAAGGTCAGAGGGAGGCAAGGAGCAGTATCTATCATGTTACTGCTTCGTGCCCAGGGGCGGAACCTCTGTTGCCTCTGTAAACGGGCCCCTCTGTAGTGCATGTGCCCTGCCGCGGCCCTGGTGACAAGTGGGGGCGGCCGGCGGCAGGGCACAGGGAGATGAACGCTTCCACTGTGGAAGCGTTCATCTCCATAGTCATCTGTATCGCCGTCCTCAGGACGGCGATACAGATGGCTGTGCTGCGGCAGAGCAGGGAGAGGCGTGTCCCTCCCTGTTCCTCTGATAGGCTGCCAGCACTAGGCCGGCAGCCTATCAGAGGCTGGTGCAGGCGGCGCGATGACGTCATCGCGCCGCCGGAGCGGTACAGCAAGGGACACAGGCCAGAAGAGGCCTGCATCGCATCGCTGGAGGTAAGTATAACTGTTATTTGTATGTTTGTTTGTTTGTTTTTGTGTTTTTGGGGGCTACTGGCACATAAGATAAGGGGGGAATCTACTGGCACATAAGATAAGGGGGAGGAATCTACTGGCACATAAGATAAGGGGGAGGAATCTACTGGCACATAAGATAAAGGGGGAATCTACTGGCACATAAGATAAAGGGAGGAATCTACTGGCACATAAGATAAGGGGGAATCTACTGGCACATAAGATAAAGGGGGAATCTACTGGCACATAAGATAAAGGGGGATCTACTGGCACATGATAAAGTGAGGGGGATTCTACTGGCACATGTTAAAGTGAGGGAGGGATTCTACTGGCACATGATAACTGAGGGGGGATTCTACTGGCACATGATAAGGTGAGGGGGATTCTACTGGCACATAAGGAGGGCTACTGGCACATAGGGGGTGCTACTGGCACATAAGGGGGACTACTGGCACAAGGGGTGCTACTGGCACAAGGGGTGCTACTGGCACATAAGGGGTGCTACTGGCACATAAGGGGGTGCTACTGGCACATAAGGGGTGCTACTGGCACATAAGGGGTGCTACTGGCACATAAGAGGGGCTACTGGCACATAAGAGGTGCTACTGGCACATAAGGGGCGGCTACTGGCACATAAGGGGCGGCTACTGGCACATAAGGGGGCGGCTACTGGCACATATAGGGGCGGCTACTGGCACATAAGGGGGAGGCTACTGGCACATAAGGGGCGGCTACTGGCACATAAGGGGGCGGCTACTGGCACATAAGGGCGGCTACTGGCACATAAGGGGCGGCTACTGGCACATAAGGGGCGGCTACTGGCACATAAGGGGCGGCTACTGGCACATAAGGGGGCGGCTACTGGCACATAAGGGCGGCTACTGGCACATAAGGGGCGGCTACTGGCACATAAGGGGGCGGCTACTGGCACATAAGGGGCGGCTACTGGCACATAAGGGGCGCTACTGGCACATAAGGGGACGGCTACTGGCACATAAGGGGACGGCTACTGGCACATAAGGGGACGGCTACTGGCACATAAGGGGACGGCTACTGGCACATAAGGGGGACTGCTACTGGCACATAAGGGGACGGCTACTGGCACATAAGGGGACGGCTACTGGAACATAAGGGGACGGCTACTGGAACATAAGAGGGACGGCTACTGGAACATAAGGGGGACGGCTACTGGAACATAAGGGGGACGGCTACTGGAACATAAGGGGGACGGCTACTGGAACATAAGGTGGACGGCTACTGGAACATAAGGGGACGGCTACTGGCACATAAGGGGACGGCTACTGGCACATAAGGGGACGGCTACTGGCACATAAGGGGACGGCTACTGGAACATAAGGGGGACGGCTACTGGCACATAAGGGTGGCTACTGGCACTTAAGGGGGACCGCTACTGGCACTTAAGGAGGATGGCTACTGGCACATAAGGGGGACGGCTACTGGCACATAAGGGGGGGGGGGGCTATAAGCGATGTGAGTGGCCAACATCTATCCTCTCCGCAATGCTCAGCCTCCTGTGACAGATCAGGAGAGCGGAGGTGTGGGGGCGGAGATAGCTGTCAATGCTGTCAAAGGAGGCTGTGCTCTCCTCCCGCAGCTCGCCGCCCAGCCTCTTGTGACAGCGAATCAGGAAGTAGACGGGGGCTCAGTGGGCCTCTGGGTGTTACTTGCCCTCTGGGCCAAAAGTTGCCAGTCAGCCCCTGTTCGTGCCTCTGATGTCCACTGCGCAGCTTGGCTCTCATTCTCGCTGCGGATAACATGGAGTGTATCCTCTCCTCTGCAATGGCCCTAAGCTGTTTGAAATAAATGTAGCTGAGCAACTGGAGCAATGAATGGGGATCTCTGGATCCATGAGAGGTACAGGGCTTGTTCTAAGTTTTTTAGAAAGAGTCTGTCATGTCCTATAAGATCATATTTTCATTTTTTACAATAATCATGGGATAACCCCTTTAAAGGGACTGGTCAATATCCTTTCTTTTGCTAGCTCTCAAGATGAAAGAAAACTAATAACAAAAGACTGAGGAAAAGCGTGACCGAGGCAGAGTAAGAAGAGCGAAAAGAGAAAGAAATAGAGAAAGAAAGATCCATTCATCCTTAAAAGGGTTAATTGCTTTAGATCTTTTCCCCAACAAATATTGACTGCAATGGGGGGGGGGGGGAAGTCGTCCCACCCAGCACCATAAATGTACAGCATGGGCTTAAGAACACCGTACTTACGCCAACAGCAGCAGGTGTCAGCTGCAACCCACAGCTGACACCTTGCTGCAACTGCGGAGAGTTTATTGCCTGCCATCTAACCCCCCCCAGAGACGTCTTCCTCTATGAGCCCATCAGCATCTCTGCAACCCAACTGCAATAAGCTATGGTACTAAAAAGGCCCCAAGGTGTGCCATATAAAAGAATCTGTATAAATAGCAGTACGAGTAAAGCACACCACGATACATAAGTATTGCTGAGTATTACTGAAGCAATCAAAAGATTACAAGGTTAAGTCTCCTAGTAGGGCTAAAAAATTAAATGTATATTTGTGTTGGTGTGTATCAACCCACACTATAAAATAATTCTGTACTGTGTAGAGAAAAAAAAAAAGAGCTGCAGCCTTAAAGGGGTTGTCTTGTTTCTGATACTGATGACCTCATCAGGAGAGATTAAAGAAGCAAGAACAGATACTGTATATGGTCACAACAACAAGCACTCCTAAAGTTATAAATAATGATCTTTATTGAATCATGATACTATCCCATTCAAAAACTCATATCATAAAAACACTTAAAACCATTGTGATACAAAAAAAAAAATACGGTCATGTGAATGAGGCCTCAACAATGAATACATCTAAATAAATATTACAAAGCAATGAGTACAGCCATAAAAATATGCAGCTATGCAATACCGAACCCTAGAGACCCGGAGAAGGGTAATGGCATGAGTAACCCAATGCATATCGCCAATTATGCTGGCTTCATCAGGGGTGTGTGCCAAGTGTACACATGATCTTTTAAGTACATCAGTAGGGATAGAACAGACAATCAAAGTAAACACGTGTTATAATAAATAAACAGGCGCAGATGTTACCTATGGTGGCGGTGATGGAGAGCGCAAAGAACTGCATGGCACATATGCGCCGGCTCATACCCGAAAATACAGGCACAAGACCAGACTAAAGAATAACTATTGCGCAAATTGCCGTGACATAAGTACCAACCCACTAAAAGAGAGACACCGCCTGCCGGGACACTGACGGAACTCTGTGAAACAGCTGATCGGAAGGGTGCTGGGAGTCGGACCTCTACTGATCTGATATTGATGAACTACATGTATCCTGAGAATAGGTCATCAACATAAGAAACGGGACATTCCTTTTAAGGCTCAAACAAGGCTTCATCCTTAAGGAGTTAACTATGGCAAATCCTAGCAAGGAAGCTGACATTTCTGAGACTTCAATGATAGAGGGTAGTATGATCTTTAGCACAACACTGCCACCTGCTGTCAACCAAGCAAATAATATAAGCAACTTTATACTGTTCGTAAAAGGACCCTAATGAGGACTCTCTTTTGTACCAACCCGTCGCTTTAATCTATTATGAAATTACTTTAGCATAAGCTTTTCAGACTAATTTACAAGAGATTAGACGTTTATCAAAGAGATCAATATGAATTACTTAAAGAAGCCTTAGATCAGTGGCTGATTGACCATACTAAATTTCACACTCTCCACCCACTATGCCCATTGTCACCAACAGGATGCTAGGTTTCAAATTCAGCTCTGATATCCACGTCAATGACTCTACTATGCTATCTGACCACACCCAGTTCGGCAACTAAACAGTCCTTAAAGGAGTTGTTCCAGGACCACAACTTATCCCCTATCCATAAGGCTACCAGAGGCAGCAAAGTACAGAGTTAAATGTCTTCCACTCCATTCAAATGGAAGAACACTGCCCCCGATCAAGTAATTGGCAGTGGCCCCAGCAGAGTAGGGTCTGCCAAAAAGTATTACAGAGCTAGAAAATCTCTTTAATGGTCTTGAGTCACTTGTGAAAACCAAAATATAACTGAGAAAAAAATAAATCCTTAGTAGAAAAAGTTCAAAATTCTTTATACAGGTAAATAGCTAACAAAGTGTCAACCCATAATAAAAACAGATGGTGAGGAACCCCCCTTCCTCTAAAAGGAACCAGCAAGCTTGACTATAATACTTCAAATGCTAACAGTGCTAGAAAAAGATGTCTAGAACGCAAGTGGCTGACCAACTAGTCACCATACAAATGATATATATTTACAAGAATTGGGTGTCACAGACCATACTCTGCACCATGCATATTACTGAAACTGACTAGCTTCCTCAGGGGTCAATGAAGCATTACCCTTTTGTGCCAGGGGTGAGTACCCTAACTCAGAATATTAGTGCAAATGTCGGTAGGATCTTTAGTCCCTTTGTCCTGTCCCTACCATTCTATACAAGGGACACCATCCTAAAGTGTAGGACATGTCTTGACCAGAGCTAGCCTTGAAAGACGTCAAGGCTTTGTACAGCTCTATTCCACACAAGAAAGGTTTAGCAGTAATAAAATATTTTTGGGATACAAGTAGTATATCTTTGTTGAAACATAATTATTTCATAGATTGGTTGAATACATGGTGACCCATATTTACTTATTTGATGCTAAATTCTTCACCAACTCAAGGGCACACATACGCTAATCTGCTCTTGTACTGGTGGGAAGATATGGTGATATTCACTAGAGAAGAATGCAAGATAAGTGTGCCGCATTGTTTTTTGGACCAGATACACTGACAATGTATTGGCGATATGTTTCAGAACAAAAACATACTTTGAACAGTTTGTGGGCCAACTAAAAACCAAGAACCTGGGCTGCATTTCACATCCGAAATCGATAAGAATTCCATATGCTTTTTGGATGTTAGCCCATTAGGATGCCTAGTTTGCAAATTGTCTAAGTGTTGTCTTTTTGATTATGGTGTAAAGACACACAGCGATTCTTCAATTTATTCTGCAGGTCAGTACGATTATGCAAGTACCAAATCTATATCTATTTGTTAACTTTTTCAAGATTTTTGTTTGTGTTGTTGCATTCAAAGAATCATAACAATTTTTTTTTTACTGTCAATTGATCTGTGTAAGAGCTTGTTTTTTTAAACCACTTTTTTGGAGCAATTTTGTAAAAAAAACTGGCATGCTGTACATCCATTTCTGCATTTTTAAATGCATCACAATATCCCAATATTCTGGGATATGACCATTTGCTAAATGTGCCTCAAAATGTTTGGTTGTACATTGACTTGAACCTCTATTCTCAGTTTCTTCCAGTACCGTCATTTGATCAGTGCAGGGGGCGTGGCTTAGCACTGGATTGGATAAGAGGTGATCCAGTACCGAGCCACGCCCCCTACACTGATCACATGACGGTGACGTCACCCCAGGTCCTTAGGGTTGTCCAAGGTTCAGGTTCAATGAAGCAGCCCCTTATAGATTCCAAATGCCGTTATGGTCCTCGGTAGCGGAATCCATAACGGGATGCTACGATAACCCGAACCCGAACTTTGGACGCCGAACTAAAAATAGAAGTTCGCTTATCTCTAATTGTGAGCCAAAACCAGGTGTGTAGGTTACACAGACACAAGGTATGAAAAAAAAGATCTGCACCTAGTTTTGGCTTGCAATCACTGATGGAAATCACGGACCAGAACACTGATGTGTGATTAAGGCAAAAAGGGGTGGAATTCAGAACACACCAAGGTCCAAAAATCCAGAGTTCAGAAAAAATAAAGCAAAGTTTATGATTAGGGATTAGTGAACTTCAAGTTTTGAAGTTCGGGTATATGCTGAATTGTGTTATGGATTCCGTTACCATGGACCATAAAGCAATTCCATGATGGAATGCAATTCAGCATATACTCCAACTTTTTTTTAAGGCGGGCTGTTGGTCTCCCATGCGGTGGAGAGCAGGGGCTAGGCTCTCACTTGAGCGCCAGACTCCTGCTCTAATGATGAGGACTGGTAGAAGTGCATATCTGGGCCTTTTAACTCCCTTTGATTCTGCAGTCCATAGCGACCACAGAATCTAAGCTTGGGAGCAAATGAAGGCCCCAGACCTGCCTCCAGTGTATTTTATCAGGCTGTGCCTCTGATCAAAAATGTGCGCAAAGAGCTTCCATTTTTTATGTTAAGTGGTATAGTACCACTTTAATCCTGAATAATCCTTAATCCTTAGTTCCATTGTTCGCATGTGTAATGGTGTGCTGCCCTACGTTTTTGTTTGCTGTCTGCATGCTAGCTTTATGGATGTGCACCTGTGACTATGGATGTGCTAGTCTGAATCTTCTTGTAGTATGCTTGGAGGGTAGCCCCCTACTTCAGATTGAGCACTCCCCACCCATCTGCCCAGGGCTTCTGAGCAGAGTATAAATATAGCTGGTTCCTACACCGCCCTGAACATTGTAGGCTTAGGTTAGGCCCAGGAGAGGTAGTTCTGTTAATGTTAGGTATCCATCTGCGGAAGCCATCTTGATGGCCTATACACATGGGTGCAGGATAGGTGGCAACTTGACACCATCATGACACCAGCCATCATGCTGATTCATGTGAAGGAACCTGCTATCCCGCACCTATGTATATATGAACTTTTTTATGGATTTGAGACTTCAATAAGAGTATTTTTTGATCTTACTGGTGAGTGCCATACATATACTCTTTTCTCTATGAAATTGTATTGATGTAGGTTATACCAAATTTCTGAAAATGTAATTACCAAAAAAAGGTAAATTCACTGTTAAACTGAATGCTTATGTATGTCTCTTACCATTTCCTTAAACGCATTTTCAAGAGCTCCAATGACAAGACACTCATGTGGAACTTTTTTCTCTGTAAAAAATCGTGTTTGAGGCGTGCTTGGAGATCCTGGGGCCCCAGCAGCTCCACGTAATGACGCAGCTCTAGTTAGAGTCCTATTATTGGTAGATGTTGTTTCTGGAACTTCTCCAAGACAGGTGGGAGGTAAAATTGCTGAGTTCTTCAAGATGTCTACGATGTCCTGTAGTTGTTCCACGATGTGATGATGGAGAAGCTTAGATGCTACAACAGCAGCTCCAGCTCCCGCATGCCCATCAAACAATGCCCAGTACTGAAATGAGATTCCATCAGCTTCCTAGAATGAGATTATTAAAGTGGTTTTTTTAATTACACATGAAAATCATAGTATATCAGCAAACATAACAGCTATATTCTTTACAAATAACACTTCCTCCACAGGAGTATTTCGCTGGGCGTGGAGACTATTCTAGAAGTGAGTTCCCTAAAAGTGCCCCCATGCTGTGCACGGGAAAAATTAAAAGATTCATTAAAGAGGACCTTTCATGTGAAAAAAAGTATGAACTAAATATCATGATATGGAGAGCGGCGCCCAGGGATCTCACTGCACATACTATTATCCCTGGGCGCCGCTCCTTTGTCCTGCTATGTCCTCCGATATCTTAGTAAGTGCAGTGAGATCCCTAGGCGCCGCTCTCCGTATCACGATACTTCGTTCATACTTTTTTTTTTCACATGAAAGGTCCTCTTTAAGGCACTGTATTTAGTTTCTCACATACAGCGTTAAAGGGGTTGTGCAGGCTTTATATACTGATGACCTATCCTCAGGATAGATCATTAATATCTGAGCGGCGGGAGTCTGACACATGGCACCCCTGCCAATCAGCTGTTTGAGGAGGAGTCGCTCTTCATAAGAGCACTGTTTTCTCTTCATTTCGTTATGTGTTGTCTCCCCTCTAGTGGTGGCGCAGTGTAATTACAAGTACTTGCCCTATTCAAGTGAATGTAGCGAGTACTTGTAATTACACTGCTCTTCTGGATCAACCTGCAGTGTAATAAAGAGAAAACAGTGCTTGCCTGGAGCGCTGCCTCTTCTTCCTCAGCCGATCGGTAGGGGTGCCGGGTATCGGATCCCCACCGATCAGATATTGATGACCTGCACAGCCCCTTTAAGATGTAATGGGATACTTTAGTGCTACCTCCCATACTGAAGACTAGAGTCTGAAGAACTGTATAAAGCAACCGTACAGTCAAGAGCTCAAAAATAATAAGCAAGCCAGTAACTAAAAGGGAGGCTTAGCTGCTTCTTATTTTCCTAGAATCTTGCCTGCTTCTATAGCTCTATTAGGGTGTGATGTGTGACAACAGTTTAGCTCCAGTGTCTACACGGTCTCTGACGTAGTGTGTGGCACACCTTCTGTGTAGTCATTGGATCACAAAAAGAGATGAGCAAAGCACTCGAGATTTGGTTTGGTTCAGGTTCACCAAATTTTTTAAAAAGTTTGGTTCGGACCTGAATCCATTCGGACTGAACCGAAGTTGATCCAATTGCCTTTAAAATTGGTATATAACACCCGCTAGTCTTGTAGGAAAACGTGTAATCTTTTCATTTATTTTAAATGATTACTAGCAGAAGGACCCGGCTTCGCATGGGTATATCTCATCTATTTCATTTAATGTTTGTGTGTGTCGTTCAACGATATTGACAGTATCCCCTCTAACCGTGATCTCCACAGTCCCCCACCCCTAATACTGACCCCTCCACAGTGCCCCACCACTTTAAAATGGCACCTGCACAGCAGCCCACCCCCTTAACTTTGACCTTCACAGCAGCCCCCCTCTTTAACAGTGAGTTTCACAGCACCCCACTCCCTTAAAAGTGACCTCCTCAGGGGCACACCCCCTTAACAGTGACCTCACAGGTGCCTGCTGCCTTAACAGGGACCTCCACAGCAGTTGCCCATTTAATAGTGGCCCCGGCCCCCTTTAATAGTGACCTCCACAGCAGACTGCCCCCTAAGCAGTGACCTCCACAGTGCCCGCCAATTTAACAGTAACCTCCACAGCACCCTGCCCCTTTAATGCTAGGGCTACACAACGACATGTGTCGTGCGACACAACAGTTGCAAAAATCTGCGACTGTTGCGTCGCAGCATGTCACATGTCGCAGTGCACCATAGACTATCATTATAAAAATTGTTTTTGTGAACAAACCTAGAAACCTAGAAAAACCTAGAAAAACTCTCGCTTTTAACTGGTAGCAGCAATAGTGCAGAGTGGATGTGCAAACGTTATAGATATAGCGGCATGCGGCCGCAATAGTGGCGGCAGCAGAAGCAGCATAGTATGGAACATAGAAGGTAGTAAGTCGGCTGTCTATGGGTAGTAGTAGCAGTATTAGCAGTGGTGGTAGTAGTGCTAGTACCGGGGGTAGTGGTAGAAGTGGTAGATGCTTTAAGTTAAGCAGAAGAGAATGGTGAGGATGGTATGATGTAGGCATGATGGAAGCAGCAACCTTACAGAAGATGATGGTCGGCAGAACGCAGCAGTGGCATGATGGAGACACCAGCAGCAGCTGTACAGAACATGATGGTCAGAAAACACAGCAGTTGCATGGTGGTGCTAGCATGATGGAGGCAGAAGGAGCAGCAACAGCCTTACAGGCATGATGGAGGCAGGAAGGCAGCAAAAGTGGCAAGATGGGGCATGGCCAGCAAGGCAAGATCTAATTAGTGGCAAGATGGGGCATGGCCAGCAAGGCAAGATCTAATTATCGGCCTCAGCCGGAGGAGTGTGAAATCCTCCTGAATCCAGGCTTGGTTCATTTTGACAAAAGTTATGTTTTGGACACTGGCGGAGGACAGCTTGGTCCCTTTGGGTGTCACCACACCACCCGTTGAAAACCCTCTCTGAGATGACACTGGAGGCACGGCAAGAAAGAGCGTTCCGTGCCCATTCAGGCCACTGTTCCAGTCTGCCTGCCCAAAAATCCATGGGGTCAGGAGACAGGGTATGCGCCAGAGACTGATCAGAGTTTAGGTAGGCTTGAACCTGGGCATTAAGGAGGGTGCTGTCGGCTTGCTGACTGGCTTCAGCCGGGCGCGGCACATGGAAAAACTGTTCCATGATGTTGAGGAGACTGAAATCACTGCTGCTGCTACTGGTCCTGCTTCTGTGGCTTGTGGCATGGGAGGGGGGTGACTATACTGGGGGCGAAGAGGGGACTCCCTTTTAGACTGCTTTGCAAGCCGTAAGCTGTGACAAGCTGTGTACACAGTGTTTCCAGGTAATTAAGTAATTTGGCCTCCCTTTCCCCCATTTTGGCCTCTTTGAAGGGATTCAGCACACAACAGGCGTTTTGGATGAGCTTCCACTGCCTGACTTCGAAGCACATGCATGACAAAATCGTTCACGGCTTTCTGCTGCTCGTACAAATGCTCGAGCATGGTCAATGTTGAATTCCAGCAACTTGGCACGTTCCAGATTATGCGGTGTAGTGGCAGGCCATTCTGTCGCTGCAAGTCCAGGAGAGCTTTCCTCGCCATGTAAGAATGGCTGAAATGTTTGGACTTAGTCTCCTGAACATTGCCAGCACCTTGCACAAGCCAGTGTACTTATTTAGAAAGTCCATGGTCGCTAACCAACTTGCTCAGTTGAAGTGGGAGGGGTGACAGCCAACAGGATGTTTGCTGCTTGATGTACTTCAGCAACTGCTCGCCTGTGTGGCTACTCTCACCCAGGCCAATCAGCTCCAACAAGCCGTGGAAACACTTGACTTGACACATGTGAAAGGAAAAAGGGGTACAGCGAGCAACCCAGTGCCCTGCTGCTGTTGGGTCGAGCGAGTGTACATGGAGAAGGAGAAAAAGTAAAAAGTTCCAGCTTCCGATAAAACGATATCCTTTCTTTGATGCAGTAAAATCCATTTAAAACAAGATAGGTGCAAAATCGTCGCGTTTCGGATCTTACGTTAACGATCCTTACTCATGGAAGACAGGTGCAAAATCGACGTGTTTCACATGTTAAATTAACGATCCTTACTCATGATAATATCATGAGTAAGGATCGTTAATGTAAGATCCAAAACACGTCGAATACGCACCTGTCTTGTTTTGTATGGATTTTACTGCATCAAATAAAGGGTATCGTTTTATTGCAAGCTGGACCTTTCTACTTTTTATGCAGTTTACGTTGGCTTTGTCCTGGCAAGGTGAGGCTTGCAATTTGACTTTCTATATCTAGATTACATGGAGAAGGAGGATCTGTGTTAAAAGGACCTGGTCATGTTGCCAGGCTGCTCCCTCCCCACTGTTGCAAAAAACTGACCCAGTAGAGTGTGAAAGTCATGTACTGCCCTTAAGAGCTGCTCCAGGTGTCCACTGTGGCGTGAACCGTGCCGCACAGCGAGAATCGCAGGGAACGTCTCATGTTGTCTTCTACGTGAGAGCACATGGCAGGGATGGCTTTTGGGAGAAATAATGCCAGCTAGGTAACTTCCAGCAAAGCTGAGCGCACACCATTAGCTCTCTTAAGGCAGCAGACTTGCCCACCAGAAATTTGGCTAGGTGGGAATTAAGCTTGAGCACCATCAGACTGCTAGGCGTGTAGAGTTTTCTGGCCACGCATTCCAATATCAATGGCTGACGATGGAGCAGAGGAGGAGGAGTCTGAGCAGGAGAAGTGGAAAGGGATGATATAGTTGTGAAAGACACCATACTGCTCGCAGATGAGACCTGTCTGCCACAAGGGGGGCTGGGAGAAGGATGGAAATGGATGGTTGAGACCTGACCCTTAATATCATGTTATTACTCACTGATAATTTGGTGAACTACCCTGTGTATTGGTGTAGTGATCACCTATATGCTGGTTTGAATAAATTCAATAACCCCTCCAAAAATTTAATTTGGAACTGTGTGGAGATAATAAACTGATTTAGCCCTAATATTACATAAATCAGTTTTACGCTTATTCCACCCCCCAAGAAAAAAAAAAAAAGGTTTCAGATAAATGGTAAAAAAAAATAAAAAAAAATATGAAAGGATGTCCTTGCAGCTAGCTGCTTTTGAGGTTTGCAGTAGCTACTTGCTATTTTACATGATTCATCCGAAAGGAACCTGAAAAGGTTTAGGTTAATTTGTCATCTGAAAATTTGCAAAGTTCGGACCAAACCTGGTTCAGTACCAACTGGTTTGCTCATCTTTAATAAGAATGCTCTGCTCTCGGTTTCTAGCTCTACTACCTCAGAATGCTTGGCGTGTTACACAGACAGGTTTACCAGGGAGTTGTACATGAAATCCTAATTTCCAGCACAAAGAAGGAGACAAAGATAATTATGATGCAATTGCCTCACGTATAATAAGGAAAAGCAGCTTTATAATGGAGGAGCCTTGAGGATTACATTAATCAAATTATTAATAAAAATTAAAAAAGATTTCCTGCTACGCTACTAAAAGGGGTTTTCTGTGTTTCAGTTGCTCACCAACTTCAAGGTCCCTGCTTGCTGTCAGTGGGAACCCTAGGCAACCTTCTATAAATTAAAGGGCCTGTCATCTATCTTGACATGTCCATTTCCCCTTTACTCCTACTGGAAATATATAAATAAATTGACAACTGAAAGTTACAATTTGCCTTGTCAATGTGACGTCTCTGTATACTCAGCACTGATTGCAATGTCAAAGTGTAGGGGCCCACCACACTGACTAAGGGAATGGGGACTCCTAGATGTCAATTTATTCAAACATTTCTACACATTAAGAATAACAGAGAGTTTGTTATTTCATGAGCAATGCATGCATTTACATAAAACATGTCAGGAGAGCTGACAAGTCCTTTTTAAAGGGTATGTACACTGTCGCAAAGAAATTTTTTAGTGCCTCAATACATGTCAAATTAAGAAGTATGCAATTTTGCAAAACCACTTGTTAAAAAATCCTATCTTTAGTGTCTATAGCTACAAAGACTGATGCAGCTCCATATTAACAGACTACAAAACAAAAACTCTACACAGTATGGCTTAAATCAGCCTAATCAGGCTACTTTCACACTAGCGTTTCTATTTCCCGGTATTGAGATCCATCATAGGGTCTCAATACCGGAGAAAATGTTTCCGTTTTGTCTCCATTTATTGTCAACGGGGACAAAATTGAACTGAACAGAACAGAGTGCTCCAAAATGCATTCCGTTACGTTCTCATACCGGAGAGCAAACTGCAATATGTTGTACTTTGCTTTCAATCCTGGGATGCGCAGCAAGAAGTCATGACCCATAATGCAAGACAATGGGGACGGATCCGTTTTCTCTGACACAATCTGCCACGATAGAAAACGGATCCGTCCTCCAATGACTTTCAATGCAGTTCATGATGGATCAGTCTTGGCTATGTTACAGATAATACAACCGGATCTGTTCATAACGGATGCAGATGGTTGTATTATCAGTAACGGAAGTGTTTTTGCTGAACCCTGCCGGATCCAGTAAAAACGCTAGTGTGAAAGTAGCCCTAATCCATGTTTTCATTATAAAATTGCAACAATGTGAAATGCAAAAAAACATACAAAAAAACACCCAGCTCAATGTGATACTTACCGTGTTTTCCTTCAGTTGTAGGCCTTCTCCATTTGGTAGGGATGATCTTCTCTTGTTTGAGGTCTTGCTGGGAGTGGATTGTACTCCAGTTTTCTTCTTCACAAACATAACTTCACAGCTTGCCTGATCTTCATTGTGTGTGCTCTTCCCTGCATTTATCACCCTGTAGAGTACAGAGAAAGAAAAGAGATACAAAGAAAGAATTACATTAAACAAAAATGTATATAGAAACACAAGCCAGTGTATTTTAAGGAGTTACCAACCTAAAAAGTGCTCACCAGGAGCAAAAAAAGGACACAACCAAGATGTACAAAAAATATATAATAAATTTATTGATAAATATATAAAGAATCAGACATAATAACATACACAAAAACCTGTGCAATTGAGGACAGCAAAAACAGAACCCAGATACCACCCACTGGCGCTAGAAAACAATCCCCACTCAGATGTAACAGATACTGACATAATAATACACTAACAGTAAGGCTAGAGATCACAATTAATCCCAATAATAATTATAGCCACATAGCACAAGATACTAAATCGAACATATTATAATACAAGTAACATACAGTTAGCCATAATGAAAGGGGGACCAGCGCCAGTGAGGCAAACACACCTCGACGCGCGTTTCGCACTCCGCTTCGTCAGGAGGTACAAATGTAACCACCAGTCACCTCCTATTTAGAATTGAACGCCCGCCATGATTGGTAGAAACCATGATTATATAATAATAAACAGCCGTTGTCTCATATCGAGCGAGCTTACCAAGATGATGCGGACACTCATCAGGAGGGCGAGTGAAGCATCCGACGCATCAGTCCGGCTCCCAAAGAGCCAACATGGTGTCATCATGTGGACCCGCCCGCAGCGCATCACGGAGGCTCGCTACAACGGTTGTCATGGTAATGAAAACAACAATATACAGAAAAGAGCGCAGCACATCACGGAAGCTCGCTACAACGGTTGTCATGGTAATGAAAACAACAATATACAGAAAAGAGCGCAGCGCATCACGGAGGCTCGCTACAACGGTTGTCATGGTATGAAAACAATATACAGAAAAGAGCGCAGCGCATCACGGAAGCTCGCTACAACAATTGTCATGGTAATAAAAACAACAATATACAGAAACGAAAAGAACGGCTTATGAAGCATCCTTATTGATATATAAATTAAGACACTATGGCCACAAACTTCATATCAAAATGTATAAAAATGTATAGAATAAACAAATGTATAAAAAATGTATAAAAATGTATAGAATAAACAAATGTGCATTGAGGTGATCAAACAAAAAAGTAAAAACACAAAAGAAAAATATAACAAATTAAGCATATGCAAAAACCAAAAAAGGAGAAAGTGACAGTAGCAAAAAACGTTGGTGAAGGACTTGGAGCTCTTTGCCAGAAAACTAAGTTTAAAAAAAAAATTTCTAGAGGCAATGAGGCTGAGAATTTTTCATCAGCTGAATTACAGGCGATTGGTGATCTCCAGGCCCTCCTAGACGAACAGGAGGATGTTGATTCGTCTAAATTTCCCGTTCACTTGTACCCCCGATCGCAGCGTTGGCCCCCTCTATGACCTGCTCAGCTATTGACATTTTTGTCAAGTTGGTCAGGCTGGACTTTGGTGAAATCCGCAATAACTGGAGATCACATGATAATCTTAGTAGAGAAGAGAGACAAGCTCTTAATGAGCTGAAAACTTTGAATAAGGGGGGCAATGTTGTGATTTGGCCGGTGCAGATGTACGAGAGAAAGCCTTTCGCCAATTAAATGATAGGATCTGTTATGAGAGACTTGATTGTAATCCTGTCATGAAACATAAAGCAATGCTGGATGTCATTTTATAGGAGGAAGTAGATAGGGGCATAATAAGTAGGAAAATGTGGGAGGGTCTGGTTACCGCCTTCCCGACCCTTCCCACATTCTATCTGCTCCCCAAAATTCACAAGGATCCCCGCACCCCTCCGGGAAGACCTATTGTGTCGGGAGTGGGGGGGGGCTATGTGAGGCCATCTGTCGGTTTGTAGATTTTTACTTACAAAAATGTGTGGAGACACTGCCATCCTTTGTTCAGGATACCACGGACGTCCTGCGACGTATAAATGGTCTGCACCTGGATCGGGATATGCTACTTGTGACGTCGAGTCCCTGTACACTTCAATCAACCATGGCCATTTTCTGAATTTGTTGAATCTCGATGGAGATCTTGTTGATTTGATTCTTACTTTGTTGGAATTTGCACTGACTTACAATGCCTTCACATTCAAGGATCGCTTCTACCTACAGCTTCGGGGCACGGCTATAGGGGCGACTTGTGCGCCCTCATATGCTAATTTGTTCCTGGGGCTGTGGGAGAGGGAGACGGTCCTGAATGTGAGGGGTCATGACACCGTAGTCTCATGGTCAAGGTATATAGATGACATTTTGTTTATCTGGCAGGGCTCGACGTCACACCTCGAGGAGTTCCTAAAGGAATTAAACAATAATGAGTTAAAGATCAGACTCACGTGGAAATATAGTCCGGATTCAGTAGAATTTCTTGACATTTTGATTCAGGTCGAGGAGGGTGGCTCCCTAGGTATGGATATGTATAGAAAACCTACGGCAGCCAATTCTCTGTTATATTCTTCCTCTTCCCACCACCCACAGGTTATAAGAGCTATACCTGTGGGACAGTTCTATAGAGCAAAAAGGATCTGCTCTAGTGATGAGAAATGTGAGAGACAGGCGGCGGATCTGACCCGTAGATTTCAGGAGAGGGGTTATAACCGTCAGATTATCCGTAGGGGATAATGAGAGCCAAGAATGTCTCTAGAGATACATTACTTTTGAAGAAGGGCAAGAATTTGGAAGGGCAGGGCTCAGAATATCCGAGATTTGCCACTCCATTCAATGAACAATGGCAACAACAACTTGAGATTTTGCATAGGCACTGGCATGTTCTACTTACAGATAGAGATTTGAGATGAATGATTCCGACACGACCTTCTGTTACTTGGAAAAGATCAAAAAATTTGAAGGATATGGTTATTAGAAGTCACTATGTTACCCCAGGAGGTAAGAGCCCCTTTGGGGACAAGGGTCCCCAGTGGGGTTCATTCCAATGCGGAAATTGTACCGCTTGTAGGTTGATGGTAAGAACCAATAGCTTTACAGACTCTGGGGGAACAAGGAATACAAAATAGTGCACCATATCTCTTGTACCACGGAGGCTGTGGTGTATTATGCCTGTTGTCCGTGCGGTCTCATATATATTGGGATGACAACTAGAGCATTGAAAGTGAGAATGTTGGAGCATGCTCAGGACATTAGGGCAGCAGGAGAAATTTCAGATCAAGCAAAGCTGAAAAAGCTGAAACCATTAGTGAAACACTACTGTGATTTTCACGGAAGTAATCCCAATAGGCTATCCTTTAGGGGCATAGATGGTGTCCGTTTAGGAATTAGGGGCGGTGATGTGCAGCGCCGGCTCCTTCAGTTGGAGATCAAATGGATGGTACTGCTCAATACTGTGTTACCATATGGCCTTAATGAGGCCTTGAGTTTCAAATCCTTTTTGTAATTGCAATTTTAATTATTTGTTGGTGTTCATGTTTTTAATTAGTCTTGGTTATTTTTCCAGCCTCTCCTGCAATTGCTTTCTGGATAGCTATGATTTTTGGATGCTCGGATCGTATCATCATACATAATCTACGGACGGCTATGTATGGCCCTGCTTCTATGTATCTCCTTCCTTCCTCACTGCATGCACTTTATTATATTGTTAGATGAACATATTCAATATGATGCACTGTTTGCACTTTATTATATTGTCATATGAATTATCACATATTTAATATGAATTATGTTGATGGTAATTTTGGTATTGATTATTTTTAAATGGTCACGTGTTATATAATTTTTGATATACAATTTTTTATTTATATATTTTTTTTTTTGCTACTGTCACTTTATCCTTTTTTTGTCACCTCCATGCACATTTGTTTATTCTGTATGTAATCATTGGATCACAAAGATTTATTTTTATACATTTTGATATGAAGTTTGTGGCCATAGTGTCTTAATTTATATATCATTAAGGATGCTTCATATGCCGTTCTTTTCGTTTCTGTATATTGTTGTTTTTATTACCATAACAATTGTTGTAGCGAGCTTCCGTGATGCGCTGCGCTCTTTTCTGTATATTGTTGTTTTCATTACCATGACAACCGTTGTAGCGAGCTTCGGTGATTCGCTGCGGGCGGGTCCACGTGATGACACCGTGTTGGTCTCTTTGGGAGCCGGACTGATGCGCGTCACTCGCCCTCCTGATGAGTGTCCGCATCATCTTGGTAAGCTCGCTCGATATGAGACAACGGCTGTTTATTATTATATAATCATGGTTTCTACCAATCATGGCGGGCGGTCAATTCTAAATAGGAGGTGACTGGTGGTTACATTTGTACCTCCTGACGAAGCTGAGTGCGAAACGCGCGTCGAGGTGTGTTTGCCTCACCGTCGCTGGTCCCCTTTCATTATGGCTAACTGTATGTTACGTGTAGTATAATATGTTCCATTCAATTACGTATCTTGTGCTATGTGGCTATAATTAATATTGGGATTAATTGTGATCTCTAGCCTTACTGTTAGTGTATTATTATGTCAGTATCTGTTACATCTGAGTGGGGAGTGTTTTCTAGCGCCAGTGGGTGGTATCTGGGTTCTGTTTTTGCTGTCCTCAATTGCACAGGTTTTTGTGCATGTTATTATGTCTGATTCTTTATATATTTATCAATAAATTTATTATATATTTTTTGTACATCTTGGTTGTGTCCTTTTTTTGCTCCTGGTGAGCACTTTTTAGGTTGGTAATGCTTGTTTGATGGCACAGCCATTAATGAGAAATATTGGGCAATTTATAGGTATATATTTTAAGGAGTTGTTCACCCTTGGAGAGCTTTTCTGCAGACGCCCCCAGTGTGGCCAGACCCGTGGTGGAAACCATAGGCTAGATTCACCCAGTGTTTTGGATAAGGATTTGAAGCAGTTCTTTGTGCAGGATTCTTGGCCAAAGCCAGAAGTGTATTTAACCACTTCAGCCCCCCTAGCTTAAACACCCTTAATGACCAGGCCACTTTTTACAATTCCGCACTACACTACTTTACCCGTTTATTGCTCCGTCATGCAACTTACCACCCAAATGAATTTTACCTCCTTTTCTTCTCACTAATAGAGCTTTCATTTGGTGGTATTTCATTGCTGCTGACATTTTTACTTTTTTTGCTATTAATCAAAAATTACCGAAATTTTTACAAAAAAATGACATTTTTCACTTTCTGTTGTAAAATTAAAAAAAAAAAAACTACATTTCTATATAAATTTTTCTCTAAATTTATTGTTCTACATGTCTTTGATAAAAAAAAGTCCAATAAGTGTATATTTATTGGTTTGGGTAAAAGTTATAGCGTTTACAAACTATGGTGCAAAAAGTGAATTTCGGCATTTTGAAGCAGCTCTGACTTTCTGAGCGCCTGTCATGTTTCTTCAGGTGCTAGAATGTCAGGATGGTATAAATACCCCCAAATCACACCATTTTAGAAAGAAGACACCCCAAAGTATTCGCGGGGGCATGGTGAGTTCATGTATCATTTCATTTTTTTCACAAGTTAGCGGAAAATGACACTTTCTGAGAAAAATAAATAAAGTTTCAATTTCTGCTAACTTCTGGCAAAAAAAAGAAATCTCAGACGGACTCACTATGCCCCTCAGTGAATACCTCGGGGTGTCTACTTTCCGAAAAGGGGTCATTTGTGGGGTGTGTTTACTGTTCTGGCATTTTGGGCGGGGCTAAATTGTGAGCCGCCATGTAAAATCTAAAGGTACTCGTTGGAATTTGGGCCCCTTTGCGCACCCAGGCTTCAAAAAAGTGTCACACATGTGGTATCGCCGTACTCAGGAGAAGTAGGGCAATGTGTTTTGGGGTGTATTTTTACATATACCCATGTTGGGTGAGAGAAATATCTCTGTAAACTGACAACTTTGTATAAAAATTTTTAAAAGTTGTCGTTTACAGAGATATTTTTCACACACAGTATAGGTATATATAAAAATACACCCCAAAACACATTGCCCTACTTCTCCTGAGTACGGCGATACCACATGTGTGCCACTTTTGCAGCCTGGGTGCAAAGAGCCCTAAAACCAATGAGTACCTTTAGGATTTCACAGGGCATTTTTACGCATTTGGATTCCAGACTTCTTCTCACGCTTTAGGGGCCCCTAAAATGCCAGGACAGTATAAATACCCCACATGTGACCCCATTTTGGAAAGAAGACACCCCAAGGTATTCTGTGAGGGGTATGGTGAGTTCATGTAAAATTTTATTTTTGTCACAAGTTAGTGGAATATGAGACTTTGTAAAAACAAAATAAAAAAAAATAAAAAAACTATTTCCGCTGACTTGTGGCAAAAATAAAAATTCTGTGGACTCACCATGCCCCTCACGGAATACCTTGGGGTGTCTTCTTTCCAAAATGGGGTCACATGTGGGGTATTTATACTCACCTGGCATTTTAGGGGCCCCTAAAGTGTGAGAATCCAAATGCATAAAAATGCCCTGTGAAATCCTAAAGGTACTCATTGGTTTTAGGGCCCCTTTGCGCATCTTGGCTGCAAAAAAGTGTCACTCATGTGGTATCGCCGTACTCAGGAGAAGTAGGGCAATGTGTTTTGGGGTGTATTTTTACATATACCCATGCTGCGTGTGAGAAATATCGCTGTAAACGACAACTTTTTACATTTTTTTATTCAAAGTTGTCAGTTTACAGAGATGCCAGGGCAGTATAAATACCCCACATGTGACCCCATTTTGGAAAGAAGACAGCCCAAGGTATTCCATGAGGGGCATGGCGAGTTGATAGAATTTTTTTTTTTTGGCACAAGTTAGTGGAAATTGATTTTTTTATAGTTTTTTCTCACAAAGTCTCCCTTTCCGCTAACTTTTGACAAAAAGTTTAATTTTTCATGGACTGACTATGCCCCTCAGCGAATACCTTGGGGTGTCTTCTTTCCAAAATGGGGTCACTTGTGGGGTATTTATACTGCCCTGGCATTTTAGGGGACCTAAAGCGTGAGAAGAAAAATGCGTAAAAATGCCCTCCTAGAAGTTACTCATTGGAATTTGGGCCACTTTGCGCATCTTGGCTGCAAAAAAGTGTCACTTATGTGGTATCGCCGTACTCAGGAGAAGGAGGGCAATGTGTTTTGGGGTGTATTTTTACATATACCCATGCTGGGTGAGAGAAATATCTCTGTAAATTGACAACTTTGAATAAAATTTTTTAAAAAGTTGTCATTTACAGAGATATTTCTCTCACCCAGCATGGGTATATGTAAAAATACACCCCAAAACACATTGCCCTACTTCTCCTGAGTACGGCGATACCACATGTGTGACACTTTTTGCAGCCAAGATGCGCAAAGGGGCCCAAATTCCAATGAGTACCTTTTAGGAGGGCATTTTACGCATTTTCTTCTCACGCTTTAGGGCCCCTAAAATGCCAGGGCAGTATAAATACCCCACATGTGACCCCATTTTGGAAAGAAGACACCCCAAGGTATTCCATGAGGGCATGGCGAGTTCATAGAATATTTTTTTTTGGCACAAGTTAGTGGAAATTGATTTTTATTGTTTTTCTCACAAAGTCTCCCTTTCCGCTAACTTTTGACAAAAGTTTAATTTTCATGAACTCATTATGCCCCTCAGCGAATACCTTGGGGTGTCTTCTTTCCAAAATGGGGTGACATGTGGGGTATTTATACTGCCCTGGCATTTAGGGGCCCTAAAGCGTGAGAAGAAAAATGCGTAAAAATACCCTCCTAAAAGGTACTCGTTGGAATTTGGGCCCCTTTGCGCATCTTGGCTGCAAAAAGTGTCACTCATGTGGTATCGCCGTACTCAGGAGAAGTAGGGCGATGTGTTTTGAGGTGTATTTTTACATATACCCATGCTGGGTGAGAGAAATATCTCTGTATATTGACAACTTTGAATAAAAAATGTAAAAGTTGTCGATTATAGCGATATTTCTCACACCCAGTATGGGTATATGTAAAAATACACCCCAAAACACATTGCCCTACTTCTCCTGAGTACGGCGATACCACATGAGTGACACTTTTTGCAGCCAAGATACGTAAAGGGGCCCTAAAACCAATGAGTACCTTTAGGATTTTACAGGCCATTTTTACGCATTTGGATTCTCACGCTTTAGCACCCTAAAATGCCAGGGCAGTATAAATACCTCACATGTGACCCCATTGTGGAAAGAAGACACCCCAAGGTATTCCGTGAGGGGCATGGCGAGTTCACAGAAAAAAAAATTTGGCACAAGTTAGCGGAAATTGTTTTTTTTTTTTTTACAGTCTCAATATTCTCATATTAACTTGTGACAAAAATAAAATTTTGCATGAACTCACCATACCCCTCACGGAATACCTTGGGGTGTCTTCTTTCTAAAATGGGGTCACATGTGGGGTTTTGTACTGCTCTGGCATTTGAGGGTCTCCGCAATCATTACACGTATGGCCAGCATTAGGAGTTTCTGCGATTCTCCGTATATTGAGCATACGGGTAATGAGATTTTTTTCCGTTCAGCCTCTGCGCTGAAAAAAAAAAAAAACGGCACAGATTTCTTCATTCGCATCGATCAATGTGGATGAATAAATCTCTGCCAAAATCAGTGACTGCGGTGCGGTGGGCTGGGCGCTAGCTACCTAACAAGTAGCTAACTAACTGGTGGTGATAGGGGACCCTTATGCCCCATTCACACGTCCGCAATTCTGTTTGCGGAACGGAATTGCGGACCCATTCATTTCTATGGTCGCAGCTCGGATCCGGAATTACGGATCCGCGCTTCGAGTCTGCACTTCCGTTCGCAAAAATATAGAACATGTCCTATTCTTGTCCGCAATTGCGGACAAGAAAAGCATTTTCTATATAGTTCTGGCAATGTGCGGATCTGCAAAATGCGGAAAGCACATTGCCGGTGTCCGTGTTTTGAGGATCCGCGGATCGGATCCGCGGATCGGATCCGCGGATCGGATCCGCGGATCCGTGAATCCACGGATCCGTGAATCCACGGATCCGCAAAAACACATATGGACGTCTGAATGGAGCCTTACAAGGGTGTGATCAATGACAGGGGGTGATCAGGGGTCTAGATGGGGTGATCAAGGGGTTAATAGGTGAGGGGGTGGGGGGGTTAGTGTAGTGTTTGGTGCAACTTTACTGTGTTACCTGGTCCTCTGGTGGTCGATCCCAGAAAATGGGACCACCAGAGGACCAGGTAGCAGCTATATCAGACGCTGTTCATAAAACAGCGTCTGATATAGCTGTTTGATGCGATTTATATCGCATCTACAGCCTGCCAGCGATTGATCATCGCTGGCAGGCTGTAGTACAACTCTTCAGACGCCAGACGCTGTGAACGCGCGCGCGCGTTCACAGGAAGTCTCGCGTCTCGCGAGATGACGCCCCGGCGCGTCCGATCAGAAGAACAGGACCGCCCGCAGGACGCAATCCTGCGTACGGCGGTCCTGAAGCGGTTAAAATGAATTGGAAATATAAAGGAAGGATTTCTACTTCTTTTCTTGGTGGATCCTCTTCTGGCTTTGGCTGAAAATCCTGCAAGGGGTTACAGCTAACCTCCTTTTGTCTGCAATTCCTCCCCTCGCCCATTTTGTACAATTTAACAACCAAAAAACTTTACATGACACTGATGGCCATCACCTACCGCAAAATACAGGATGAGACGTGTGTTAGCAATACACCCTACCAGAACTTCTGTTCCAGAGCATAAGTAACTAGTGTGGTCACTTCTGCTAAGCAACCTCCAGAAAAAAATTGATAAACTGCCTTGATAGCTCAAAGCTTGAGGAGATTGCTCACTAGGGAGTGGAAAGGACTTGTAAACCGTAAACCATGTCGAAAAAAAAAGCGCATACATGGACCTCAATGTCCTTGCAGTATTGTATGCAAAGCACACAAACAGGAGCCCAAACAGAAGATAACAGAAAGTGGAAAATATCATACTGCATTGTGAAGAAGCATTCATAGAGAAAAGGGAAATGAGAATGTTCTGCCAGAAGGCAGCCTCAGCAGGTGGGAAAAGGTTGGCAAACATCTTTCAAATGAGTCACACTTTCGGCTTCACATAGACCATGCTTCTAGAAAGGATTAGTCAGCAGAGTCTGAAAATGGTATCAAGCGACAGATTTAGGAGAATTTAGTCAACCATACACATAAGAAAACTGCAGAGAAATCAGTAAACACGTATCAGTTTCTTGAAGAAACATAGGAAAATGTTGTAGGTGACACATTTTATTTTCCCATTCTGGCCTGCAAAGTTGTTGGTGACTTCTACAAGACAATATGACTGAACGTCACCCATATTCATTCTGAGTAAACCACACATGGGCAGATGAGCAGATGTCTAGACACAGAAACGGCTGACTTTCTGTGTCTAGACCCAGTTTGCCAGCACTTTTACAGACAGCACAGGTTTTGTGCCAATACACAAATGCTGTCTGACAAGCCAGAGTTGGACCTGTCAGGACCTGGGAAAACGGCTAATAGGGGGAGATTGGGACACTAATGAATGCAAATGTATTAGTAAGCGCTAGAAGACAGTTGTTGACCATAGGTACAATATACCGATAAAAACCAAAACACAATGAAAACTGATCTTTATTATAAATCAAATTCATAAAACACATATGGACAGATACAGTTCACATTGAAGATGCCATCATACAATTATATTACAGTAGGATAATACAATGCCAGTATACAGTATTTTACAAAAGAGAGTACACCCCTCACATTTGTGTAAATATTTTATTATATCTTTTCATGGGACAACACTGAAGATATGAAACTTTTATACAATGTAAAGAAGTCAATGTACAGCTTGTATAACAGTATACATTTTGTGTGCCCTCAAAATAACTCAACAGTCAGCCATTAATGTCTAAACCGCTGACAACAAAAGTGAGTACACCTCTAAGTGATAATGGCCAAATTGAGCCCAATTAGTTATTTTCCCTGACCGGTGTCATGTGACTTGTTAGTGTTACAAAGTCTCAGGTGTGAAGGGGAAGCAGGTATGTTAAATTTGGTGTTATCGCTCCCACACTCTCTTATACTGGTCACTGGAAGTTCAACATGGCAAAGAACTCTCTGATGACCTGAAGAAAAAGAATTGTTGCTCTACATAAGGATGGCCTAGGCCATAAAAAGATTGCCAACAGTGAAACGAAGCTGCAGCACTGTGGCCAAGACCATACAGCGGTTTAACAAGACAGGTTCCACTCAGAACCAGCCTCGCCATGGTCGACCAAAGAAGTTGAGTGCACGTGTTCAGTGTCATATCCAGAGGTTGTCTTTTCAAAATAGATGCACGAGTGCCGCCATCTTTGCTGCAGAGGGGGGAGGGAGGTCAGCCTGTCAGTGCTCAGAGCATACACCGCACACTGAAATAAACTGGTCTGCATGGCTGTCATACCAGAAGAAAGCCTCTTCTAAAGATGATGCACAAGAAAGCCTGTAAACAGTTGCTGAAAACAAGCAGAATAAGGACATGGATTACTGGAATCATGTCCTGTGGTCTGATGAGACCAAGATAAACTTATTTGGTTCAGATGTTGTCAAGCACGTATGGCGGCAAACAGATGAGAAGTACAAAGACAAGTATGTCTTGCCTACAGTCAAGCATGGTGGTGGGAGTGTCATGGTTTGAGGCCGCATGAGTGCTGCCGGCTGTGAGGGACTACAGTTCATTGAGGAAACCATAAATGACAACATGTACTGTGACATACTGAAGCAGAGAATGATACCCTCCCTTTTGAAACTGGGCCACAGGGCAGTATTCCAACATAATAACAACCCCAAACAAACCTCCTAGACGACCACTGCCTTGCTAAAGAAACTGAGGCTAAAGGTGCTGGACTGGCCAAGCATTTCTCCAGACCTAAACCCTATTGAGCATCTGTAGGGCATCCTCAAACGGAAGGTGGAGGAGCGCAGGGTTGGTAACATCCACCAGCTCTGTGATGTCGTCATGGAGGAGTGGAAGAGGATTCCAGTGGCAACCTGTGAAGTGCTAGTGCACATCATGTCCAAGAGAATTAAAGCTGTGCTGGAAAATAAAGGTGGCCACACAAAATAAATAACACTATAGGCACAATTTGGCCATTTTCAAATTGTACCAGCGGTTTAGGCATTAATGGCTGTGTATTTTGAGGGCACACCAAATTTACACTGTTATACAAGATGTACACTGACTACTTTACATTGTATCAAAGTGTCATATCTTCAGTGTTGTCCCATGAAAAGATAGAATAAAATATTTACAAAAATGTGAGTGGTGACCTAACATTTGTGAGATACTGTATAAGAGCAGTACACAATATGAAATAAGTGATGCAACCTAAGTTTAATTAGCCCAAGCAGAACAAATCTCTGTGGACATGCATCTACAAACCTCTGCACTTGCTCTACTGATCGGAGCAGCTATCCTGTTAAACATTTGCCCACAAATGTTGCAGCTAGGCCTCTAGATCCTGCACACACATAGGTTGCTGAAGCTGGCATCCCAGCTAGTCTCATAAATGCTTGATTGGTAATAAATCTAGTGACAGGGAGGCCAAGAAAGTGTTGTAATCTGGAGGAGCTATTCCTGGGAAACCCTTGTTGTGTGTGGACAAGCATTATCCTGCTGAGAATTGCTAGTTGGAAGCCCTGCCATGAGAGGCAACACATGTGGCCACTGCAAACAAAGGCGACTGTGGCTGGCTGTTAATGGCAGGACACGTAATGGGCGACGTCACATGACACCAAATTTCCTTATGCTAAGCCCCTAAAAATAGTCAGGGCAGAGACAGGAGTGTGTAATTAATGTGCCACCTGTGTTTGGATGGTGTACAACAAAACTGTGGGAGCATCTTGTGCCTGTCAGTGGACCAAGCAATCCTCTCTAGTGGTGGTCCTTCTTGGCCATCTAGACATATGTATGTGTCCTCACGTAATGAAAACTATCTATGAAACACAGATTTTCTGCTGATGTTAATACCAGAGGACGTTTGGAACTCTGCAGTGGTAACTTTTATGCACTATGGGGATCATTTATGAATAGTGTTGGGAGCAGTGGTTAAGTGAGGGCATGCATACATGGTAAACAGGCTCCAAAAGGCCCAGTGAGACAGATGATCAGCAGAAAACATAATTTGATACTCTGAGAAGCACAAGCAGCTCCCACAGTTTCATTGTCCACCATCCAGATACAGGCAGCACCTTCATTACACCCCCCCGTCTCTGCCAGGACAATTTCGAGGCACTTAGTGGAAAGAAATTTGATGTCATGACACTGACAACCAGCCACTGTCGTTTTCTTTTGTAGCAGTGTCATGAACGAGAAACCTGGACTGCTAGGGACTGGCACCGCATTATCTTTAGTGATGATTCCTGGTTCTGTTTGGGATCCGATGATAATTGGGCTTGACTATGGAAGTCAGGTGGCGAGTGCTTCAATCCTGCCTTTACTGTGGAGAAACAGACTGCCACAACTGCTGGTGTGATGATCTGGAGAGCCATCTCATATGACAGTCGGTTACCCCTAGTAGTAATATCAGGGACGTTAACAGCTCAGTGATATGTGCAGGACATCCTGTGGCCACGTGTTTTTCTCACGGCAGGACCTCTAGTTGGCATTTTTCAGCAGAATAATGCTTGCCCACACACAGCAAGTTTTTTCCCCAGGAATGGCTCCACCAGATTGCAACACTTTCTTGGCCTGCCTGGTCGCCAGATTTATCGCCAATCGTGCATTCATGGAACTAGCTGGGATGCCAGCTTCGGAAACCTATGAGTAGTGGGATCTACAGGCCCAGCTGCAACATCTGTAGGCAAATGTGCTGCAGAAGCTGTATGCCTCAATGCCATATCTCATCTTGTATCTAGGCTAGAGGTGGCCCAAAGAGCTTCCTTTCATTTGTATAGTTTTAATAAACTTATTCTTTCACTCTAATATTGTAATTGCTTGCATATATCACCATTACATTCACAGATAGAAAGTTTCAATTCATTTCAACAGCTCCTTCTTGGTGCATTATTATTATTTTTTGTCAATGTGTGTACATACACCATATGGTTAATCCCATGCAAAACATAGCTGAATGCTGCTGCTACATACTGTATATGCAATTAGCAGACCATCTGCTACACACATACAATAAGTGTCTGTTTCCTATGTAGATAATCCAATACCGCTCAAGATATTTGACTGGCCATTACAATACGGTATTGTTATAGAATTAACTCACCTGAATACAGCTTACTGTTAAGATACAAGCAACAGAGACAAGCCCTTTAGGTAAGCAGGAAAAACGCAGGTCAGAAAGACTAAAAAAATGCAGACGTTCAATTCATAAAAAATAAAAATATTAAAATGCATTAAAACTATATACAGTGAGGAACAGAAGTATTTGAACACCCTGCAATTTTGCAAGTTCTCCCACTTAGAAATCGTGGAGGGGTCTGAAATTCACATTGTAGGTGCATTCCCACTCAGAGACAGAAAAAAACTAAAAAAATAATAATCAGGAGATCACGTCATTTGTCTTGCAATGCTGCACATAAGTATTTGAACACGTGGCAATCAGCAAGAATTCTGGCTCTCAAAGACCTGTTACGGTGCCTTTAAAAAGTCCACCTATACTTCACTCATTAATCTTCTAACTTCGCAGCACCTGTCTGAGCTCTTTAAAGACACCTGTCCACCCCACAGTCAGTCAGACGCCAACAAACTACCATGGGCAAGACCAAAGAGCTGTCAAAAGATACCAGAGACAAAATTGTGGACCTCCACAAGGCTGGAAAGGGCTACGGGGCAATTGCCAAGCAGCTTAGTAAAAATAGATCAACTGTTGGAGCAATTGTTAGAAAATGGAAGAGGCTAAAGACGACTGTCAGTCTCCTCGGACTGGGGCTCCATGCAAGATCTCACCTTGTGGGGTATCACGGATGATAAAAAAGGTGAGTAATCAGCCCAGACGTACAAGGGAGGAGCTGGTCAATGACATGTAGAGAGCTGGGGCCACAGTTTCAAAGGTCACTGTCGGTAGAACACGACGTCGTAATGGCTTCAAATCATGCATTGCACAAAAGGTTCCCCTGCTCAAGTCATTACATATCCAGGCCTGTCTGAAGTTTGGCAATGACCATCTGGATGATCCAGAGGAGGCATGGGAGAAAGTCTTCTGGTCAGATGAGACCAAAGTAGAACTTTTTGGTCTAAACTTCACTCGTCGTGTTTGGAGGAAAAAGAAGGATGAGTTGCATCCCAAGAACACCCTCCCTACTGTGAAGTATGGGGGTGGTAACATCATGATTTGAGGGTGCTTTTCTGCGAAGGGGACAAGACGACTGCACTGTATTAAGGAGAGAATGAATTTGGCCATTTATTGTGAGATGTTGGGCAACAACGTCCTTCCCTCAGTCAGAGCATTGAAGATGGGTCGTGGCTGGGTCCTCCAACATAACGACCCGAAGCACACAGCCGGGATAACCAATGAGTGGCTCCATATGAAGCATCTCAAGGTTCTGGAGTGGCCTAGCCAGTCTCCAGACCTAAATCCAATAGAACATCTTTGGAGGGAGCTTAAACTCAGTGTTGCTCGGCGACAGCACCAGATAGTGGAGTTGGACTGTGCACATAGAACTCCCAAGCTCACTAACCTGAATCGTCCTTGTGATGTTAGTTGCAGGGTTCATCATTACTGACTGCAAGAAGCCATCATGGCAAAGCAAGATCAGCAGGCTCTATTCAATACCATTGCAAGTCACTGCACCTACTACTTGATCTATCTCTCTTATCACCTTACAAGTGGAAACTACTGCAACCCCTACTAGATCTACTTTGCCAACATGACCTGCCCTACACATGGAACTTCCTATTTTGTTCGCCTACAAGTTCGTCACTCTGACCAAAAGCATACTCTCAGCCATCCCGACAAGCTGTCTGCCTTTGTTGAGGCTTGGGACTCCCAACTTTGTGGATATTTTATTGGCCGTGCCTACTGAATGCCCTGAGAGGAGACCCTCCACAGTCTCCTCAGCCAGAACCTCGCCGTTGACACAAACTGCATCAGGAAATATGAGAAGAAAGGTCAGGCCCACTTCCGCTTGAGGTACTTTACTTCTAGGCACATTGAACCCATTGGTGGACTTCCACTGCTTAGGTGGTGGCTCCAATGCTTAGAGTTTACAGACATTCCATTTTGTCTTTTTACTCCCAGCAGGTATCGCAGACCATTATTATTGACCATCTTTGCAGGTCCGGAATCTCTGATATCTATTTTGTTCCCTATCCTTCTGGGAAGGGTATAGTTGTTACAGTATATGAATGCCCTTCTATTATGGGTACTATCGGTCTGTAGATTGGGGAGACATACTGATTGGGACAGAACATTTATGATAGGTGCCTTTAAATTTCCACCTAGTGGTAGTCTCCCCCACCTGTGGATTGCTCATGTGTTCATAAGGCAGTATACCACTTTTTGTCATCATGAAAATAGTCCCGGTTGCGTACATCTATACCATATGCTTATTCAAGGGGGTTAGTCTCATAAATTTTTGCCGACAGAATAATAATGACCTTTATTTATTGTAGTTACCTGATGCAGGTAAGCTAGACGAGCTTAACCTAGCATTGCGATCTGGATGTATGTTGCCTAGACTTTTTTGTTTGTCATACATAGCCTGAAGTTTTTTTTTATGTATAGTCCAGCTAATCTAGTTACAATGTTTTTTGATTTATTCAGTTATACCATGTTTATTAATAGGTGGTTGTGGTTTGGTTCGGGTGGAGTCTCCTTCATAGAAAGGCTGTTTCACACCTGGGAGTACAATAAGGAATTTTTTCCCCCACCTTTGAGGACTGACCTTCTAGACCTGGGATCACCAACCTTCGGCACTCCAGCTGCTGTGAAACTACAACTCTCAGCATGTACACTTAATTAGCACAGAAGTGACAGTAGGATTCTGGGAGTTGTAGTTTCAGAACACCTGGAGTGCCGGAGGTTGCTGATCCCTGTTCTAGACCTTTAGGACAACTAGGGGATAGGACACTTGCTCCAATACTTCTCACTTCTACTTCTCATTCTCCTGCTTATACTTCTACTTTACTTTTTTCCACTTTCTTTTGTTTTGTTTCATCTCTTTTTCTTTTTTTTTTAATTTGCTCTCCCCTCACAGAATGTCCTCTTTCAACTTTGGGTCACTGAGTGTCTGAGGCCTCAATACACCACAAAAATGGTCTCAAATGCTGTACCACATGCATAAACAAAGAGTACATATGTTATTCCTCCAATAAACTCATTTTAAAGTGGGACATCTTCCAGCCATCCATGTCAAATATTCTCTCCTCTGATTCCACAGTGCCAAAACTGAATTTCGCTCAAGAGCTGCATACCCTCATCGATTCTTGCATAGACACTCAGGGTATATACGTCTTCTTAAAACTTTGTGTAAAATACAATCCTTGATATTTACCTTGATAGTTACCTTGGCTAACTGGTACTCTCCCAATCAGGATCAGGTTCCTGTGTGTCACTCCATCTTGACAGCTCTTTCTGAATTTGCAGAGACGGTCCTTTTGGTAGGTGAGTACTTCCATTTTTCTCTAGATCCCACGTTAGATTCTACCTCTTCCCGGTCCTCCACCTGACAGTCGAACCTACTTTTTATTTATTTTTTACTAATTTACTGTGCTAAAGCTATGCAGTGTAGTTTCACCCCATAGGCTCAACAACAACCTTTTGAAGGATGCAGTTTGTGTTGCAGATGTCAAACGCACTAAGGCAGTGATGGGCAAAGTGTGGCTCTCCAGCTGTTGCAGAACTACAACTCCCAGCGTGCAAAGGCTGTCTACAGCTATCAGCCTACAGCAGGGCATGGTGGGAGTTGTAGTTTGCAACAGTTGGAGAGCCGCACTTTTTCCATCACTGCACTAAGGAATTCTTTTTGTCCACTAAATGGGAGGACCTGAAGTGTGTTCTGAAGTGTGTGTTGATTAAGCATGGCAAGAGACTGAAAAAAGAGAGGGCCTTTCAGATAACCTCTATCTTGCGGCAACTCCATCTTCTAGAGCCTTGGCATAGCCGCACCTTGTCCACTGCCACAGCTGCAGATTTAGGAAGGATGAAACAGTTTCTTAGGTCATTACTAGACCAGAGGAGCCAAAGGCATAAGGACATTCCATTATGATTTATCAGACAAGTATGGGAACGCCCCTTCTCATTTACTTCACCCGTGCCCCACCACTACCTATATCCCACGTATTAGGGACTCCAGTGGCACTGAAATCCAAATGAGATCCTTAAAACGTTTTATTACAATGACATGCTTTTTACGAAGACCTATATAATATCACTGGGCAATATTCACTGAAGATATAGAGTTCCATATAACCGAAACAGCCCATCAAAACTTTGACTACGGCAGCTGTAAAGGATTAAGGGGAGGATTTCCAAGAGACGGCGGTAGGGTTAGCCATTAAAACAAAACCATCAGTCAAGACCCCTGGCCCAGATGGTTTCACTCCTGCATTTCATAAACTAATTCACGACCAGCTTACCCTTTTTTTCACACAGGTCTTCAACTCACTTGCCAATGGCCTCACCTTTTCCTCTTAATGGCTGAAGGCACACATCAGTGTCCTCGCAAAACCAGGGAAAGACACATTAGCTTCTAACTATAGGTCCATCTCCTTTATTAACGTTGATATTAAGCTGTTCCTAAAGTTCTGGCTAATAGACTTACACCTATCTTTTCTTATGTCATACATATTGATAAAGTTGAGCTTGTCTGGGGCTGAGAGGCACAAGATAACATTAATAAGACTTCCTTACTTATGTCTCCCACTAACGCTAGACTAACCCTTTGTTGTCCATAGATGAGGAGAAAGCTTAGATCATGTGCATTGGGGCTTTATGTCAGCGGCTATTAAGCTTGAGTCCTTCGCTCTTTATATGGGCCCCACTGCACGCATTTGAATCAATAGGGTGTTGTTGGCATCTATCCAAGTTCATAATGGTACTTAACAGGGGTGCCCGCTCTCTCCTTTACTTTATGCTTTAGGTCATTGGTATCTGATCGGTGAGTTCAGACACCCAGGACCCCCGTCAATAAGCTGTTTTAGAAGGCACCTGCACTCACAGTGTAAGAGTCGCAGCCTTCTCCGTGCTTACCAAGCACAGCGCAGTACATTGTATAGCAACTGTGCTTGGTATCATGCTTGGCCCCATTCACGTGAATGGAGCAGAGCTGCATCTAGGCAACGTGACCGATGAACGTGTCGTTACTGGCCTAGGGAAAGCGGAGAGAAGACCACAGCGCTACTACAAGCTCCGGTGTCGGACCCCCACTGATCAGATACTGATGACCTATCCTGAGAATATGTCATCAGTATTAATGTCTTGGAAAATCTCTTATATAAATATTTTGGGGTACATATCCCCTCAGACCATAACAAACTGTACTCCCTTAATTATCAGCCTCTTTTGGACAGTCTTTTTCTTATGACAAGAGGACACTGTCCTGGATTGGACACAGAAACACTTAGAATAGATATTCTCACTTATTTCCTCTACTTATTCCAGGCAGTGCCAATAGCTCTCCCTGTCTTTTCTTCTCCAATTTATATGGGGAATCTCCAGGTACTCCAGACCTAGGATAGGACTCTGAACTCTGATTCAGCCTAAAATGGAGGGAGGAGTGGGAAGGAAGAGGAAGGGGGGGTACTGTCAGCTGCGCATTGTATCGTTTGGTATCGGGTATCGCAATACTTTTTTATGGTATCGAATCAAAATTTTGTTATTGTGACAACCCTATTTTCAGAGACAAAACAGTTTAAAATGAGCCGAGAACAGGGAGACAAGAAACATGGGCAGCGGACCGACTGTCTTAGCTTGCTTCACTGGTCTCTAGCTGTTTCCATATAGGAGAGGGGATTCAGCCAGGGAGAATTGGGAAGTAAGCCCCCAGATGACAATGTCTTTTCCGTTCTGGGCTCCTTTCAAAATGATGGTTTCTCTGAAAGGCCACAGCACTTCAGAGTTAAAAACTACTGATGGGATTTTATGCTGCCCATGGTTCTGGCACCATAAATCTCCTGACAGTTTCCCTTTAAATGTAAGAAAGCAAATAATGGAAACTGAACTGCTAGATGTTCAAAAAGAGCAACATAAACACTTGTCAGACCACTTCATGGGATCAAAAATATGAGAATCATCTCAACAGCTTACAGAAGCTTGTCCCCCTGGCAAGCCATTATCTCATACACACACAGAGATAGTCCTGAAGTGAACTAGTGTATATTCTGCAGGACCGTTCAAGCTTCAATGCTTTAATCCACTAAGAATATCTAGCATTACTATTTTATCTGTGCAAGTACATCATCCTAAATAATAACGTTTTTATACAATTCTCTCACTCTAATTACTAAAAGCCCTTAAGAGTCAATTCAAGCAATTATGCATAACCTAAAAACATAAAAATAACGGATCCAGGGGACTTATATGTACAAATTACATGTAACAACATACACTATCTAAAGTGTCAGACCCCACATACAAGATTGAAATAAAGTAATTCCTGGAACAGAAAATGTGTTATTAAATTGGACTCGGAGCAAAGGACCTTCACGGTAGAAAGCACACTCACTGCCATTTAATTTCTTGTGAGGTAGGGTCACTCTGCATGAGCTTGAATCTAACTGAGCTGACAGCTACACAGTCCAAACTAGTCCAAGTCCTAGATTCTGTGCAAATAGATTTTCTCAAAATAAAGCTAAATAATTAAAATGACAAACAAGCAAAATAACAGATGTATAACTGCAATATGGGATGGCAGTATGTATTCCTCCTTCAGGTAGAGATGTGCTTAGCTACTGTGTTCTTGAGACCATTTGTATACGATCTAAAAATAATCAGAACATATGCTATTTGTCTTTTACAGACGTCAAGGATAGGGACAATTATCAGGAACAAATGCCTGTTCCCAAATAATAGCTCGTGTAAATGTGCTGCCGATCACTGGACAAAAGAATAAAATATTCATTTGTTGGGTTATCACATCTTTAAATCATTTATCAACAGCATAGGTCCCTGTGCAAATAGAGAGCTGCCCAAAATATGCAAAGCAAAGGGTGAACAAACAATCATAATAACGATCATTCGCTCCCTTTTACTTTGCATCAAGCCGTGTGAAAGGCCCTTGAATTGACGTGAATAACGTCGCCAGGGGCTCGTTACTGGCACATCGGCCGTGTTTACAGTACCTAAAATCTCCTCAAAGTGAAGTGTAGATACACTTGAGAATATTTGGGTTCTAGGGGCTGCAAACAACAAAAGGGTTTTTTTTCGTATAAAATAGGGGAAGAGGAAAGGGTTTTTTGTTTTTTGTTTTTACCAGCAGTTACTAACAAAGTATAGAAACCTCCTCCATAAGAATTGACACACATTTGCCCAGAATGTTTATATAAAAAACTAAATATGAAAAACAAACAATATACATTATCTTTATATAAAATTAAGATACTTAACAAATTCCAGAAAACATCAAAAATGGAAACAAAAACAAACAAAAAAAAACAAAACAATATCCAAGCCACCAATCTTTTTATATGCCAAGCCAGTCAGGAGAGAGAAGAAAAAAAGATCAGAATAAACTGCCAGAAAATGTAGAAATATAAGCAGTGTATGAGAACAGAAATACGTAAAATTCTCTAGAACCACGCAAAGAGCAGACGCAGCCTCTGTAGTGACTCATACAGTTGGCCAGTATGTGCACATATAATAGCCACAGCCTCTTTCTAACTAATAATATAATCCCAGTCCTTCATACAACGTTCCTCAACCAGTAACCCCTACCCTGTGCCTTCTGGAGGCAGTCGGGAAGCTATATGTCCAGTGAACTCTATTCAGATGCATCTGCTGCCATCCATCTCGCTTGCAGGAGACCCTCCCGATATGTGGTGGTTTTAGAGTAAGATCAGTCAGGCCGATTCTGTTGCTTCTATAAACTGGAATGGAGAAAGCCACATGTGTTTGCTACCTCTTCATTCAATCTCAGCATATATGGCATAACCTGTGGACAGGGATGGGAAAACTCGGCCCTCCAGCTGTTGTAAAACTACAATTCCCACCATGCCCTGCTGTAGGCTGATAGCTGTAAGCAGTCTTTGCATGCTGGGAGTTGTAGTTTAGCAACAGCTGGAGGGCCGAGTTTGCCCATCCCTGGGATTCACCATAAATGTCTAAGACGGGTGACCTCTTTAAACCTGGCCAGAAGCGGGGGGAAGGGAAGAATAATAAATCTGCAGCATATAACGGTATTTTGGATTTACATAGAAAAAGTGTATATAATAATTTGATCATAGAAAAGCTATATTCCTTGTTCAAATATGAACTGCAAGCAGTATTTCAATCACACTATGTAGAAAAACCACAGACCACATACAGTTACTCAGATTTTTGTACAAACTAAAATTAGCTTTTTAGTGGGACAAATTAATCACTCCAGCATCCAATGCAAACAATCTTCTATTATTGTAATGTTATCTTTCCAGCTAAATTTTATTGGACCTTATAACTGTATACAGCCAGATTGTCTATAGCAGGCATGCTCAACCTGCGGCCCTCCAGCTGATGCAAAACTACAACTCCCAGCATGCCCGGACAGCCTACAGCAGGGCATGGTGGGAGTTGTAGTTTTACAACAGCTGGGGGGCCACAGGTTGAGCATGCCTGCTCTATAGCAACCAGAGCTACAGTTTTAATTTATTGCTTCTATATGCAATACTACATTTCATGTTTATAGCATGGAGACATCATAGAGGGATATCTGGGGGTCTTTAAACCTCTCGTCACTTTTTGGGAGTGGTTGTCATGCTGAGATATTATAGAATTTGGAAAATAATATTTTCTATTGGGTCAGTTTACGCAGCACAGCTTTCATTTTCTAAGCTGCTCTGTAAAATTCAGCCGATTGTTTGCTATGGGCTACAGTTCCTAACCTTTCCTCACATTCCCTCATCCAGCATCCTGATGTAATGTTTTAATAAATAGCTATAAAGTCTTTTTATATACACCATGCTATACATGAATAGGCATAGCTCAAAAATTATTTAATCAACCTTGTTATGGTTGAAATAATGTTTTGTTAATATTGACTCATTATGTAACTACTGCGACCTAGGCTGCTGTAAGTACATGACGTCAATATGGACAAGTCATTATGCCACTCTCACACCACTGGGGCAGGAGGGGAATAGAGAATAGGTTTAATAGGGTTGTCTCAGAAAGATATCTCCTTTTAAAAATGAACCTGGCGCCAGGCTGGTGAGCATCTGGCTGTACATGCCTACTATTGAAGTGAATGGCCTTCTATGAACTGCACAGAAGGAAGTCCTGAGAAGGGCCCCCTCCATGATGCCCACGAGCGCAATGCATATGAACAGGGGTTGTCACGGTTAGACAAGCCCTTTAAAAGGGTTGGCCACTTTTTGGGGGGAATTTGGCAACCTGCTCCCCATGCTGAGCAGACATGCAAAGGAAAGCTTACCTATTACCCACCTTTGCTCCCTGGCTTCGGCTGCCTCACTCGAGTCCCCCTCTGTCAACATCTGCTTTGACACTGCTGCAGTCAATTGCTGACTGCAGAGGAGACCTGCTCCTCTTGTGACCAAATGATTGGCTGCAGCGGTGTCCAAGTGGATGTTGACAGTGGAGGAACAGAGACGGCTGAGCCCGGGGAGCGAAAGAGCCAGAATCCAGCGGCAGGTAAGTATGTTTCCCTTTGCAGGTTTGTCCAGGGTGGTTTGCTGAAAGCCCCCCCGAAAAGGTGGCCAATGGTTCAGCCATGAAGGTGTCCGTGAAGAATCAGTGTTTAGTCCGTTTCACGCCCTCCGTGTGTCATCTGTATTCCATGTACACTGCTATGATGAAAATTCATTTCCAGAGAATCTCCTAACAATGTTCTGTGAAAACCATGGTGGCATGGCATCCATGCTGTGTCCTTGGTTTTCATAAACACAGACTATAATGTACGTGAGGGATCCGTAATCACGGACATATTATGGAATGCCTCTGTGATGGCACCACGGACCCGAAGTCTATGGAAAACCACTGATGTGTGAATATGCATATTAAAGTCAAAGGATAGGTGTGCTGTCCATGGAGACCACGGACAACAAATGAGCGAGTCAATGACATGTGAATAAAGCCTTAGGGCTCATGCACGTGGCCGTTGCCCGGCCGTGCCAGTGTGGCAGCCTGAACTTGAATGTGTCCGCAATCCATGGGGTTTCTCTCTGCACCGCAAAAAAATAGAACATGTTCCTTCTACGGAAACTGCACGGACGTTGCCCGTGCGTTGGGGACCGCAAATTGCGGTCTCTAATGCACAGAACGTCTGGCACACATTCGTGTGCATGAGACCTTATTCTGTTGGACAGTAAGTTTAGGGCAAAACAAAATTTATATTGTTTTTATTACGTTTTACTACTTTTTTTTTTTTAGAACTGTGTTCAATAATGCAAGATATTTATAAAGCCTTGGTGGCTCTTAACCTCACTTGACCCATGTGAAGTAACGATATAAAACATCCCTTTTATTGATACATTTAAAACAACTGTGAGCCAACACGCAGGTTAGACACCTCGTCTGTCACTTCTTTGTGTACTCAGATGTCTCTTTTGAGGGTAGTGGAGAGGTGTATGGTCTCCTCTAATTCATCAAAGCCCAGCACTTTTTAACCGGTGAATCCATTTATTTCACTGACCACCAGCAAAGTGATATCTGAAAATGTCTGACATTTTGAAAACGGCTGTCAGACCTATAATTGAACATCAGTTGCTTCACTGATATTCATATTCCATAGGTACGTGGTAAAGTTTGTGAGACTTTACATTAAGAACTACCCGTTCTGGGATTGCAGCTCAATTAGTTCGCTGATAGACATATACTTTCACAGAATTTCGAACTTATCTGACACTATGTCAATAGCTGTCAGATGCTGCATAATTCAGATTCGATCACACTACACACATACCCAAACTAGCTGACTGATGTAGCTACACTCGACTCACTAGCTGGTGCTGTGACTTAGAGTCCATTCACACGTCCGTGTGTGTTTTGCGGATCCGCAAAACACGGACACCAGCAATGTGCGTTCCGCATTTTGCGGACTGCACATCGCCGGCACTATAATAGAAAATGCCTTTTTTTGTCCGCAATTGCAGGACATGTTCTATTTTTTTCGGGAACGCAATTGTGGACCCGGAAGTGCGGATCCGCAATTGCAGATGCAGGCAGGACATAGTGTGTCCCCATAGAAATTAATGGGTCCGCAATTCCATTCCGCAAAATGCGGAACAGAATTGCGGACGTGTAAATGGACCCTTACATATATGTTCACTAGCTAAACTAGCTGGTTGATTTTCTTTCAATTGTCTCACAGGCTAGTGCTGTGGCCGAGATACATATTCGCTATCTTGGAATTCTGATGACTGCTTGGCTAGCTGACTACATAGCATTGCTGAATACATTGGATTGCTGACTACACTGGAGTGGACAGACAAACATTTATAAGCTACATCTGCCCCCCGACATGTTTCACCAATAACCTGGCTTCATCAGGGGTTGGGCAGACTTGAGGACATCAGCCAAATGCAAGGATTAAGACATCAAGTTTTTAAATTGACAGAATAAGCATCCATTCACAATCGTGAGAGAGAACTCAAAACGCTGAAACAAGCCTATCAGCTGCCACGTAACCACTCCCCCTCCATACCGCCGGACGAATCTCAGCGAGGGGGGTATCACGGTCATGTGATGCGCAGCTCCGCTCTGCGCGCGATTTCTAATTGGTTAAAGAAGATAGATGGGTAATGCGCATGTGCTACACAGTCAGCAGATGCGCAGACACATAGTGCGTGCTCGGAGAAGCAAGGAAGAAACAGATCATGCGTGGTCGGGCTGATGCGCAACTCGGCCCTATGATATTCTGAATGTGTATAAGAGGATGCCAGTTAGAAATTACAATTAGAAGTAGTATTTTAGGATTAAATGAATTGACAACCAAGTCATTGCTCATATCATTGTAAACTGTACTGTAGTCAATAACAAAACGGGTGTATATATTCAGAGGAAATGCGATAGAGCAAACAGGGACCTGTAAAACCGTCCCTATTCGAGGATCTATACCATAGCTGAATACATAATACTGAAATAACTCCCTCCCTGGCCTATCAAAAGGACGAGAAGGTAAACCCTTCATTAAGCCCATTGGGGTTAAGACTGTTCAGTCGGTATATCCATTTGGTCTCTTACTGCAACAAGAGTACATCCAAATCGCCCCTCTCACTCCAAGTGTCTTCTTGCAGACCCCAAAAAGATAAACATTTGGGATTTCCGCCATGAAATTGTCTAACATGTCGAGATATTGTTGTGTCGGCCTTGGTGTTAATGCTACTGAGGTGCTGGCATATCCGTCGTCGAAATACTTGTGTTGTCTTTCCTACATAGCACAATGTCCCCGCGAGAAGATCTATGTACACAATGCCTTTTGTTTGGCAATTGATAAATTGTCGTTTTTGATATTCCTTATTGTCAACAGGATTCACAAAGGTTTTCCGTTTTTTGATAAGTGGGCAAAAAGAACAGCACCTACTACATTGGACTTTAGCCAGGAGGTCCTCTTAGGTTCAGATCGATAGAGGCTATGGACCAGAATGTCTTTGACATTTTTAATCTACAGAGCTGTGTGGAGGCGTGTATTTTGAGGGAAAAGATGTAACCTATTTTCCAGACTATAGGATGCAACCCCCCATTTTGGAGGGAAATTGGGGAAAAGTGGCAGTGTGTGAATACTGATGACTGCTTCCATTATGGAAGCAGTCATTAGAAAGCGGGAGGCACGGGGAGGTGAGGGCAGCGCTGGTCTTCGGGGTCCCGCTGTGGAGTCCTGACCTGTCACAGCAGCAGGACACAGAGCACGTAGGCACGCATTGTGACCTGACGCTGTGTACGTCTGGTCACAGTCCACAGCGGGACCCGGAAGAAGCAATCGAGTGGTGAGTCCTGGATGTGCAGCGCAGTCGAGGTAAGTTTTATTATTATTAGTAAACGTCTGATCTCAGGTCTGATGGGAGGTGGGGGTGTGTGATCTAAGGCTGATATGGTCTGATGGGGCTGGGGGGGTCTGACATGTGCTGATCTGAGGCTGATGGGGACTGGGAGTCCGATACTGCCCGATTGGGGGTCTGATCTGATTCTAATGGGGGCTGTGGGGTCCCATATGAGGCTGAATGGAAGCTGATCTGAGGCTAATGAAGGCTGGGGTGGTCTGATGGGAGGCTGATTGAGGGCCAATTTTGGGGTCTGATGAAGAATGTGGGTTTGATTTGGAGGTCTGATGATGATTGCGGGTCTGATTAGGGGGTCTGCTGTGAAGTCTGATGGAAAAATGTTTTTTTCTTATTTTCCTCCTCCAAATCCTAGGTCTGTCTTATAGTCCGAAAAATATGGTAGTTATCATTTTGGGGTGCATATAACTTTTTATTCAATTTTTTAGGGGAGAGAGGTGACGGCGGTAAGAGCATTTTTATATTTTCTTCTGTTAGTGTTCATCACACTTTTTTTTTTAGATTTTAACAGATCAGATATTTTAGGCCTAGTATTGGTGATATTAATTACGATTTATATATATATATATATATATATATATATATATATTAGGGAAATGGATCATTTGAATTTTCTATATTTTTGTGTTTTTACTTTTTAAAACATATTTTACTTGACAAGCCCCCTATGCAGACTTGAACTCGAGATTACTTATACCAGGGTGCCCAACCTGTGGCCCTCCAGCTGTCGCAAAACTACAACTCCCAGCATGCCCAGATAGTTGTAGGCTGCCCAGGCATGCTGGGAGTTGTAGTTTTTCGACAGCTGGAGAGCCACAGGTTGGGCATTCCTGACCTATACGATAGACTGCAATAGTATACTACTGCAGTCTATGGAATTTCTGATGGGTTCCTATTAAAGGCGCTGTTCCATTTGGACATTCATGGTATATCATATGATTATGAAAGGTCAAATACAAGCAGGTTCCAGAGGTGGTACTTACAAAGCAATGCAGTGAATGAAGCGGTAGAATAATCAGCCGTCCCTCCATTCACCATTAGGGGAGATGCTGGTAGCGGGGCCCTGTTCTTGAGACAGGAGCAGGTCCCAGAGGTGGGACCCTAACCCAATGGACATTTATTGCATATCTTATTAAGTGTCATTTAAGTATGCACATCAATTTATAAAAGTGGACAGAAAAGTGGGAATAGCATAATGCCTCAAAAAAGTTGCAAATGAGAAAAGTTAGCCAGTATAAAAGTTATTGGTAGTTATATATGCGTGTGTTGGGGCAGATTTATCAAAAAAGGTACATGCAGTGACGGCATAAAGAGATTCTGTCACGGCATTTGACCCTACAGAGCTGCGGACATGCACGGCTAGATCGCCGCTAGCATGTCCGCAATATAGCAGTAGAATAGCTCTGGGTGCTTTTATTTTCTTTAAAAAATTATTTTATTGATATGCAAATTAACCCGGGAAGGTGCCCAAAGGGCGGAACTAACCTTCCTGGTGCCCAGCCACGCCCCATGTGAAGGAGCCCAGCACCGCCTGCGTCCGCCGAATCGGCGGATGCGCAGTTCCTTCCCTGAGGTGGGTGCCAGCACAGGGAAGGAACACTATGTTGCAACTGCGCATCGCGAGATTTACCCTGGGTTCACACCTGAGCGTTTTACAGCGCGTTCAAACGCGCTGTAAAATGCTCAACACATGAAAACCAATGCTTTCCTATGGCCCTGGTTCTCACTTGAGCGTTTTACAGCGCGTTTGAACGCGCTGTAAAACGCCCGACGCATAAACAAGTACTTGAGCTTTTTTGGGGGCGTTTGTCGCGCGTTTTGTGATTGACACCACAGTAGTCAATCACAAGAACGCGCGTGCGAACTCGCGTTACCTATTTGCAAAAACGCGCTGAAATACGCACGTAAAACGCGCGTTTTTAGAACGCTCAGGTCTGAACCCAGGGTTACAGCGATCACACTGAAGCAAGGAGGAGATTCGGCGGACGCAGGCGCCATGAAGCAAGTACCCGTGTGCTGCCGTGCACAGCCGGAGATCGCCGGACTAAAAGTACTGCATGTCCGACTTTTTAGTCCTGCAATCACTGCCGTGCTGCGCCGTAGCCCCGCCCCCATTATAGTCAGTGGAGACGGATCGGCAGCACATGGGTACTTGCAGCATGGCGGAACAGCCTGCCGGATAGCCATGCCGCAAGTGTGAAAGTACCCTTACTGCACAGATTCCATGACCACTAGTGACCGCAGCATCTGAGGAATTAAATGACTGGGATCAGAGTTATCTCCAATCTCGGTTATTGCAGCTGGGTGTCAGTTGTATTACACATAGAAAGGAATCATCTTATGAGTAGGGTTGAGCGAACTTGTGTTTTAAGTTCGGCGTCCGAAGTTCAGGTTCCGGTTATGGCAGAATCCTGTTATGGATTTCGCTACCACGTACCATATCAGAATTTGGAAACCAATGGCCCTTGTGGTTTCCAAATTCCGTTATGGTCCGTGGTAGCGGAATCCATAACGGGATTCTGCGATAACCCGAACTTCGGACGCCGAACTTAAAACACAAGTTCGCTCAACCCTACTTGTAAGCCAACTCCATATATACTCCGCACACTAATATACAAGGGCTTGTTCACGTGACAGATTTTGTGCGCAGATTTCTACAAGGAATTCTTGTCAACAGGAATCCGCACTGCCTTCAGTCGGACTTTCACACAGATTTTTAACCGAAAATGTGGCTAAATAGAAGCCTAAATGATATTCTAATTAACCTAAAAGTGTACAAGCAGCAGGCACAGAAAAAGAGCACACAGGATCGGCGTGTCATATGTACGTATACATCCGGCTTAACCTGAGCGGGGAAGTTGGCTGAATGAGATGCTTGGCAGTAATTCACTTACTGTCTACAATATAATCCCCATTCAGGCAGGCACACCCATCATCCTGTACTCCTAGGTATTAGGAAAAAATGCTATGTATAATTCCTGCAGAAAAAGGAAACATGCAGTTCGATAGTCACATCTAAATTAGGCAGAAAGCGGTCCGGATTTCCGAATTCAAGAATAAGAAAGCCATGGTAGCGCAAGAATAAATGACAGCTAAAGGAAAATGGCCTCCTTCTGTATGTGACACACTGCAGAGCAGCAGCTAAAGATCATTGATGATCTGAGAGATAAGTTTAGCTCTCTAATCAGATGTTATTAGATCATCAGATGCGGCCTGGGGGATTTGGAGGGATATGCTTCCAGCGCATGAGCTTCGGTAAGACAATAACTCTTCCGGCTGTTATGCAATTTGCACTACAGAGAACTGAGCAGTAAAGAACAGTAACAAGAGGCAAACAAAAAAGCCTTTTACAGAGTGCCCATAAATTCTACTCACCCGTCAGGGCTATTATGTAACACGGAATCACAGCCGGCAACAGGAAAAAGATTCTTCCCAAGAAAAACTAAATCTTGATAATGTAATTTTCATTCTTTACAAGAATAAGGGGGTGTGCACTACCGTGAGCTTATAAGGCACTTTACAATACGCATTTTGTTTTGCCGCTGAAAGTAGCTTCAGACGAGCAGCGGAGAAAGCAATGCCAAAACTTCTCTTCTGCAGCTATCGGCAGTATTTGTACTGCGGCTTATTATTCTGGTAATTAAATGACACGACATATATTTAGGGCGTTTCTAAATTACCTTCATTAGTTCTCCTATAGGTGTCATGTACATTGACCCTGTACAGAGACACAGAGTCTCTACACCCTCCTATGGTATACCAAGAGATGATTGGAGTATGCCACAGTAGAGCCATTAAGATTTAGTGCCATACATGCAATCATGTGCATGAACGCTACACCGTATCAGATCAGTTTCTCTCAACTCTTTTTACACAAATGTCCACATCAGTGCTGAATTCACAATCATCTAGTAGAAATGGACTCCTATCACGGACAACACAATTGTTCCGATCTTTCAGTGTTTTCTACATGTCAAGTAACCCATGATACCCTTTGAGACATTGAGGTTTCCAAAAGAACATCAGAAAAATACACAACTAAAGAAAACTGTGTGATTTATAATTAAAGTTAAAGGGAAACTGTCATCAACTTTATGCTGACCTCACTGAGGGCAGCATAAATTAGTGACAGAAATGCTGATTTCAGCGGTGTGTCACTTATGAGCTAAAAGTAAGTGGTTGCTGAGAAGCAGCATCATAATCATTGCAGCTCAGGCCTAGAAAAGAGTCAAATCCACCTGAGAAGAGTCATGGTTATTCATAATCTCCTGCTCTCCCGTCCATCTGCTGATGATTGGCAGTTCTCTCCTAAACAGAAAGGGAGAAAACTAGGTAGAACACTGTCAGTCATCAGCAGGTGGGCAGGAGAGCAGGAATTCATGAATATCCATGACTCTTCTCAGGTGGCCGTGACTCTTTTCTAGGCCTGTGCTCCAATGATTATGATGCTGGTTCTCAGCAACCACTTACTTTCAGCTCATGAGTGACACACCGCTGAAATCGGCATTTCTGTTACTAATTTATACTGCCCTCAGTGAGGTCAGCGTAAAGTTGATGACAGGTTCCCTTTAAGGCGTAATATATGGTTAAAATTGTTTGCCCCCAATTCATTAATGGTAAACCCCCACGTAGGCATGGCCATTGTTCTGGACAAACTGTTTTGTTACCAGTTAAATATTTCATAGCTCATGGTTGATTTTATTGCCCACTTACAAAGGACAGCAATTATCTTTACTTTTACTGGTGCTCATTCTGTGTTGTAATACTGGATTTGCTATAACAAAGATAGAGGAGGAAGAAGTTGAGGAAGAAGAACTAGAACAGGGGAAAGAAGAAAAGGAAGAAGATAAGGAGAAAAGTGAAATAGGAGGGGAAGAATGAGAAGAAGGAAGAGGAAACATTCCATTTTCATCATGTTAAAATAATCACAGAAATGACATTGTTGGCCATTGGATTATGGTGCTGAATTTTGAATAAAAATGTAAATAAAAGTGGTGACTCTAATGCAAAAATCCTTTTCTATTATACAATAAAAAGTGGAAGTTTTTCTACCCGATTTACGGTGTTATCTTATGGTGACTGCTAGGGATGAGCGAATCGACTTCGGATGAAACATCTGAAGTCGATTTGCATGAAACTGCGTTCCAATACTGTACAGAGCAGAAGGTCCGTACAGTATTAGAATGTATTGGCTCAGATGAGCCGAAGGTATTGCTTCGTGGAGTCTTGCGAGACTTCATGTAATAACTTCATAAATTAATTTGTACTGTAAAAAAACATTTCCCGAACTCTGGTTCGTTTCCAAGTGGTACCTTGGACCGAACCCGAGTTTGGGAAATGTTTTTTTTTACAGTACAATGACTTTGCGAAGTAATAACTTCGGCTCATCGGAGCTCCTGCTCCGTACAGTATTGGAATGAAGTTTTATGCAAATCGACTTCGGATGTTTCATCCAAAGTCGATTCGCTCATCCCTAGTCACTGCCTAAGCTACAGCACAATATTAAACATTTTTTTGTCACTAATGTGAGGAGCCATTTATTTAGACTTCTTGTCAGACACCCTTAAATCGTTTTTGTGATTTTGGCATTTTAATGGCTTTTTTAACTGGTTGGCACCAACAAACTGAAAGGCAAAGTACAAAAAAGCCAGACTTAGAAGCCCATCCAGGTGCAGTGACTAAATATTGTGCTGCCAGATAGCCATTAAAGCTGTTAATTATGCAGTCTGTTAGCAAGGAAAAAGGCTTTAATGTGAACACTAATGGACACCGCGCCACATTTCACATGTACTCCTGGCAATAGCTGCAGCTGTGAGCCCACTGGTGAGTAATAGAAAACAGAAGGAGAAATGAAGCACCACGTTTTCTAAATTCAAGACAAGCTTATAAACACAAAGCCAGCTATGGTTTATGACCATAAAGCAGCCAGTTACGGCAATAGACAACTGCTCACCTGCGAATGGTCGTTTACTATTTAAAATAATAATTTGTTATGATACAGTTATACAGGGCTAAAGAAAATGGGAAAAAAACACTTGTGAAAGCGTCCATAAGGCTCTATACACACCAAATTTATGGCTTACGAATTAAAGGGGTTGTGCACTATAATGATATTGATGACCTATCCTCTGACTACAGGCTGATCAGCTGCTTGAAGGCATCATGGTGCTTGTGCAATGTCCTCTTCTGTTTATCTGCACGCCATCTCCATTGCAGAGGTGGTGCAGAGTAATTACAACTGCTCATCCTATTCAAGTGAATGGGACAAGTAGTAGGCAGACTTTTAAGAGGATGCATGCTCTCATGAGTTGGACCGATGATATTGATGACCTGTCCTATTGATTATCAATTTAATTACAGCAAACATCCTCTTTAAGGATATGTTTCGTCAGCACATGGGCCAAATGAAGGCCTTTTTAGTATAAACATTTGACAGCTGAAAGGTGTTTTTTGGGTTCCAGATAATGATGACCATGACACACACCAATCAGCTATTCCCTCAAGTCAATGGGATACAGCGTATAGTTAATGGGTTAGAAACTATAACACAGTGGGTGTGAACCCACTGTACACTGAATGGGTTTGGGGCTACTCCTGAGTGCATTGTCAAGGTGGTTCCCCAGTAGTCAACCTGGACTTTGCTGCGGAGGCCACCTGGCCACTACCTGTAGAAGTAGTCTGCGTTCAGAAGCTGCTGACCCAGGGGGCCAAGAGACACTGGTGTGAGGTACCAAAAGAAACGGGCAGAAGCATGGTCAGAGAGCAAGCTGAAGTCAGAAGAGGCAGAGTTTATGCAATATGGTAATCAGGCAATAGGTCAGAGCAGGTGTCACAGGGTCAATACAGTTACAGAGAGAGGTCATGCATGGGAGGTCTGAACATACTATAGCACACCTTTGCAGGACTAGAGAAGATAGGAAGCTTTTGCTAAGGCACCTTCCCATAGGGTAAGATGCTATACATACCCCAAGGAACACTGTCATTGGCTGGAAACAGATTAGACTGAGCTGGCTCTTTGAGAGCCATGAAAAGTGTCCATCAGAATGAGATAGGCGAGAAAGGCCGTGAGCAGCCTGATGGAGCGGTGAGAAGAGTGAGTACTCCAGTGACTATGTCCCCCAGTAGAAGAAGTATGCCAGCGAGCATGGACTGCCAGAATCACAGCCAGTGGTAAGGAACAGGCGAGAACAGGTGCATGATTTTAGGATCAGTCTATATAGGGTTTATTGTAGTCTATTACCTTAGAGACACTCAAGTCTGCATAGGATATATTACATAGGAGATACTTACCAGGATTCAAAATCAACAGAACAAGACTGTTAGAGATATTGAGCCACCAAAATAATGCCAAGACATTTCAGCTCTGAAGCCTACGGAATTGTGAATGCAGCTCTGGACTACAATACAGACTGTAACTAAGGCTTCTTTCACATCACCGTTCAGCCTTTCCGTTCTTCTGCTCCGTTTAGGAGTGAGAGAACGAAAAGGACGGATTCGGCACATAACTGAGCCGATCGGAACCTAAGGACCCCATAGACTATAATGGGGCCCGTTAGGTGTCCGCTCAGAAGATTATTTTGGAGCGGAGACAAAAGTAGTGCATGCAGGACTTTTGTCTCTGCTCCAAAATCATCTTCTGAGCTGACACCTAATGGACCTCATTATAGTCTATGGGGTCTTTAGGCTCCGTTCGGCTCAGTTAGGGCTCAGGTATGTGCCGAATCCGTTCTCCTGCTCCGTTTAACGGAAAGGTTGAACGGTGACGTGAACGAAGCCTAAGGATCAACACGAATGCAATGCATTTACAGTGTTACTAAACCTTTTCTACAGAATCAATATATATATATATGTAAAGCATAAAATGACAGTTTTTAAAGGTGCAGATCTGTTACAGTAGAAGATGCATCGGCACTGCCAAACAACTTTTGTGTAGCCGTTCTGAACGGTTTACAGCGCTTTAATCACTGTTTTCAGAGCTGAGTCACATGGAACGGGCACAAGACATTTTTGATACAGAAGCAAATTTTCTGCGGCGAGTCTCAAAATAGCAAATGTTCTTTTAAATTGCACTGCCCTATTTTGGGTTCCATATTGAAGAAGAAGCCCTTAGGTGTTTTAAAGCATGTACCATTTAAAAACAGATATGCTTTGAAAATGTGTATTTAAAAGCAGCAGAGATTTGTTGGAAGTAATATCAAAGAAACTGTAACGTATTCTGAAAACATAGCCTTCAGTACCAGCCCCAAGTCATAACGATGCACACTATCTGTAATCACTCACCAAAGGTAGAAAGTAAATGAAGGCTTTTGATATGCAAGTGTCTTTCATGGAAGCTCTTCTGTAGTCTACATCCCAAGGAGTTTAAAGGCAAGAAGGAAGTGAAGTCGCAATAATAGCTTTCCTTTCCAAGCACAATGAAGATAAAATAAGCAATCAAGTTATTTAAACCACGAAAATGTAAATCACAGGATGACGGTTCAGTACATGGAAGAAACAGTTATGGTATAGGTAGTAAAGGTAGTACGCTTTACAAGTGAGGTGGTTAGGACGACATCTGCATGGAGGTCGTATGTTCTAACTCTGTGTGCATTAATTGTCTCCGACACTTCAAAAAATCTTGATTGGTTAACCTGGAAATTAGACTGTCAGCCCCAACAAGGGTAGGGACTACTGCGCAGCCTAGTGTCTGTTAGAGAACATGGTGCACACCGCCCTCAGCGCGCACCAAGTTCTCATCAGCTGGCACATTGGAGAAAGAGAGGGAGTCCCTCCCCACTGTGACGTGGCTGCTGCTGGCCACCAATGAGAAGATAATACCGAGGAGGAGGGGGGGCTGTGGCCACTGCTCCACCAATAAATATAATCAACATTATTATAATACTGAGGGGGAAGGGGCACTGCGCCACCAATGCATATAATTAACTCCTAAATACAAATGTAAGCGGCAGGTGCCGGCCGTATCACAGTCGGCACCTGGCCTTAATGACGGGGAACGGCGACTGCGCCGAACCCCATCAATTAACCCCAAAGGGGCTAATGGTTATTAATAAGGTTGAGCAAACTTGTGTTTTAAGTTCAGCGTTCGCAGTTCGGGCTATCGCAGATTCACGTTATGGATTCCGCTACCACGGACCATAACGGAATTTGAAAACCACCACGGCCCGCTAAAAAAAAAAAAAAGTTACAAAAAAAAAAAATATTAAACGTTTAATATCGCAATACTTTTTTATGGTATCGAAATCGAATGAAAATTTTGGCATCATGCCAACCCTAAACTGGACAGAGTCCACTACAATATATGATAGCTGTGACACACTAGTCTGAGAATAAGACGAAAAGCCTCATTTGCACTGCACCACTGCTACAAAGTAGATATCATGCAGGTGAACATGGAGGAGGCAGAGTCTAGATAGGCCATGAATATCATGAAGCCGAACAACCCCTCTATGGCCATAATGACATGCCTAGAAAACAGTGCGGATTTGCATAGTATGACTGAAACAGAATACAAATCCATCACGCTGGGTTCACACTTGAGCGTATTTGATACGCGCGTATTACAGCGCGTTTTTGGAAATGGGAAACAAGCGTTGTACGCGCGTTCGTGTGATTGACCACTCTGGCGTCAATCACAATACGCGCGACAAAACGCCCCAAAGAAGCTCCTGTACTTCTTTGGGCGTAGGGCGTTTTACAGCGCGTTCGTACGCGCTGTAAAACGCTCAGGTGAGAACCATGCCCATAGGGAAACATGGGTTTTCGCCTGTTAAGCGTTTTACAGCGCGTAGGAACGCGCTGTAAAACGCTCAGGTGTGAACCTAGGCTCAAGTTCAACCAGGGGATGGGAAGGGATGTGAATGAAGGGAAGGGCGTTGAGAAACCACAATTCTACACATTTACATTAGATAAGCATTCATTTTATTTAGTACTAAGAATTTATTGTATCCTTTTTTAAAGAACAGCCATTTTCAGGTCTCTTCAGAGGTATTCGATTGCGTTCAAGTCAGGGCTCTGGCTGGGCAACTCAAGAACATTCACAGAAATCTCTCTAAGACACTCATGTGTTGGCTCTTTGCTTAGGGTCAGTCTTGTTGGAAGGTGAACCTTCGGCCCAGATCACAGTGATGGTTGACCTTCTGGAAGTTTCTCTCATCTGCACACAGGATTTTTGGAGCACAGCCTGCCCATTTCAGTGCAGCAGAAATTGTGCTTCTGTCCTTCACCAGACCTGTGCCTCCACATAATACAGTTCTTTTCTCCTCATGGTTTGGTTTTTGCTCTGATATCCATTGTCAGATGTGAGACCTTATATAGACCAGGCAATGTCTTTCCACATTATGTCCAATCAACTGAATTTACCACAGGTGAAGTCCAATGAAAGTGCAGAAACATCTCAAAGAAGATGAAGGGAAATAGGAGGTCCACAGAGCTAAATATCAAGGGTCATAGCAAAGGGTCTGAATCATTATGTCCATGTGAAATTTTAGTTTTTCCTTATTTAATAAATGTGCAAAAATATCAAAAATTCTGTTTTCATTTTGTCATTATGGGTTATTGAGTGCAGACTGATAGGAAAAAACTTGAATTTTATTTTATTTTAGCAAAAGGCCATAGCATAACAAAATGTGAAAAAAGTGCGAGTCTGATGACTTTCCGAATTTGCTGTATTAATTTCAGTATGTTGTTAGGGGTAAAAGTAAAAAATGCTTTCACAAACTTTCATTAGGCTGGTTTCACACACTGCTTTTTGTGACAGTTTTTGATGCATCTTTTTGAGCCAAACCCAGAAATGGGCCCTGCAGGAAGGAGAGGTATACGCCCTTCCTTTATATTTCTCGTTCCCTCCAACTCACTATTTGTTTTGGCTCAGAAAACTGGCACAAAAAGTTGCAGAAAATCAATTGCCTCAAGTAAATAAAGCTTCTTATGAGAATAAAACTTCTGTCCTGGCTGTTTTATGCCACCTATCAGACACTGGGGTTATATCCTAGCGATATACCCCTATTATTTCCAAAATGGGAATACCCCTTTAACATACAAGACCTCTGCTTGCAGCTAGCTAGTTTAGTACGAATTACCATGCTTAAAGGGGCATCTGTCAGCAGGTTTGTACATAGGATACTGGCTGACCTGTTACATGTGCACTTGGCAGCTGAAGGCATCTGTGTTGGTCCCATGTTCATATGTGCCTGCATTGCTGAGAAAAATAATGTATTAATATATGCAAATGAGCCTCTAGGAGCAATGGGGGCATTGCTGTTACACCCAGAGGCTCAGCTCTCTCTGCAACTGCTGCACCTTCTCCACTTTGATTGACTGGACCAGGCGTGATGACATTTAGGCCTCTTTCACATGAACGTGTGCGCCTTGCGCCCGTATTGCGGACAGCATTTGCGGATCCGCAATACACGGGCACCGTTCTGTGGCCATTCCACATTTACTTTAATGGATCCGCAAATCCGGAGATGCGGAACGGTGCTGAATGGAATCACGGATCGGAACACTACGAAAGCACTACGGAGTGCTTCCGTGGGGTTACGTTCCGTTCTTCCGTCCCGCAAAAAGATAGAACATGTCCTATGTTTTTGCGGAAGTGAATGGGTCAGCGAGCCGCTGCGGCTGCCCCACGGTCAGTGCACAGGGCGCACACGTTCGTGTAAAAGAGGCCTTACACTGCGTGGTCCTGTTAAGTAGAGAGCAGTGGGCGCGGCAGTTGCAGTTACTGTTGAGCCTGTAGTTGCTCCTAGAGGCTCATTTGCATTTATTAATACATCATTTTTCTCAGCAATATGGGCATATAAGCATGGAGCCAATGCAGATGCCTTCAGCTGCCAAGCGCACATACAACAGGTCAGCCAGTTTCATATGTACAAATCTGCTGACAGATGCCCTTTAATGCCTTCCTATTGTATATATTTTATACTTTACTGTCCCTCTGTTCCTCAGTTTCATTCATCCATTAACATTCATTTCATCCTGTAGCCCCTTCACCCTTCACTCTATGTACTAGCCCAGCAGCGCTACTCTGGACACTGAGCTGTCAGCCTCTGCCTGTGTGAGTGTGGAGCAGCAGTACATCAATCCTGTCACCGTGACAGGTTAAAGTTTGGCGCACACAGGACGCTCCTCTGTTTTTCCTGCTGGCTCCGACACGCTACTGCTGACCTCTTCTAACAGGTATGTCCGTCTTCTATCTCAGCATTGCTATCCTTCATAATTGCCCGCTCTTATTATACATCTCTCTTGCGCTAACTTCATATTCATCCGTTTTTGTAACACTGAAGTACATACTGTGTATCCGCCGTAATTTTCCATGTTAGCCCCCCTTGCTTTTCTCTAATTGTCCTGTACTGTTTCAGCTCCGTCATACAGAGGCTGATGGCGTTCTCCTGCTCAAAGGCTTACAACACATAATTTGACGACCTAAATAACTTGTCTTCATCCCAATAAAACCTGATACTCCCTCAATATTAGCAACAAATTGAGTCATAGAGGAACTTATAGCATTCTCCTTTATATGACCATACGAGTCTGACAATGGCCCTTTGTTGCTATTCTCATGAAAGGGGTTTTCCGGTATTTTAATATTGATTACCTATCCTCTAGGTAAGTCATCAATTTCAACCCGGCCCCACACCGATCAGCTGGTTGAAGAGAAGGAGGTTTTCTTCTTATATTAAGTTGCTTGCTTCCACGTGATGGCGAGACCACTTGCAGCATTATTCTTTCCATGATGGGGACGCAACCAAACGGAACAGAATGTATCCTACCCTCTGTTATTGTATACAATAATTTGTATTGCATACCAATATTACTGTATGCTCATTTCTAACGTCTGTAGATTGACATAGGCTTATATCTGACTCGCTGTTATGCCATTTTGTGTGGCTGTATTCTTGGCTATCCCTGACTTGTTTGCTGTCTCAGATTTCATGCTGTCTGTATAACTGTCTTGCTTTTCTGTTTCAATATAAACATAGTTAAAAATAATAAAAATAAGATTTGAAGAAAATCTCGGAAAACCCCTTTAAATCAACTCCCGTTATGCAATCAGCAATCGAGTGTAACTTCCATGCAGTTGATACTTACCTGAGGCTGTTTCCTCTTCAACCTTTTCATGGACATCCTTCTAGAGATTTAGTGATGGCACAGATCATAAAAAAACACAATGGTCCAGATAAACGAATGTGTCTACATCAAGAAACTATCTAAAAAGTAGTGCAGATTGGTGCAATTTGGTGCATCTAGGGTTTCTACACTTTTTCTGACACGGGCGCCAAGAGTTCAAGGCTCAGTGGAAAGGGAGATCTTCACGAGACAGTGGCAGGGCCCAAGATGTGTAATTTTGTGCCAAACTTGAGCCACAATTCTGGCGTAAAACCTGTAAGCCAAACAATAGTTGGTATAGAGTCAGAGAAAAGTCTGTCCCTGTACTACATTTATCATCCAGCCTGAGCCCCTGTGATAAACCTGCTGTAGGTCTAGACAGGCGGTCTTAGCTTACACCATCTTTAGGATTAGTAAATCTGTGCCAATGTGAAGCATGCTGTAGGTGCCAAAGCAGGACAAAGCGTTGAGAGGATTCATTTACAACAGGTCACAAAGACAGAGGGAATGAGGCATCGGAAAATGACCTGTTATCTAGACCTTATGAATGCAACCGTATTTTGTATCCATGTCCAATACGTATTCTTTTGCGGATTGCACAAGGACCCATTCATTGCTATGGGTCCACAAAAAACCCCAAAACAACAAAAAAAGGGCCGCACATGAAAGTCACCCGTGTGCTTTCTACATCTGTGCGTCCATTCCACAAAAAGATAGAACATGTCCTATTCTTGGCCACAAAATACGGACCACAGACCCACGAGTTAATGAGTCATCAACAAAAACGGACACAACACAGACATCATCCAAGTTTTGCAAATTCGTATTTTGAGGACCGCAAAATGGATACGGTCATGCGCATGAGGAAATAAAAAGGACAGTCACATTAAAAAATACTGCCCAATCTGAAAGCAGAATGTTAGAGAGCTGGAGGGGCTGAACATATTGACCTATCGTTTTATGGGAAAAGTTCCAGTGTAACTTGTATGTAACTTTTTCTATGTTTAGGAGTCCAGTGGGCAGTCCTAATCAGTGACCGACAGTCATCATTGTATAAGTGTGCATACAGAGATAGTTGTCAGTTACCCATTACGACCACCCACTGGACTCCGAAGAATAGAAAGAACAGGGATGTAAACTAAAAAAAATACAACTGTTAATAAATCTTTTCCCATAAAACTATATATCAATCTGCTCAGCTCCTCCTGCTCTATAACATGCTGTCTGTGGATTACATAGTGACAGGTCCTCTTTATATATCAATCTGCTCAGCTCCTCCTGCTCTATAACATGCTGTCTGCAGATGACATGGTGACAGATCCTCTTTATATATCAATCTGCTCAGCTCCTCCTGCTCTATAACATGCTGTCTGCAGATTATATGGTGACAGATCCTCTTTATATATCAATCTGCTCAGCTCCTCCTGCTCTATAACATGCTACCTGCAGATTACATAGTGACAGATCCTCTTTATATATCAATCTGCTCAGCTCCTCCTGCTCTATAACATGCTGTCTGCAGATTACATGGTGACAGATCCTCTTTATATATCAATCTGCTCATCTCCTCCTGCTCTATAACATGCTGTCTGCAGATTACATGGTGACATATCCTCTTTATATATCAATCTGCTCAGCTCCTCCTGCTCTATAACATGCTACCTGCAGATTACATAGTGACAGATCCTATTTATATATCAATCTGCTCATCTCCTCCTGCTCTATAACATGCTACCTGCAGATTACATGGTGACAGATCCGTTTTATATATCAATCTGCTCATCTCCTCCTGCTCTATAACATGCTGTCTGCAGATTACATGGTGACAGATCCTCTTTATATATGAGTCTGCTCAGCTCCTCCTGCTCTATAACATGCTGTCTGCAGATTACATAGTGACAGATCCTCTTTATATATCAATCTGCTCAGCTCCTCCTGCTCTATAACATGCTGTCTGCAGATTACATGGTGACAGATCCTCTTTATATATCAATCTGCTCAGCTCCTCCTGCTCTATAACATGCTGTCTGCAGATTACATGGTGACAGATCCTCTTTATATATCAATCTGCTCAGCTCCTCCTGCTCTATAACATGCTGTCTGCAGATTACATGGTGACAGATCCTCTTTATATATCAATCTGCTCAGCTCCTCCTGCTCTATAACATGCTGTCTGCAGATTACATGGTGACAGATCCTCTTTATATATCAATCTGCTCAGCTCCTCCTGCTCTATAACATGCTGTCTGCAGATTACATGGTGACAGATCCTCTTTATATATCAATCTGCTCAGCTCCTCCTGCTCTATAACATGCTGTCTGCAGATTACATGGTGACAGATCCTCTTTATATATCAATCTGCTCAGCTCCTCCTGCTCTATAACATGCTGTCTGCAGATTACATGGTGACAGATCCTCTTTATATATCAATCTGCTCAGCTCCTCCTGCTCTATAACATGCTGTCTGCAGATTACATGGTGACAGATCCTCTTTATATATCAATCTGCTCAGCTCCTCCTGCTCTATAACATGCTGTCTGCAGATTACATGGTGACAGATCCTCTTTATATATCAATCTGCTCAGCTCCTCCTGCTCTATAACATGCTGTCTGCAGATTACATGGTGACAGATCCTCTTTATATATCAATCTGCTCAGCTCCTCCTGCTCTATAACATGCTGTCTGCAGATTACATGGTGACAGATCCTCTTTATATATCAATCTGCTCAGCTCCTCCTGCTCTATAACATGCTGTCTGCAGATTACATGGTGACAGATCCTCTTTATATATCAATCTGCTCAGCTCCTCCTGCTCTATAACATGCTGTCTGCAGATTACATGGTGACAGATCCTCTTTATATATCAATCTGCTCAGCTCCTCCTGCTCTATAACATGCTGTCTGCAGATTACATGGTGACAGATCCTCTTTATATATCAATCTGCTCAGCTCCTCCTGCTCTATAACATGCTGTCTGCAGATTACATGGTGACAGATCCTCTTTATATATCAATCTGCTCAGCTCCTCCTGCTCTATAACATGCTGTCTGCAGATTACATGGTGACAGATCCTCTTTATATATCAATCTGCTCAGCTCCTCCTGCTCTATAACATGCTGTCTGCAGATTACATGGTGACAGATCCTCTTTATATATCAATCTGCTCAGCTCCTCCTGCTCTATAACATGCTGTCTGCAGATTACATGGTGACAGGTCCTCTTTATATATCAATCTGCTCAGCTCCTCCTGCTCTATAACATGCTGTCTGCAGATTACATGGTGACAGATCCTCTTTATATATCAATCTGCTCAGCTCCTCCTGCTCTATAACATGCTGTCTGCAGATTACATGGTGACAGATCCTCTTTATATATCAATCTGCTCAGCTCCTCCTGCTCTATAACATGCTGTCTGCAGATTACATGGTGACAGATCCTCTTTATATATCAATCTGCTCAGCTCCTCCTGCTCTATAACATGCTGTCTGCAGATTACATGGTGACAGATCCTCTTTATATATCAATCTGCTCAGCTCCTCCTGCTCTATAACATGCTGTCTGCAGATTACATGGTGACAGATCCTCTTTATATATCAATCTGCTCAGCTCCTCCTGCTCTATAACATGCTGTCTGCAGATTACATGGTGACAGGTCCTCTTTATATATCAATCTGCTCAGCTCCTCCTGCTCTATAACATGCTGTCTGCAGATTACATGGTGACAGATCCTCTTTATATATCAATCTGCTCAGCTCCTCCTGCTCTATAACATGCTGTCTGCAGATTACATGGTGACAGATCCTCTTTATATATCAATCTGCTCAGCTCCTCCTGCTCTATAACATGCTGTCCTGCAGATTACATGGTGACAGATCCTCTTTATATATCAATCTGCTCAGCTCCTCCTGCTCTATAGCATGCTGTCTGCAGATTACATGGTGACAGATCCTCTTTATATATCAATCTGCTCAGCTCCTCCTGCTCTATAACATGCTGTCTGCAGATTACATGGTGACAGGTCCTCTTTATATATCAATCTGCTCAGCTCCTCCTGCTCTATAACATGCTTGTCTGCAGATTACATGGTGACAGATCCTCTTTATATATCAATCTGCTCAGCTCCTCCTGCTCTATAACATGCTGTCTGCAGATTACATGGTGACAGGTCCTCTTTATATATCAATCTGCTCAGCTCCTCCTGCTCTATAACATGCTGTCTGCAGATTACATGGTGACAGATCCTCTTTATATATCAATCTGCTCAGCTCCTCCTGCTCTATAACATGCTGTCTGCAGATTACATGGTGACAGATCCTCTTTATATATCAATCTGCTCAGCTCCTCCTGCTCTATAACATGCTGTCTGCAGATTACATGGTGACAGATCCTCTTTATATATCAATCTGCTCAGCTCCTCCTGCTCTATAACATGCTGTCTGCAGATTACATGGTGACAGATCCTCTTTATATATCAATCTGCTCAGCTCCTCCTGCTCTATAACATGCTGTCTGCAGATTACATGGTGACAGATCCTCTTTATATATCAATCTGCTCAGCTCCTCCTGCTCTATAACATGCTGTCTGCAGATTACATGGTGACAGATCCTCTTTATATATCAATCTGCTCAGCTCCTCCTGCTCTATAACATGCTGTCTGCAGATTACATGGTGACAGATCCTCTTTATATATCAATCTGCTCAGCTCCTCCTGCTCTATAACATGCTGTCTGCAGATTACATGGTGACAGATCCTCTTTATATATCAATCTGCTCAGCCCCTCCTGCTCTATAACATGCTGTCTGCAGATTACATGGTGACAGGTCCTCTTTATATATCAATCTGTTCAGCTCCTCCTGCTCTATAACATGCTGTCTGCAGATTACATGGTGACAGGTCCTCTTTATCTATCAATCTGCTCAGCTCCTCCTGCTCTATAACATGCTGTCTGCAGATTACATGGTGACAGATCCTCTTTATATATCAATCTGCTCAGCTCTTCCTGCTCTATAACATGCTGTCTGCAGATTACATGGTGACAGATCCTCTTTATATATCAATCTGCTCAGCTCCTCCTGCTCTATAACATGCTGTCTGCAGATTACATGGTGACAGATCCTCTTTATATATCAATCTGCTCAGCTCCTCCTGCTCTATAACATGCTGCCTGCAGATTACATGGTGACAGATCCTCTTTATATATCAATCTGCTCAGCTCCTCCTGCTCTATAACATGCTGTCTGCAGATTACATGGTGACAGATCCTCTTTATATATCAATCTGCTCAGCTCCTCCTGCTCTATAACATGCTGTCTGCAGATTACATGGTGACAGGTCCTCTTTATATTTCAATCTGCTCAGCTCCTCCTGCTCTATAACATGCTGTCTGCAGATGACATGGTGACAGGTCCTCTTTATATATCAATCTGCTCAGCTCCTCCTGCTCTATAACATGCTGTCTGCAGATTACATGGTGACAGATCCTCTTTACATATGTATATCTGCTCAGCTCCTCCTGCTCTATAACATGCTGTCTGCAGATTACATGGTGACATATCCTCTTTATATATCAATCTGCTCAGCTCCTCCTGCTCTATAACATGCTGCCTGCAGATTATATGATGACAGATCCTCTTTATATATCAATCTGCTCAGCTCCTCCTGCTCTATAACATGCTGTCTGCAGATTACATGGTGACAGATCCTCTTTATATATCAATCTGCTCAGCTCCTCCTGCTCTATAACATGCTGTCTGCAGATTACATGGTGACAGATCCTCTTTATATATCAATCTGCTCAGCTCCTCCTGCTCTATAACATGCTGCCTGCAGATTATATGATGACAGATCCTCTTTATATATCAATCTGCTCAGCTCCTCCTGCTCTATAACATGCTGTCTGCAGATTACATGGTGACAGATCCTCTTTATATATCAATCTGCTCAGCTCCTCCTGCCCTATCACATGCTACCTGCAGATTACATGGTGACAGGGCCTCTTTATATATCAATCTGCTCAGCTCCTCCTGGTCTATAACATGCTGTCTGCAGATTACATGGTGACAGATCCTCTTTATATATAAATCTGCTCAGCTCCTCCTGCTCTATAACAAGCTGTCTGCAGATTACATGGTGACAGATCCTCTTTATATCAATCTGCTCAGCTCCTCCTGCTCTATAGTATGCTGTCTGCAGATTATATGATGACAGATCCTCTTTATATATCAATCTGCTCAGCTCCTCCTGCTCTATAACATGCTGTCTGCAGATTACATGGTGACAGGTCCTCTTTATATATCAATCTGCTCAGCTCCTCCTGCTCTATAACATGCTGTCTGCAGATTACATGGTGACAGATCCTCTTTATATATCAATCTGCTCAGCTCCTCCTGCTCTATAACATGCTGTCTGCAGATTACATGGTGACAGATCCTCTTTATATATCAATCTGCTCAGCTCCTCCTGCTCTATAACATGCTGTCTGCAGATTACATGGTGACAGGTCCTCTTTATATATCAATCTGTTCAGCTCCTCCTGCTCTATAACATGCTGTCTGCAGATTACATGATGACAGATCCTCTTTATATATCAATCTGCTCAGCTCCTCCTGCTCTATAACATGCTGTCTGCAGATTACATGGTGACAGAACCTCTTTATATATCAGTCTGCTCAGCTCCTCCTGCTCTATAACATGCTGCCTGTAGATTACATGGTGACAGGTCCTCTTTATATATCAATATGCTCAGCTCCTCCTGCTCTATAACATGCTGTCTGTAGATTACATGGTGACAGGTCCTCTTTATATATCAATATGCTCAGCTCCTCCTGCTCTATAACATGCTGTCTGCAGATTACATAGTGATAGATCCTCTTTATATATCAATATGCTCAGCTCCTCCTGCTCTATAACATGCTGCCTGTAGATTACATGGTGACAGGTCCTCTTTATATATCAATATGCTCAGCTCCTCCTGCTCTATAACATGCTGTCTGCAGATTACATGGTGACAGGTCCTCTTTATATATCAATATGCTCAGCTCCTCCTGCTCTATAACATGCTACCTGCAGATTACATGGTGACAGATCCTCTTTATATATCAATCTGCTCAGCTCCTCCTGCTCTATAACAAGATGTCTGCAGATTACATGGTGACAGGTCCTCTTTATATATCAATCTGCTCAGCTTCTCCTGCTCTATAACATGCTGTCTGCAGATTACATGGTGACAGATCCTCTTTATATATCAATCTGCTCAGCTCCTCCTGCTCTATAACATGCTGTCTGTAGATTACATGGTGACAGATCCTCTTTATATATCAATCTGCTCAGCTCCTCCTGCTCTATAACAAGCTGTCTGCAGATTACATGGTGACAGATCCTCTTTATATATCAATCTGCTCAGCTCCTCCTGCTCTATAACATGCTACCTGCAGATTACATGGTGACAGATCCTCTTTATATATCAATCTGCTCAGCTCCTCCTGCTGTATAACATGCTGTCTGCAGATTACATGGTGACAGGTCTTCTTTATATATCAATCTGTTCAGCTCCTCGTGCTGTATAACATGCTACCTGCAGATTACATGGTGACAGGTCTTCTTTATATATCAATCTGCTCAGCTCCTCCTGCTGTATAACATGCTACCTGCAGATTACATGGTGACAGATCCTCTTTATATATCAATCTGCTCAGCTCCTCCTGCTCTATAACATGCTGTCTGCAGATTACATGGTGACAGGTCCTCTTTATATATCAATCTGCTCAGCTCCTCCTGCTCTATAACATGCTGTCTGCAGATTACATGGTGACAGATCCTCTTTATATATCAATCTGCTCAGCTCCTCCTGCTCTATAGCATGCTGTCTGCAGATTACATGGTGACAGATCCTCTTTATATATCAATCTGCTCAGCTCCTCCTGCTCTATAACATGCTGTCTGCAGATTACATGGTGACAGGTCCTCTTTATATATCAATCTGCTCAGCTCCTCCTGCTCTATAACATGCTGTCTGCAGATTACATGGTGACAGATCCTCTTTATATATCAATCTGCTCAGCTCCTCCTGCTCTATAACATGCTGCCTGCAGATTACATGGTGACAGATCCTCTTTATATATCAATCTGCTCAGCTCCTCCTGCTCTATAACATGCTGTCTGCAGATTACATGGTGACAGATCCTCTTTATATATCAATCTGCTCAGCTCCTCCTGCTCTATAACATGCTGTCTGCAGATTACATGGTGACAGATCCTCTTTATATATCAATCTGCTCAGCTCCTCCTGCTCTATAACATGCTGTCTGCAGATTACATGGTGACAGATCCTCTTTATATATCAATCTGCTCAGCTCCTCCTGCTCTATAACATGCTGTCTGCTAGATTACATGGTGACAGATCCTCTTTATATATCAATCTGCTCAGCTCCTCCTGCTCTATAACATGCTGTCTGCAGATTACATGGTGACAGATCCTCTTTATATATCAATCTGCTCAGCTCCTCCTGCTCTATAACATGCTGTCTGCAGATTACATGGTGACAGATCCTCTTTATATATCAATCTGCTCAGCTCCTCCTGCTCTATAACATGCTGTCTGCAGATTACATGGTGACAGATCCTCTTTATATATCAATCTGCTCAGCTCCTCCTGCTCTATAACATGCTGTCTGCAGATTACATGGTGACAGATCCTCTTTATATATCAATCTGCTCAGCTCCTCCTGCTCTATAACATGCTGTCTGCAGATTACATGGTGACAGATCCTCTTTATATATCAATATGCTCAGCTCCTCCTTCTCTATAACATGCTGTCTGCAGATTACATAGTGACAGATCCTCTTTATATATCAATCTGCTCAGCTCCTCCTGCTCTATAACATGCTGTCTGCAGATTACATGGTGACAGATCCTCTTTATATATCAATCTGCTCAGCTCCTCCTGCTCTATAACATGCTGTCTGCAGATTACATGGTGACAAATCCTCTTTATATATCAATCTGCTCAGCTTCTCCTGCTCTATAACATGCTGTCTGCAGATTACATGGTGACAGATCCTCTTTATATATCAATCTGCTCAGCTCCTCCTGCTCTATAACATGCTGTCTGCAGATTACATGGTGACAGATCCTCTTTATATATCAATCTGCTCAGCTCCTCCTGCTCTATAACAAGCTGTCTGCAGAACAGGAAGCGAGTTCAATGTGATCGGATTCCTTTAAATCAACTTTGCATGTTAAGGGTTTTTGATTTTAATTCTCAATGGCACCAGTCAAATTTAAAAAATAAATAAAAAAAATTAGAAAATCCTACAGTTTTCGCACGGTCCTATAGGCCTAACAATAGGATGACGTCTCAAGTTCTATCCAAATCGCTTCTCGCCAGTCATCAAATTATCATCACAGACAGGATTACAGTGAAAGATAACATCTCTGTATGGATAACACAGGATCACAATGTTCACAGTAGGTCATCCTTCATGCACAATGACCTCTGCACGGGTCACAGAGGACATCTACAAAGCCCTCCCATTGAAGTCAATGAACATCTCCTGTCTATTGTACCATATGGACCATGGAGGGTGCTGCAAAGCATCTTTCTAAACGCGGTTAACAATAGCTCAGGCAAGATGGCAGCCCCCATAATCATGTGTAGGAAACATCCACAATAAGAAATAAAAACAGATATAAAATGGATATATGTCCTTCCGTTAAAGGGATATTCCAGTTATAACAAGTTATTCCTTATCCACAGGACCCCTACTGATCATGAGAACGGGGATCCTGTACCCTGTGGAGCCCCCCTGAAATAGACGGAGCGGCCAGTCAGAAAAGTGTGCAGCTGCTCCATTAGTTTCTATGGGAGTGTCGGAGAAAACAGAGTACAGATGCTGGATTTCTACAGTACCTGACAGAAAAAAGAAATAACCATATGACTCAGTGGCCCCAAACACTTGAATGGGAGCTATATTACAGCTCCATAGTGGTGGTCTGATAGTCCTCTCTAACCATTCTGCCTATAATTATAATAATCTTTATTTATATGGCACCAACATATTCTGCCGCGCTTTACACTCAGGGGGTTCAAATACAAACAGAATCATAAATAACATAGCACCAAACAGATCAACAAGTAAAATAATAGAAATGAGGGCTCTGCTCGCAAGAGCTTACAATCTATAAGGAGATGGAGTGACACAAAAGGTAGAAGTGTTTGTCTTATACAGTGGTCCGGCCATCTTAACACAATAGGGGAGAAGATCTAAAGCCTGTATTACACTGCCCATTTTTCAGCAGATAATCTATAGCGATCATCTGACAGTGTAATACTGCCGCCGATTGCCCGATGAACGAACAAACGCTCCCTCATGCTGCAATCCTCATCTTTTGAAATGTTAAAAAATTATCGTTTGCAGGCGGCAGATTGTGTTGTCTAATAAGGATCTGCTGCTGACAAACCACTTTACTGCATGGGGATGAGTGATGGCATAGCAATTGGTCTTCTCCATGCTGTGGAGGAGATCGCTGCATGTAGTAGCAGCAGTCTCCTCCGCTAGAGAGCAGGTGATGGGAGGGAAGCGTTCCTTCCCAGCAAACGACTCATCTGCCACATCGGGCTGTGTAATATAGCCTTTAGGCGGCATCAGGCATTTGAATGCATGGGGTATAGGTGTTTGATGATGGACCAGGTTCAGAAAAATGATGCTGAAGGTTGGCGTGGGAGACGGTGAATGGAGGAGTTAGATCAGGGGGTGAGATAGGCCAACCTAAAAGATAAGTTTTTAGAGAGTGCCTAAAACTGTAGCTGTTGTGAATAAACCTAATTGCTAGGGGTAGGCCATTCCAGAGAACTGGTGCAGCTCGGGAGAAGTCTTGGAGACTTGAGTTAGCCTACATGCGGCCTCCGTTCCGTTTTTTTTGCGGATCCAATGGTTTCCCATTCATTTCTATGGATCTGTTAAAAATGCGGATGCCTCTTCCGTTGCCTGTCCGCGTCCGCTGTCCGCATTTAACGTCCGCAAAAAAAATATGGCATGTCCTATTCTTGTCCGCAAAAAAACGTTTGCAGACCCATAGAAGCAATCCGTTTGTCATCCGCATCCGTTTTTTTTTTTGCAGATGGTTGCTTGGAAATCAGGGCACTTGTACAGGTACTTTAAGAGACTGGTTCAAGCCTTCCGTTTTTTTTTTGCGGATCCGCAAAAAAAAAAAAACGGAAGACACACGAAAACACAACCTACAAAATTTGCGGACACACAGAACGGATGTGAAAAAAAAGTAAGACGGATCCGCGATTTGCGGACAGCAAAAAACAACTGTCGTGTGCATGTAGCCTTAGGGTGGATGTTAGCTGTAAGTAGTGATGAACGAACTTGTGTTTTCAAGTTCAGCATACAAGATTTGGGTTATCTAACATTCCGTTATGGTCCGTGGTCGCGGAATCCATAATGGAGATCTTGGATAACCCGAACCTTGTATGCTGAACTTGAAAACACAAGTTCGCTCATTCCTAGTCATTAGCTTAATGAAGTGCATGGGTAGGATGGTAGACAGAGATGAGGGAAGAGATGTAGGCTGGAGCAGCACTGTGGAGAGTTTTGTGGGTGAGAATGAAAAGTTTAAATTGAGTCCTGTACTGTGCAATGACTGGTACAGGGCGGAGGCATTGGAGTACTGGTCAGACAGATAGATGAGATTGGCTTCTGTGTTCAGGATAGATTGGAGAGGGGAGAGTCTGGTGAGTTGGAGGCCAATTAGTAATAAGTTACAGTCATAAAGTTGGGAATGGATCAGGGCAACAATTAGAGTTTTTGTTATGATATAAACAGAAATCAGCCCTTCATGCACTGACCTCTTGGTGAGTCTGATAGACTTATGCAATACATAGCAGCCAACGTCAGAAAGTAGAGAACATCAACTTGAACCAATAATGAGACAGGAGGTGTGCCGCAGACTCCTCAGACCCCCTGCAGGCACTTGCCCAGCCAAGGAACAGACAGGAAGCATTACTTACCTATTTGGCTACATTCACAGAAAGACAAGAAAAACTGATGTGTGACGTTTTTTTTTTTTATTGTTATTGAATGTCAACAAATAGACCATGTTCTATTTTGTCCGTTTTCACTGACCAACAGCCCCCATATTATTGAAGGGGGACCGTTTTTAACATCTGTTTCGCAGGAAGGCATCAGTTCAAAAATAGTCCGTTAACAACTGACAGTGTGTCCGTGTGAATGTAGCCTTAGATCCCCTGCTGCTCCAGTAATAAACAGGGCTGTGGAGTCGGTAGATAAATTGTCCGACTCCGACTCCTCAGATTTTGAAACTTCCGACTCCGACTCCGACTCCTCGACTCCGACTCCTCTGTATTTAATATGCAAATACGAAGCTGTTCCACCAAGTTCTTCTAATCTCCTCTAGCACAGAGAGGTAGTTGAGCAGAAGCTGCTGCCATCTCCTTTGTGTGCTGATCTTCTGCTGAAGATAGAGCAGTGGGAGGATCCAGGAAGGGGCAGGGGAAGGGGCATTTATTTTAAAACATGATTTTCCTAGTAGAATCCCATAGTCATGTTTAAAATTTAAGCTAACAATCTGAGTTTACATGTTTTATAGCCTTAGCTGAATGATAGCAGTTTTTCAAATGGTTTACAGCTTCAGTCTTGAACTATTGACTATCCATTCCCTTCACTTATACAAGTGTCTCCAGTCCTTAATCAGTTATCAGTGAGAGGCGAGGATAACAATGGGTTCCCTGTAACAGCAGACCACAAGACAATGGAAAGTGTAAGTATTGCCGCTCCTTAAAGAGACACTGACAGGCTGAGTTTCCAGCTAAAGATATATATATACTGGTATTCATCAGAGAATTAGGAATAAAACTATACTAATGTTACCCCCAGTTAAGCTGTACTTGTGTTTAAAAAACATTTTAATCTGTATGCAAATTCACTATCTTTGTGCCCAATGGGGCAGCGTCTCCTGCGGCTTTGTGCCCTGCCGCGCCGAGTACAGCTTCCAGCGCTGTTCCCTCGTTATTATTCACTGCTCTGGCCTTTTTTTCAGGCTAGCCGAACGCTGAATTCCTGCGCAGGCGCACGTGTAGAGTGCTGGCAGCAGCCTCGTCTGGCTATGCTGAGGCTGTGCCAGCTTTCTCTCTTCCTCCTCGCTATCTAGTCCTGTCTAGTGCTGCCAGTACTCTACATGTGCACCTGCCCCCTTGGGCACAAAGGTAGAGAATTTGCATATTGATTAAAACGTTTTTAAACACAAGTAAACCTCAACTGGGGGTAACAGTCGTCTAGTTGTATTCCTAATCCTCTGATGAATACCAGCAGATATATCTTTAGCCGGTAAATCAGCCTGTCAGTGTCCCTTTAACTGCATAGTAAAGCATATGAAAAGCATGCTTCTTCACGGTCACTTAACGTCTTTGTTTAGCGGTAACGTGACGCACTGCATGCATTGGCCTTTATTCTTACAGTAGAGAAGTAATTAATTATAACTTTATCTGAATTGGGACATTTAAACTTGCTTTTTTTTTATTCCAATTTTTTTTTATTCCAATTTAAATCTAGTAGGAGTCGGAGTCGGAGTCGGTCCATTTTTTGCCGACTCCGACTCCAGGTACCCAAAATTGCCTCCGACTCCGACTCCACAGCCCTGGTAATAAATGGCAAATAATACTGATTTTATAGATTTCCCCACCCCTGCCCCATTTTTTGGCTGATCCAGACAACCATTTTAAGGGGCTACAAATATTGACGATATATTCTCAGGACAGGTCATTGAAATCAGATCAGTGGGGGTCCAACTCACAATACCCCCACGATCAGCTGTTATGGGCAGCCGTGGTGCCAGAAACGATACTTTGTATGATCTGGAAGCAGAAGGCCCTGTACACTGTGTAGTTTCTGGTGTCGGCGAACAGCAGCTCAGCTGCCATTAAACTGAATAGAAGCTGATTCACCACCCCAATTAGAAAAGCCAACTCACACACAGTTTTCAATAGATTTAGGCCTCATGCACACGACCGTTGTTTGATTTCATGTCCGTTGTGCCGTTTTTCGTGATTTTCTGCGGACCCATTGGTTTTCAATGGGTCCGTCGAAAACTCAGCAAATGCACCGTTTGTCCTCCGCGTCCGTGGTCCGTGATTCCAGTCCGTCAAAGAAAATATAACCTGTCCTATTCTTGTCTGTGAAAAACGGTTCACGGACCCATTCGAGTCAATGGGACCGTGAAAAAATGCGGATGGCCATCCGTGTGTCATCCGCGTTCCGCGTCCATTTTTTTTGCGGATCCCTTAGCAGGCACTTGGCAAAAATTGTCAGCCTGTCTTTTGGTAAAATCTTTTGGGTCATGTCCGCTAATAAAAAAAATGGCAGACACACGGAAAAACAACGGAAGCAAAAACTGACATGGATCACGGAACAACGGAACCCCGTTTTGCCGACCGCAAAAAAATACTGTCGTGTGCATGAGGCCTTAGAAACAATCAATAACTTTATTATTACAGGCTACATAACGTTAAAATTCATCACATAATAACAGCGGCAAATATATATATATATATATATATATATACACACACTAAATGGAGATACACAGGGGATGTAAACTCAATATACTACCCAATATTGGACTCAGTGCACGTAGATGTGGCGCCTTCCTCTATCAGCACATACCCCCAATTGTTTGCAATTAAAGTACTTAGTGCAATACAGAACGGAGGTATAAATTAGGTACAACACATATGAATATAAATAGTGCAACATAAAAAATAAGGGTACTTTCACACTTGCGTTGCCGGATCCGGCAATCTGTATGAAAACGGATACCATTTGTAGACGGATCCGGATACATTGCAATACTGGTATTTATCTTTTCAACATTTTTAAAAGGTCTGCGCATGCGCAGACAGGAAGGTTGGATCAGTCAATGCGGTCATTTTAATGCCAGATCTGGCACTAATACATTTCAATGGAAATTAATGCCGGATCCGGCGTTCCAGCAAGTGTTCCGGAATTTTGGACGGAGAAAATACCGCAGCATGCGGTACTGAACGTGACTGAACTGATGCATCCTGAACGGAATGCTCTCCATTCAAAATGCATTAGGATTAAACTGATTAGTTTTTTTCCGGTATTGAACGCCTACGACGGAACTCAATACAGGAAAAAAATAACGCTAGTGTGAAAGTACCCTAAGTCTGCAGGGAATAAATATTATAAATAAAATACCGACCAGTGTAATTCCAACCCCGACGTACGTTTCGCCTCAAGCTTCCTCAGGGGATAGCTTGCTCTCAACCCTAAACATAATTATACCCTGTTAATGACCCTAAATTAAAAACAGGTGAAAATAACGCAACCACTTATCCCACATATCCCGGCCTCTATAGCTCGGCGTGCTTTCCATGACATCGCTTCCTCCCGTCATATACCACATCCCTGATCAAATACGAAGTCCAAAAGGAAATCATTTTAACCCATCCAGTTAGGAAGAAATATATAACTTTCGATCTGTATTGACTTGTATTAATTAATCCAAAGCGTTAAAGGAAATTTCCTCGGCAGATTCCACGGTGGAACGTATAAACCCATGACTGAACTTCCGGTATGCGTGCCACTGCGCAGCGCAACCCTAAAATGACAAGAGACCACAGGCAAAATGCCGGCCCATCCCAGCGAAGCGGACATGGGAAGGGGCATGTGCTCCACAGTGGAACGCGCAGCAGAATTATCCAATGCACGTTCCACCGTGAGGCACAAGCACACCGCCGCAACGCCGAGGCCACACCAGATGTAAGCAATACATAACTACAATGAGTGACCAACTAGGTAATTAATTGGTAACATGATTGTTCTAAACAAATCTACAATGTGAACATGATTATGGGATTATGACCACGACAAAACAATTCAATCAGCGAGAAACGATAAAAAATACCTCATTATGATAAATACAATGATAACAATTATGAACCCATACTGATTCCAAAAATTAGGTAATAATAAGTAATACTTGCATAAGTGCAAGTGAAAGTGCCAGGTGCCATATGGTGCAAAATAATAAAGATGAAAGAAGCGACAACGCATGCCATACAAAAGATAAATATAAAGTGAAAAAAACAAAAATACTGATAAAAATCCTTAAAGGGGTTCTGCAGTTTGTTACAACTGATGATCTATCCTCAGGATAGATCATCAGCATCTGATCGGCCGGGGTCTGACACCCGGGACCCCCACCGATCAGCTGTTTGAAAAGGCAGCGGCGCTGCAGGAGCACCGCGGCCTTCTCACTGTTTACCTCTGCTAGCGCCCCGCCCAGTGACGTCACGACTTGTATCAAGTGGCGTGGGCGAGGCTAAGCTCTGTTCACCGTGAGCAGCGGTAAACAGTGAGAAGGCCGCGGCGCTCCTGCAGCGCCGCTGCCTTCTCAAACAGCTGATCGGCGGGGGTCCCGGGTGTCAGACCCCGGCCGATCATCAGTTGTAACAAACTGCAGAACCCCTTTAATTCAAATGACATTGTTGGTCCCCGTTATTGTATTGCGTAGTTATAAAAAGTTTTACTTTTTTAAAATTAATTCATAGTACAATGATGCATAGTGAAGGGGGGGTGGGGGTGGATTTTTTAAATAAAATAGTCCCCATAGGTGAGTGATCAGTGAGAGTGACTGGTGTCGGACCCCCACCAAGCTCCTATCAGTTACTTATCCTGAGACTAGGTCATCAATATCTGTAGCCTGGACAAGCCTTTTAACGGTTGCCTAACGTCACTCCTTCCCAGGACTGGACCGTGAAAAGTACAAAGGTTACTGTCGTGATAATGGGGCGAGATAGCAACCTCTATCTTTTAATCACCTGGGATAACAAAAAGCAATAGAGAAGCAAAAAACACGGTCACAGCACATGACATAATGCAACTTCTGTATGGTGCTTGATATTCGTGCTAAGATGACGTAATGTACGTAAGGGGTGGGGGGGGCACAACACTTTATGTAGGACACAATGTGGAGTAATTCGGTCCCACATCTATAATAATTCCCTACTGTTACAGTTTATTTTTATAGGCCGGCTATTATAATTAAAGAAATGAAACCGATGAGCCCAGCCACAATGAGCTAAAATAGACAGCGATTTATTATACAACTAAACAATACTTAAATATATGGTCTAATATCTCAATGTAACATTTCCCAGGCCTTCTGCAATTTAATTATCATATTGCATTACTATTATCTGCACCGAGGAACGCTACATAAAAGCAGCAGCATTCAGCCATGCTGAAAATAATCTTCTGCTGTAGACTTCATTGGTTTCCTCCATGAGACGTGAACACGTTCTCTTACCATTTATCTAGCTATAAAGCGTGCCAATCACTTAATATAAGCTTAATAGAAACCACCCGAAATGCTTAAAACGCGTAAGAGATTAAAACCAGCGGGTTCAAGAGCTTCACAGCCTTCCTGATTCATTGCAAGCAGTTAGAGCCCAGAAGTACCCTGTATGCAAACTCACAAGAAAATACATCCCATGTGAAGAGGCAGTCTCAGTAATTGTGTCCTTGTGGACATGTCAATATAACAAAGACATAAAATGAGGATATTGACCAGCATATAAACACCAATCACATACCATGTTGGCCCCATCCCTCTAAATATGTGCTCTGCAGCACTGGCTTAAGCCTCTTTCACACGACCGTATGGTTTTGCGGTCCGCAAAAAAAACAAACAGATGACATCCGTGTGCATTCCGTTTTTTGCGGGAACGGAATAGCTGGCCCCTGATAGACAAGTACTATCCTTGTCCGTGATGCACATAATAATAGGACATGTTCTATCTTTGAACGGAACGGAAAAACGAAAATACGGAAACGGAATGCATACAAAGTACCTTCCATTTTTTTTTTTTTTGGGGACCCATTGAAATGAATGGTTCCGTATACGGACCTCAAAAAACGGCCCGTACACTCGCAAAAAAAAACATTTGTGTGAAGGAGGCCTTACTGTGAGATTCTACTGCTTACATAGCTCTGCAACATATAGGGGGTTATTTACGAACATTTTTAGGTCACTTTTTGGAATACAAATAGTTGCAAGACCTTTTTGTGACTTTACAACAATATTTCGTTGCATGGGCGTTTTCACGCCGTCCTTGCCACTTTGTAGTGGCGAGGGCTGGGACTTCGCTTCTGGCAAATGTACTATTATTTACGCCTGGGATGGAGCAGTTTTTACTCCAGGAGAATGGACTGCCAGAGGTGCGCCTAATTTATGACGAGGTGCACTCCTTGTCATAAATTAGGCAAATGCTCCAGCAGCATAGGGGGAACCAAAAGACTTATGTCTTTGTAAATGACCCCCTACGTGTAACACCACCCTAATGGTGCAGAGAAAACATGCACATAGATCCACATCTTGGGGTTCGGCTACACAGCGATTTTGGGCGCGGTACATATCGCACTTCCAAGTATCGCAGTGTAAAATGAGGTTGAAGTGACTCACATGTTTTTCGCAAAACCAAAATCACAAAAAACAGGGGTCATGTCCTTTTTCTGCTGGGTGCATGGCTGCCTTAGATTAGCCAAATTGATGAGAAGGCGCAAATTATCTAATCCCCTGCCTGTGCAAGGGGAAATAAAGACCAGGGACCAGAGTCCCTCCCTCCTCACTGTGATGGGGCTGCGCCACCATTGAGAAGTGCAGTGAGGAGAAGGGGAGGGGATATGGCTGCTGCGCCACCAATGAAAATTACCCTCTCAATACAAATATAGACTGCGGGCGCTGGCCGAATCACATACCCGGCACCTGGCCTTAATGACAGGAAGCAGCGATCCCACGAACCGTGGAAATTAACCGTCAGTTGAGGCAGTCTATATTTTTATTAAGGGGTTAATTACATTCATTGGTGGCGCAGTGGGCCCCCCCCCCCACAGTATTATAAATTATAATTATTGGTGGCGCAGTGCGACTCCCCCCACTCCTCCGGGTATTATAATCATTGGTGGCAGTGGCCACAGGGTCCCCCTCCTCTGCTCCTCAGTATTATAAGAATTGGTGGCAGTGGCCACAGGGTCCCCTCCTGCGGTCCACATTGGGGGTGCAGTGGCAGCTTCCGATCGGAGCCCCAGCAGTGAAATCGCTAATGAAGCCATCCATGGTCAGCTCCCTTTTGTGTGCACAGAGCACAGGGCAGCAGGGAGAGTGTGAAGTCCTATTCACCCTAATAGATCTGTATTAGGGTGAATAAGACAAGGGATTAAAAAAATCCCAGGTTCTAGCCCCTATGGGTGGAAATAGTTATGAAATAAAAAGTTAAAAAAAAAAAAATAATATATAATATATATATATATATATATATATATACGAAAAATGGCGGCACTGACAAAATATAAGAACAGGCAGGTGCACGTTCAATGGGAATAGGCTTCTTACCCCAAAATAAGTCCGAAAAACGAACAGCACATCCAGTAGTCAAACAGGTGTTTTATTCACCTATGTAGTGACGTTTGCCCAAACTTGAGCCTTTTCAAGCATGAAAAAGGCTCAAGTTTGGGCCGAAACGTCATACCACATGGGTGAATAAAAAACACCTTTTTTTGACTACTGGATTTTGCGTGGTATCGAGTATCGCAATACTTTTTTATGGGACCGAAATTGAATAAAAATGTTGGTATTGTGACAACCCTAGTCACAGAGGCATAAGTCTTTTAGGTCACAAAGAAATGGCATCTAGCGGCTGTAAGCCCCCAGAGCCAGGAGATTGGTGCTGGATAACAGTGGTTGCGCTCTGGAGGCTTCTGTGCGGAGAGGCCAGGGCAGGGGCTGAGAGAACAGTTGCTGCACTCCGCGGGCTGCGGTAATATGGCTATAGTGTGTAGGCACTAAGACCCATATGGGAAGCACCAGTCTTTAGTAAATGACCCCGAATGCTTTATTTGACTGAAAGGCATGTTTATGATGCCAGTGTGCCCTTTCTAACAATGTGCATCTATGATGGGCACACTCCGAACAACCCACTTATCAGGGTTTTCTGCTAGCATGTCCCATTGTCTATGGGAGAACCGAAGATGGCTATCTCCAGCAACCCCATAGAGAATGAATGGAGCAGAAGGGGGCAAGCCCAACCGGCCACTCCATCAGATTAGGGGGAACAGTGACCCCGTTCTTGGTGGGCAACTAAGAGATATTACTGTATGGGGGCATAAAGGAAACACAAGAACACGTTTTGAGTGTTTTTTTTCTAAATGGGAATTTAAGGCGATATAAAAAAATATTCCCACGATAACGATATATATCGCCCAACCCTACTTGTAGGCACTGTATTACCACAGCCCTACTCCAGTCCTGTAAGTCCTCTTTGTACTTTCACTTCAGTCAGTTACTTCACACAACTGATATCTGATCAGCAGTATGTAAGACCGTAATTCATGAGAACCAGAGTAGTGAGGAGGGCTGAGGCAGCTCTTTAGCCAACTGCTTTGAAGTAACCGGTCGGGTTTTGTGTGTGCTAACAGGGCAGCGGTCATTTTATTTCCCTAGAGAAAACGAGCAGGTATAAATAATAAAAGCTATTTGGGAGTGTGTTTATAATAAACTCATATTTAGGTATTCTCAGTAAGTTTATCAATTCCTGGAGAACCCCTTTAACGTTATAAGGGCAAAATTATAATTGTCAACAGTTGCATTTCAAAAATGTTTCTAAATCCCGGATAAGCATTACTCCATTCCCACTTTTTTCCTCCAGTTTTACAAACTGATGTGCATATTCAAATGGCACAAAACTCTGCGCCAAATGCTTAATGGGGCTGTCCTATCAGGACACTTATGGCATACCGATAATACATGCCATAAATGTCCAATCAAGGAGAAGGTCCAACTTCTGGGATCTGCGCCTATCTTCAGACCAGGGCGCCCGAAGTGAAGGACAGCAGCCGAGCTCAGCTATTTTCAGACGTCCTGTAACAAGAGCAACTACTTCTCGGTTCACCACTACAGGATTGCTGGAAACAGCCGAGCCAGCCTTCCGCAATTTTCCCAACTCCTATAACAGTGAAAAGAGGGAGGCTGCGCATGCGCAGTGTGCTCTCCTTCACTTTGGGGGTCCTGTTCTGGAGATAGTAGGTATCTGAGGTGAAACCCGAATCTCCTATCTGACATTTGTGGCACATCCTAGCCACGGGGAGCAATTTTGTAAATATATTTGGTCAACCTTCACACCCAAAAAAGTTCCTAATCACAGCATTTATGCTACTATTACACAGGGCTGAGTTAGACAATATTGTGCTACCATATTTTGACAACAGGAGGAGTCAAACTATTTGTTACCTCCTGACAAAGTGAAACTCTCAATGAGGAGCCAGGGCATCCAAACCACTGTTCATAGGTAAGTACTGTGATCGTTCTGTATGTCGTTCTTGGGCTCTGACCTTGAATGTTGGTTTCTTTCAGTATTGTAGCCTACAATAGTGAGGAAACGTGTATGTAGTGCAGAAACGGTTGAGACCTTCATTGCTTATGTTGGTTGCCTAGAAGCTAGATGGATTTTCTGTATAGTTTTAATGGCAAGGTATCCTTTCTATTGGATGTATTGTATTATTAAGCTCTCCTTCTGATGTTTGCAATATTTATGAAAGGGTTAACAGAAAAAAAAGCGGTAGATTTTTGCTTAAAAATGCTTTCCAAATCTGTACTGTATGAAAGTAGAACTGCTTCTGGAAATGATCAGTGTACCCTAACCAACAGTGTCACCAGGAGATCTATACCACCCAAGAACATGTCTGCCCCATACAAACTTTATTTGAAGGCAAGTACCCCTTTAGGTGCACTAGAAGTCAAATCAAGAATATGTATAAAAAAGACATTCACGTGAGAAATAAATGTCACTTATTAGTAATATTAAAAGGCAATAGTCAGCAATTTTGGAAGGCAACCAAAGCAATGTTTGTAACAGAATTTTTGGCTTCATTATTGTATTTTCCACACCAGAAATTCTCCCCGTCTTATGCTGTATTCCCGTGACAACGATAAAAGATAGTCCCAAATCTACAGACGTATCAAAGGTAATACAGTCTTGGATACAACACTCGTTCAGCAAAATTTGATCAGGGGTATGGCATGGACTGTCTTAATGTGGTTTTTAGAACTTGAACAAAAGTCAATGAAGTGAGCAGGACCTTAAGAGGTAAGTTAATGCAAGGCTCTTACTAATGTATTGTGATTCTCCATATTGCTTCCTTTACTGGCTTGATTCATTTTTCCATCACATTATACACTGCTCGTTTCTATGGTTACAACCACCCTGCAATCCAGCAGGGACGGACAAGCTTGCACACTATAGAAAAAAGCGCAGGCCTCTCTGGTGGCCGAGACCATGGGACTGCTCATAGGCTGGATTGCACATTAGGCCTCTTGCACACGAATGTATTTTCTTTCCGTGTCCGTTCCGTTTTTTTTGTTGGACCGTATGCGGAACCATTTATTTGAATGGTTACGCAAAAAAAAAATGGAAGATACTCCGTGCACATTCCATTTCTGAATTTCAGTATATCCGTTCCGCAAAAAGATAGAACTTGCCCTATTATTGTCCGCATAATGGACAAGGATAGTACTGTTCTATTAGGGGCAAGATACGGAATGCACACGGACTTCATCCGTATTTTTTGCAGAGCCATTTTTTTTGCAGACTGCAAAATACATACGGTCGTGTGCAAGAGGCCTTATAATGCGATGGAAAAATGAATCCAGCCAGCAAAGGAAGCAATATGGATAATAACAATACATTAGTAGGTGCCTAGTATTAACTTTCTCTACATGAGAAATGCCACTTACTGAAGTGACACAACCCCTTTAAGAGGGTTCATTTACTTTACACAAATTATTGTTTTGGCCAAATGACTCCAGTCGGCAGGTTAATAATATATAGACTATTTGTTAGCTCAGCAAGAATAGAAGGCTGAGCAAATTAAATCCTCTGACGTCTGGATGATAAACCGATGGAAGAAGGAAATCATACTGGGAAACATTTAGTCATCGTGGAGTACCACTTGTAATTACAATGTGGCGGGCAAGGTATTCTCCAATATGGGCTGTGAATGAGGAATACGAAGCAGCTAATGATGTACCTGACAAGGGCAATGCTAGGGTCTGTTTTTTGTTTTTTTATTACACAAAAAATAAAATGAATAACATCAGCTCTTCCAGAACATAGACTTTTACTAAATAAATTATTTAAAGTCTTGATCAAGATTTGAACTGCAGACATTCTGAATGTCAGACAGAAGAGTTACCATTACACTACAGACCTGCTCAGTTAGGGTCCTTTCACACTTGCGTTCTGAGGATCCGGCAGGCACTTCCGTCCTGCCGGATCCGTCAGAACGCAAGTCACCTGAAGCATTAGAAGACTGATCAGGATCCTGATCAGTCTTCGAATTGCTTTCAGGTTACTATGGCAGCCAGGACGCTACTAGCGCCCTGGTTGCCATAGGGAGCGGGGAGCGGCATGCCACATTCACGTGCGGCTCCGGGCGCTCTGAATGACGTCAGAGCGCTCCATGCGCATGGATCACGTGATCCATGCGATCACGTGATTCATGCACTGGGGCGCCCTGACGTCATCCTGGAGCGTCCCGGGAGCCGCACGGAATGTAAGTATGCCGCTCCCCGCTCCCTGTACACTTACCATGGCAACCAGGACTTTAGCGTCCTGGCTGCCATGGTAACCAGTCGGAAAAGCTAAATGTCGGATCCGGCAATGCGCCGAAACGACGTTTAGTTTAAGGTCGGATCCGGATTAATGCCTTTCAATGGGCATTAATTCGGATCCGCCTTGCGGCAAGTGTTCCGGATTTTTGGACGGAACAAAAAGCGCAGCATGCTGCGGTATTTGCTGCGTCCAAAAAACGTTCCGGTCCTGAACTGAAGTCATCCTGATGCATCCTGAACGGATTTCTCTCCATTCAGAATGCATGGGGATGATCCTGATCAGGATTTTTCCGGCATAGAGACCCGAGGACGGAACTCTATGCCGGAAAAGAAGAACGCAGGTGTGAAAGGGGCCTTAGGAGGGCTGAATTGTCAGTTTTTTTTAAAAGCTATTTTTTTTTCACAGACATAACTAAATAAATAGTATATTACTAATACGAAAGGAAAAAAATGGCATCATCTACCAATCACCATAAATAATATGTTCACTATATTGTATAGCTTATTATGATGGATACCAAATACTCTTTTGTGATATTTCATACTATTGATGTTACAAAAACTTTAATGGCTTTTGCTTTATTTTTTATTTTATTTTTAGTAACAATAATTTCGCAAGAGCTGGAAATTAAAAGTTCTATTTTTTTATTATTATACAAATTAGTTTTTTTGAAATTTGAACCCTAAACTGCCTGTACAGTGAACAGCTGCCTTACTGTGTTTTTTATTAAATATCACAAAACAGTATTTGGTATCTTTGTAATCATAGCAACCCCTACAATATATTGAACAAATTAATTATGGTGACTAGAAACAGCCTAAATAAAAAGGGTGGGGCACACAGTTTGCCTGTATGGAGCCCTGAAACTACTGATGGCCTTACAAGCCTCGCCGCGCCTCAAATGTAGACGTGAGGTCATCGGGATAAGGAACCAAAGCAGTGGAAAATGGTGTGCAGGAAAACAGCGTGTTGCAGATAATCACGATTAGGATCTGCAAAACACAGATACCGACCGCGTGTGTTCCGCAGATTGGAATGTCCTGCCCTATAATAGAAATGCCTATTTTTGTCTGCAAAATGGAGAAGAATAGGACTTGTCCTATCTTTTTTTGTGTGGGGACATAGAACGGTGCACCCCCAATGAAATGAACTGGTCCGCATCCAATCCACAAAATTGTGGTTGTGTGAATAGGCCTTTAGTGATAATATGCCTTTCCTGTCAATTGATGCTGAAAATCGCAAAACCAGAGTATTCCTTTAAAAAAAAAAGGCACATGCATCAATGTATATCAATGTATACATCCTAAGGCTACATGCACACGACAGTTGTTTTTTGCTGTCCGCAAATCGCGGATCTGTCTCCCTTTTTTTTTCACATCCACATCCTTTCCTTGTGTCCGCAAATTTTGTAGGTTGTGTTTCCGTGTGTCTTCTGTTTTTTTTGCGGATCCGCAAAAAAAACGGAAGGCTTGAAACAGTTTCTTAAAGTACCTGCACAAGTGCCCTGGTTTGCAAGCAACCATCCGCAAAAAAAACGGATGCGGATGGAAAAACGGAAGGCTTCAGTGTGGCTTCCGTTTTTTTTGCGGACCCATTGACTTCTATGGGTCCGCAAACCGTTTTTTGCGGACAAGAATAGGACATGCCATATTTTTTTTGCGGACGTGAAATGCGGAATACGGACGCGGACAGGAAACGGAAGAGGCATCAGTTTTTTTGCGGATCCATAGAAATGAATGGGATCCGCAAAAAAAACGGAACGGAAGCCGAGAAAAAACACTGTCGTGTGCATGTAGGCTAAATCACATTTAAATGACCTCTCCTGCCCCGACAAAAAGCTTTTTACGCTCCCACCATGGCTCTGCAGAGTTTTCTGTCCCGACACTGTAGGTTTCTCCGTTTTCAAATGTCAGAAAACATTATTTTATTAAAAAAGGAGTTGAGGTGTGGAATAAACGCCCAGCTGATGTGGCTGGAAAATGACCAGTAAGTGAAATCACACATGCCTGGGATTACAAATATATGTATCCCAAGATAAGAAGCAAATACAAGAGCAGACTAGAGGGACCATGAGGTCTTTTTCTGTCGTCACTCGTCTAGGTTTCCATTCTCCTCGCCATCTCAGCTGGTGCCCTAATAATGTCCTCCTGATGTCACCCCCAATACTGTGCCTGCTGTGCTACCCGCTGTCCATAAATACTGCACTGTATAAATATTACTGCCATATAGATAGTACCACACAGAATATGCCTCCTACAGTAATTAGTGCCACAAAGCATGTCCTAAAAGATAATTGTGCCAAGCAAATAGTACCCCTCACAGTATTGATGCCACAGACACAGTGCCCTCCCCACAAAAAAAATTTTAAATAGTTCTGTAAAACAAATAGTGCACCTGACAGTAATAATGCCCATGAGGTTCCTCAGAAAACGATTTTGGCAAGTAGATGCCACTGATGTTGTAGTGCCCAAGTAGTTCTTCCAAAATCTGAGAAGCAGAGTGCCCCCAATAGTAATAGTGCCCCAAAACCATTTATCCAGGAGTACCTGTGCAACCAGAATGCCTTCAACAGTAATACTGCAAGAGTGCCACGAATAGTAATAATTCTCCCCATGGTGCGCCAATTAGTGCTCTCCATAATGTCCCCATAAGTAACAGTGCCCAATAGTGCCACTAATGGCAATAATGCGCCCCTCCGAGTGCCCTAATTCGCATAAGTGCTACCTATTAGTGCCCAAAAATTAAGTGTACCAGATACCAGCCGCTTTTAGTCTGCTGCCTGAACTGCCTGTGGCCCAGCAGCTGCCTGCTAGCTCTGCCCACTCATAGGGCACTGACCTACAGTGGTGCAGGGCAGGGAGAGACGGGCTCTTGTGCCTCACTGCAGTATTCAACTGTATCCCTGTGCTGAGGAAGAAAAAGGATACAAAAAAAGAATATAGTCCTCAATACGGAACACTGTATTATGGACTGATACAGTGCTTCTAGAGCAGAAGGGGCGAAACTCTGGCCAGGGGGATCATTTCATATGGCCCCCAGCTCCCTGCCTGAGTATACCATATGTTTTGGACTATAAGACCCATTCCCCCCCCCCCCCCAGGATTGGAGGAAAAGTTCCAGTGTGTCTTATAGTCTGAATGTTAATGACCGCTTCCATAATAGAAGTGGTCATTAACATTAGAGAGGCACGGGAAAGCAAGTGCGCGGCACTGGCTGTACTCACCTACCCTGGTCTTCTTCAGGGACCCGCTCTGCGTCCTGACATAGGACACAGAGTGGGGTGTGTTAGAGTGTCCGGACGTAGTGCACTTGAGCGCGCTATGACTAGAAGCTGTGCGCCGTCACAGCAGGACCCAGAAGAAGCGATGCAGGTAGTCCTGGATCCGCAGCACAATCTGGAGCAAGCTAGGTAAGTTTAGTTTATTTTTTTGTAACGTCTGATCTGAGGGGTATCCACGTTGTGAGAATCTCTCTGTAGGACGTTCCTGTGGATGCTGCTCCTCGTGCGCGCGATTCTCCTGTGTAGGATTGATACCGGTTCTCCAATTGTGGAGAGTGGCGTGCCACGTGGAGCGCGATGTCTCCGGTTTCCACTTATTTCACTGAGCGCCGGAAACCGGAGACATCGCGCCCACGTGGCACGCCACTCCCACAATTGGAGAACCGGTATCAGTCCTACACAGGAGAATCGCGCGCACGAGGAGCAGCATCCACAGGAACGTCCTACAGAGAGATTCTCACAACGTGGATACCCCACAGAGACAGCGGTATACTTTGTCACATCGCAGGGAACGCTTACCAGAACCCACGATACTGGAAAAAAGAACCAGGAGACGCAGCCACACATCGCAGCAGGACTGGTAATGTAGCCAGTGTGGCATCTGACCTAAACCTGCAATTGAGACTGTTATGCTGTTATTAACAATCTGCAATACTTGAATTAAAAAACAATTCAACTGAATACTGGGGGTTGTCCACCAAACAAATACTACTGTGGCACTCCAGGAACTCTATCAAACTATTATTTTCACCACAACTTGCTGCTCTAAATACAAGGTATTTGACCATACAGGACTTTACTTACAATATACAAAATTACAAGTCATTTACTATCTATTAACATCCTATGGTCAAATCACCTTCAGAGCACACACAAGAAAACTAGGAAGTGTGTTTTTCATCTAAAAACTAAGTGAATATTGAATAATAACCAAGATGAACTATTTTAATAATTTTTAGATAGTAACCTCTACAGGAGAAATTTATTGTGTGTATTGTGTGTATTTCTCTACTGATTTTTATATTTATTTTCTGAATATTCCAAATATTCTGATTGTTTTTATTTATATTTAATAAAATAGCAACAAACTCCAAATACAAGAGTGCCCTCTCACCATCTTTTTAAACATTCCTATTGACATTTTCTAGGCAAGGGTGTAGCCTAGTGAGAGTGAGCACCTACTCCATAATATCTGGAGGGAGAGCCATTGAAAATATCTGAGAATTTTGTATGGCCCGCGAACGATGTTACATATATCCAAATGGCTCTCGGCAGCAAAAAGGTTCCCCACCCCCTATAACATGTAATAAACAGACAATCACACAAAAGCTCTATGCCAAAAGCTGGGTATGTACAAGCCAACAATCTATGCATAAACTTGAATATGGGAAAGACATGCAAATTAGCAGAATCTGCCTTGTTTTTCAGCTGAAACACTATTTGCATGTCTTTCTCATATTCAAGTTTAAGCAAATGAGTTTACATGACAAAACAGTATAGAAAGATTATTGAATATAAAATTAGGACAATTAGAAAACTGAAAATATTTATGCAGCCCTCCTAAGCAGTGAGAAAAGAGTTAGCTGGCATCCAAAAAAAAATGTACTATTTTTGTCACCCTAATAATAATGATCTAGGTGCGCAGGTCCCCCAAAGCCATCTAACTTAAATCAAGCAACTTAGATGCTTACTGACTCTCATTAAAATGAGAGCTGGTTTTGAATGTCTCATAGTGCACAAGGCTGCCATTGTAAGGTATGCTGACTGTACCTTTCTCATGGATAGGTTGTGGTCTTGCAAATACCCGGCTTTTGGCATACAGCCTTTGTGTGATTGTCCGTTATATGTTGTCTATTGTATGTTATAGGTAATGATTTAATTTAAAAATAAAATAATATAGCTATAATATATAATAATATATCTATAAAAAGAAATTAAAAATAATAGGAAAATACTATAATAACTATAAAAAAGTATGGATGATAGATAGAATTATAAGGATAATGAAAAGCTACATACAATAGGCAAGAAAAGATTATAGGTTTATATAGTAATGAAAAAAAAAATTTAGAATATTTTGAAATTACGAAGATATAGCACTATATACTAGATATTCGCGATAAAAAAATCGTGATTAGAATATTCGCGCTCAACACTACTGGTAACACCCATCTGTACCTTTACAGCAAGCTTCTACCAATTCATTCATAAACTTCTAGTAGAAATAATAAAGGAATTGCACAACCTAGTATCGTAATAGATGCTCCAGAAGTGTTATTACATGGGGGATACAAGTAGTTACTACAACAGACATGGCAGAAGAGGGGACCACCCTAGAGCTGAGAACACTTACAGCAGGGTACATTACCAGAGAGGAAAATCTACATAAACCAAGAAATAAAACAATATTACTATTGAATGTACATTGCAATAATACTTCAGTTGCAATGCCCTATTCATTTCATAGGAATGCTTTTCATGGGATCTCCCCTCCCCTATGTGCCTATTAGGTAAATTCCTGAGACCACTTACCTGCATATCTACAAGCAGTTGTCTGCCTGGGAAAGAGCTCACAAAGAAGTATGGCTTTGGTTCTTTTTCTCCCTAACTATGTATGCAGGTCATAATGAGAGCACCCAGACCATTACAAGGAAGCCGCTGATAGCTACCTCGTAGCGCTATATTATAGCTAATATTAGCGATATTATCCTACAGGATGGAAATGCGTGAAGTATATGTAAATCGTCAGGCCTTCAGCAGAATACTAATAAATCTTTATTAATGTTTCGTCATAAAATAACATTTCAGGAGCACCTACCTGTTCTTTGAACTTTGGCCCGATTTACTAATGTGTTGGTGCCAATAAGTGGTGAAAATTGGTGCATCTAGGCCAGGGATGCCCAATTTGTGGCCCTCCAGCTGTTGCAAAACTACAATTCTCAGCATGCCTTCACAGCCTACAGCTATTAGAGCATGATGGGAGTCGTAGTTTTGCAACAGCTGGAGGGCCACAGGTTGAGCAGCCCTGATCTAGGGTTTCTACACTTTGTTCCGCCATGCTTGACGAGGAGGTGGGGCTTGGCAGAAAGGGGTGGGGCTTTATGGGAAAGAGGTGGCCCTAAGATGCCCCGTTTTGCTCCATATTTATGCTATAATTCTAGAGTAAACATCGGTCTCAAAGTAAGGATACCTTAACACTGGCGTTTTTCTTTTTCAGCATAGTGTTCTGTGCTCGGGGCTCTATGCCAGAAAAAAAATGATCAGTTTTATCCCCATGCATTCTGAATGGAAAGAAATCCGTTCAGGATGTCTTCAGTTCAGTATGTGAACGTTTTTTTGGACGGAGAAAGTACCGCAGCATGCTGCGGTTTTATCTCCGCCCTGAAATGCCAGAACACATGACGGGCTTAGCATGATAGAAGGGGTGCTGGTGGGTCTCACCGACTGGAGGTGCTTGGCAGCAGTTGTGGCGGCAGTGCTCACCACGTGGTTCTGAGCCAAATTATAGCAGGGACCCACTTGAATGGACATGTTTATAAGTCATGCCGAGAAGCAATAGATCAATACATGGCATCAGCATGTGCCACCCATGTCTTATTCTACAGACTGGCAGTAGCTGGTATAGTCAGAGAACCCAATTTATCATCCAGCCTGAGTCTATGTGATAAATCTAGTTCAGATCTAGACAGCGGGTCTGAGCTGACGCCATGTACAGGATTAGTAAATCTAGGCCTTTGTGTTGTGTTATTCCTCCTAGAAATGTGTGATTAAATTGACAATCAGAAGTTACCATTTGGGGGGGGGGGGTGTCTCTACGCTCTCCGACGGTGTTCAATCAGTGCTGACTGTCAGCTTATGTAGAGGAATGGGAACTCTAAGTTGTCAGTGCATTTATACATTTCCAGGAGGAATAACAATGAAACAACACAGGTCAAAGTCCTAGAAAATGATGTTACTGATTTCATGGAGAATACACTTGTTCCCTAAAACAGAAATGTCAGGAAAGGGGCGACAGGTTAGCTAAACAGCTGGCAAAATAGGAGATGTCATTGGGAACCAATCATATTGCTTCTTTCATTCTGAAAAGCGCGGTGGGGGAAATGACATGTGGATTCTGAATGGTTGCTGTATATAACAGCGGTCAGCATCCTCCAGCACTCCAGCTGGTGTGAAACTACAACTCCCAGCAAGCTCCAGTTATCCCTATAGAGCTTTAGAGAAGAGGTGTGCATGCTAGGAGTTGTAGTTTTGAAACAGCTGGAGTGCCAGAGGAGTTATACTGTGTATATATATATATATATATGGTAGGGAGAATACAATGTATGATGCATAGGCCCGGAGCCCATCAGATCTGACAGCCGGGAGCCCCCACACGTCCAATTAATCTCGTAAATGGGAGAATGAAGGTGACAGAAGGCTTGCAGCCTCTGACCTTGAGTAAGGATGGCCAGGGACAAGTGTGCACTCACTCTGCGTAGCCCGTGCTCCACGGTAGCCTCTTGGTCTCCTTCAGGATGAGAATCGGTCTGGCGATATGGTCGGCCGAACACTCGATCTCGTCCTGCGACAGTCCCAGGAACTCAGGTCTGACATAAGGAAACCTCATAGGCAACTCCGAGCCGTTGGCATGATCAGATCCGGCGCTGCCAGCCATGATTCCTCCCATGAAATTGGCCACGGCGGATTTCATCCGAGTGAGCATATTACAGGCGGCGGACTGGTGGAGGCAGCATGAAGCAATGAGTGGCAGGCGCGGGGCTCTGTCGGGCGGCTCTGCCTTCCTGCTGGCGGTGTGCAGGGAGCTGCATGGATCGGCCTGCCAGCTACTACCTGATAAGCAAATAAACCGAGGGACTGGAGCACCAGGTCTGCAGGTTCCCAGCACTCCGCGATGTCACGGCTAAACCTCGGTCATGTGACCCGCTCCCCGTCACGTGATCGGCGAGCGGCTCCGGTGCTGGGAGGAGGGGGACTCAGCCTTGTCATCTGTGCTCCCAGGTGGAAGGCTGGAGGTTACATTATAACGGAACGGGTTTTCTGTTCAATATAACTGTAAAAATAAAAACTCCATATATCGGTCCCGCAAATCATCAAACCCAAAGAGATAACAAATGATAAGGGTCACTGAGTATTAAACGTTAGATATATCATAAACCGGCCAGTCGTTCTGAGACCATAACTCCCAGCATGCCCCATTCACATCTATAAGCGTTGCGAGAACAGCCAGGGAACTGTGCATGCTGAGAGTCGTAGTCCTAAAGAAAGATCAAAGGTTTCAATCGCTAAGGGTCGCCGATCGCGCACATTTTGCAGAACAGGAAGCGAGATAGGCTTTCCATAGCCCATAGAATTTCTATTGAATCTGTCTCGCCAGTTACCCGCTGTAACATCTGGCCGCAGTGATTTTTGAAGAAAAAAAAAAAAAAAGACGCCAAAACACAGGAGTTGTCTTAGAATTTTCTCCATAAAACATGGCCGTGACGTCAGTGATTAGCTACATACAGTTCTGCAACTGGAAATCACCCCCATTCATATGAATGGGGCGGCAAGCAGCTGGATTTTCACAGGCGCTATTCAGATGAACCGGACAGTAGCCGAAGTTTCTTCCCAAATCTGTTTGTGAATTCACCCAAAGAACCCACGGGGGTGTAACAAAAAATATAAAATGCCTGTAGGTGCAGAGGCTGATGTTTTAAAAATAGGGAAGCTTTATGGTTTTGTTTCCAGCCTTTTTAAAGGGAATGTGTCATCAGAACGTGTCCCATCGTTGAAATTACATTTTTATGTGAAACATCTTTTTTTTTTTTTTTATATATTCTAGTAACTTTTACACTGGTTACTAGATCTAATAACAGGTCATGATTTCCTGTTCTGTACAGGTAAGGCTACTTTCACACTAGTGTTTTACTGGATCCGGCAGGGTTCAGCAAAAACGCTTCCGTTACTGATAATACAACCATCTGCATCCGTTATGAACGGATCCGGTTGTATTATCTGTAACATTGCCAAGACGGATCCGTCATGAACTCCATTGAGTCAGATTGTGTCAGAGAAAAGGGATCTGTCCCCATTGACTTGCATTGGGGGTCATGCTGCGGTTTGCTCTCCGGTATGAGAACGGAATGCATTTTGGAGCGTTCCATTCTGCTCAGTTATGTTTTGTCCCCATTGACAATGAATGGGGACAAAACGGAAGCGTTTTATCCGGTATTAAGACCCTATGACTGATCTCAATACCGTAAAATAGTAACGCTAGTGTGAAAGTAGCCTAAGGCTTGTTTCACACTGTCGTTTTAACTGCCGGATCTCTCTGCATTCCGGTATTGCTGGAAGCTTCCTCATTGACGTTCGGCCCCACTTACTATAACCCTCAGTTCACACTTGCGCGTTTTACAGCGCGTTCGAACGTGCTGTAAAACGCATAACCGATGCAAACCAATGCTTCCCTATGGGACTGGTTCACATTTTCGCGTTTTACAGCGCGTTCTAACGCGCTGAAAAACGCCCGACGCATAAACAAGTACTTGAGTTTTTTTGAGGGGTTTTGTCACGCATTTTGGCCCATAGACTTCAATGGGAACGCGCAACGCTTGTATTTTGTGCGTTTTTGACACTGAAAACGCGCGTTCAAACGCGCGTTTATGAATTTGCAACATGCTGGAAAGGCCAAACTTCATATAGACAGGGATATTTGGTCATTGGACAACACTGCAGTCAATCACACAAACGCACGTAAAACGCGCGTTTACTATTGCCAAAAATGCGCACAAAAACGCGCGTAAAACACGCGACAAAAACACACGTAAAACGCGCGTCTCAGAAACGCTCAGGTCTGAACCCAGCGTAAATGGGGACCTGCTTAGATCCGGCGACCTGGCAAATACGTGTGCCGAGGATCTCATCATGTTTGCCGGGTTGAGGCCGGATCTCTGCAAGTCCCCATTAGAGTGGATGGGGCTGCCGGGTGCTTGTCGGAGATGTCTTAACGCAAGTGTGAACTAGCTAACATTTCAGTAGCTATTACCATTATCACAACAGACAGAATCACAATGAGAAGTAACACCTCTATATGGATAACACAGGCTCCACCATTCTCATTAGGTGATATTACAGCTTATCTACTCCCTCCTGACCTCTACACAGGTCACAGAGCATGCCAAGAAAACCTCCCAATGCGTCAGCCCATTGTGTCTATGGCCCCTTTCACACGAGCGAGTTTTCCGCGCGGGTGCAATGCGTGACGTGAATGCATTGCACCCACACTGAATCCCGACCCATTCATTTCTATGGGGCTGTGTACATGAGCGGTTTTTTTCACGCATCACTTGTGCGTTGCGTGAAAATCGCAGCATGTTCTATATTCTGCGTTTTTCACGCAGCCCTAGCCCCATAGAAGTGAATGGGGCTGCGTGAAAAACGCATTGCATCCGCAAGCAAGTGCGGGTGCGTTGCGTTTTTCACTGATGGTTGCTAGGAGATGTTGTTTGTAAACCTTCAGTTTTTTATCACGCGCGTGAAAAACGCATCAAAATGCTTTGCACCCGCACAGAAAAAACTGAGCAACTGAACGCAATCGCAGGCAAAACTGAATGGCTTTGCCTGTGAAATCACACAGTTTTAACTGAACGCATCCGCAACGCATCCGGACCTAATCCGGACACGCCCAAGCACTGTAGCTGCTCTCAAAAGACAGGAAGTCTTAAAGGGGTTATCCGGCTAATGAAAACAAGGACCTATCCTCAGAGCTGAGCTACCACTAGGCCATGTGACTGGTGTACGGTGACATCACATGGCCTAGGAAGAAGCCACGGCCCTTACGGAGCACCCAGCCTCTTCTAACAGCTGATCGGCAGAGGTATTGGGAGTCCGGCCCCTGCCCATAGTCATCAATAGTAATTCCTGGATAAGCCTAGTGGCCAGTGGGAAAATTGCAGGATTCTAAACCATTTTTAATATAGATAATAACAAAGAAACATCTTTTAAAAAGTCAAAACATATTCGAAAAAAATGTTTAACGTATGAATGTGATTTTAACCATAGGTCATTTTCTGACGACACTTTCCCTTTTCCATTGTAGAATCTGGTAGCTGTTGAAAATAACCTGTTTCCCCTCTTTAGTCACTGTAAGAGGTGTTGGTTCATTGCCTGGGGAGGCACCAATACCTAATACTGTACTGGTAAATATCACTAGAAGAAGGACTCTGTACAGCAGCAGAAAGCCGTTCATTATTTCCTGAAGCTGATAAATGAACAGTGTATTGACCCATTGGCAGCATGGATCTCAGCATGTGCTTACTGAAACCTGCCGTAAATTGTGCTCCTTAGTGTATTGGGACCTGTATGATGAGAACCAATGTATTCTACTGAAATCGTTTTCTTGGAATGGACAATTGTCGGGTAATCTACAAGGGAAGGGGGAAGAACACAGTAGGTGAGAGTGGAAGCTGCTCGTCTGGCTGTGTGGTGGCACCATGCTTACTTCAGGTGGTAGGCTTTCCTGGAGAGGTGGCTTTTCAGGTTGCCTTTGAAGGTTTGGATGTTGGGGGAGAACGAGTTCCAGAGTATGGGAGATGCATGAGAAGAATCTTGTAGACAACTGTGCGAGGAACAGACAAGAGGAGAACAATGCTGCTGCCATTATAGAAAATGCCATAAAAGTCAGATAGGTGCCACCCAAAGTAAAGGAGGGCGTACATGTGATCTCCATTCACTACTATGGGAGCTCCGAGAATAGCCGCCCCAACACAGTTTCGCACATTGCTGACCCCCTGCTATAAACTGCTGACATCTGTGCTGCAGATGTCAGCAGTTTAACCCCTTCCATACCGCGGCCCGTACGGACCGTGGTATGGAAGGGGTTAACAGGGAGGGAGCTCCCTCCATCTCCCATCGGGGGGCTGCCGTGCCTATGCAGCCCCCCGACAGGATGGGGTCACAGAGGGAGGGAGCTCCCCTCCCTCCCCATCACCCGCTGCTCCCTTCTGGCAGCGGGTGATGGTCACCATGGAGACAGGATGCTTACTGAAGCGCCCTGCTCTCTCCATGGTAGCTGAAAGCCTGAATAGATCTGCTATAGGCAGGTCTATTCAGGCTTTCTAAAGTAAAAAAAAAAATACAGTAAGTACACTATATAGTGTACTTACTGTATTTTATAGACCCAGATCCACTGGATCTAAAAGAACCAAGTGGGTCTAGGTAAAAAAAAAATGTAAAAAAGTGAAAATAAAAGAAAACACATATCACTGAATAAAAATGAAAAACATAAAATACTGTACACATATTAGGTATCGCCATGTCTGTAAAAACCTGCTCTATAAAAATAACACATGACCTAACCCCTGAGGTGAACACAGCAAAAAAATATATAATAAATATGGTGTCAAAAGCCATTTTTGTCACCTTACATCATAAAAAGTCTAATAGCAAGCGACCAAAATGTCATATGCACCCCAAGATAGTGAAAATCAAACCGCCATCTCATCCCGCAAAAAATGAGCCCCTACATAAGACAGTCGCCCCAAAAAAAAAAATTTGGCTTTCAGAATGTGGAGACACTAAAAAAAAATCATTTTTGTTTCATGCTTTATTCTGTAAAACTGAAACAAAACCCCCCAAAAAGTAGTCATATTTGGTATTGTCGCATCCGTAACAACCTGCTCTATAGAAATAGCATACTATCTAACCTGTCAGTTCAACGATGTAAATAACAAAAAATAAAAACGGTCCCAAAACAGCTATTTTTTTGCAAATTTTCCATTTTAATCCATTTTTCCAGTAACAAAGCAAGGGTTAACAGCCAAACAAAACTCAATATGGGTTGCCCTGATTCTCTAGTTTGCAGAAACACGCCATATGTGGTCGTAAACTGCTGTGTGGCCACTTTTTTTGAGGAAAGGTAACAAAAAATAGAAATTCAGATATTTCATCTCCATTTGCCAATAACTCTTGTGGAACACCTAAAGGGTTAACAAAGTTTGTAAAACCGGTTTGAAATACCTTGAGGTGTGTAGTTTCTTAGATGGAGTCACTTTTTTTTGGAGTTTCTACTCTAGGGGTGCATCGGGGGGGCTTCAAATGGGATATGGTGTCAAAAAACCAGTCCAGCAAAATACGCCTTCCAAAAACCATATGGCGTTCCCTTCCTTCTGTGCCCTGCCGCTTGGCCATACACCAGTTTACAACCACATATGGGGTGTTTCTGCAAACTACAGAATCGGGGCAATAAATATTGAGTTTTGTTTTACTGTTAACCCTAGCTTTGTTATTGGAAAAAATGGATTAAAATGGAAAATTCACCCCATGACAGTGTCACCCACTGATCCCCTCCATAACAGTGTCACCCACAGATCCCCTCCATAACAGTGTCGCCCACAGATCCCGTCCATAACAGTGTCACCCACAGATTCCCTCCATAACAGTGTCGCCCACAGATCCCCCATGACACTGTCACCCACAGATCATGGCAGTTAGAAGGATGGGTCTAGAAATAACTGCCAATCAAATTAATCCAGTTTTCATGTCCGTTTTTCACGGACATGAAAAACTGATGCAAAACGGATGCAAAATGTACATTAAAAACGGACACATGGCCAGAAAATGGATGCACACACTGATGCAAAATGGCCATGAAAAACTGACAGTGTGTATTTTCATATAGTAAGTATATTTCTTTACTTGTATTCATGTTTCTAAAGTTTGCATGTGTCTTTGTGCAGAAAGCTGTGTGCTGATACTTTTAGGCTACATGCAGCCCGTTAAAAATGGACACTGCAGTTTTTTATGGCCATTTTTCAACCATGTGTGCATCCATTTTCTGTGCGTCTGTCCATTTTCAATGGCCATTTTCCATCAGTTTTTCATGGCCGTTAAAAATGGATTAATTTCATTGGCCTTTTAAACAAAGTCCTAACTTCTGCGGTATACATAATGTCTCCCATAATGGCCCACAGTTGTAATAATGTCCCCCATAGTGGCCCATATCTGTAATAATGGTCCCTCATAATGGCCCCCCAGCAGTAATAATGAATGGGGCCTAAAAACAGAAAGTACAAGGGGCGCCACTACTCACTAGTCACAATGTTTCACCCAGACACGCAAACTTGTTACCTTCCAGTTATTGCAAATAAGTTTCGGTGGTGCTCAGCAGGTAATCAGACGATCAAATATCTCCCGAATAAAGTTAGCGAAAAAGCGGCACTCACCACAATGTAAAGCAAGTAAATCCTTTATTCTCCCATCTAGGGAAGCAACTGGGCTGGGGGCGGACGCACCTTCTTTAAGGAAAGGCTTGCGGTTTAAACTTAAGTTATGTCATCAGTTATTTCCATCAGTTATTGTAATGCCAAAGCCAGATGCAGGTCAAAAACACAGAACAGGAGGAAATCAAATAATTACACCCAATCTCACTACTGGTTTTGGCTCACAATAACTGATCCAAATAACTGAAGTGCGAACGCAGCCTGAAGGGGGTGATATATATTAAAAAAAAAAAACACTATGGTCAGATCTAATCCATATGAAGTTATCAGCCTTTTAAGTCAAGACATACAGCATGCGGTGCTCCTCAACGCGTTTCACCCCACGGCTTCTTCAGGGGGTACTGACAACAAGGGCTAAGGATGAATCTTACATAGGGTAAGAGAAAGGGTATAATGAAAGTCAGGTGTGACTTACTATTTGGCACTCAGGGTGATCACACGCCATCACTTCTGGATGCCACTGCACGGGGAAGAAGGAAGTAAAGGTGCACAAAGAGCGTCTAATGTTCATATAGTAAGTATAGCGGTAATGCAATTTACTTTTACTTTACTTCATGTTTCCAAAGTTTGAATGTGTCTTTGTGTATAGAGCAGTGTGCTGCTGCTTTCAGTTCTTGTTTGCCTTTCCATTGCAGACATGGTAGCTTGCACCTGAACCTTTATCACATTGATTGGGGTGCTCGCTTCCTCAGCACTTCCTCAGTGCACCTGCGCCGATGACGTCACCTCTAGAAGACGTCATCGGCGCAGGCGCACTGAGGAAGTGCTGAGGAAGCGAGCGTCCTTCTCTCAGAGCGCTTGCGCCGAACGAAGACACGTAAGGCGCAGGCGCGGGATTTTTAAACGCAGACAGGGCCAGCCGGAGGAGGAGAGCGCTCGCTGGCCCTGTCAATCAACTGGAGGAGGGGGCGTTTTTTAAAAAGGAGGCTGCGGCGGCTACTAGCAAGTAAACGCCCTACTTGCTGGTAGTGAAGTAATTAGCATATTATAAAAACACGATTTTTAAAGAAACGAAGGCACAGAACAGGGTAAGAGCCCTATATATGGAATAGTTGGACAATAAGGATTTTAATATGCCCAAAAATGAAAAATGAGTTTTGGGGGGTGACAGAAGCCCTTTAATAGCAGCACCATCTACCAATAGAATTGCTTGGCATTGCCACATTAATAGCAGCCCCATCTACAAATAGAACTGCTCAGTTTGAATTTGAAAAGAAAACTCTATCCCCTCCAGTCAGTTACACGTCAGTGAGCAGTGAAGATGGACGTCTCCCGGCTCTGCCCGGTACAGCAGCATCATCACGTCGCATCGCAGATAAGTTCCCTTTATCTGAGTACAATTATTCTTAATATTAATAGCGGATATTAATAGAAGGAGATATTTTATCTCAACCTTCTCCACTGATAAGTGAGAATAATGTGGGATATGTGATCAGTCATGTAATAACACAATATCATCCACTTCCTGCAATGGGAGTCAGAGCCCTGACAACTGCTGCTGTTATGTTAGTGGAGTTGCCCATTATATCTATATATATTACATGTGACTACATCAGGCTGTATTCAGACTTGTACATCTAAAACTGCAATGCTGGATCCCTCTCATGACAGAGATCACCAGCACGTCCCGGTCCTCCTTCATTTACAATAAGGTCCGTCAGGATCTTCTGAAGCGTGTGTCGTTTTGACACAGAAACAGAATGTGTTCTGGAGGCTCCAATGAAGGTGTGAACACGGCCTTACACAGGATGACACTGGGGGCACACGTCTTGTGTATGTGTGTCCCTAGAGCCATAAAAACTGATGCTGATAGACTGGTTTACAGATAGTGTATACAATACTATATGTACTATACTGTTTTTAATATTACCTACTCCTTTACAACTGGGAAAACTTTATGAATACTCCTACATGGCTGGAGGTAGTTTTTCCATTATTTTTTTATTAAAGAGGTCGTCTGGTCACAGAGGCCCCCTCTCATTTCAGATTCCCTGTGCAGATCCAGCGAGGGGTTTTCTCGTTCCATCATATTGGTTGCCTGTTCCCAGTATAGACCATCATCACAAGACCAGTCGGGACCAACTGCCGTCACCCTGTCTGATCAGCTGTTTAGAGAGAATAGCCGCTTCGATGGGACAACGCTGCAATATCCTGCAGTGCCGCTACTAAGTAGATGGTGTGTAGATAGCGGCCTGATGTAGACAATGAAGCGGCGGCGGTGCTTGGTCTCTTGCCTGGTGGTGCCGTATTCTGCCTATACTATGTCTCAGGGTATGTGTTTATTGCATCCATTTCACCATCTATAACCACCTGATTTTATATTTAGGTGATATTAGGCCTTTAAATCACAGATACTATATATATATTGTGGTAAGGTGCAAGGTGTCATATGTGATGGCAGGTACGTGTCACCGAGGTTGCTGGCCTCGGTGAGGTGAGAGCCGGGTTTTTGTCTGCAGCAGCTAGTGCTGTTTGACTTTGTTAAATAGCATGGCTGCAAAGCCGATCCGGGCCGGCTCTTACTGGGAGCAGCTAAAGAGTAGGGTGGGTGGCTGCTCCCCACGGTCCAGTCCATGTTTTGGGCTGGATATAAAACGCAGCCAGCAGCTGTGTCTGAGGAGTGTGATTATCCTGGAGCTGCTAACAGGGCTGGGAGTTCTCTGTCCTGGAGGAAAGAGCTCAGCAAGGAGGTATTTTGTTCCTGGCTACCTGAAGCTGGATTCTCCTGCGGCTGGGCCGACAGCGTGGTGCGAACCTGCACCTACACCTCCCAGGTGACTGAACCTGTGTTGGACTGTTTTTGTTTGGCTACGTTATTTCCGTTGTGTGTGAACTGTCACCAAGAGACTGTTTTTCATTTTGTGTGCAAGTGTGAATAAAACACTGTTTGTTGCACAATCTGGACTCCTTGTTTTGCCTCTAAACTGCACCCGCACCGCTGTCTACCAGAGCGACTCCCCACAATATATATATATAAACCATCCTGCAGGATATGGTATTAAATGCGCGGATGTATATGGCTACATTTACAAAATCACAGAAAATAATGGACTATAATAATAGATGCAAGCATAACATATGGACTAAACCCTCACTCTTGATAAAATCTGAGACACTTGGTCAATACATTATTACATTATTTTCTGTGATATTAGGCCTTTATCTTCAGTTCATGTTATTTATTTCACTTTAACTTTAGGGATGGTATAGACATCTATGCTTCATGGCATCCTAGTCCTAGTGTTTAGTTGCAGTATTAAAGGTGGGTATATTGATGGATTGACCCTCATAAGTCATAATATTGTGTGTAATGAAGGATGGAATTTTTAACACATATACCATTGTAGTATTTATTATATCATAGAGCTGACACGTGTTATAACTGTTATCGTGCCAGCCCAGAATTTCACTTTTGACATTAGGCGGCATTGGTTACACCAGGGTGTACTCTCTCTTCTTTCATGTATTTATATTGTATTTGTATTTGAATGATGTATTAATAAAATTGTCAAATTTTTCTACTTTGAACCAGTATTTTAATTTTGTTTAGATTTTATTCATCCTATTGGTGGCCTGTTCTCAGGATAGACCATTAACGCAAGAATAGTGGAGACCAACTGTCATCACCCTGTCTGGTCAGCTGTTTGATCCTGCAGTGCCGCTACTAAGCAGATGGCGTGTAGATAGCGGCCTCATGTAAACAATGAAGAGGCGGCAGTGCTTGCAGGAGCTCTGTGAAGCAGTGGAGATGTAAAGAATCAGATCTCAACCAATCTAATATTGATGGACCTATCTTGGGGACAATGTGCTGAACCTGGCAAACCCCTTTAAATGCAGCCCTTGGGATGACTAGCCCCTGTAATATATGGTGGTTTGTCAGCAGCTCACACTGTGGCTCAAAGATCCGTTCCAGGCAGGAAAAACCCCTTTATGATATCCATATGCTTTAATAAGGCATATGGACATAAGTTGTAGTGGTTGGACAGACAATGCAGATAGATCAATATCAGCCATGCAGTAAACATGCATGCTCAGTGGTTGCAAACATGCATTTTTATGGGAGAGTCAGTGGAAATTGCTGTTAACTAAACATGAGTTTGGCCAGCAGCTCATGTTTATGGCTTGCATCACAGGGCCACCAGGAAGAATGTTTAGGCTCCCCAGAGCGCCTAGCTTGGGGGACACATGGGGGCAATGTTAGGGGTATTATATGTAGGGTATATTTTCTCCCCCCGTTTCTGTGTGGTGGTTGTTTTCCCGCTTTTATTTTTCAGATCTTACCTGAGGTGAATTTACAGAATTTACATTTTATTCCGGTCAGCTGACGAAATACAGAGGTCAAGCTGTTTCCTGATTGGTCTTCACCCGTTGCTGGGGGAGATTTCCTGGCTTTTGATTTGTTGTGCTCCCCACGGCGGGAAGCCTGTTGCCTTTATATTTGCAGGTTCACTGCTGATCCAGGGCCAGTTCAAGAAAACTTCATTGGCGCCCTCCCTCCTGTTTTATGGTTGCCCATAATAAAGCACTGCGGCCATTTTTTTTCCATAAAGTCGTTGTATGTGTATTTATTTTATTTATTGACATTTGAGTTTTAGATGGGAATTTATTGGTGTCATTTGCCTCCATGAGAAGGGACGCAGTAAGCTCATCTCACCACTCTTCATAGTCTGTGCCTGCAGGATGCTAAGCAGCATGAGATGTACAGGAAGGGAAGTGCCTTGACACAGATAAGGAACTAAGTACAATGCGGGCGACCTGTATGGTTTAAAGCTGCTCTTATTGAAACGGCTGCCCATGGCATCCATAACAGCCAGTTTAAGTTGACTGCAGAATTGCGAAGTCCATCAGTTGCTGAAAAGCTGCTCACTGGTTGTTCACTTCAATGCAGAGAAGCATTATGGACGTCAACTTCAGCGCAGAGAATCTTACCATTGTCGAATATAGGACATTGAAACTTGGGAATGTGGTTGAATACTGAACAGAAAATGCCCACTTGCTGGTGATAAAAGCCAGTGAAGATACAAGCTTGCTGGTGGGTAATGCCTGCCAGGGGTTGACTTCAGAACTTCTGATGTGTGGGCCTAAATAGCGTGGAGGTAGTCAACACCAGAATGGGGATGAACTACAGCATTAGGCCTATTGCACACGACCGTATGGTTTTGCGGTGCGCAAAAAACAGATCCGCAAAAAAAACGGATGACGTGTGTGCATTCCATTTTTTGCGGAACTAAACATCTGGCCCCTAATAGAACAGTATTATCCTTGTCCGTGATGTGGGCAATAATAGGACATGTTCTATGTTTGAATAGAACGGAAATACAGAAAAACAATATGCATACAGAGTACCTTACTTTTTTTTTTGCGGACCAATTGAAATGAATGGTTCCGTATATGGAACGCAAAAAACGGCCCGTACACTCAGAAAAAAAAACGTTCGTGTGAAAGAGGCCTTAGAGGACAAAGCTTGAATCAGAGGCAGTGGATCCGACTAGAATGGACTGGACCTGACTGCAGAAATCAGGAGCAGAACAAAAAGACCTCTACATGTAACTGATGAACGGTGCGAGAAGGCATGGACTTTTAGAGATCCCGATGGGCATATAAATGGAAACATACACACAGGAACATAGAGTGAGAAATGTGTCTCCCAAACACTATGAAAGTGCGGTAAGGCCTCTTTCACACTAGCGTTTTAGCTTTCCATCCTAGAGATCCGTCCTCGGGTCTCTAGGACGGAAAGCTACTGATCAGGATTATCCCCATGCATCCTGAATGGAGAGAAATCCATTCAGGATGTCAACGTTTTTTGGACGTTGACAAAAGCGCAGCATGCTGCGGATTTGTCTCCGTCCAAAAATCCGGAAAACATGCCGTAACGCCGGATCCGGAATTAATGCCCATTGAAGGGCATTAGTCCAGATCCGGCCTTTAGCTAATCGTCGTTTCCGCGCATCGCCGGATCCGACGTTTAGCTTTTTGTCAATGGTTACTATGGCAGCCAGGACGCTAAAGTCCTGGTTGCCATAGTAAGTAGGGAGCGGGGAGCGGCATACTTACATTCCGTGCGGCTCCCGGGACGCTCCAGGATGACGTCAGGGCGCCCCAGTGCATAGATCACGTGATCGCATGGATCACGTGATCCATCGCACGGGCACTCTGACGTCATTCAGGCGCCCGGAGCCACACGAATGTGGTATGCCGCTCCCCGTCCTCACTGCACTATGGCAACCAGGACGCTAGTAGCGTCCTGGCTGCCATAGTAACACTGAAAGCATTTTGAAGACTGATCAGTCTTCAAATGCTTTCAGTTCACTTGCGTTGTGCCGGATCCGGCGTGCATTCCGGCGACGGAAGTACACGCCGGATCTTCACAACGCAAGTGTGAAAGAGGCCTAAGAGAGATACACAGGTAAGTGAACATTGTGGTTTGATCCCAACAGTAACTTCTATTTTCATGTACATGATATTAAAAGTTTCAATATATACTGATCAAAATTTCTACTCTACTTAATGGGGTGTACCCAATAAATCTATAAATACAATAACATAGTACACACTTTCCCATAAAATCAATAGTCTTTATTTAAACCATTTAAATATGTAAACATTTCCTCTCCTCCTGAAGAAGCTGACGCAAAACGTGCGTTGAGGGGTGCGCCAGTCCTGTCTCGATCTTTTTCATCTGTGACATTAGGTATGTGCATATAGCTTATGTGGTGGTGTATATAGTCGGGAGCCTAGAAATGGAGTCCTTAAGATCATGCGTACTATGCGCTAGCAAGTGGTAAATGGCTTCAGCTTTAACCAGCCAGTGATTTATGTAGTTCAGTACATGCAATACCTCCCTTTATTAGTATTATTGAAATTTGAGCACGAAGCATCTGGCGTGTATTTTTACCTGTTTCCCCGATTATATGGGAATGTTTATATATTTTAAATGGTTTGAATAAAGACTATTGATTTTATGGGAAAGTGTGTGCTATGTTATTGTATTTACTTGATATTAAAAGCTGACCATAGACATTAGATTTACATTAGTGAAACTTTGGTGTGATTTTGGTAATCAGCCAACAATCTCATGTATGTGGCGACCAGGGAATTGAAATGGGAAGTGCAGAGGTTGGATTTCCATCTGTCTAGTCTGCTTATGTCCCTCAAGATATCCTGCATCAGAAGTGTCTGACTGCCATAGAACTTCCATATTAATTTAAATCACCCAAGGGCATGATATCTGATGAATAAATGTTCAGGTGACTGTTCAAGACTATGGCTTAAAGCAATGTTTGGCAGAAGGGGAGAAGACTGGAGGAAAGTGCCCCTTTGCCCCTTTCTTTTTAATCAAATGGAAGTTCCTATCTAGTATCACACTAAAGTTGTGTGATCCCATCTGCCAAACCTTATGGCATCTTTGTTCAGATGGGTCCCTACAGTAACACTTTTATAAGAGGGAAAGTTAAGTGGAACTGCTCTGGACATCTTTTGACCACAGACCCCACAGAACCTGCAATGCATTAATGCAGTACTGGTATCAGCTGATGGGTCAGGTTAAACAAAATGTCTTAGGGTAGGGACCCATCTGATTGAGGTCGCCGTGACGGGGCAGATGGGCCTCGCACAATTTCATGACAATGTACGCTAAGAACCTCATGTTTAATAGCTGTTGGGGAACATTGCACTTCTAATTTTCACACAAATATACGATGCTAGATATCACGTCAATGCACGTAATCTTGAATATCAGCCTATTGAGACGTGTTTAAAATACAAAATAATAAATCTCTTTATTTGTAAATCTCAGATAAAATTGACTGGGTATAAAGTATATGTCTCCAGGCAAAAGTGCATGTCTAGACCAGAGCGGGATTGTATTAAACCTTCTGGTATCAACATGCACCACAAATCAATCACTCCTGTCCAGGAAATGATTTGTTGTAATCAGGTATTGACCTGACCACCTGAACAGTGAGGTGTAGATCGTGAATAGACCAGCCGGTCAGTAATCAGTGAGCACTGTAAGTGTTACACTTGAATCAAGTTGATATAGTGGAGGAATCTAGTGTTGCAGCTTGTATAATATACCGTCTAGTGCCAGAGCTCTGGCGCTATGTCGGCCGACATAGCGCCGGAGCTCTGGCACTAGACGATGCAGAGCATATCCTGGTTAGGCAGAATTATCTGCTACACATTTCTAGAGAAGCTCCTGAGGATATGTGGCTATTATCATGCTGCATAGAAACGCGTCGAGCTGCTAAACTATAGTTAGATTATGATCAGCCAGCTATAGGTCTTGCATGTATGCCTGTGTGAATGTCGTCCTGCAGGGCTAATTGCCGCTGATACCTTGTGATTAATAGAGATACAACCACTACACCCGACTTCTCTATCCCAATGGATGTTATGGTGAAATGAGTGGATGTGTATCGTTCTAATATATATCATCACAAGATAGCATACAGGCAGACCACCCGTAGCAGGCATTGCAGGCATACATCGGAGCATTTCTATCATTATACTCCGTGTACGATAGTGGGGAGCGAGAGGTGCACCGCAATCTGAGCGTGCACATACTCAAAACTAGTGGCAGCTTGTTACACAATATTATACAAGCTGCAACACTAGATTCCTCCACTATATCAACTTGATTCAAGTGTAACACTTACAGTGCTCACTGATTACTGACCGGCTGGTCTATTCACGATCTATACCTCACTGTTCAGGTGGTCAGGTCAATACCTGATTACAACAAATCATTTCCTGGACAGGAGTGATTGATTTGTGGTGCATGTTGATACCAGAAGGTTTAATACAATCCCGCTCTGGTCTAGACATGCACTTTTGCCTGGAGACATATACTTTATACCCAGTCAATTTTATCTGAGATTTACAAATAAAGAGATTTATTATTTTGTATTTTAAACACGTCTCAATAGGCTGATATTCAAGAACATTGCACTTCTCAATAAATATATGGTGTATAACTGATGTTAGGAATTTTCAATGGATAAGGGATAAGTTGTCTTACTAGGACAACCACTTTAAAAGTAAATTAAGCATTTTGGCCTGTTTGCACATATGCAGTTCATTTCTACTTAAAAACGTCTTTGCGTCACTTCTACAAAGTAAAGGGGAGTTACAGAAACCTATAATGACATTCAGCTACAAACCTTTACTTTGAAAACGGGGACAAAGTATGAACCAACTTATTATTGGGACTATTGCGGGTCGCAGCTGCTTGACTCCCAATACCCCTGCCTTCTCAGTCGGGCAAATTTAGAGAACTTAGGGTACTTTCACACTAGCATTAAACTTTTCCGGCATTGAGTTCCGTCCTCGGGGCTCAATACCGAAAAAAAAAAATGCTTCAGTTATATCCTAATGCATTCTGAATGGAGAGAAATCATTCAGTATGCATCAGGATGTATTCAGTTCAGTCACTGAACGGCGTTTTGGCCGGAGATAATATCGCAGCATGCTAGGTATTATCTCCGTCCAAAATTCCGGAACACATGCCGGAATGCCGGATCTGGCATTAATTTCCATTGCAATGCATTAAAAATACCGCAATGACGGATCCAGCGTTCCGGTCTGCGCATGCACAGACCTTTAAAAATGTGAAAAAAATAAATATCGGATCCATTTTGCCGCATGGGAAAACGGATACGGTATCGCAATGCATTTTTCTGACTGATCAGGCATTTTTCAGACCTGATGAGTCTGAAAAATGCCTGATCAGTCAGAAAAAATGACATGCGTTTGCATACAGTTTGCCTGAGAATGGCATCAGGTTTTGAAGCAATATACAACACTGGTCTGCAGTTACAGCTTCACAGCAGCTGGAGGACCGCAGGTAGGAACCCTCAAAAGGTTTGTCATTACACTGAGGCATGTTGAAGCAGCTTTTCTAATGAGTCAGTGGCCAAACTGATTTTCGAGGATAAAAATGTGAAAGTGCTGTAAGAGGGCGCAAGGTGCCGTCATGGACGGAAGATACGTGTCACCGAGGTTCCTGGCCTCGGTGAGGTGAGAGCCGGGTTTTATGTGTCAGCAGCAGCTAGTGCTGCTTGACATTGATAGTTAGTTTGGCTGCAAAGCCAATCCGGGCCGGCTCTTACTGGGAGTAGGCAAAGAGTTGGGTGGGTGCCTACTCCCCACGGTCCAGGCCGGACTTTGCCGGGCTTTTTAAAGGCAGCCACATCAGCAGGTGTGGCTGTGATTGTCCTGGAGCTGCTGCTAGTGTTGTGTTGCTCTCTGGGCTGGAAGGATGAGCTCAGCAAGGAGTCGTGCAGTCGTCCTGGAAGCCTGAAGGTGGATTATCCTGCGGCTGGGCCGACCGCCAGGTGCGAACGCGCACCTAAACATCTCACAGGTGATTGAACCTGGTTTTGGACTCTTTGGTTTTGCTTTTTTGTGTTTGCTGAGTGTGAATTAACACCAAGAGACTGTTTATCGTTTATTTTGTGCAAGTGTGAATAAAACACTGTTTATTGCACTTTCTGGACTTCTTGTTTTGCCTCTGTACTGCACCCGCACTGCTATCTACCAGAGCGACTCCCCACAGTGCTTAACTATTATTAGTTGTCATTACTGAAAGATGTAACCAGGCCTACAATATTGTTCTATAGTTATAGGTTGATTCTTCTGAGCTGGGTGTGAATGTGGGGTGCAGCATGGGTTGGGTTGATGGGTTATTGCAGAAGCAGTTCTCATCTGCCACCTACGTCTCCTACAGTTTTTCATTACACGTCATATTCTATGTTGTCTCTTGTATTTTGGCTGTTAGGACACTGTAAACCTCATTTATCTGAAGCTTGAGAAGGGATGGGTCTGGAATGAATCATGTTAAAGTGCAGGTTTATCTTGAGCTGAACGGTAACTTATAGAATTACTTATACGGGCATTACCTTTACAATTATTCCCCAAATGATGAGGAGCATTCTAAGGCCTCTTTCACACGGGCGTCATGTTTGACGCCCGGATAAGAGGCGGGTGCGTTGCGGGAATATGGGCGATTTTTCTGCGCGGGTGCAAACGTTTGTAATGCGTTTTGCACGCGCGTGAGAAAAATCGCCATGTTTGGTACCCAGACTCGAAGCCGGACTTCATCACTGAAGTCCGGTTTCGGGTAGAGTATTCTGGAGAATTTATTATTTTCCCTTATAACATGGTTATAAAGGGAAATAATAGCATTCTTAATAAAGAATGCTTAGTAAAATGAAGTGGAAGGGGTTAAAAATAATAAAAGTTAACTTACCTTAGCCACTTGATCGCTTAGTTGCGATCTCTCCTCTCTTTCCTGCATCAGCTGAAAACTAAAGGACCTGTGATGACGTCACATCACATGGTTCAATCACATGGTCCATCACCATGGTAAGATGGACCATGTGATTGGACCATGTGATGTGACGTCATCACAGGTCCTTTAGTTGTTAGCTGATGCTGGGAAAGAGAAGACAGATCGCAACTACGTGATCAAGTGGCTAAGGTAAGGCCTCTTTCACACTTGCGTTGTTAGGATCCGGCGTGCACTTCCGTCGCCGGAATGCACGCCGGATCCTGCACAACGCAAGTGAACTGAAAGCATTTGAAGACTGATCAGTCTTCAAAATGCTTTCAGTGTTACTATGGCAGCCAGGACGCTACTAGCGTCCTGGTTGCCATAGTAGCAGTGAGGAGCGGGGAGCGGCATACCACATTCCGTGCGGCTCCCGGGCGCTCTGAATGACGTCAGAGCGCCCGCGCGCATGGATCACGTGATCCGTGTGATCACGTGATCTATGCACTGGGGCGCCCTGACGTCATCCTAGAGCGTCCGGGAGCCGCACGGAATGTAGTATGCTGCTCCCCGCCTCCTGCTTACTATGGCAACCAGGACTTTAGCGTCCTGGCTGCCATAGTAACCATTGACAAAAGGTAAACGTCGGTTCCGGCAATGCGCGGAAGCGACGTTTAGCAAAGGCCGGATCCAGACTAATGCCCTTCAATGGGCGTTAATTCCGGATCCGGAGTTGCGGCATGTCTTCCGGATTTTTGGACGGAGACAAATCCGCAGCATGCTGCGCTTTTGTCAACGTCCAAAAAACGTTGACATACTGAACGGAAGACATCCTGATGCATCCTGAACGGATTTCTCTCCATTCAGGATGCATGGGGATAATCCTGATCAGTAGCTTTCCGTCCTAGAGACCCGAGGACGGATCTCTCGGACGAAAAGCTAAAACGCTAGTGTGAAAGAGGCCTAAGTTAACTTTTATTATTTTTAACCCCTTCCTCTTCATTTTACTATGCATTCTTTATTAAGAATGCTATTATTTCCCCTTATAACCATGTTATAAGGGAAAATAATAAAGATCTGGTCTCGTTGCTAAGCAACCATGCGGGAAAATCGCACTGCATCCGCACTTGCTTGCGGATGCTTGCGATTTTCCCGCAGCCCTATTTACTTCTATGGGGCCTGCGTTGCGTGAAAAACGCACAATATAGAGCATGCTGCGATTTTCACGCAACGCAGAAGTGATGCGTGAAAATCACCGCTCATGTGCACAGCCCCATAGAAATGAATGGGTCCGGATTCAGTGCGGGTGCAATGCGTCCTCCTCACACATTGCACCCGCACGGAAAACTCGCCCGTGTGAAAGGGGCCTAAGGCTACTTTCACACTAGCGCTAGAGGAACTGCCTGCCGGATACGGAAATCTGTGTGTAAACAGATACCATTTGTTTCCGGATCTGGATGTGGATCTGTTTGACAAATGCATTGAATACCAGATCCGTCTCTCCAGTGTCATCTGGAAAAAAGCATCCGGTATTTATCTTTTTCACATTTTTGAAGGTCTGCGCATGTGCAGACCGGAAAACCTGATCCATTTTTCCAGAACACTTGGTACCGGATCCGTCATTAATACATTTCAATGGAAATTAATGCCGGATCCGGCATTCCGGCAACTGTTCTGGAATTTTGGGCGGAGAAAATACCGCATGCTGCGGTATTTTCTACGGCCAAATACCATAACAGTGACTGAACTGAAGACATCCTGATGCATACTGAACGGAATGCTTTCTATTCGGAATGCATTAGGACAAAACTGAAGCTTTTTTTTCCGGTATTGAGCCCTGGTGACGGAACTCAATACCGGAAAACATTAACGCTAGTGTGAAAGTACCCTAACAATGGTGAAAGAAAACCCCAGGCAGGGTATATTTCCTGTACTCCATCATCAGACAAAGCCTGCTGCATCCCTGGCAGACTATGGCCTTTTCACACAGGCGTCATGTTTGACGCCCGGATAAGAGGCGGGTGCGTTGCGGGAAAATGCGCTTCATCACTGAAGTTCGGGTTTGGGTTGAGTATTCTGTAGATTTTATTATTTTCCCTTATAACATGGTTATAAGGGAAAATAATAGCATTCTCACTACAGAATGCTTAGTAAAATGTGCATTAAGGGCTTAAAAAAAAAAAAATGTACTCACCTTATCCACTTGATCGAGTAGTTGCGATCTCTTATTCATTCATTAGCTGTCGGCTAAAGGACCTGTGATGACGTCACTGAGCTCATCACATGGTCCAATCACATGGTCCATGGTGATGGACCATGTGATTGGATCATGTGATGTGACGTCACCACAGGTCCTTTAGCTGGCAGCTAATGAATGAAGAAGAGATCGCAACTACACGATCAAGTGGATAAGGTGAGTTTATCTTTTACATTTTTAACCCCTTAATGCACATTTTACTAAGCATTCTGTAGTGAGAATGCTATCATTTTCCCTTATAACCATGTTATAAGGGAAAATAATAAAATATACAGAATACTCAACCCAAACCCGAACTTCAGTGATGAAGTCCGGGTTCGGGTCTGGGTACCAAACATGCGGATTTTCCCACGCGCGTGTAAAACGCATTAAAACTCTTTGTACTTTATAACCATGTGCGGAAAAATCGCACTGCATCCGCACTTGATTGCGGATGCTTGCGATTTTCCCGCAGCCCTATTCACTTTTATGAGGCCTGCATTCTATAAACGCAGAATATAGAACATGCTGCGATTTTCACGCAACGCAAAAGTGATGCGGGAAAATCACTGCTCATGTGCAGTGCGCGGAAAACTCGCCCGTGTGAAAGGGGCCTATGGCCAGAACAGCAGTCCTGCTAATGGATTCTGTGTATTCCTCTGCATTTTCAGATCTCTAAATGGGAACAAATCACATTATTAAATGGAGTACATGAGAAATTTTCTGCATATGATGATTCATACATTATCGTCAGCAGGACCATGCTGCGGGCTCTATTTAAGCTAAATAGGACTGCACGGTTTAGTCAATCTGCATTGTTGATGGTCGCACATTATTGCAAGTGTTGCACAATCATTAACAATGCAGACCAACTAAACAGTGAGGTCCTAATTAGTTTAATTAGAGCCTGCTGTGGCTCTTATGGCCTGGTGGTACTTGCCCACAACTCGACCGCCCCATGTGCCATACACTTACATGTGAAACACATTGATTTAACACTTTTTACTTGTAAATGGCTCATGCACACGGCCGTTGCCTGTTTTGCGGTCTGCAAATTGTGGAACCGCAAAACATGGATACCCGGCCATGATAGAACAGTCCTATCCTTGTCCGTAACCTTCTATATTTTTGCTCGTGCCAGGGAACGGACATACAGATACAGACAGCATATGGTGTGTGGTCCACATTTTTAGCAGCCCCATTGAAGGGAATTGGTCCATATACGACCCTCGAAAAATGTGGATCAGTTGCGGACAAAAAAATACATTTGTGTACACAAAAGCCCTAAAAAAAATGCAATAGTGGTAAAAACACATGCATTTTTTATGTGTTTGTTTGCAAAGTGTTTTTCATTCAATGCAACATGTAAATCAGGCCCAAGCAATTTTATGGTGGTCAGTACTTGCATCAGTATTTGTAAGCCAAAATCAGTGTAACGAGGGGAGGCGACGTGTGCTTCCTGCGCAAGGAGAGGGGCAAGGACGTAGCCTGCGTCCTCGTCTCCATGGCAGCAGGGGAGTCGAGCACTGATAGTGATGATCGGTGCTCAGCTGAGTTTGGCTGTTGGGAGTCATGTGACGCTGGCCGCGTCATGTGACTCACCAGCCAGGCCTATTTAAACAGGCAGCCTGTTGGCAACAGGTTGCCTGTGATTAAGGCCTTTATACGCTCCTGTATTCCTGGCATTGTTTTCCTGTATCCTGACCTCGGCTCTGCTTGTTTGACCTCGCTCCTGCTCTTCTTCTGTTGCTTGTCGTAATCTCCTGGTACTGACTTCCAGCTTGTGTTTTGACTCGCTCTTGTTTGCTCCCTGGTTCTGACTTGACTTCCTGGTATTGACTTTGGTTAGTTTGACTTGCTTTGTGTTTGTTTGTCCTGTCTTTTGTTCTCCCGCACTTACTTGAGTTAGGGACTGCCGTCCAGTTGCGCCCAGTTATCTAGCACGGATCGTGCAAGTAGGTAGGGGAAGAGGCGTGGGTGGCAGTCAGGGGGGCACGCTTCCCTACCCCCCGTCCGTGACAACCAGGAGTGGAAACTACAAAGAGAAAGTAAAATAGATTGGTACCTCTTCTGTGTTTTCGACCCCTCCTGATTTTGGCTTACGAAGTCCTGGTTCAAGTCAGTGTTTGGTCATTGATTTGCATCAGTGATTTTGACTCAAAACCAGGAGTTATGCCTACACAGACTTAAGGTGTAATATACAAATTTGCACCTGTTTTTCATTTTTTTTTTTTGATCCGCACCAGGTTTTGGCTCACAATTAGGAGTGGATTAAGTGGCCTAAAAGGCCAGGGCTGTTCCACAAGCTTGGGCCCTACTCGAATAAAAAAAATGTATACTGCACAGTCAGTGGTGTAGCTATAATTTATAGGGCCCCATAGTGAAATAAGATGTGGCCACCCACCTGGTGTAAGAAAATTAAAACAGCAGCATAAGAAGCAATACTTAAAGGGGTATTCTGGTTGGTTGAAGGATCCCCTATCAATAGAATAGGGGATTAACTATTAGATTGGTGGGGGTCCTACTGCTGGAACCCCCACTGATTACAGTATTGGAGCGGACGCACGCATGACCAATTCGCCACTCAAGGGGGCTGCCGGGGTTCAGGGCTTCCGTTCTCGTTAACAGTGGGGGTTGCAGCGGTAGGCCCCTGTGGATAAGGGATAGCCTTTACCAACCATTACACCCTTTTAAAGGTATGTATAATACCAACATATTGTATATCAGAAAACTCAGATTGTAGCAAAATGCCACCATATTGTTATTCTCCACAAAGAGGTACAATGTTCTTGTACGTAATAGGGCATTCTCAACCTCCGGGCCCCATTGCATGTACTATGCCATGCCCATATGCACGTTATAATTCCCCCTTCAGCCCTAGTTCTAAAGACATATTTAGATGGACATTATATTCAACATTACAAAATATACAGGAGAATACGAGTCTACATATCTATTATATCCAGTGACATCTCTAATGTAGACATTCTCTTTCCTTATCTTCTCCATTCAGAGCAGACCGCCATGAGGACATCTTTCATCGACATCTCGTCTCTGCCGGTTTTGCCACACAGATATCTTAGGTTTCTCACTGTTCCATTACTCTCCCCCTTCTGGTGCCCCAACAGTTTTATCCTGCTGTTACCTGCAATACTGTGCCATTGAACTCCCTAGTGCCCCCATATACTACACTGCAGAAATAATAGTGCCATACAGATAGTCCCTGTTATGTGACGTTATCCCTTATCCACAGGAGAGGGGATAACTATTGGATCAGTGGTAGTCCTACTGCTGAATTCCCCATGATAATGAAAATGGGGGCCACGTACAACGTGGAGTCCCCCAAAAATGAACGGCTGTGCATGCCCCTATTCATTTCTGTAGGAATTTTGGAGATAGCCGAGCACTGTTGACACTTTGGGGAGAAATTGGTGAATGCAAGTCTGCATCCATTTCTCTGCATAGAGTTAATGCAGCGAGCGTAGAAGATGGGCGTGGAGGATGGGAGTTTTAGTTTTTGCCCTGAGGGTAGTAGGAGTACGCACAGTGCAATTCAAACTCTCTGGCTCTCCCTGGGGCCATGCAGTGACTGGAAAGCACACCATTTCTTCCCTCTGACACATTCTGATATTGGGGCTCCTGTCTTGTAGTGATTAGGATGCTCTTGATGTTGTGTTTTTGAAGGTTGCAAGGCAGGAGTGTGGAAGCAGTGACCGGTTCATGATGAAGAAGTCAGTAACCAGGCCAGTTCATATTATAAATAAGTCCTCTTTACTAAAGTGCAGGATAGCAGTACTAGTACATAGAACAGTAGCAAGGTACTATTCCATGTAGACCACAGTGCAATTCTTCCCGATTAGCAATGTATGGACAGCAGCAATAACGGGGATTGGAGTACTCCTTCTCTCTTTCTCTCTGCAGAACCTTAGGCATGCAATAACGTGGAGTACAGGTTTAAGATGCGGTTGGCCATACTGTCTCAAAATGTGGAAGGATGCACTCTCACAGCAGCAAAGTCTATCTCTGCCATAAAGGTGCACCATACCTTGCTGTCTGACTCTCATGCATGTCCTTGCAGAATTTGGAACTTCTAACTCTTTCTCTCTGGAGCACTTTTGATGGTACAGTAGCTTTTCTTGGCTGTATATGTCTCTGAGACAAACTTTCTCTGAGCTCAGGCCTATGTCTGAGGAAAATTCAGAAGTAGGTCCTCCTTATAGCACAGCTAGACTCTTACTCTGACTGACCATGGGCAGACTTAGGTCCATCTTCTGGCAACCCAAAGGGATGAGCCAAGGTTGTTAACTTTTGCTTCGCCATACAGTACTATTAGGTATACAACATCCAAATTTAGTACATTTCACTTAACAATATAACATTCCTTATTCTAGGGTACTGCATGAATAGGGATCATTGTGAGAGCTGGAGATGTTTTAACACTCAATTAGAAGTAGTAACTACAGGAATTTATCTATGAAATGTATTACCTTTTCTTGTAAAAATTATTTTTTAACAAGTTCCTGTAGCGTGGCCCCTGAAACACAAGATTCATACTTTACTGCTTCACGCTGCTCCAGTGGTCCATGCCCCCTCTGATCTTTCCATCTTTCAGTCCCGACACTGTTTACATCTGGCTGGCGATGTGCATGGTCACGGGCACTGCTCCAGTCATTGACTGGCTTGATGTGGCCACAAGCAGTAAGAAATGTACTTTCCGTGCCTGTAACAGTTACCCCAGGTGTCTACACTAGCATTCGCTTTGCGTCACGGCGAGAACTGCAAGGAACCGCACATATTCTACGCATGTGACGGTACAGGGCATGGATGGCTTTTTTTTGAGAAATAGGTCTGGCTAAGTTCCTTAAAGTGAGGCTGAGAGCATGACATCAGTTTCCAACTGGATCAGGCAATGGCGATTCATGTGCTGCAACAGAGCTGTGGTGCTCATGTTTGTGTTTGAGCATAACCTATTTTTATCTTACAGATCTTGCACACATTAGTGCTTTTGTCTGCCGGCACTGTGGATAAAAACTGCCCGACGGGACATACTCAAAAAGAGCTAGCAGCTGCCAAGCTTGGCTTAGGTCCTGCACGTTTTGTGTCTGCACCCACAATATCAACAGCATCTCCAGTTCTTGGGATGACTATAATAGAAGCAGAATTTGCCCTGGTGGTTTTGCCCATACATTGCCTCTGCTCTCTATTGCTGCTGCCACCACTGCCACTATCCTTCTCCTCAGATATCACTTTCTCCTCAACATCCAGCTCCCAGGTCCTGTCCAATACACAACATCATAGTCCTTACCCTTCCTGCTACTCTTATCAGACTGTGATATGTCATCATGGGCTCCTTGGTCCCCTTCCTGATTCACTACACTGTATTTGGCTCAAGTACCACTGCCGCCGGGGCTACCACTGCCCCTATCACCACCACCACCATGGCCAGAAGTGCCACTGCTACAACCAATTCAACTGTTCTCAAACAACTCAGCAGGTAGATGCTTTTGAGTGTCTTAACAGCACGTGGGGGTTTGTTTTTCCTTTGTAGGAAAAAAGAAGGTGCCCCACTAGCAGGTGACAGTGAAGGCAGGGATGATGCAACTGAAAGGTGTTTCTGGGGCTGCAAGGGGGAGATGCTGAAGGAATGCTGTGACCCCTGGCTCCAAGGAATTATGTCAGATTTAGAGGTAACCTGACTAAGAGGATGGATAAGCTATCCATTCCACAATGTCATCCTCTTTGTCCTCAATAATAATGTTATGCCCATCAAAAGTGAGGGGTAACTGTGGCTTGCTGCCACTACTACTGGCCAGACGTGTGGTGCGAATAATGCTGATACTGCTATTTGCACTACTACAGCCACCCACATTCTGTATCTCAGATGACAAGACGCGGGTGTTTCCTTTTTCCACTCTTCCGTTTACCAGACATTTTATTAAGGTGTCACAGGTTTTGTACACAGATTATTAAACAGTACTAGCAAAATTGCAAGTATTTTTTCTGTAGTTTACAGACAGATATGCAATTAAAGGTCTTCCCTTTCTGGAAACACACTGCAAACTGGTATTGACTATTTACAATTGTAATACTATAAGTGGAATGAAACTATTATACTGTATAAATGCTGCTATTGCAGCACAAGGCCTAACTGCCATATAAATGCTGCTGTTGCAGCATACTGTGTTCACTAGAACTACAGGTATCTTGACAAAATACAATGCTTTAACTTTTAACTGTAACATAAATGCTGGAATTGCGGCACAATGTGTTCACTAAAATAGTGGGTATCTTGACATAATTCAATGCGTTAATGTTAACTGACCTATAAATGCCATTATTGCACCACAATGCATTCACTAAAACTGTGAATATCTTGGTGCTATACAGTGTCATTACAATGCGCAATACAATGCGCTACTTTGCTTTTGCTTGGCCCTGTGAAAGCAGTGAGGGAGAAGCTAGTCACAGAAAGGAACAGAGCTTGGGAACAACAAGAGCAATGGTGAGGCTCTCATTGCACCAAAAGCCTAATTTGCATATTTTAAAAAAGTATCCTAACTCGGGAACGGAGCCTCGGACCAACAAAACAAAAACAGCGTTTTAATCAGATAAATCACAGCTATGTGCCTAAGCAAACAGTTTGACAGGGAGGTCGCTGGTGACAAATTCCTTTCAGTCAAGAGTGAATAGAGAGAAGGTGATTTTACATCAAATATGTCAAGAGCAGTCAAGAAAAATGTATGAGTTTGAATTACTAATTCCCAAAGGACTGCACTAGGAGCTAGAAATATTTATCTTCTTACAATACACCTAGTACTTTTCCTATTGTTTTTACTACTTCTTTATACTCATTCTCTAACACCTCCAGCACTACTTTCACCACCACAACTGCCACCACCCCAGATTTCATACTTTTAATTAAATAATCTTTTTTCATCTATTTTCTATCACCTACAATCCCTTTTATGTAAAATAATAGTGTCTGAGGTTGGGAGGTGGATGGTTGTGTCTATACAGGAAAAAAATACCAATAGTAGCGGAATGTATGATGTTGCACCACAAAAACTATCCAAAGCAATCTAATAATGAGCCTGGGGCAATTTTCTATGGATGAAACGTGTCAGGGACAATTTTGTGATATTTCTTAGCTCTCTCTGCCTCTAGGGAAATAATCCTTTGGCAAGGACGTCCTCGACAATACGGAAAGGTTCTGCACAGGGCCGCCTTTCTATTTAGGAGGCAATTAGGGTGTAGTAGTCCTGGCAGGGCCCCATTAAAACAGTTTTTATATACATATTCCGCAACTGGAGGACTTCAAGCAACTTCCACAAACCAGTAAGACCAATCCAGTTTATTACTGGCAGACTTTTGTTAGTTTGGGCTTCAGAATTGTGCAGTCACACACCAAAGTATACATACTTTATGCACATAGATGTATTGTTTTGGATCTGTGGCATGTTCTGTTTGGTGTGCACACTCGGTATTGTATACCGTGCCTGTGATTACTATTTTTAGACTGCTATTCGAATAGAAGTTACGTTTTTTTATTTAAACTACCTCCTTTTTAAATGTCACTAGTGACAGATTCCCTTGAATGCAATGCTGCAAAAGTCCTGTTTGGGTTGTGATTCTGTTTGAAATATTGTGATAATGAATGTATTGATATTGTGAGTGTATTCCGAGATCCTTTCCTGTAAGCTCCTGGTTGTCTTTTGTTTCTGACATTGGCACTGATGTACACCCTCATTGTTGCATGTGAACACTTCCTTGATTTGATTTTGGAAATTGTTAACTATTTATAAGAAAAATGGTGGCCTTACAATTATCGCATGTGCTGCGTCATTATAACCTTTCAAAGTTAACCATGTAGTTAGAGTTGGTTGTTTTTTTAGAAAATATTCATGCATTTGTTTGTTTTTCATCACTGATAATGATAGACATGTATTAAAAATTCTAAACTCATGCATATTTAAAAGAAATTTATGCATTACATCAGGGTTTTAAATGCCTTTTTTTCCTGGATATGAAATTCTAATGCATAATAGCATCCTGATTGGTCAGTGCGGTTACTTCAATACATTATTCAACTATAACTTGTGTACCTAGTAATGCATGCCAAATACTGTAGGCTAATCGAATTCTTTATTGGAAGGGAATGCCTAAAGCCACTGATTTCAGGAAACTTGCCAATAACTATATTTATATGGAGATTTCCAGATTTTTTCCCAATCGCAGTAGTTATCATCATGATGGATTTCAGCATGTCAGTCTTATGTTCTGATGGGAGATAAGCCATTGCAGAAGTGTCCGGCCAGCCGAGCTGCACATGTTATCGAAGAAATAGCTGTTTTAGGTGTATGGCGACCTTTATTTTTTGATCTAGTGTAAAACTTTGTATGTAGTTTTAAAGAATAGGATGACAAGGTTTAATCTGCTTTCAATAATGTATGTGTTGCTGAAGGTTTGTACTGTTTGTTTTATGAGATAAGTGGAAATACAGGTTTGGGTACTTTCACACTAGCGGCAAGGAACTCCAGCTCACAATGTAGTTAGAAAAGCTAACATAATTGGATTACATAACAGCGCTAGACTCAAAGCTTCTCAAGTGCAGTTAAAGAGGATAGAACAAGACTTGCAAAATTGAAAATGACTCTTGCCTAGCCCTTTGTATTTTCGTACATAATAAATATAAATTTATCGTACCCTATGTACTTTATTATTAACGTTCCATCATTTGCTCTGTGATTAAGTAAATTGTATATTTGCTTGTCTGTATCAAGATTCAGAAAGACACGGCTTTATTCAATGATGTAATTTCCTCTTCATTGCATTGATCATAGCTAGTGCAGACTTTGAGTGCCCCCTAGCAGTCACTCACATGTATTTTCATTGTTAGTAAAGAGCTGTAAACCAAAGAAGGGACTTGTGATTACTAATGGTGCTCTGACTGGCACTGTTATAGTGGAGCACTGTCTGACTGGCACTGTTATAGCAGAGCACTGTGTGACTGGCACTGGTATAGCTGAGCACTGTGTGACTGGCACTGTTATAATGGTGCACTGAGTGATTGGTACTGTTATAGCGGAGCACTGTGTGACTGGCACTGTTATAGCAAAGCACTGTGTGACTGGCACTGTTATAGCGGAGTACTGTGTGACTGGCACTGTTATAGCGGAGCACTGTGTAACTGGCACTGTTATAGCAGAGCACTGTGTGACTGGCACTGTTATAGCAGAGCACTGTGTGACTGGCACTGTTATAGCGGAGCACTGTGTAATTGGTACTGTTATAGCAGAGCACTGTTTAACTGGCACTGTTATAGCAGAGCACTGTGTGACTGGCACTGTTATAGCGGAGTACTGTGTGACTGGCACTGTTATAATGGTGCACTGTCTGACTGGCACTGTTATAGTAGAGCACTGTGTGACTGGAACTGTTATAGCGGAGCACTGTGTAACTGGTACTGTTATAGCAGAGCACTGTGTGACTGGCACTGGTATAGCGGAGCACTGTGTGACTGGCACTGTTATAATGGTGCACTGTGTGATTGGTACTGTTATAGCGGAGCACTGTGTGACTGGCACTGTTATAGCAAAGCACTGTGTGACTGGCACTGTTATAGCGGAGTACTGTGTGACTGGCACTGTTATAGCTGTCACGGCCGGGGCGTGGGGAAAACGCCCCGCCGTGCAATTTCCATGGCTGTCGGGCCAAAAAGGGCTAAAAACAGGGAGAAGGGAACCGCGGACTAACACGTCCCTATCGCTGGCCCTGGTCTCCTAACTGTATGGGCCGACCCCGAAGGTAGGAGGGCCCATACGACAGGAACCTGTAGCCCTGCTAATCCCTGTTTCACCCTGGATAAAACAGGGCAGAGACCACCTGCTCACCCAGGGACACGGATGAGCAGGAGTCTCCAGAGGCCCCTCTGCAGCCGGGATCCTGACAGTGTGCAGCAGAACAACAGGTGAGCATAAACAACAGACTCTTACCTGCCGCACGGCAGAAGTGAAAGCGGATCCAAACCCTCCATGGATCCCATGCGGAGGTCTACTGCATGGGAACGGATCCAGGCCAGACAGCACACCGTCAGGTAGGTACCACACCCCTCCGGGTGGGCAGGCCCCTTCCGGAGCATCACACAGTGAATAAACCCACACATACCCAACCATACAGCTACACCAGGTGGGGATGGGGAACACAGACACACACTGAGGAAGGGAAACAGCAAAGAAAACAATAAGCATACAATATAACAAATAAGGGTGGCTCACACAGACATACAGGTGGGAAGAGACACACTCCAGCCATGCTCCCACCATGGCTGGACAAACAACACTGACCTCAGGCTCCACACACTGATATTTAAGGAGGCCTGAGGCCACACCCACCATACAGAGCAGCCACACCTTAACCCCGTGAACGCCACACAAAACACAGTGCAAACAGGGGAAAAAACCACATGCAAAAATAATCACCTGCGGCAACACCTCGCCGCCGGCAACTGCATGTGGAACAGAGCCACGACTCCGAACCCGGGTCGTGACAATAGCGGAGCACTGTGTAACTGGCACTGTTATAGCAGAGCACTGTGTGACTGGCACTGTTATAGCAGAGCACTGTGTGACTGGCACTGTTATAGCGGAGCACTGTGTAATTGGTACTGTTATAGCAGAGCACTGTTTAACTGGCACTGTTATAGCAGAGCACTGTGTGACTGGCACTGTTATAGCAGAGTACTGTGTGACTGGCACTGTTATAGCGGAGCACTGTGTGACTGGCACTGTTATAGCAGAGCACTGTGTGACTGGCACTGTTATAGCGGAGTACTGTTTGACTGGCACTGCTATAGCGGAGCACTGTGTGACTGGCACTGTTATTATGGTGCACTGTGTGATTGGTACTGTTATAGCGGAGCACTGTGTAACTGGCACTGTTATAGCAGAGCACTGTGTGACTGGCACTGTTATAGCAGAGCACTGTGTGACTGGCACTGTTATAGCAGAGCACTGTGTGACTGGCACTGTTATGGCACTGTTAGGCCCCTTTCACGCGGGTGAAATGCGTGACGTGAACGCATTGCACCCGCACTGAATCCGGACCCATTCACTTCAATGGGGCTGTGCAGATGAGCGGTGCTTTTCACGCATCACTTGTGCGTTGCGTGAAAATCGCAGCAGGTTCTATATTCTGCGTTTTTCACGCAGTGTAGGCCCCATTGAAATGAACTGGGCTGCGTGAAAATTGCTAGTATTCACCAGCAGTTGCGGATGCGGTGCGATTTTCACAGATGGTTGCTAGGAGACGATAGGGATGAGCAACCCCATTAAAGTCTATTTACTGTATTATTTTCCCTTAAAACTGGATTCTTCTATCTTCATTCAGCAGGACCTACGCTGATGTCACCGCGCTCACCATGACGTCATCAATGGTCCTTTTGCAGGTCCTGAAAGAAGAACAAAGAAGGCGATGCCGGCTGCGCGATCAAGTGGATGAGGTGAGTTAATTTTTTTTATTTTTTAGCCCCTCAAGTCACATTTTAGTAAGCATTCTGTATTAAGAATGCTATTATTTTCCTTTATAACCATGTTATATGGCAGGGGTGGCCAACCCGCGGCTCGTGAGCCGCATGTGGCTCCTTGCGCCTTCATTTGTGTCTCGCAGGGAAGCGGTGCGGCCAGTTCTACTCTCCTCTCTGCAGCTAGGAAAATCATAATCTGCAGCAGCAGCGCTTCACTTATGTGCTGCCTGCTGCAGACAGTAACAGACGGCCTGGGTCCCATCGGTTCCACCCCCATCAGCTATGGAAGAGTGAGGACTCAGAGCGGAGCAGGGCATTTGACTCACTCGCTACCAGCCGGCCGGAGGCGAAGTAGTTGCTCGCTTATCCCGGCTGCTGATGTGCCCGCCCCATTCCATGTGTGACCTAACTAATGCTCGCCCCCTCTTCTCACTGGTCTCTGTACCATCATCAAACCGCAAGCTTAGTCTGTGGGCGACAAGTGGCACTGGCGTCTGGCAAGTGTACAAGAAAACAGCAAGGAAGGAGGACTTTCTACCACAGCAGCCAAAGTGAGCAGCAGCCAAAGCTCCAGTAAATTTGAATGAATAATGATGGGCAGCAGGGCAGGGCAGTGGGCACTGAATCAGAGCAGCCAGTGGCAGAGAGACTCATGAGGCCAGCAGCAGCGATTTTAGTCAGATTACAGCCACTCTGCTGCTTTGGCTCTAATCTGACTAAAATGGCTGCTGCTGGCCTCAGTTTCTCTGCCACTGCTGCTCTGCCTATTTTTTCACAGGTGCCACTGCCCAGCACACCAAGTGTGTATGAGCATATGGGCGGTCGTCTAAGCATGGACAGTCATCTGAGCATAAGGTGGTCATCTGAGCATGGGGCGGTCATCTGAGCATGGGGCGGTCATCTGAGCATAAGGCGGTCATCTGAGCATGGGGCGGTTATCTGAGCATAAGGCGGTCATCTGAGCATGGGGCGGTCATCTGAGCATGGACCGGTCATCTGAGCATAAGGCGGTCATCTGGGCATGGGGCGGTCATCTGAGAAATTTTAAAACACCATGTGAAAAACAAAGATTGCCAGAAGTCTTACTAAGGCTGTCTACACAACAGGTAGGAAAGGTGGTTTAAATACACTTTTAAATGTTTGAAAACTCAATTGCAGTAATACTGTCGTGTGCACGCATATTTGTGTAAATGTATAGCTTGTGGCTCCTGGCAGTCATACGTTTTTTTTTTCTGACAGAGTAGAGAAGGCTTTCAATGGCTCACCCCTTAGTATACACGGAATAGTTGCTCAATCCCCTTGGGCTATACACCTTGCCCAAAATGTAAATATAGTAAAGGGAAAATGGAGTGTGGGGATGGCACTCTTATATTCTGGCCAAAAATATGGAAAAAATTCTGGATGATAGGAAAAAATATTTATTAATTTGTAATACAAATTTAAAACTGTTGCAATAATAAATAACAATATATTAAAATGGTTGATGTGTCCACCAATATACAGATGTCTCTTAATGGTAGACACTCTGCTGTATATAGAATATGTAGATTATCTGCAGATGTCTTACAATCACAGGAGTCTGTACCTTAATACATCAATTTGATAATATAAGATATTTAAAAAACATTAAAAAAAAAAAATTATTCCGATATGTCAATGTTCCTGAAGATGGTGGTTAACAGTGTCCCTCGTTTTCTTGAGGTTACACTTAAAGTCAATTTCACTCAAACCTGTTGTTTTTGTATAATAAAATTCAGTTTTTCTTTTCAAATGTTTCCAAATAGTAAAAATGTGTCCCCACAAGGTAAGTTCACCTATTGTTACAGATAAATCGTTTCCATTTTTCTTTTGTCTAGGAATCAATAGTATTTGGTATTCACAGGTTTCTGTAAATATCTGATCCTGTAACAGTAAAGGTGCTGTACTGGCTACGTTACCACTTGTCGGGCGACTATGCGTGCGATGTCTCTCACGTGGCTGTGGCGTGGATTCCGGTTCCCCAATTCCCGCGGTGTAGTAGCTGTTACTTGTATTACCCGCGGCGTCCCGCGTGTTACGGGGATTGGAAGATTAGTTTCTTGAAGACTGAGCACTCAGTGAAATGACAGTGTTCCGTCTACTTTGACTTTATTTCCGATGCTGGTTCCTCGCAAACGCTCTTCGGGAAATACGGTCCCTTCCTCAGTGGGTTGCCAGCATCCATAATTCTGTGCTTTTTATAGAGGCTTCAATTTAGGGTGTCATGCCATGGAGGGAAAGCAGAGTTAGCAGAAGCTCTGGCACCAGAACCAGACATCAGAGCTACACGGCTCTCTTTACAGTACAGTGACTAACTGTGCGCGAGATTACAAGCGGCTTCAGAAGATAAAAAACCCGAAGTGCAGTGAATAAATTAAGAGAGGTGCGGCACTGGGATCCAGGATTCGGGGAGGGGCTTGGCACAAAACGGCAGAGGGACAGCCCCTTGGGCACAAAGGTACTGGTAATTTGCATATCTACAAAATCGCTTTTTTGCAATAAATACGATAAACCACAGGTGGGGTTAACAATAGTACAGTTTTAATTTTTATTTAGTGTGCGTTGGAAGAGGGGTAGTCTTATACGGCGAGTATAGCCCGAACCCTATATTTTAAATGAAAAGTTAAGGATTATATCAGGAAATATTTTGAAATAAAAACCTCTACTGTCTCTTCACAAGTAGTTTAGGTCTGTTTCAAAGCATATTTGAGGAGTATATTGCTTGGTGAAATCTCTCAGACCTGTAAAAAATATTGTATGAAGGGCTAAAAAATGTGTCCCAGAAGGAGATTTTATAAATTGGCTACGCTACTAATGAACAATATAATGAATGGATTCAAAATAAGGACTTCTTGATTAATAAGGCCTTAGTCTTGTTGTTAAATGTCTAAGGTCACCAACAGTTGGAGCGATAATTAAATCAAGGAATGAGAAACTCTGTAATGACGCAAGTAGTATTAACTAGGGTTGAGCGAACTTGTATTTTAAGTTCGGCGTCCAAAGTTCGGGTTCGGGTTATCTTAGAATCCCATTATGGATTCGCTACTACGGACATAACGGAATTTGGAATCCAAGTTCGCGCAACCGTCACTTTACCCAAAACAAGGGGACACGCATGAAAATTTCTTTAGAATCAAACATACATTGTTACAAAAATTCGGCAAAACAGGTGAAAGCCATGACATGAGACTTCCCCACCAACCGTGATATCCTGGTATCCTTTATCATATCTATGTAAGATGCAAGTGCACTTACAAACCCTAACTGTCACAAAATAGTCTCAATGCACATACTTAATGATAATACATATCTATATAAAGTGCACACGACTATGTCAAGTGACAGAGGCAGCCAAGGCTATTGAATCTAATCCATGTACCTGGAAAACACCAAACAAAGGATCCAGACGTCTGGTCAGAGAAGGAACCCACCCCAACGCACGTTTCGCTCCGCTTTATTCTTCTTCTCCACACAAAGCACCGGAGCTCCGTCCCTTTTGTCACATGATCATTATACCAGGCCCTTTACCACCTCTTATCCAATCCAGTACTGAGCCACGCCCCCTGCACTGATCACATGACAGTGACATCACCCCAGGTCGTTAGTGTTGTCCAAGGTTCGGGTTCATCGGAGAATCCCCTTATGGATTCAAAATTCCATTATAGTCCGTGGTAACGGAATCCATAACGGGATTCTTCGATAACCCCAACCCGAACTTTGGACGCCAAACTTAAAATACAAGCTCGCTCAACCCTAGTATTAACCCCTTAAGGATCGGGCTCATTTTCACCTTAAGGACCAGGCCAATTTTTGCAAATCTGACCTGTGTCACTTTATGTGTGAATAACTTTAAAACACTTTTACTTATCCCGGCCATTCTGAGTTTTTTTTGTCACATATTGTACTTCATGACACTGATAAAATGGAGTAAAAAAAATATCATTTTTATTTATAAAAAATATACCAAACTTACCGAAAATGTGGAAAAATTAGCAAATTTCAATTTTCTACTTTTATAATAGATAGTAATAACTCCAAAAATAGTTATTACTTTACATTCCCCATATGTCTACTTCATGTTTGGATCATTTTTTGAATGCCATTTTATTTTTTGGGGACGTTAGAAGGCTTAGAAGTTTAGAAGCAAATCTTGAAATTTCCAAAACCCACTTTTTAAGGACCAGTTCAAGTCTGAAGTCACTTTGTGAGGCTTACATAATAGAAACTGTAGCGGATATACAATATTTCCTGGTTACCTCCACTTATAATCCAAGTGGGACTCAGGAACAAGGCAAGCGTAAGTTCATCAGCAAGGCGTCCAACAGAGAAAGTAATGTAGCAATATCCCAACAGCAATCCCAATCACTGGACGACACACATTTTCAAGGGGTAGAACTGGACACTTTAATGACAGCCAGCACTCACAATTTATACAATTCCACAGAGGCACACCCCCTCTGCCTGGGATACAGTTAACTCAGACAATGGACTAACCTAATATACATACACAGTTCTGGTGGTCTAACATTATAAAGCAATCAAACAGACCCCCCCCCCCCCCAATGTCTTAATTGAAGAATAGGAAGAGAGGAGACACATGTGATGGGATTATCTCCTGAGTGTATCAGAGGGTGATCTACTCCTCTACCCCGGAGTCAGCTACTTAATCCCATCACTAGCACAACAGAACATAGGGACAAATGAACCAACACCTTCTTTGGGAGCCTCAGTGCAGAGTTAACCCTTCTTGTATTGGTGGGGTCACCCCTGCACTTTCAATGGACAACAGGAACGATATGGCCTATAAAGTCCACACATAAATTAGGGCTCACTGTTCCTTGTAACCCCCAAGAGGTATGAGGGGGTCTCCGCGGGGTTCGCCGGCTTGCGTATCCGTTTTTAGTTCCTGACGATTGTTGGCAAAACACCGCTGTTCGGGCGTAAGATGGCCGCGAACACGTGTAAAACATCCGAAATGGGGGCCACCTATACTTAACCCACAGGATTCGGGCTAATCCACACGAACGGCTAAACCAACTGAACTGATGTTAGAAGGACAGCCCAGGGTCTTCCGCTACACTGCTCTCCCTTGCCCACAAGCCGGCATACACAGCCTGATCCAACACGGATCGGCTTGGGGATGTCCGGGGGCTCACGGATCATTTTTCCAGGTCCGTTTGTCTTGACAACCCGTCCGCATTTCCATTCTGCTTACCCGGCCGGTACTGAATATCAAAATCAAAGGGCTGCTGCGCCAAGCTCCAGCGCAGCAGCCTAGCATTGTCCCCAGCCACCCGGTTTAGCCATACCAGTGGGTTGTGATCCGTGAGCAAGGAAAAGGGCTGTCCGTACAGATAGGGCTGCAGTTTCTTTAAAGCCCACACCACAGCCAGGCATTCTTTTTCGATGGTGGCGTAGCTTACTTCTCGAGGTAACAGTTTGCGACTGATGTAAGCCACGGGATGTTCTCCGCCATCAGCCCCAACTTGGCTCAGTACTGCCCCCAATCCAAACATAGAAGCGCCTGTGTGAGCAAGAAATCGTTTAGTTGGATTGGGAGCTGCCAAGACAGGGGCATTTATCAGTGCCTTTTTCAGATGTTGGAATGCCTGCTCACACTCCGGGGACCAGATTACTTGGCGGGGCAGATTTTTCTGGGTCAGGTCAGTGAGGGGTTTTGCTAGGGCACTATAGTTAGGGACAAACTTTCTGTAATACCCTGAGGTCCCCAGGAACGCTAAAACTTGGGTCTTAATTTTAGGGGTGGGCCACTGGGCTACGGCCTCTACTTTGGCGGGTTCGGGTTTTTGCTTGCCGCACCCCACTCTATGTCCCAGGTACTGTACCTCAGCCATCCCTATACTACACTTGGCTGGTTTCAGGGTCAAACCAGCTTCTCTAATCCTGTCCAGTACAGCTCCTATATGGGCCAAGTGTTCCTGCCACGTATTGCTAAAAATAGCAATATCGTCCAGGTAGGCACATGTATAGTCCTGGAACCCATCCAGGAGTCGGTCCACCATCCTCTGGAAAGTTGCTGGGGCGTTTTTCATCCCAAATGGCATGACCTTAAACTGGTACAAGCCAAATGGGGTGACAAAGGCCGACTTCGGGATGGCGTCTGGGGCCAGGGGAATTTGCCAATATCCTTTACATAGGTCAATGGTAGTGAGGTATTGGCCCCTGGCCATCCCGTCTAGCAGTTCGTCTATCCGTGGCATAGGATAAGCATCAGACACGGTTTTCTCGTTCAATCTCCTGTAGTCCAGGCAGAAGCGAGTTGTGCCATCTCGTTTCGGCACGAGGACCATAGGAGAAGCCCATGGACTATCTGAGGGCTCAATCACCCCCAGTTGGAGCATCTCATTGATCTCCTTGCGCATGTTCTCCCTCACCGCTTCTGGGATGCGGTAGGGGGTCTGGCGCATGGGTAGTTGCCCTGGGGTCTCGACTCGGTGAGTGGCCAGAGGGGTGTATCCAGGTATATTAGAGAACGTGTCTTGTTTCTCCTTTAATAGCTGCTGGGCCTCGATCCGCTCCTGTGAGCTCAGCCGGTCTCCCAGTACAACCTCTCCTAGATCCCCAGACAGCTGCCCATCTCCCAGTAAATCGGGCAGTGGTAAGCTGTCAAAATCTTCAGAATTGGGCGCACATATGCGGTCACTTCCTCGGCGCGCTCCTGGTAGGGCTTCATCATGTTCACATGGAGCATGCGTCGTCCTTCGTTCCCGGCGCAGGGACCTATGATATAGGTGGTATCACATCTCTGTTCCACCACCTTATATGATCCCTGCCAGGCGGCCTGTAACTTGTCATGTCGGACTGGTTTTAAAATGAGCACTTTCTGCCCGACCAGAAAACTACGGTCCCTGGCTCCCTGATCATACCACGTGCGCTGGCGAGTCTGTGCCGCCTGGAGGTTTTCCCTTACCGTCTTAGTCAATGCTTCCAGGCGGTCTCGGAAGGCCAGCACGTATGGTATGATGGGAGTGCCATCTGTGCTCCGGTCTCCCTCCCAATGCTCTCTAATAAGATCCAAGGGACCTCTGACCCTTCTCCCAAATAGTAGTTCAAACGGGGAGAACCCTGTGGATTCCTGGGGCACCTCCCGATATGCAAACAGGAGATGCGGTAGGAATCGCTCCCAGTCCTTGTGGGTCTCTGCGAAGGTTCGGAGCATTTGCTTCAAGGTACCATTGAACCGTTCGCAGAGTCCATTAGTCTGGGGGTGGTAAGGGGCACTGATAATCGGCTTAATGCCACAGATCCTCCAGAGGTGTTGGGTGAACTCTGCGGTAAATTGGGTACCCTGATCCGAGATAATCTCCCTGGGTAATCCCATCCGAGAGAATATTCGCATGAGGGCATCCGCGACCGTTTCGGCGTGAATATTAGTTAGAGCCACTGCCTCGGGATATCTAGTGGCATAATCTACGACTGTTAGGATATACCTTTTACCTGACGGGCTAGCTTTCTGGAGGGGGCCTATCAGATCTACCGCTATTCGGCTAAAGGGTTCCTCAATTATGGGTAAGGGATGGAGCTTCGCCTTCCTTCGGTCTCCCCTTTTCCCTACCCTCTGGCAGGTATCGCACGTAGTGCAATATCGGCGTACTTCCTGGCTGATCCCTGGCCAGAAGAAATTTTGGGTCAGCCTGTACCTAGTGCGACTGACCCCCAGATGCCCGGATAGCAGAATATCGTGTTCTATCCGGAGTAACTCCGCTCGGTACCGCCGCGGCACCACTAGCTGCCTCATCACTATCGGGTCCGATCCCACAATCTGCTTGGCTGTTTCCCTGTATAACAGCTGCTTATCCCAGACAAATCTCTCTTCCTCCCCCCAGGGTGAGTCCGTGCCAACCTTATCCCTATATACTTGAAGCGTAGGATCTGTTATTAGTTCAGCTGAAAATTCATCAGGTGGGGCCCAGGGAACACATTCTAAGGAAGGGGGAGGATCTCTTACCTGGCCCTCCGGCAGTGTGTTGTAGTCCTGGGTGCGGGATTGTTGTCGGGTGACCACAGGGTGTGCTTCTCCTGTGGGGGTTGTCGGGGGCTCAAAAGCCGATGTGAGTCTTCCCAGATCGTTCCCCAATAATACCTCCGCCGGTAACTGTGGCATCAACCCCACCTCCACATGTCCTGACCCCGCTCCCCAATGCAAATGTACCCTTGCTGTAGGTAGCCGTTATACTGCTCCCCCGGCTACCCTGACGGCTATAGTTTTACTTAGTTTGGCTTGATCGGAAACCAGGTGGCTCTGTACCAGAGTGATAGTAGCGCCCGAGTCCCGTAGCCCTTGGACTGCTTTACCCTCCAGGTATACGGTCTGTCTGTGGTGCTGGAGATTATCCGTATTGGCCTGGACAGGATCGGCCTCGTGTAGTACCTCCCATTGTTCCGTGGTGGTAATAGGCACGGCTGAACCGTATGGTGTGGCCAACAAGTCCTGGTAGTGGTGGGCTGTGGCTGTTCTTGGTGGCGGGGGGCCTGGACGTATCCAGGTGGGACGGTCCCTCAGCTGCGGGCATTTTCTTTTATAATGCCCCCACTTCTGGCAGTGATGGCAGGGCCCAGCAGTGGGTTGACGGAACCGCGGCTGGGCAGCGGGTGGTGGTGGTGGTGGCAGGGGCCTTGGTGGAGCTGGGGTGTATGTGGTTCCCCCAAAGGTTTTAAATGTGACTTTTGGAGCTGTAGGTTTTTGTTGCCTGTGTGCGTCTAGATACTCATCTGCCTTTCTGGCAGCTTCGGTGAGGGATGTAGGATTTCTGTCCCTTTCCCATTCCTGGACCTCGCCGGTTACTCCCTCATAGAACTGCTCCATTAGCATCATCTGAATTACATCCTCCATGGACCGTGCCTTGCTAGCTTGCACCCACCTGAGGGCTGCCCTTTGTAGTCTGCATGCCCACTCTGCGTGTGAGTCTTTGTCCACCTTCTTTAGATCTCTGAATCTCCGCCGGTATGCTTCCGGTGTTATAGCATACCTGGCTAGTATAATTTCTTTTACTTTGCTGTAATTCCGTATTTCCTCATTAGGTACAGTACGGTATGCCTCTGCTGCCCTCCCAGTTAACTTTCCGGCCAAAATGGGTACCCAGTCTTCTGCACTGATTTTATGTAGTGCACACAGTCTCTCAAAGTCTTGCAGGAAAGCGTCTATGTCTTCCTCTGCCTCCACATATGTTTTAAAAGCCTGGTATGGTATCTTAGGCTTACCTTCTGGTGGTACATTCCTTGCGGAGCTGTGTTCTTGAACTGCTGTCGTCTGTCTCCTTAAAATGAATTCTTGGACCTCTGTCATAGTTTTTGAAATAATTTCCTCTGAGGGGTTTTCCCATAAAAAGACAGCCTGAATCGAACCTGCCTCTGGAACTCCATCTGTTCCTGTGTTTCCCCTTGATCCCTCTGTTCAGGAACCGAATCGCCATCCATTCCGTATTCTGCCATGAGTTCCGTAATAAGTACTGCTTTCTTCTTGTTGCTGGTTTGTATACCCCTTGCCTCTAGGAGGTCCTTTAGCGTGGAGCGTTTCAGCGTGGTAAAATCAATCTCCATCCGTACTCCATTTATGCTTGTTCCTCTGTGAGTCTGGATCCCAGCGCTGCCAACCAATGTAGCGGATATACAATATTTCCTGGTTACCTCCGCTTATAATCCAAGTGGGACTCAGGAACAAGGCAAGCGTAAGTTCATCAGCAAGGCGTCCAACAGAGAAAGTAATGTAGCAATATCCCAACAGCAATCCCAATCACTGGACGACACACAGTTTCAAGGGGTAGAACTGGACACTTTAATGACAGCCAGCACTCACAATTTATACAATTCCACAGGCCAGAGGCACACCCCCTCTGCCTGGGATACAGTTAACTCAGACAATGGACTAACCTAATATACATACACAGTTCTGGTGGTCTAACATTATAACGCAATCAAACAGACACCCCCCCCCCATGTCTTAATTGAAGAATAGGAAGAGAGGAGACACATGTGATGCGATTATCTCCTGAGTGTATCAGAGGGTGATCTACTCCTCTACCCCGGAGTCAGCTACTTAATCCCATCACTAGCACAACAGAACATAGGGACAAATGAACCAACACCTTCCTTGGGAGCCTCAGTGCAGAGTTAACCCTTCTTGTATTGGTGGGGTCACCCCTGCACTTTCAATGGACAACAGGAACAATATGGCCTATAAAGTCCACACATAAATTAGGGCTCACTGTTCCTTGTAACCCCCAAGAGGTATGAGGGGGTCTCCGCGGGGTTCGCCGGCTTGCGCATCCGTTTTTAGTTCCCGACGATTGTTGGCAAAACACCGCTGTTCGGGCGTAAGATGGTCGCGAACACGTGTAAAACATCCGAAATGGCGGCCACCTATACTTAACCCACAGGATTCGGGCTAATCCACACGAATGGCTAAACCAACCGAACTGATGTTAGAAGGACAGCCCAGGGTCTTCCGCTACAGAAACTACCCACAAATGGCCCCATTTTAGAAACTACACCTTTCAAGGTATTCAAAACCGATTTTACAAACTTTGTTAACCCTTTAGGTGTTCCACAAGAATTAATGGAAAATGAAGATGAAATTTCAGAATTTCACTTTTTTGGCAGATTTTTCATTTTAATAATTTTTTTCCAGTAACAAAGCAAGGGTTAACAGCCAAAAAAAACTCAATATTTATTGCCTTGATTCTTTAGTTTACAGAAACATCCTATATGTGGTCGTAAACTGCTGTACGGGCACATGGCAAGGCGCATAAGGAAAGGAACGCCATGTGGTTTTTGGAAGGCAGATTTTACTGGGATAATTTTAAGCTACCATGTCCCATTTGAAGCCCCCCTGATGCACCCCTACAGTAGAAATTCCAAAAAAGTGACCCCATTTTGGAAACTATGGGATAAGGTGGCAGTTTTGTTGGTACTATTTTAAGGTACATATGCTTTTTGGTTGCTCTATATTACACTTTTTGTGAGGCAAGGCAACAAAAAATAGCTGTTTTGGTACCGTTTTTATTTTTGTTATTTACAGTGTTCATCTGACAGGTTAGATCATGTGCTATTTTTATAGAGCAGGTTGTTACGGACGCCACAATAACAAATATGACTACTTTTTTTGGTTGTTTGTTTCAGTTTTACATAATAAAGCATTTAAAAAAAATAATTTTTTTGTTTCTCCTTATTCTGAAAGCCATAATTTTAGTTATTTTTTTGGGCGACTATTTTGGAGTACATACGACTTTTTTGATCACTTTTATTACCTTTTTTGGGAAGTGAGGTGGGCAAAATTACAATTTCATCATAATTTTCCCCACCGTGTGGGGAAATTAACATGACGATTTTATAGATCAGGTCGTTACTAGAGATGAGCGAACTTTACAAAAAAGTCCGGTGTTCGGGTTGCGGTAAGTCGCGCATCCCGTTATGGATTCCACTATAGCGGCATATGGAATCCATAAGGGGCGGCTGCCACCAACCTGAACTGTTGAACAGCCGAAGGACCTGGGGTGACGTCACTGTCATGTGATCAGTGCAGGGGGCGTGGCTCAGCACTGGATTTGATCCCGTGCTGAGCCACGCCCTCTGCACTGATCACATGACAGTGACGTCACCCCAGGTCCTTCGGCTGTTCAACAGTTCGGGTTGGTGGCAGCCGCCCCTTATGGATTCCATATGCCGCTATAGTGGAATCCATAACGGGTTGCGCGACTTACCACAACCCGAACACCGGACTTTTTTTTAAAGTTCGCTCATCTCTAGTCGTTACGGACGCGGTGATATCAAACATGTGTAGTGTATTTTTTAAAAAAAAAATTAAATCAGTGATAAATGTGCAGCTATAAGAAGAAATTCATTATTTTTTTATTTTTACTGCCAGCACAGATGTCCGCCATTTCAAGCAGAGTATCAGCTGTGTGCTCACAGAATCTACGGAGGGTGATTAGATTAGATTAGAACCACCCGGAAACGCCGCAAACCGCAGGTCTGAATTGACCTGCGGTTTGCTGTGATCATCGATATGGGAGGGGGAGTTGGGGGGGTCCATAGGACCGGGTGCCTGCTGAATGATTTCAGCAGGCACTCCATTCCGATCACCGCCTGCCGAGCAGCAGTGATCGGAAATACACAGGGCGTACACGTACGCCCTGTGTCCTTAAGGACTCGTACATCAGGGCGTACCTGTACGTCCTATGTTCCTAAGGCCCCTTTCACACGGGCGTGAAACGTGACGCCCGTGTGAAAGAGGCCTAAGAGGTTAAGGATGAGTTTACTGCTTTTTATTCCAGTTTATACAGAGCAGGCACACCCAGGAGGAGGAGTAACAGATTTTATTGTCCGGGCCTCCTAAACAGTATTATACAATTACAAGATATATGTGTAGGAAATCGATAGAACAGCTGCCAGGCTTCGTCTAAGAGAGCAATCTAGTCTAGCCACAGGGGTTGGGGTTGCACAGAAGGAGGGGGTTGCAAAGTTGCTGGGGGGGGGGGGACCTTTAAAAATATTGCTGTGGGGCCCAATCATTTCTAGTTACGCCACTGCACATACAGATTCTTTTTTATTATCACGCGGCACTGCACAGGGCTGTCCCCTATCTCCATTATTATTTGCTTTAGTCATAGAACCCATAGCTCAGGGCTGGCCAGCCTGCGGGTCTCCAGCTGTTGTAAATCTTTTTTTTTTTAAACGACTCTGAGAATATACTTCCTAAAGTAATTCTGGTTGTAAACAAATTTGGTAGTTTCTCGGGACTCTGCATTAATTGGGTTAAAACTAGCTGCCTCCTGTTGGATAGAGACTGTGAGAATATCATAGGGGTGAGGTTGGTGGCAGATTTAGAGTACTTGGGGATATGTCTTAGGCTGCATTCACACGTCCGTGGAACACGGACAGTGTGATACCGGACTGGCACTCTGCTTAGAGCAGGAGCGCACGGCGTCATTGGTCCCTATGATGCCGTGCGGTTCCTGCTGCCGCCACAGTACAGTAATACACTCGTATAGATCATAGGAGTGCACTACAGTGCAGCGGCGGCAGCAGGAAGCGCACGGCATCATAGCAACGAATAACTTTTTGATTTCTCTTAAGTTTTTGTTTTGTTTTATTACAACCAGGTAAAAAATGCTTATTTGGCCACTAGCCACTATTTTGGCCTAAAGAATTTGAGATAGTAACTAGGGATGGGAGGACTGCTGGATGTCCGGGTTTGAGGGGTTCGGCCAAACTCCGTTTTTAAAAGTTCAATACGGGTTCCGAACTTGACCCTGAACAACGTAACCCATCGAAGTCAATAGGGACCCGAACTTTGGGGCACTAAATGGCTCTAAAAAAGTCATAGAAAGGGCTGGAGGGCTGTAAGAGGCCTCAAAGTGGGTGTAAGAGCAGTACAATTGCCCTGCAAACAAATGTGGATAGGAAAATGACTTAAAGTAACATAAAATACATCAAAATAAAAAATAACAATCTTGAACCAAGAGGCGGAGGTCCAAGTGGAATAGAAAGTTGAGTAGGCTGTGGAAGTGGAGGAAGAAGCCAACACTCTTTCAGTTTTTTTTTTTAATCTGTCTGTCAATTCTGTGTTAACTTTATACAATGGTCATTTGACCTAAAATGATTGTTATTTTCACTTTGCCTGAATTCACTGTATACAATAAAAAATATTATCTTTATTAGTTCACATTAAAAATCTGTTGTGATTTATTTGTAGAATTTAACCCACAGTTTTAAAAATATCAGTCGATGTCAGAGGCGGATCAGAGAGGGTATTGCCTCAGGTAGTGTTTATCCTGACTGATATTTTTAAAATTATGGGTTAAATTCTATTAATAAATCACGACAGATTTTTAATGTGAACTAATAAAGATTATATTTTTTATTGTATACGGTGAATTCAGGCAAAGTGAAAATAACACGCATTATAGGTCAAATGACCATTGTATAAAGTTAACGCAGATACGTTAGCGTGCACTTTCTCCTGAGGGGTACTTCAGTATTAACTGTCAATTCTGTGTGTGACCTTTAGCCATTTTTGGGGGTATGGCCAGTATATTTCTCTACTCTGCCAATATAAGACATAATAATCTTTAGCCAGCAGGTGGAGGTCCGAGTGGAGGAGGAGGCGGACGTAGAGGTGTAGGTGGAGGAGACGGGAGAGGAAGCCAACACTCTTTCTGTTTTTTTTTTTTCCATGTGTCTTGTCAATTCTGTGTCAGGTTGCTAAGGGCCATGGCATGACAGTTTGGTGCTTGTATGTCCTGGCTTAAAACTGGGTAAAAAATTTTGTCTAATTTTAAGATCTCATACGTTCCCTATCTGGGGACTTTATATTAAAATAATTTTTCTCCTACTATAGTAAGACGGATGCCAAAGGGGTGTTCAAAATTGCCAGAGTGTCACAGACACACTCTACAGAAGAATTTCTTCTTCCACAATATTTAGACCGATGAAGGTGGTGTTCCTAATTTTTTTAAAAATTCATGACTTTCACAAGCTCACTCCACAGAAGAATTTTCTCTCCTACAACAGTTAGACGGATGAAGGGGGTGTTCCTAATTTTTATTTTTTATTCATGACATTCACAGACACACTCCACAGAAGAATTTCCTCTCCTACAAAAGTTAGATGAATGAAGGGGGTGTACCTAATTTAAAAAGAAATAATCATGACTTTCACAGACACATTCCACAGAATAATTTCCTCTCTTACAACAGTTAGACAGATGAAGGGATGTTCCTAATTATTTTTTTTTATTCATGACTTTCACAGACACACTCCACAGAAGAATTTCCTCTCCCACATTAGTTGGATGTATGCAAGATGGGTCGTCTAATTACAATTCTTAATTTTTTTTTTATGGCGGGGAGGGTTTGGTAACTGTCGACCACCAAACATGGCAAAGAGAAAGCACAAAGTGCTCTACAATATAACAATGGCTGGGTGCAGCCGGTATCCTTCTCTACTCTGCCAATATAAGACATAATAATCTTAATAACATGGCGATGCAGGTGGACGTGGCAGCGTAGGCAGAAGAGGCGAAGTAGGCGGAGAAGGTCACCAACCATTTTTTTTCTTATATATATATTTCTTTTTTTGGTTTGTGGAGGCCGCAAAACATTGGGATATAGAAAAGAGGATGCACAAACCGCACCGGAGTACAACAATGGCTAGGTGCGGCCAGTATACCTCTCTACTCTGGCCAAGGTGCAAAAAAGTCCTGTGGGATCCATGCCTGGTTAATTTTAATAAACGTGAGCTTTTCTATTCCCTCGCCGTGCTAAACACACGTTCGGACAATACACTTGCCGCAGGACAGGACAGCACCTCCAAGGTGTAAAGGGCAAGCTCAGGCCATGTGTCCAATTTGGAGACCTAGAAGTTAAATGGGGCAGACCAGTCAGTCAGTATGTGCAGATGGGGACATGTACTGTTCCACCATGTTGCTGAAACGCTGCCTTCTGCTAAGACGGTCCGTATCAAATGGTGGTGCTGTTGTACTTATAGCGAGGATCCAGCAGGGTGGCCACCAAGTAATCAGCACCGGTTAGAATGTGGGCAACTCGGCGGTCATTGCGCAGGCACTGCAGCATGTAGTTGCTCATGTGTGCCAGGCTGCCCAGAGGCAACAACAAGCTTTCCTCGGTGGGAGGTGTATCATCTGTATACTCTGTTTCCCCCAGCCACGCTGCAGTGGTGCCCGTGAGCTGATTTGGGAGCCACCCTGTGTGAACGGGGATCCTCATCCTCCAAAACTGTGCCCTGGCTGGACAGTTGGGTACCTAGCCACTGTTGGTGCAGGAATCGACCCTCTGAGCCACCTGTGGATGACTAGCTTGATAACTGTGGGACTGATCCTTGTTCCTCCTCCTCCTTTTCCTCCTGTGCCATATCCTCATCCATCAACACCTGAAGCGTTGTTTCAAGGAGACATAAAAGTGGGATAGTAAGGCTGATGATGGCGTCATCATCGCTGGCCATGTTGGTGGAGTACTTGAAGTCTAGTGCAACACGGCACACAAGTCCCGCATGGAGGCCCACTCGTTGGTGGTGAAATAGTGTTGTTCCACAGAGCGACTCACCCGTGCGTGCTGCAGCTGAAACTCAACTATCACCTACTGCTGCTCGCACAGTCTCTCCATCATGTACAAGGTGGAGTTCCACGTTGTGGGTACGTCGCATATGAGGCGATGAGCGGGAAGGCCAAAGTTACGCTGCAGGACAGACGGGTGAGCAGCAGCAGAGTGAGTACGCCAAAAGCGCACACATACGGCCCTCACTTTCTGCAGCAGCTCTGATATATCTGGAATATATGGGGAATTCTTCAGGAACCTCTGCACTACCAAGTTCAGTACATGTGCCAGGCAAGGATGTGCTTCAAACTGGCTAGCTCCGGAGCTGCAATTAGATTTCGCCCGTTGTGACTGCTGCATGGCTTGGCTGATATGCAAGGGGTTGAGGTGGAAGACGGATGCCCGTGGGCCGCCGGTGCCAACTCTGCACTTTCAGCAGTGGAACTGGTGGAAGACAGTGTGAAGGAACTGGAGGCACTATCAGCCATCCAATCTACTACCGCATCTACTTGTTGTAGCCTCACCATTCTTAGAGAGGTATTCTGGCCTACAAAATGATGCAGAACGTCCTGATGACTGCGTTCAGCAGAAGAAGGTGTTTCATTTGGACGAGTACCTGGCACAGATCGATAATGTCCTCTCCCTAAAGCAGGATCTCCACCACTAACAACACCAGCAGCACACCGGCCACGTCCCCTAGTTGATGCTCTCCTCATTTTGTAACAGTCACCCACAAAATTGGCTGACAGACGAACAATTGTATATCCGTCTCACGGATGCAAAAGAGGTGTTTAGCACAAAAAAAAATATGTAGGTCTCACTGACCCAATTAACAGGCTAATTAACTATTATGTACCCTGTGACGGTGGCAAGTACAGTGTTTTTTCACCCGCCCAAAAAAGGCAGGTCTCACCGACCCAATTAACAGGCTGATAAACTAATATATTTCCCTGTGACAGTGGCAAGTAAAGGTTTTTCACTAACAAAATAGGTATGTCTCATCCACACAATTAACAGACTGATTAACTATTATAATTCCCTGTCACTGGTGCAAAAGAGTAGGACTGGATCGAAAAAAAAATTCCAACAGGTCACCCTCAGACTAAGGCCTCATGCACCGTTGTTTTGGTCCATGTCCAAACCACATATTTTGCGGCTCGGACCCATTTACTTCAATGGGGCCGCAAAAGATGCGGACAGCACTCCGTGTGCTGTCCGCATCCGTTGCTCTGTTCTGTGGCCCCGCAAAAAAATAGAGCATGTCCTATTCTTGTCCGTTTTGCAGACAAGAATAGGAATTTCTATAATGGGCCGCGTTCCGTTCTGCAAATTGCGGTTTGCGGACCGCAAAACACATACGGTCGTGTTCACGTAGCCTAAACAGCACGATTAAGTATGGTATTTCTCTCTCACTGATGCAAAGGAGCCTTATTCCTCTGATCAATGATGACTACAGGTAACCAGCACACTTTTTAAAAATAATAAAAGCCTAAAACTCTTCCTGCCTGTAGCACTGTCCTGTCCTTACACTAGTTAGGACAGAATGGCGGCGCTCCATGTGATCCAGCATTTATGCATGCATGGTCACATGGTACGCTGGCTAATCACAGCCATGCCAATATTAAGCATGACTGTGATGGCTTCCAAGTGCCTAAACGCTTGTTGATTTGCTGTGCTGCAGCCTTTCAACAAGCTTTATTTAAAATACGAACAACGAACCCGAGCTTGGTTCGCTAATAAACTACTCTCAGACTTTAAAATAAATTAACCTACCTCTCCTGCTCTGTCGCCACTCTCCGGGTCCGGCGGTCTCCCCAGCTTTCTTGTCTTCTTGGGGCTCGCTCAGGTCATAGTGCGCTCTGTACGTCCTGATGCTGTAGGCAACCAGGACACAGCAACACGGGCCCCAAAAAGAGCAAGCAGGGAGAGGTGAGTACAGCACTCATAGCACTTCCCTCCCTCGCCTCCTGCACACTAATAGAAGTGCATCTTATATAGGGAAAAAAGAGCTTCACTGCCTGTGGGCCCAGTCGCAACTGTGACTGCTGTGACCCCCATAGCTACACCAGTGTAGATACCTTGCTAATTAGAAGGGGTTGGACCCTGTGCTGTATAAAAGGAATGGTTTTAATACATATTGTTATGTCTTGATGAAGGGCTGGATTCTGTAGCCCGAAACGCGTCACTTTGATGTTATTTTCTGTGACTTTGGTGGATTTTATATGATGAGCCAATAAAGAACCTTTTTTATTCCATAAGAAGCTGGATTCCATTTTTCCATTGGATACTTCATAAGGTACAGTTCTAGTCTCTCTTCCGTGCTTTTTGGATTAAAGGTAGAGGTGAAAGCTGCAGCCATTTGAACTATTGCTTGAGTGTATATACTTTGTATGTAATTACCGCAAAATGCTTGACATGTTACTTGATACCTGCAAGGACCCTGTCACATAAGACTTTATGCACTTTATCCCAGTGGATTCTTGGATATAGAGACTGTTGCACCCGTTATCATCCACTTTAACATGTGCTGCAGAGTCTCCTCTCTTTTTTTGTGGGTATTTAATTCTTCCAGTCATCCTAAAGCTGACTTATGACCCATCATTGTAATAACATAGCAGAAATTCTTGGTCTCTTTTTAACCCACACCATTATTATCATTTGCCTTTTTTTTAAAAGCACACATCTGTAATGCCCCTGAGTGGTATTACCACTGATACGCCCCGCTCCTATCTGTGTGTTCTGGTACGGTGTCATTCTGTGTATTTTGTGCAGGTCCTCCACACTGTGCATTACCTATGTTTGAAATTGTAAATGTTCATGTAGTGTACCTGGTCTACCAGCAGATGGCGGTACTTATGGCAGAGCTAGTGTACATAGAATGGAACTTGTCTTTCCATTCTAGTCCTCTCTAGAGAGGTAGGAGTTTTAGTTAGTGAAGGTCAGGCTAGAGTACCCCCTGCAAGGGGAAGGTCGTGTGCAAGCCAGCAGAGCACACCTGCAGCTTTGTTGGGCATAGAGGCCCAAGCTGCAAGCCTCACAAGCCCGGAGCAAAGTTCTCTGGATAAAGATAAAGACAGAGTCAGACTACAGAAAGCTAAGTACAGAAAGGAAAATATTCTATTTAATTCTGATAGCACAGCAGAGCTAAAAATAGTACCGATGTAGCATAGCCGAATGTGTTTGCCTGCCAGAATGAATGCCAAAACCTGCTGGTAACCAAGGTAAAGTTGGGAGATTGTTCCTTGATGAAAGTTTATGCAAGTAAAGCTGTAAACTACTTAAATACAAGTCTGGACTCCATTTATTCTACAAATTCCTCAACTATTCACCCTATTTGCACTGCTTTGGACGACTACGCTTGGGGTTCCAGGTTATCCAGGTAGGAGTACTGTGACAAATGCACAGCCCCAACACCTAAAGGGACATTTTAGGCAACCCTTGGCCCACTCTGGCAATCCTACACCTGGGTACCACCATCACCATCTACTTAAGGGGATCCTGTCACTAGTTGCTGAAATGCAACTGGCATCACGACAAAAAACTCTTTCACTTTAAGGGACCCCTGGTAGTACCTAACCCCATCCGTTGCACATCTATATTTAACTTCTTAATGTCCAGCTATATTTTCAGTTTTTGCCTCTTCATGTTTAAGCATCCATAACTTGGGTGTATAAGTTTAGTTTTATGCAAGAGAAATTGCACGTTTTCCTGCTGTTTGAGGGTACATATAAATTATGGTGTAATTTATATACTGTATATTTTTTGTATTGCATTTTGACAGTGCTTTGTTACTTCATTCTTTATTTCGGTTGGGTGGCTACTTAATGTGTCATTTCTTTCTTTTTAAGTAAAGTCCACGCAATAAGATGTATTTTATGAAAAACAATCACTTATTCAGTTATTTTTGCAAGCTTTTTAGTTTAAAACATTTTTAATTTTTTCTACACATACATGATAAATTCTATTTGCTGAAGTGAGACAATATATTTTTATTTTACGTTGATATTTATGTCATTTTGTATTTTTTGTTGTGCTGATCACATCTTTGCATGTCACCTTGCACATAAATACAGTCTCTTATTATTTGTATTGCAGCCTGCTTTACTGAATATTTATCACTAGGGGGCATATCAACCCCATGTAAACTTTTACAATTATAAATCTTTTTTTTATATATAGCAGCATTATAAAAACTTGCATTTATTCCCTCCTTGTATAGTTACCGCTGCTTACTCAGGTGTACAGTATGTTTTTTTATATTTATTTCAACCAGCATGGGCCTTTTTTACAATCAGCAAACAAAATGAAAGAAAAAATAAATAAAAGGAAACAGTAAAAAAACAGTAAGAAGTACAAATCCACAAAGACCTCCAAAGGATCAATACATTTATAGTCTCACCACTCAAATGATTGTTTAGTCTTAGGGCTTATGCACGCGACTTCGTGTTCGTGTTTTTACGGTTCGCAAATTGCGGATCCACAAAACATGAATACCGACTGCGATCCGCATTTAGCTGGACGGAACATCCTGACCTCTATAGAACAGTCCTATCCTTGTTTGTAAAACAGACAAATATAGGACATGTTCCATTTTTTTGCGGGGCCGCGGAACAGACATATGGATGCGGACAGCACATGCTGTGCTGTCTGCATCTTTTGCAACCCCCATTAAAGTGAATGGGACCTCATCCAAACTGCAAAAACATGGGGATCGGATGCAGATAAAAACCACGGTTGTGTTCATGAGGTCTTAGGCTGCTTTCACACAATCAATGTTTCTGCAGCCTGAAAAATGAGTGAAATCACATGGATGATTTTCCACATGTACACAGCATCAGTTCATGTAGCGAAAACTGTGGCGTATTCTGTGTTTGTTTTCCCACAACCTCCTTATTGATATGGTGGGTCTTTAGGAAAAACGGATCACATGTCCATCTGAAGTACCGGTAGATGTTTTCACACCTCACAGGTATAAAAATCACTGCTGGCTTGGATATTCCATCTTTTTCCACCTCAAGTTGATGTCTACACACAGCACATAGTTTTCCTGGCAATACCATATCTAAAGTGAAAATAGATGTTAATCCCTCACAACTCCAGGTATTTTAAGAATCCAGCTGGAAAAATGGGCCTCTACAACTGTGGCTAATAAATGAAGCCCAACAAAGTATTAAAATGTAAAAAATCTCGCTTTACTGAAAGGATTTAATATACTCATGAGAAAAGGTAAAATTGAACTGATTATACAGCTGACTGGCCAGGGTTTCGCCCACTCAGCTTCTTCCAGGGCATTGCAATTTAACATTTCAATTGTTCCACCAGGTTGCTATTTATACACTTCTTATGACCATATACATACAGTTTAGGCTTATTAACATCACGTTTTTGCTGCACATTTAACGTATGTGTTGGGAAAAATTAGCATACAAAAGTGCAGCACCCTATGTTTTTCCATCAAAAATGTATACGTTAACGCATAAACGTATACGTTTTTTTCTATGGCATTCTATAGTTACAAATGCCACTGTATGACATCCAACTGAGGCATCTGTGTAACATACAGTTTTTTTTTGCATACATTAAACATAAAAAACCTTACTTGAATGGTGCATATTTCTGATCCTAGTACACAGGGCTTCGACCTCCCACATCCATCATTTTATTTTTAGTTGTTTTTATATTTATGGGACAGTGAATTTTTTCATTCAATTTATTGCACTTATTTTGTACATCAGGGACATTGTAGGTAATATACAACATAGAATATTGGCAAGACGTTAGCTGGATTATTTGCTGGGGAAAAAGTCATATCTTGACATCTATACCATCTATTGGGCAAGCATATGCCAAAAGATTGGGCTTACTAGTGGGCACTGTTTTCTTTTTAAGAAGCTCTTTTGTGTACCATGCTGCAATTTTTAACAATGAAAAATACATTCTATAGTGACTTTTTCTTTAACCCCTAACTACCACCAATAGGCTGTGATAAAACTGTCAATATTCTACGTTCTATTCAGCAAATGCACATCTACTGTCAGACTTGACGCTAGCTACTCATTTCAGCATGCCCATCAATATCCCTATTAATACAGGGGCCCTGCCTACAGCCACCCTGATATGTGCGATCCCACCTAAGAACCTATATGGAATCCTATTTTGTGTTCACCGGGTAGCTGCTAACAGGTCAAAAGAACAGGGTGAGAACCAGAGGGAAAGGGACATCAAAGCCAAATCAGAAAACAGAGACAAGCTGGGTCAAAATCTAGAGAGACAAACAGCACAATAATGATAGGATTAACAAGCCAAGTGAAAACCTGAGGAGAAGAAGTATGCAGCTCCCCATCCCCCTCCCAGGCTGTCAAGAAAGTTTTGTTAGTGGGTGATCACTCAACTTGTGTATAGTGGGTAGTCACCCAGCTTGTGCTTGGTGGACAAGATCCTACAGATGGTTTCAAATGTTTTTTTTTATGGACTTTTAAATTGAAATGGTTTATTTATTATTTATTATCATTTATGATATGAATAAATTGTACGTGTAGCCCATAATAATGCATTCCGGTCTTTACCTCCATATGCAGATCTCTGTGTTGTCATTTAAATGAAATTTGTAATTTGTCTCTCTTTTTATTGTTTTTTATATGGCTCATATAATACAATGCACAGAGCAAACCAGCACAAACAGGTACCAGACTGCAAATTCAATAACTGTCATAAAGCAATACTACTGCAGGATTTAAGTAGAGCACATACCTCACTGATTAGCTCTCACTTCAAGTTTCCTCCTGCCTGACTGGTTTTGCCCTTTCCTACTTCTTTGCCTGGCTTCTGGAGCAGAGATTGTTATATATGCCATTTTGGACTGCTTCTAAAGGGTCATGTGCCACAGCACTGCATTTTATGATTTTATGACACTGTAGAATAAGGTTTGCTAGGTGGGGCGAGTATTTATTTGTCTCATGAAAATGTAGCTCCTGCTGTAACTATCGGGATCAGATAAATCTCTTATTTCTCTTATTTCACAGTTGTAGAGGCCCATTTTTCCAGCTGGATTCTTAAGATACCTGGAGTTGTGAGGGATTAACATCTATTTGCAAGAAGTAACAAATGGCTGTTAAATATTTATCATTGCTTTGTGTATATAGCATGTTATCATGGATGTGCTGTCTTGTAACTGATTTTGCAGCATTAACATTTGTAATGTATTATAGGAGCAAACACACAATATATTTTTCAAGTCTCCAAGTGGTACTAAAAAACTTAAAGGGAGTCTGTCACGTTATTTTCACCAATATAACTAACAGCATTGCCCCACAGAAGATTGCAACCACATTCCAAACATAGCTGTGTGTATTTTATTCCATGTCCAGAAAAAGTGCTTTTCTTCTGCTGGAAAACGGCTCCCAAGTGCCCAGTTGGGTGGGGTTTGCTGTTCCCTGGGAAGGCAAACCAAGAGGAGAGGGCTGCTTTAGCTGCTCATATCTTGGGACTGGTGGATTGGCGCAGCACATGTCGCATGACCCCTTAGTCCGGGGGTTGGCACAAGACAGTCCCCTCTTTGGAGCACTCAGGTGATCCACCTGAGTTCCACTGCACTGAATTATATCTGTGTCCAAACGACACAGATATAATTGAGCATTCTCTTCAGTGCTGACAGGACAAGTGAACCATAGGTTACCTGCTCTGCCATTCGGTGCTCTCATGTGATGCAGGCGATGTGCTATATTTATGTTCCATGCTTGACTCTGGTACTGTGTGTATGTAATTGGCTTGGTGCTGGTGTATTTATCTAATGAACTTGGTTCTGTATTTATGTAATGGGCTTTGTGCTGGTGTTGTATTTATCTAATGAAATTGGTTCTGTAGTTATATAATGGGCTTGGTTCTGGTGCTGTATTTATGTCATGAACTTGGTTCTGTATTTATGTAATGGGCTTGGTTCTGGTGCTGTACTTATGTCATGAGCTTGGTTCTAATGCTGTATTTATGTCATGAGCTTGGTTCTAATGCTGAATTTATGTCATGAGCTTGGTTCTAATGCTGTATTTATGTCATGAGCTTGGTTCTGGTGCTGTATTTATGTCATGAGCTTGGTTCTAATGCTGTATTTATGTCATGAGCTTGGTTCTAATGCTGTATTTATGTCATGAGCTTGGTTCTAATGCTGTATTTATGTCATGAGCTTGGTTCTGATGCTGAATTTATGTCATGAGCTTGGTTCTGGTGCTGTATTTATGGGATATTATTGTCATAAATGCTCCAGATAGAAATACCCCCATTAAGTATTAGCTGTACATTCTTTTCTCCATAAAATTAAGTTACATTTTAAATTTAATGCTGCAAATTTTGTGTATTTAATTCCCTATAATGGTTTCGGAGGTGTGTATGGGCACCAAAAAAACATCCCGCACAGGGGCTATGTAACCTAAGGCCGACCCTGGCTGCAGAAGCCAAACAATTGCAATTTTTTTTATCCTTAAATACATTCAAATCCAAAACTGAATATGTCTTTAAAGTGTCCATAGCTTTTAAGGTAAATATGGGAGTAACTAAAGGGGTTCATTCACAATAAAAGCAAATGGTTTTGGCAGATATTTATGTAATTAGTTTGCACAGGCTTACAAGGTAATAACAACAATCTTTATTTATATAGCACCAAAACATTCCTTAGTGCTTTACAAAGAGTGTAACGAGGGGTCGGCGACGAGTGCTTCCTTCGCACCACCGACGGCACCCTGCGCAAGGAGAGGGACAAGGACGTAGCCTACGTCCTCGTCTCTATGGCAGCAGGCGAGCAGCAGGGGAGCTGAGCTCCGATAATGATGATCGGTGCTTGGCTGAATTTGACTGCTGTGAGTCACGTGACACTGGCTATGTCATGTGACTCCCCAGCCAGGCCTATTTAAACAGGCAGCCTGCTGGCCACAGCTTTCCTGTGTTTAAGGTCTTTATACGCTCCTGTATTCCTGACATTGTTTTCCTGTATATTCGTTCCAGCATTGAAAAACACCCTTAAAACTAAATTTTATTTCAACAATTAAAAGGGATAATACCCCGCAATTGATAAGGACTAGAGATGTTCCGAACTATTCGCCGGCGAACATAGCTTGTTCGCGTCCGCCGTGGCGGGCGAACATATGCGATGTTCGCGTTCGCCCGTATACTTTATTATTGAGCAAACTTTGACCCTGTACCTCACAGTCAGCAGACACATTCCAGCCAATCAGCATACCCTCCCTCCCAGACCCTCCCACCTCCTATCAAAAAGCAAGGACAGCATCCATCTTAGATTCATTCTGAAGCTGCAGTGTTAGTAATTGTAAATTGTAATGCGATTAATATAAACTGTATTATTCGCATTGCGATTACAATTTAGATATGAGTTCCTAATGGTTGTATTGCTAGAATATAACGAAGATAACGAAAATAGCACTATATTCTCAATCTTCGCTATATTCTAGCAATACAACAACCATTATTAACTCAGATCTAAGTTTAATTCGCAATAAGATTAATATAACCTGCATTAATCGCATTGCGAATTCAACTTAGAGCTGAGTTCCTAATGGTTGTATTGCTAGAATATAACGAAGATTGAATTCTCAATCTTCGTTATATTATAATTCTAGCAATACAACCATTAGGAACTCAGCTCTAAGTTGAATTCGCAATGCGATTAATGCAGGTTATATTAATCGCATTGCGAATTCAACTTGCCACACTCTGGGTCAACTACGTAATTTTCCATGGGAGTTTTGCCATGGATCCCCCTCCGGCATGCCACAGTCCAGGTGTTAGTCCCCTTGAAACAACTTTTCCATCACTATTGTGGCCAGAAGGAGTCCCTGTGGGTTTTAAAATTCACCTGTCTATTGAAGTCCATGGCGGTTCGCACTGTTTGCACGTATGCGAACATTCACGTTCGCCATTTGCGAACGGAAAATTTTATGTTCGCGACATCTCTAATGAGGACCAATCATCAGAAAAAGTTTGATACAAAACAACGTCCACTATATATATTATATATATACGTCTGATAACTAACACAGTTTAGGCAAGAGGTCAGGCCTACAGTTAGTGGGATAAAGGTCAATGCCTTGGGTTTAGAGATGGGGAGTGAGATATACTCTCCCTATCGCTTTACCTAGATACCGCCTATGCCCAGGGACGGCCCCTAATGGTGGAGACTCCCTGTCCTCGTGCCTAATCTGCCTTACCCTGAGTTGCCCTATAAGAAGCAAGAGGGTAGTTATATATACCTCAAAGTACACTATTATGAGGTCCACCGCTCAACTAGTGTACTCAATGTATAGAACATATATAAGATACCAGCTGACCAATACCTACATTATGCCAAAATCACAGTCATATAGATCTCTAAAGACATTAGATGACACACCCACTGGTGCTCTGTGATGTGGGGTAGCCCACAGTGAAGTAGAGAAAGGATTCACGGCACTCGGAATATGATGCAACAAAGTGAAAATTTTGAATTATTTATCCATCCACAAAATTAATGTATACACGGCCAACGTTTCGGTCCTTCCCGGACCTTGTTCACGGCCTGTAATAGTGAAATCACAATATATAAGTATACCATATAATCAAAAGGTGCAAGTGAAAGTGGGAGGGGGGAGGAAAGGGTACAGGGGTTTAGGGCAAAAAATTGACAAATAGTCAGGGTATAACTATAAAAGTAGGCGTATATGGAACTGTGCATTCAGTTAGTAATGGACAAATGTAGAGATAAATAAGAAAACACATGGTATGCAATAGATCCAGGTTATAGTATATCACTGGCAAGAAAAGGCAAAACAGCAGATAGACAGAGGTCAGAGAAATTTAGTGTATATAAAGGGAGGTACAAGCTGGCCAGAGAAAGCAGGGTGGTAGGATAAGAATCGGCATATTAAATGGTAGAAAAAGAGGAGACTTACCAGGTGCATGTAGGCTGTGTGAATAGTTGGATGGCGTTGCACACTGGGAGGAGCGCATGCGCTCCTTAAATCGCGCTCAGTGCGATTACATGACCAAAAGAGCAGATTACAGGGGAAAGGAGCCTATCGGGTATGAATGCTGGCAGTTTGAGGCTCAAAGGGCAAAGGGAGGAAGCTGCATAGACGTCTGGATAGTTGAAAGCGCTAAATATGCAAATGTGAAGGCGGATACATGAAAGCCATAGGTCAGAGATATTAGAGGAGAGATTATATGTATAATGGTAAGGGCAGATATGTGAATGTAGTGTATAGTATATGTTGAGTAAGTAGAACCAGCGCATATGGAAGTATATATGTAGGAGAATGGAGGCAGATATGTATACCACAATGGAAAAGGACATTATAAACAATCAGCTATGCAACAGTAAATAAAGTACATGTAGACATGCAGTATTAGGTATTTGGAAAGAAAAGAAAAAAGACAGCAAAATGGTAAATTACTGAGCATATAGTATTAAATATAAAAAATATATAAAAGGGGAAGAGTAAGAAATGCTAAATCACTGGCATGCATAATATTAGTACGTAATTGTGTTAGTACAACATAAATAAAAATTGAAAATAATAGTAAATTGAGAATTATAATGAATAGCATGCAAACATGATAGGTAGGGATAAACACAACAATGGGGCTAACATGCAGGGGATCCGATACCGGAAGAATATACCTGAAATATAGAAATCATCTAGTCTGTAGGGAGAGATATTAGAACACATTAGTGTATATAACAAAGGTAATATATGACATAGTACAACATACTCGAAAAAGAATATGATAATGCAGATAACATTGATACACTTTAAATATTGATATAAGACAATTACAGTCAAGTGAAAAGAATTACATCAGGAGTTTATAAGGAGAGATCGAAGTTGCGATTAAGTCCCAAGGGATGAAGTGTTTTAAGTTCCTGTATCCAGTAGGATTCGCGTTGACGTAGCCGGAGTTTGCGGTTACCGCCTCTGCGTGGGATTGGAACTTGTTCCAGGACCTGGAATCTTAGTTGATTAACTTGATGTTGCGAATTAATGAAGTGTTGGGTGATTGGTAGTTCGATCTTTTTGCATCTAATATCGGATTTGTGCTTGTTGATGTGGTCTCGCACACACTGGGAGGTCTCACCAACGTATGAGAGGCCGCACGGGCACTTAATTAAGTAGATGACATATGAGGAAGTGCAGGTGCAGTAGTTCCTTATGTAATAGGTCTTGCCCGAGCGAGGATTTGTAAAAGTATTGCCTTTAGTGATGTTTGTGCATTGTGCACAGCTTAGGGACGGAAAGGTACCTGTTTTCCTAGGGAAGAGTGTAGTTTGAATGGACTGTTTTTTAATGGGGCCTATATCGGCTTTAACCAGTGTATCCCGTATATTTTTTGGTCGTTTAAAGCATAGTCGAGGTGGGTTGGAGAATTCAGGTATATCCGGATAAAATTTATGTAAAGTTGGCCAGTGTTTCTTTATAATGCAATGAATCTTGGGTATGAACGGATGATAGGTAGTTACTAAAGGGAGGCGTGGGAATGAGGGAGATTTAGATCTAGTGGATTCATTGGATTCATTAGATACAAGTGCGGCTTCTTTTTTGAGGAGGCTAGGTGGAAAGCCACGGGCGTCAAATTTTTGGGACATTTCGATGATGCGCTGTTTTTTAATTATAGGGTCTGACACTATTATGGATACTCTAGTGAACTGCGATCTAGGTAAGGATTTTTTTGTATTTTTTGGGTGGCAGCTGGAGTATAGTAAAAGTGTGTTCCTATCAGTAGGTTTAGTATACAGGTCTATGTGCAATTCACCTTTGTCATTTTTTGTAATAATAGTGTCAAGGAAGTTGATACTAGAGGTACTGGTATGGGCTGTAAATTGTAGATCGTTGTCAACATTATTCAGGTAAGTATGGAACATGTTAAAATCTTCACTGTTGCCTGTCCAGACACAAACGATGTCGTTGATATATCTATACCAAGTGGATATGTGTTGGCGGAATAGTATGTGGGGGTATATATGTTCTCCCTCAAATCTAGCCATATATAGGTTAGCATAGGGGGGCGCTACGTTGGCCCCCATAGCGGTCCCTTTTCTTTGTATAAAGTAATCATCGCCAAAAAGGAAGAAATTGTTGTACAGGACAAAACGCAAAAGCTGTAAGCAAAAAGATTGTCTGCTTGAGCTGAGGGTCGAAGTTTCTAGGGCTGCCGCAGTTGCCTGTATACCCTTCTCATGCTGAATTGAGGCATATAGGCTATTGACGTCCAATGTGACTAGTAAAGAATTGGAAGGAACTTTATGTAAGTTGTGGATAATTTTGAGGAATTGAGAGGTGTCAAGTAGATAGGATTTAGTCAGACAAGTAAGTGGGGTAAGTATTTTCTCCAGAAAAACGGAGAGCGGTGAGAGTATGGAGTCAGTAGCGGCGACTATTGGGCGGCCCGGTGGCTGTTGGAGGTTTTTATGAATCTTGGGTAAGATGTATAGTACTGGAGTGATAGGGTTTTGATTGTGGAGAAAGGTATGGGTGGCTTTATCGATTGTGCCTAAGTCTAGATGTTGGTCAAGAAAGTCACTAATCTCTTTTTGTATTTTGAAGGTGGGATTGGTACTGGTCGGTTCGTAAGTGGAAGAATCAGATAATTGTCTGAGAATTTCTTGAGTGTAGTATGATGTGTCCATGACTACGACAGCGCCCCCCTTGTCTGCTGGTTTTATGGTTATTGATTTATCATTTTTTAATGTTTGTAGTGCTGTGCATTCGATGTTGGAAAGGTTAGGATGTGTGGGTAAATGGCCTCTTTTGAATGTGGTAATACTGTGTTGTTTCTCCTTATCAATTAGGTCTATGAATGCTTCAATACTATGGTATGTTTTGGGCGGCATAAAAGTACTTTTGTTCCTCAGGCCTAAGTTTGAAATGGAGAGACAGGAGGATGTATTAGGATGGTCAGGTTTTTTGAGTTCTTGTATGTGCAAAAAATGTGCCTTGAGGCGTAGTGATCTGTAGAAGCTACCTAGATCCTGGTCAAATTGAAAATGATGAAAGGAGTCATTGGGGCAAAAAGAAAGTCCCTTGGAAAGAACGCTATGTTCGGCTGGAGATAATGTCCGGGATGATATGTTAATTACAAGGTCCGTACCTGCGATCTTGTCTGGATAGTGGTAAGTTCCTGTGTGGCGGGAGCCCCTTCCTCGGCGAATCCGTTTGGTCGACGTCTTGTTCTTTGGCCACGTCTCGGGAAAAAACGTTGGGGTCGGTGATGGAATGATCTCTCGCTGCCAGACGATGAAGAAGCATAGCCCGCATAGGAGGTGTAGCCACGTGATGTTTCTGTGTGTTGCCATTGCCAGCGATATAACATTTTAATTGGTAATCTTCTGTATCTCTGGATCTTTTTGTTTGTTCAATATATTTTTTATGTTCGTCGAGGATTTTGTCCGTCTTCTTCTTAAGTTCACTCCAGTCCTGCGGTGAAAGGGTGGACGTGAGTTGTTGTTCAATACTTGCAAGCTTCTCCTTGGTTTCAATAATCGATTTCTGTAAAAACTCGATGCTGAGTACAATAATGTCCAGGGAGCATTTGTTGATTATTGTTTCGAACTTGTCACAGTATTCTTTGTTTGAAGAAAAAAGGTTAGGGAGGAGCTGTACACGTAGTCCTCTTGGGATTCTGCCGTTTTTGTAATACTCAGCTAAAGTGGTACAGTGTAGTTCAGATGCAATGAGTTTCTTGGACTCACGTTCCCAATCACGTGATGGGGGATATGCAAGAAGTCACTGGAGGTCTTTACTTGAGACACAATTCCATCGGCTGTGGAAATGTCATACGAGAAAGTGGAAGCCGACATTTGTGGGTGCACAAACACGGAAAAGATTACAGCCAGAAATATATGTTTGGTCGGCACACCACAATTTTGTAGGGGACCTGGTGCTCTGTGATGTGAGGTAGCCCACAGTGAAGTAGAGAAAGGATTCACGGCACTCAGGAATATGATGCAACAAAGTGAAACATTTTAATTATTTATCCATCCACAAAATTAATGTATACACGTCCAACGTTTCGGTACTTCCCGGACCTTGTTCACGGCCTGTAATAGTGAAATCACAATATATAAGTATACCATATAATCAAAAGGTGCTCTGGTGCTTTCTGTGGCCAGCTTGTACCTCCCTTTATAAACACTACATTTCTCTGACCTCTGTCTATCTGCTGTTTTGCCTTTTCTTGCCAGTGATATACTATAACCTGGATCTATTGCATACCATGTGTTTTCTTATTTATCTCTACATTTGTCCATTACTAACTCCATGCACAGTTCCATATACGTCTACTTTTATAGTTATACCCCGACTATTTGTCAATTTTTTGCCCTAATCCCCTCACCCTTTCCTCCCCCCTCCCACTTTCACTTGCACCTTTTGATTATATGGTATACTTATATATTGTGATTTCACTATTACAGGCCGTGAACAAGGTCCGGGAAGGACCGAAACATTGGCCGTGTATTCATTAATTTTGTGGATGGATAAATAATTAAAATTTTTCACTTTGTTGCGTCATATTCCTGAGTGCCGTGAATCCTTTCTCTAGTCCCTGATCTCAGACACACATCTAGGGATCAAACAAACACCTTGACGCGTTTCCCCCAGTATGATCTGTGTTCATCAGGAGGTAAGTATAAATTATGATGTTACCATAATTATCAAACGTATCGTAACAACTCAGGCGATAATCATAATAAAAAATATGAGAGATGATGTCATAACAGGTCAATATAGTACTTCAATAATCAATTTGGGCCACAACGTGTCAAGCAGACGATACTGCGACAATAATTAGCAGACAGTCCTGCATATAATGATTAATTGAACGCGAACCTGATAGGACAGTTGTGCCCTAAGAGGAGGAGGTGGTCAAGTGCTGTTGGACCAAATGATATGGAACACGGACCGAAGTACTGTTCCCAGGTCAAAGGAGACATGTCAAAGATATCACATGTGAGGAGGAGACTTGTACTGGGGAACCGGACCATTATTTATATAGGATAGACATTAATTATCTGGACATCCATGTGCTATATCTTTGATATTTTTTTTCAGAAATTTTCCAAAACCCACTTTTTAGGGACCAGTTCAGGTCTGAAGTCACTTTGTGAGGCTTACATAATAGAAACCACCCAAAAATGACCCCATTCTAGAAACTACACCCCTCAAGATATTCAAAACTGATTTTACAAATGCTGTTAACTCTTTAGGTGTTCCACAAGAGTTAATAGCAAATGGAGAAAAATTTTCTGAATTTCGATTTTTGGGAACATTTACCTTTTTAATCAATTTTTTTTCAGTAACAAAGCAAGGGTTAACAGCCAAACAAAACTCAATATTTATTGCCCTGCTTCTGTAGTTTGCAGAAACACCCCATACGTGGCTGTAAAATGCTGAATGGCCAAACGGCAGGGCGCAGAAGGAAGGGAACGCCTTATCCCGTAGTTTCCAAAATGGGGTCACTTTTTTGGGAGTTTCTACTGTAGGGGTGCATCAGGGGGCTTCAAATGGGACATAGTATAACAAAACCAGTCCAGCAAAATCTGCCTTCCAAAAACCATATGGCGTTCCCTTTCTTCTATGCCCTGCCGTTTGGCCATACAGCAGTTTTTGACCACATATGGGGTGTTTCTGCAAACTAGAGAATCAGGACAATACATATTGAGTTTTGTTTGGCTGTTAACTCTTGCTTTGTTACTGGAAAAATGGATTCAAATGGAAAATTTGCAACAAAAATAGCTGGTTTGGGACCGTTTTTATTTTTTTTCATTTACATCGTTGAACTCACAGGTTAGATTGCGTGCTGACACAGGGCCGTGGTGCCAACATTGGCACCCTGGCCATGCTTCACCTTCTGCCCACAGATTCTACAAACGGCCACGCATACAACACCGAGTATGGCATTTCCCCCCACCACTATGTACTGACTGCCTTTTGCCGTGTAGTTCTTTCCGTACAGGTAGGCTCCTGAGTACCAGACGGTCTACCCCAGTTTGGCTCCAGACATCACACTGCTGCCACTCTGCTGACTCATGGCCATGCTACCACCCTGCTGGCTCAGCAGCTGGCTCACGTGCAAGATGCCACCCTCATTCCCTAATGATGATTATGATGAAGCCTCCTCTTCACCTGGCTCCCATGTGCAACTGGCTACATCATCATTTACTACTGTCTGCACGTCACTGATGTCACCTCACCAGTCTAGGGTCGCGTGCCTGACCGTACACAACACCTGCTCCTACACGAATCTCATCATCGCTACTTGCCTGTCTACCTCCTCCAAATCTTGGCTGGGCAGTAGCTGTTGACTGTCCTCAATAAGCTTATCCTCACTGAAACACGGAGCAGAGCCGACAGCATACAATACTTCCTGCTCTCTCCCAATTGTGTAGATAAAGCCTCCCTTTTATATCCCTACACTATATCTAAGCTGTCCCTGAACTGTTCAAAAGTAATATTTTGCAAATAAAGTCCTTCCTGATCACCGTCCCTAGTGCTTGTCTCTCTCTGCACTAAGTTCATTGGAAAATGGTGGAGACCTGGCAGGAGGAGGCTTTTTATAGGGCTTTGACATCACAGGGGTTGGCTATCTGCTGATTGGCTGGCTGCACAGCATTATGCGTGATCCCTCGTTCCTGCGCTTCTTACTTCTTCCTTCTAACATGTGCAGCAGCCATTTAAAAAAAAAAATCAGATTTTTAACATGAAGCGTGAGGAAATTCGGCTTCATGACAAATCAAATTTTTCCTGAAATTTGGATCGATTTCCATTTTGTCAACTTCGTTTCGTTTAACACTAATTATGCATATTTGCCAAATGGCAATTTGTCTTATCTATGTGTTGATTTTTCTAGCATGGCATATTTTTTATTGAGTTTTTGGTGTAATAAAAAAAACATTATAAGCCTATATCAGCATTGAAGATTGTAAAATGAAAAGGTTAAATGACTGTCTAGTCATTATATGTAAGTCAATACAATAGCGATGACTACATGCTATTTATTTTTCTCAGATCTTGCTGCCTAACTGCTTTCTAGATCCATTAAGACAGAGCTGTGTACTGTGACTACAGTTTAATTACAGTGCCTACGGTGAGCCTGGAGTAGTCTGAACCACACACCCCTTTCTCATTATTCCGTTGCTTTGTCCCTCCCCCTGTAGCTCTGCTTCCTCAGATTGAATGCGGTGTATGAACACAAAGCTAGCGCAGGTTCATCAGCAAGTCAGTGCATGAAGGGCTGATTTCTATTACAGCAAGGTCATAAGTATTAAGCTTAGGGTACTTTCACACTAGCGTTTTGGATTCCGTTTGTGAGATCCGTTTCAGGGCTCTCACAAACGGTCCAAAACGAATCAGTTAAGCCCCAATGTATTCTGAATGGATAAGGATCCGTTCAGAATGCATCAGTTCGGCTCCGTTCCGCCTCTATTCCGTTTTGGAGGCGGACACCAGAACGCAGCATGCAGCATTTTGGTGTCCGTCTGAAGAGGCGGAGCCTAACAGATCCGTTTTTTTTTTACAATGTAAGTCAATGGGAACGGATCCGTTTTCAATGACACAATATGGTGCATTTGAAAACTGATCCGTTCCCCATTGACTTTCAATGTAATTCAAAACAGATCCGTTTTGGACTTTGTCATTTTTCTTTAAACCTAATGCAAACGGATCCGTTCTGAACGGATACAAACGTTTGCATTATAGGTGCGGATCCGTCTGTGCAAATAAACAGACAGATCCGCACCAACGCAAGTGTGAAAGTACCCTTAGATTACAAAACCACAATTGAAAAAAAGATGGTGCATATGCTGTATACTGAGAAAAAAAGTAAGGGGAATCCTTTAAAATGTGACAACTATACAAAGTGTTGAGCATGCTATGCTGAGACTAGAAATGACTTTAGGCGGTTTGTAATTAAAACTGAGCTGCTGTCCTTCTCCAGGCCTAGATATGGAATGTGCTAATTTATTTTGTTAGAGATATAAGGGTATTGTAGATATGTTTGTCTTCAGATGAGTACTGTAAATGAATTCAGTAATGCACTCTGTTTTACAATTAGTAAAAAAAAAACTGTAAATGTTCTATGCAAAAATATATGGGGGTCATTTACTATGCTGAAATACGCCTTAAATAGAAGTGTTTCAGGCGCAGAAGGCGGCTCAAGCCAGGTTTAAAATCATGGATGTGGCGTGGGTGGGGAAGATGATGAGCTGGCAGGCCTGTCTAATTCACCATTTTCTATGCCTGGTTTTACATGTTGAACAGGCGCTGGATGCACCGAAGTTATGGAGAGGCAAGCACCTCTTCATAACTTCGACGGATCTACCGCCAGTTTAGGGCTTTATTAAGACCGGTGTCTAAAACGCTGGTCTTAATAATAAATGTGCACCTATATTTATGTTTTACCATACTATACATTACACCTACAGGAGTTTTTTATGACATCCCATTTTAAATACTTAGGCATTAATATAGAGTTTCTCCCCCCTCTCCCTTTGCAGCGTCCACTCTTCTGGGAAGGCTTTGTACAAGATTTTGGAGTGTGTGTTAGAATTTTTTCCCATAGGGACTTAAAAAAATAGAACACGTTCTATCTTGTCTGTTTTTCACTCACCGACTGCCCCCATACAATTGAATGAATACCTTTAATTAGTTTTAATGGCTCGTTTTGTCTGGGGAGCAATTATCAGGGGAAATAAAACTGCCTCATCCTCCTCTCTGCTTTGCTTGTCAGGGATTATGATCCTGAATCCAGCTGATAAGATCTTCAGCTGAATCTCTGTAGGAATAAAGTTCATGAGGAGACATGAAGTACAGAGAGGACAGACAGGATGTTAATCCTTGTTGCTCTCTGGTTGTCTTCCCACTTCCCAAAAGCTGTTCTTACCTGTCTGGAGGATTCCTGGTTCCCTGCCCGCTCTAGTTAATGCCTGTTGCCGCTTCTGCGACTTCCTGTGTGCATGGAGCGTCCCCATCCCAATGGGAACGCCTCCATGCTAAAATATACTGTCGGATGTGAGAATCATGATCTCACAAATGTGACTAAGTTGTAATCGCAATGCCAATAACATAACCTAAATTATTCGCATTGCGATATTCATTATATTCTAGCAATACAATCATTAGGAACCCAGCTTTAAGTTGAATTCGTAACGCGAACATATACTTGCATTGCGAAATCAACTTAGAGCTTAGTTCCTAATGGCTGTATTGCTAGAATATAACGAAGATTGAGAATATAGTGCTGTATTCGTGAATTTGTGATATTTGTCATCTTCGTTATATTCTAGCAATACAATCATTAGGAACTTAGCTCTAAGATCAATTCGCAATGCGAGTATATGTTCACTTCGCGAATGAACCTTAGAGCTTAGTTCCTAATGGCTGTATTGCTAGAATATAACGAAGATTGAGAATATAGTGCTATATTCGTGAATTTGTGATATTCGTCATCTTTGTTATATTCTAGTAATACAATTATTAGGAACTTAGCTCTAAGATCAATTCGCAATGCGAGTATATGTTCGCTTCGCGAATGAAACTTAGAGCTGAGTTGCTAATGTTTGTTGCTAGAATATAATGAAGATTGAGAATATAGTGCTATATTCGTGATATTCGTTATATTCTAGCAATACAACCACCATTAGGAACTCAGCTTTAAGTTGAATTCGCAATGCGAGTAATATAGATTATATTAATGGCATGGCGAATTCAACTTAGAGCTGAGTTCCTAATGGTTGTATTGCTAGAATATAACGAAGATTGAGAATATAGTGCTATATTTGTGATATTCCTTATATTCTAGCAATACAACCATTAGGAACCCAGCTCTAAGTTGAATTCGCAATGCGAGTAATACAGGTTATACTAATCGCATGGCGAATTCAACTTAGAGCTGAGTTCCTAATGGTTGTATTGCTAGAATATAACGAAGATTGAGAATATAGTGCTATATTCATGATATTCGTTATCTTCGTCAATTCTAGCAATACAAGTTACAACCATTAGGAACTCAGCTCTAAGTTTAATTTGCGATATATAGAATAATGACGAATATTCGACTTCGACGAATATATGACGAATATTCAATTGAATATTCGCAAAATATCGCAAAATCGAATATGGCACCTCCCGCTCATCACTATGCCATAATACCTCTCACATTTGATAGTGGAATATTTGAAAGGGAACACATTTCATGAATTGACTTGTTACAAAGGTGGCATCCTATTACAGTACCACCATGGGATTTAGTGAGTTCTTTTGAATGACCCATTCTTTTACAAATGGTTGTAAATGTAGAATGCATTGCTGGGTGCTGGATTTTATACACCTGTGGAAATGAAACATGGAGACCATGGTCAACTGACTATGGTATCTAACCTTGCTGAACAGGTAGCAAACTACACTCGCCTCATGACTTAGTTCCATTTCTATACCCAGCTAATTTGTATTAGTCCTTTCCCCTGATATTAAATCCCATGAAGAGTCTACCAGCACTGAAACAGAAACATGGTATGTTGGGGTTAGGGCATATTGAGGGTATAGGTCCACGGTATAGGGTGAGGTTTCGGATGGGGTCGCCCTTGTCAGGGCAGGTGCTCTGTAGATAGGCTCAATAGGAACTACTAGTTCCCTCACTCAACATGGCAACAATAGGGATATTATTGGCCACTATCCACAGGGGACCCAACTTGAAAAACAGAGAAGAAATTACCTTTGACTATCTTCAACCAACATATATTTTTGTTATACCGTAATTGGATTATAATCTCAAAAGACACATGGTCCAGGATACAAGCAAGATACACATTGGTAAGGAAGGACAGCATGATGACTTGAGCACATTAAGGTACACCCTGAATAGATGTTTCGGTATGCTTATGATTAGGACAAGTTAGAACTGGTGTTGATAAAATAATATCTCTCTTTATCTACCTTTTTTGGTCTAGCACACATTGTTCTTTTGGGGTGACTTTAATTAATATGAGATTTTTGTTACTATTTAATCTTTATTTAAATTAAAAGTTCCGTTTTCTATATCCCTGTTACTGCTGATTCTTGTATTTGTATGGGATGGTTTTTGAATAGTTTTCATTTGCCTTGAGATCTACAGACTAGATGGGAAACTAGATTTCACATTTTTCTAACACTGAATGAAACACCTGAATTCAATGATTACGAGGTGTGTCTGTTCTGCCCCAGCACATGGAGATTCATTTCAGATCATGTCTATTTCATTTCTAATTCATTCTTCTACAGTTTAGTATTTCTGTAGTTATTAGTTAAGTTATAGTACCATCTAGCTGTGTTAAAAATGTACTACACTTGGTTTTTCGGTTAATAAAGATTATTGTATTTGTGGGTGGTGCAAGGCATTGTGGGAGTGTAATGCATTCTGGGAAAGAGAAGCCCAGTCTCCAGTAATCAAGGACACACCAGCAGTGCTGTCCTTCGGCATATCTTCTTCTTAAACTTCACCATCCTTTTGCAAACATATCTGGTGAGACATCCACCTTTGTTTCAGGGACATTGTGTTATGCAGAGCTGTTGAGCTAGTTATCATTGTCTCAGGGAAGTTGTTATGCTGTTAGATGTTAGACTTGCAATCTTATGTTAGGCAGCCATTTTACCATGTGGTTCTGTGTAATGCAAATGTTATAGTACATGCCATTCTATGTGTTTTACTTTTACAAACTATTTGTATTCTTATAGTTTTACCAAACAATTGATCACATCAAATACTCCCGTTTTACCAATAAACAAGTTAGACTACAAAGAACAGTCCTCTTATTTGGAAGACAGGAATGGTTTATACTGAATTTCAGACTGCACACTGTGTGAATGTGTATGAAGACAAAACAGTGTCCCAATACTTTTCTTCATTTACTGTATCTAGAATCTGTACTAAACTAAAGTATTTGAAGAAAGCACACAATCATTCATATATGGTGCTATAACAAGAAATCAAGAATACCTTCTGCATGTTGGTTTTCACAAAGCGACAGGGATTTTTTTTAATGATCTTTCAAATACAGGATTGATTATGAAAGAATATATTGTTTGTATTGGGTTGCAGAATTTGCTGGCATTTAATAATAAAATGAATCCTTTACAGTTTGAATGCTCAAAACTGTGGTCTGAACAAATAAAGACAGTAAAAAACACAGTTACTTTAGAAATAGCAACCTGTTTTTAAATTAATAGTGAAAGTAGTGGATGCTCTTAATCTAAGAGAAAACCATAAAGAAGGGGTATAGGTCTAGATCAAGTTGACCAGCTTCCCTACCATAGTTACTGTTACAGCAGTCCGTGAGGAGCTGGAACTGAGGATGGGAGTGATAGTGGCTCTAATAATATGATGTGTTGCAGTGGTCTCCCTCAGGCCACTGCTACTTAGGACCATGCAGAAAAAGGAGGGTGCACCCTTTCTTCTCTCGGGGCACACTCTTATTCTGGGTCTCTTGCCTTATAGTAGCTGGGCTGCCCATGATGCATGTAGTGCAATGGCCAGTGTACAGTGTAGTGAAAATCAGAAAACCAGGCCAGCGGTAGAAAAATAAAGTTCTCTTTTTACTTAGCACAAAATAGGGGTTTTGGTTTATCAAACAACAATCTGGAAATTACTTCCCTGAATAGCAAGTTATGGAAGCTGGCACTCTTGGTATGCTATCTTGCTAAAATCTCTCACTAGAATTGCTGGCTGGTAACTGAAATCTGGAAATTATGTCTGTAGTGTCCACTCTGGGATACAGGTCTTTAGAGGCATGTCTGGCCAGGATGTGGTTAAGTGTAATAGGTGTCTTAATAGTAGTCCCTCACAAACAGTAAAGTCTGGTTAGCTATAGTCATAGGTTACCTTGCTGAATCCTATGTTTGACCATGCAGATTCTTAAGTCTTTCTTTCTTTCTTTCTTTCTTTCTTTCTTTCTTTCTTTCTTTTCTTGTTGTAGCAGAAACAGTAACTTTTGCAGAGATCGGTTAGTCTACATTAACTCCTTTTACTGGCAATTTTCCATTCTGCTTTTTCAAAAATCCAAATGGGGTGAAATTGGTCACAATTCCGCCACAGTTTTTTCTAATGGGTTTTGTTTCTACAGCTTTCCTTATGTGATAAAACTGACCCTCCTTTTCTAGGAAGGGTGACATATACCCAATTTATGTGTGAGGTACACCTGCATTGCATACGTGACAGGAAAATAAATATAGTTAATCCATCTCTTAGTTTGGTGGGTTAAATATACCCATTCTTGTGTGTGGTAAACCTGCATTGCATATATGACAGGGAAGTTAATATAGTCAATACGTCTGTTAGTTCGGTGGGTGACCTCAAAGAATGAGGAGAGCATCAAATACAGGACGTGGCCCTGGTTGTGGTGCTGCTGGTGTTGGTGAAGCTCCTGTTGCAGTGAGAGGACGTGGTCGATCTGTGCCAGCTACACGCCCAAATTAAACACCTTCCTCAGATGCACGTAGGTGACAGAACGTTCAGCGTTATTTTATAAGCCCGAATACCGGTGTACGAATGGTGAGGCCATAACAAGTAGAGGCGATAGTATATTGGGTGGCTGACAGTGCCTCCAGTTCCTTCACATTGTCTCCCACCCGGTTCCCTTGCTAAAAGCACAGAATTGGACCCTGCAGCCCATGGGCATCTGTCTTTCACGTCACCCTCTTGCAAATCAGCCAAGCAGTCTGATCCCCAAGTCATGCATAAGGCTCTTATGCTTTTTGATGACTCTGCTGGCAGAGTTTCCGTGGGCCGTCCACATAGCCTTGCTCCAGAAGTGGAAGAGATTGAGTTCACTGATGCCCAACCACTTATGTTTCAGGATGTAGACATGGGAGGACTACTGCAGCATGCCTTTGATGATGACGAAACACAGGTGCCAACTGCTGCGGCTTTCTGCAGTGTGCAGACTAGCAACGAGGGCAGTGGTGGGGAGTGGGTCGAAGATGATGTGGAGGATGATGAGGTCCTAGACTCCACATGGAATCAAGGTCATGCGAGTGACGTGTGCAGTTCGGAGGTAGAGGTAGTGGTCACACAGCGCCAGCCACACAGCAAAAGAGGGAGCAGGGTGCAAAAGTAGAGTGGCTGTCCCCTAGCCTGTACGCCCGCTACTGCCCACTGCACCCAGGAACTGAGCACACCAAAGCCGGCTTTAAGGAGTTCCCTGGCGTGGCAGTTCTTCAGACAATTTGCTGACGACAAGACGCGAGTGGTTTGCACGCTGTGCAATACGAGCCTGAAGCGAGGCATAAATGTTCTAAACCTGAGCACCACCTGCATGACCACGCATCTAAATGCAAAGCACGAGCTGCAGTAGAATAAACACCTCAAAAACCACGAAAGATCTCAGGCTTCTCCTGCGTCCTCTTCTGCTCCAGTCTCGGCCTCTTCCGCCCCCTCTGGAGTGACAGTGGCAACTGCCACCCCGCAAACAGAGGATGTGGCAGCAACACCACCAACTCCGTCACCGTCACCAAGCATTTTCACACTGTCCCATGGAAGCGTTCAGCTGTCCATTTCCCAAACACTGGAGAGAAAGAGGAAGTACCCCCCTACCCACTCACGATCCCTGGCCCTTAATGCCAGCATTTCAAAATTCCTGGCCTTTGAAATTCTGTCATTCTGTCTGGTGGAGACAGAGACGTTTAAAAACCTTATGGTGGTGGCTGTCCCACAGTACGTGGTTCCCAGCTGCCACTACTTTTACAGATGAGCCATCCCTGCCCTGCACAACCAAGTGGCGGACAAAATTAGGTATGCACTGCGCAACGCCATCTGTGCAAGGTCCACATAAACACTGATATGTGGACCAGTAAGCACGGGCAGGGACGTTATATCTCCCTAACTGCACACGTGGTAAATGCAGTGGCAGCTGGGCCTGAGGCGGATAGTAGTGATGAGCGCGAATATTCGAATAGCGAATTTTTATCGCAAATATCGGCACTCTGAAAATTCATAAATATTTTGAATATAGTAATATATATTCTTAAAAACGAATATTCATATATATATATTTTTTTCATCTGAACCCATTACCTAGTATACCTACCTGCTTCTTGCTTGTGGGCCAATGTGAGAAGGCTGCAATATTGTAGTCTGTAGTGAATTAGAACATTCTTAATTATTTAATTTATTTTCTCTTATGCGAAAAATCGGCAATGTAATATTCGCGTAATGCGAATATTCTAAAACACGAGTATTCTATAGTGCTATATATTAGTTTTTTACAATATTCGTCAATTTTTTCCATCTGAAGTCATGATTCCTCCCTGCTTAAATTGCTTTTGGGCCAATGACTGTTCACATTAAATTGGAAAAAATGACGAATATTCTAAAAAACGAATATATTGCACTATATTCTATATAGCTATATATTTGTGTTTTATAATATTCGCATTACGCGAATATTTCATTGCTGATTTTTCTCAATCAATAGAATAATCTTGAATATGAATATTCACGAATATATGACAAATATTCTAACAAGTGGCTGTAGATGGGCACTCAATAGCTGGCAGTAAACGGATATGATTTGGCGCAAATAATTGGCGCAACTATTTATTACTTGAAATATATACACAAATCATTTCTATTAACATAGAATGTATATATTTGTGTATGTATTTCAAGTAATAAATAGTTGCGCCAATTATTTGCGCCAAATCATATCCGTTTACTGCCAGCTATTGAGTGCCCTCCCTCTACAGCCATCATTCAACTTTTTCTTCTGCCACAGCCATTGGGGGTGCTGAGGAGTAAGCATCAATCGTCCTCTGAAAAACTTGGTTGAGACACTTATACACTTTGACTATTTTTTTACAAATACTCTAACAAATATTCGCGAACTATCGCAAATTCGAATATTGCTCCTGCCATTCATCCGTAGCGTATAGCAGTTTGGCGCATGTCCTTCCGCCACCGAGGATTGCAGGACGTTTCTCATTTCCTCCTGTTGCCTCCTCCTCCTACTCCGCTTCCTCCTCTACCACCTCCTCATCTGCTCAGCGTAACACCTTCACCACCAACTTCAGCACAGCCAGGGGGAAATGACAGCAGGCTGTTTTGAAACTCATCTGTTTGGGGGAAATAACTCACACCGTGCAGGAGCTCTCGACGGGCATGGAACAACAGACTGATGAGTGGTTGGTGCCACTGAGCTTCAAGCCCGTCCTGGTGGCGTGCAATAACAGGTGAAATCTTGTAGCAGCTCTGGGCCTGGGCTCTGGGATGACGCACAACCCTTGCCTGGCGCATGTGCTGAATTTGGTGGTGCAGAGATTTCCGAAAAAATTCCCGATATATCAGAGCTGCTGCAGAAAGTGCGGGCCATCTGTGCACGTTTTCGGCATTCTCACCCTGCTGCTGCTCGCCTGTTTGCGCTGCAGCACAACTTCGGCCTTCGCGCTCACCGCCTCATATGCGACGTACCCACAAGGTGGAACTCCACCTTGCACATGCTGGAGAGACTGTGTGAGCAGCAGTAGGCGATAGTGGAGTTTCAGCTGCAGCACGCAAGGGTGAGTCGATCTGCAGAACAGGACCACTTCACCACCAACGAGTGGGCCTCCATGCGGGACGTGTGTGCCATGTTGCGCTGTTGCGATTACTCCACCAACATGGCCAGTTACGCCATCCTCAGCGTTACTATCCCAATTCTATGTCTCCTTGAAAAAACACTTCAGGTGATTATGGATGAGGATGTGGCACAGGAGGAGGAGGAAGAGGGATCATTTCCACGGTTATCAGGCCAGTCATTCACAAGTGGCTTGGTGGGTGGGTTCCTGCACTAACAGAGGTAAGGTACACACCTGTCCAGCCAGTGCACAGTTATGGAGGATGAGGAGGAGGAGGAACAGTGTTCACAGTAGGGTGGCACCCAAAGCAGCTCATGGTCATTACTGGAGCATGGCTGGGGGTATACAGAGGACACAGACGATACACCCCTGGCACACATGAGCGACTACATGCTGCACTGCCTGCGCAATGACCGCTGAGTTGCCCACATTCTAACCAGTGCTGATTACTGGGTGGCCACCCTGCTGGATCCCTGCTACAAGGAAAACGTTTCATCCTTAATTTCGTCACTTGAGCGTGATCGGAAGATGCGCGAGTACAAGCGCACGCTGGTAGACGGGCTGCTGATGATTTTCCCACCTGACATCGGGGGATCAGTCGAAGCACAAGGCAAAGGCAGAGGAGGAGGAAGAAGTCGCCAACACAGCTGGGGCACTGCCAGCACCTCAGAAGGGAACTGCCTGTCCACAGCCAATGTGGACAAGCTCACATTTATTAAAATTAACCAGGCATGGATCCCACAGGACTTGTCCGTTTCTTTTGCTGAATAGACAAGTATAACGGCCAAACCCAGCCACTGTTATACCCCAGAGCTCTTTCTCTTTGCATTCTCTTTTCGATTTCCCAATGTTTTGGGGTCTTCCCAAATTTATAAAAAAATAAAATATAAAATAAAGGAAAAAAATAAAAAACAACAAAAACAGTGTTGGCTACCTCCAGCCTCCTCCACCACTGCTTCTACCTACACCGCCATGTCCATCGCCTCCTCAACTTCCTACTCCACTTTGATCTCCACCTTCTAGTTCAAGATTATTATTTATAATTTTTTTTCTATTCTATGTTATTTTATGTCATTTCCTTATCCACATTTGTTTGCAGGGCAATTGTCCAACTATTACCCCCATTTTGCTTCCTTTTGCAGCCCTCTAGCGCTTACTATGACTATTTTACAGGAATTTTATTGCCCCAAAGTTCGGGTCCCCATTGACTTCAATGGGGTTCGGGGTCAAGTTCGGGTCCCGAACCCGAACTTTGATCCGAAGTTCGGTCGACCCGGCGAACCCGAACTTCCAGATGTTCGCTCATCTCTATCAACCATGTACCTTTGAACACATAAAAATATTTGAGATACTTAGGCTCAGGGAAATCTTTTTGATGTACAAAATAGGTTCCATTAATCCCCGTGGCCTTAATGAAATATCTGAAACTACTTTATAACACTCATTTATTTTATCTTTTGATTTTCTTCGACGTAGGAAATCATCATTTTTAGAAATTATGGGAACATCAGTGAGTATCCCCCAGAATAAATACAGGTCATTATATTTTACCCTTTCTTATTCTACCCTTTCTTAATGTTTATCATTAAATACAATTTTTACATTAAAAGGGTTAGCAGGCTTTGACGGGAATGAGCCTCCCTAGCGTCACCGGCGATGCTAGGGAGGCTCGTCCCCATCGCGGCCTGCTATTGGCTTCCCACCTCGTGTGATCATGGCATCTAAAACTTTAAAAACCAGCATTACCGGCATCCCCCTGTGGCAAATGTGGATGCCGGCAATTCATTTTAATACACCGGCTATAAAGAGACCCAGCCTATTAGAGCTGCAATTCTTATGTTGGCCAGTAGGTGGAGCAAGGCCCCATTCACACGTCCGCAATTTTGTCCGCATCCATTCCGGACCCATGGATGCGGACCCATTCATTCTGAATGGGGCCGGACGTGATGCGGAGAAGCGCCGAAGATACGCCCTGAGTGATTGTTGTCAGGTGAGTGTTTGAATGGTTTGAATGATATTGATCATGTGGTTTATATGGGGATCCATCATAGGTTAGCGCTCCATATAAATCCCCCCAGATTTGAAAGCTCAGTATCTCCTCCTGACGAAGCTTACGCGAAACGCGCGTAGAGGGGTGCGCGGGTCCACTGTGATTTACCGCCCGGATTTTGAAAGGTATGCACTGGCACTTTTTCATTTGTGATCTGTATTGGATAGACTCCAATAGGAAAATATGATGTTTCTATGGGGCTAGGTGCAATAGTACGGGCGATGCAATTGGTATTGGATTAAGTTGGACGGAGCGCTTTTTGTATTGGTTTTTCACCTCAATTTTATATCTGAATTAATTATGTTTGTAAGAGATTTTAAAAGATATTAATAAATAATGTATTTTATTGGGACAGTGGTGCTTTAGTGTTTCTTTGAATTGATTTGACAAGTACGCTGGGAAAAATAGGATCATATAGTGTAGAGCACACTATGTGCTCTCCGCTTCCGCATTTGCATAGCCACGGCCCGAACTTCTGGGTTTCGGCCCCAAAACATCCGGCTGTGGCTTCACAAAAGATAGAGCATGTCCTATTCATGTCCACAGCCTGCAGACAAGAATAGGCATCTCTATGGGGAGTGCTGGCATGGTGTGTTGCGGATTCGCAATTCGCTACGGACGTCTGAATGGGGCCTAAGAAATGAGCAACTCACATATTACCATGCTATTGTATGGAGCGTGGTAATATTGAAGTAAAAAAATGAGTGAGTATTGTAGCCTCTGTATACACTGGCTATAAAAAAAATTCAAAAAAGTATAACAAATTATTAATATATCAAATTTTTAATAACCCCCTTTTCCTTAGAATAAAAAATAATAATACATAAATAACAAAAAATATAAATATCATGGGCATCACTGCGTCCATAAACGCCCATATTATTCAAATATAAAAATATTTTTACAATACGGCAAATTTTCGTAACGGAAAAAAGTAGCAATACGCCCAATTCACCATTTTTTCTTTGCTTCTTTCACCCCCCAAAATTTAATACAATGTGATCAAAAAGTCACACAGACTCCAAATGATATCAATAAAAGCTACAGATCTGTCCGGCAAAAAAATTAGCCCCCACACAGCTTAGTAGACATAACTATAAAAAAGTTAAAGGGGTCCGAATATAGTGATGTAAAAAACAAGCCCCTATATGGATATATAAACAGAAAAAAAAATTATGGTTCCAGAAAGATAAGGAATAAAAATAAAAATGGAAAAACCTTTGCTATCCAAAAGGTTAAAAATAATATAGTTATTTATATTATGTGCATTATAACCTTTTGTTTTTTTCCTTTTGATTGTTCCATGATGCATTAACATCTTTCATTCTTAAAATAAGCTTCCCCTTCAGGTCGAGAGTTCTTTTTCCAGTAGTTAATTTTACAATTCCAGATGGCAGAGTGCATCATGTACTCTGTGGGGGAGGTAATGCTGATCTATTTAGCCTAGTTCAATCAATTAGGCTTTATGTACAATGTTTAATGTGTTGGGAAAACCAGCTTGCAAAAAAGCTTTTGACAACAAGATTAAACAAGCGCTGGCAAAACTGTTTTCACATTGTATCTCCATTCTTAAACTGTCCACTTAGGTTCCATAAAAATGGTATAGAGGCGTTCATATGCTTCTAACTTGACAAGTCCATACATTTCTTATATAGGTGAATATACTGTATATTGTTTTTTCTAATGGCAGATGAAAGGAAAAATATCAAAATAAAAGGGGCTTCCCATGAAATGGCACAGACCTTTTGGATTTTAGCAAAACTTGAGCAGTCCTTGATTAGGGCCAGGAACCGTGAGATGCTCCTATAAGTCCAGGTCAGGACAGATTGTACGTAAAGAGACTGCTGGCTTTTTACCATCCTATAATGCCACTGTCAGTCTTTGGGAGGTGACTCCCTGTGTAAGCCTGCCCCACCTCACCAGCCACTTTGCACCAGTCACTTTTATGGATCTGTTCCATGCCTCTGTGTGTCCTTTTAGCTATGTTTCCTGAACTGCCCATCTTCCTTTTATTGTGAGCATGCAGCAGCATATACTATATTTTGTGTAAAAATGAGTTATGAAAGAGTGGGAAACAGAGTCTTAATCCCAGTTCTTAGTCTGTGTTAGAAAGGGCATTGTTTCTTTAAAAGGGTTCTCCGGGAATTAAGAAAATGAAAATACGTAAATATTACTTTATTATAAATATATTCTCAAATACCTTTCATTAGTTATAATGGCTCGTTTTGTCTATGGAGAAATGATTAGGAAAAAAAAAATGACCGCTGTCCTATAAGTTCACACAAAACCTGTCCTAATCACACAACAGGACAAGTTACTTCACAACACTGAGGTGCCTCATCCTCCTCTCTTACTTGTCAGGGATTATGATCCTGAATACAGATGAGAAGATCTTCAGCTGAATCTCTGTAGGAACCGAGTTCATGAGGAGACATGAAGTACAGAGGACGGACAGGACAGGCTGCAATAATGTGTTGCAGTGGTAATGGAGACAGCATACCAGTGCTCTCTGCTCATTAGCCACATCTGCTCATAAACTCAATTTCTACAGAAATTCAGCTGATGACCATATTAAACTGTATTCAGGATGATAATTCATGACGAGCAGAGAGGGGGGTGGGGCAGCTCTTTACCTCAGTGATGTGAAGTAACTTGTCCTGCTATGTTGATTAGGACAGGTTTTGTGTGTACTAATAGGACGGTGGCCATTTTGTTTCCTCTGATGATTGTTCCCCAGACAAAACGAGCCATTATAACTAATGAAAGGTATTTGGGAATATATTTATAATTAAGTAATATTTAAGTATTTTCATTTTCTTAATTCCCGGAGAACCCCTTTAATAATATCTCAACTCAATTTGTACAGCAGCAATAACAGTAATAACATCACATGGGTTAATTGCAACTTGCAGTCTATAGTTTAGTGAAGACCTACATCTACAACTGTGCATTCAATTGTGCAAAACCTTAACCTCTGACTGTATTGTGGCAAACTGTTGGGAGCTGTATCCTGAGAAAGGCTTAGTGAAATGCTGCCTAATACACCTGAAGAGAAGAGTTCGAAGAGATTGGTTGCCTGATTGAGTAAAAAAAAGTATAGTGCCTCTACCATAAAGTGTAACCACCAAGCATAGTGCTTTTTCAAAAAAGTGTAATCACTAAGCATAGAACCATTGTAAATAACTGTTGCATTGTAATTGGTAAGCCTATAGAAAGAGAAAAGACTGTGAGACTGTAATGACCATGCTAGCTGTCTCAATGCTGAGTAAAAACCTGCTTATGTTAAACTTGCTGATTCTTTGTCAGTCACGTGGGATCCTCATTTGGGTCCTCTAGGTTCAAGTCAGATTTCGAGGGTCAGCCCAACCTGTAAGGACTGTCCTCCTTACATGTATATTGTAATTCTATGGATCAACTGTATGCCAAAAGTGTGTGCTTTACAATACATTTAGCAGGTTCACATCTGGATATTTCTTTGATTTATTTCAAAACATAAGGGCACAAAAAACAGTATATTTAAAAAAATACTTTTTAATTTTGGAATTCAATGGCAAACTAAAGGGTATACAGCTGAATAGTTTGAAACTCTTTTTAGAAAGCAGATAGGGAAAATATATGTATTCACTTAGCCTGTGTAAGCTTATTAATTCTCAAATCTTTTGAATTCACGTTACAATAATATATTGTTGACTTCTACGACCAAAAAATTTACTATATCACATATGAAACAATGGCCCCTAGATCTCAGTGGAATTTATCTTCAGGAGTGGCAGAAATTATAACTAAATACACATTGAATTTTCCTGAGTCCCATAGACAGAACCAACCACATGTACATAGTTAACAGGGCATCATTCACTCCATCTAAATTAGGTAAATTTGACTTACAAGACGACTGAAAAAATGGCGTGGTGTTAGACAGGAAATACTCAAACCCAAGATGCAGTTGTGCATATATAAACAGGGGAGCAGATCCTGCACTTGTGGCCCGTTGCTAATGGCGATCCCCAGCAAAAATGCATACAATGGAGACTGCCCGCAGTGGACCACAAGTACCACAATAGACATCCTACACAAGATGGCAGTTGTGTGGATGTGATAAACAATATAACAATATAGCAATAGCAATAGAAAGGACAGATGCACTCTGCGGTCTTACTAACCCTCATTCTGATGTTAAAATTGAGAATTAGCAAACATATCCTGCTGTGGAGGATATGTCTGAGCCCGAGCACCGCGCCAAGGTAACTCAAGTAGCTCGGGCCTAACACTTACCTACCTGTGCCATATGGGCAATATCAGGGGCCAGTGGGCTAAATTACAGGAGTGAATAGGCCGACTCGCAACAAACTCCCCAGTCACATCCAACATGTCGCCATGCCTGCAATGAGAGGAGGAAGAAGGCTGTGAGGCCCCACCCAAGACTGGCTGATATGGCCCAGGCCTCACAGGTGCACCTAAATGTAGCCTGTGGATGGACATCAGGCACATTTACCTAGGAGTTTATACACCTCCAGACAACTCAATATTTAAAACGACTGAAAAAATGGCATGGTGTTAAACAGGCAGGAAATACTCAAACCCAAGATGCAGTTGTGCATATATAAACAGGGGAGCAGATCCTGCACTTAATTTGACTTACAAGTAGAAAGTTCATAATACAATTTGTTCATAATATCTTTGCTGCACTTATATTTGCAATTTAGGAATTTGCTGTATACAAAAAAGGTAGACATACAAAATATATTTTTCTACTTTTCTACATCTTGCTTGAAGGGGCTATGGTGGTTGCCACTCACTGCAGCTATAATACCTACAGGCCTATTTGTACAGCATATCAGGAAGTAATTAACCTCCTGTGTTTTATAAATAGGACATAGACTTTGCACTCATTGATTAAAAAAAACTAATGCACCAAGAAAGAGTTGTTGATGATATATGTAAGTTATTACAATGTTAGAGCAAAAGGATGGGTTTATTGGGGAAAACTGAACTGAGGCTCTAGTGCCTCTAGCCAGGATTCAACATGAGAGACGGTTGGGCATGGAGGTTTATAGGTTCTATATGGTATCCTGTGGCACATTTGCCCTCACATGTTGCAGCTTATATGTTGCCGAAGCTGGCATCCCAGCTAGTCTCATGAATGCTCAATTGGTGATAAGCTGGGGCAGTTTGTCACTCCACAGCAAAGGCAGGATTGAAGTGATCACCGCGAGGTCTTCATATTCGAACCCGCCTATCGTTGGATCCCAAATAGAGGCTGAAGCCTTCTGCTCCATACACAATATAGCTTCTGGCACCATGGCTTACCGACATAGCTGTCCATGGGGATGCCGGTTGATGGACCCCCACCAATCTGATATTGATGACCGATCCTGAGAATAGGTGATCACTGCCTGTAGTCCGGCAAGTTCGGCAACCCCTTTTACATTACATAAAACTAGAGCAATTGTTGCTGAACTACATACTGCATGTAATGGAGTCTACTGTTGTGTGTTCCTGTGTATATATGCTTACATCTATTCTGTAATAAGAACATAATTTTAGCATATATAAGTACAAGATGTTTTTTTTTTATATTCAACAAACCAAAATATGGATGTCATGATAAAATATATCTAATGTTCTCTTATGTTTCTTCAGCATCCTGTGTATGTATGATAATATCATTAGAGCCAAGCAGATTATTTGTAGAAACTAAATCAAGACAATTCTCCAAAATAAACAGTGATATTAATAATGTTTACCAGTAAGTATGTACTGTATTAGTAATGGAAAACTCCCAACTAAAAATCTACAGCTGCCTGCATTCATACAATGAATAGGATCCCCAACGTTATCCAATATGAAAGCTCCAGCTCTGCTTTCATGTATTGCTTTGCTGGTGCCAGTAATCTGCCCTTACAATTAACTGTGGAATCCATTATGCTTGCTGTGTATAAATCTATCTACTAAGGTGGTCCTATGTCAGAGCTGTGCGCATTCCAGTTCTGCTACTAATGAAAATGCTGTGATATAAAAATTACAGCTGTTCAGGTTTTAACTTTAGAACTTTTTCCTTCAGAGCTGGGACAAGATATAACACAAAAGGAGACATAAAGCGGGATATTTATTGAGACTGGTGTATAACACAATGGCCTTTATCTATCCCCTGCTGGCGTCAGATGCACATCAAATATTAAGAAGTGCACCCGTCTTAATAATATTGGCACATTTGTACATATCTGTGCACAAAAACTGAAATCTATGCCAGCAAGGGAGCTCGTGTAGATTTCAGGTATAATCTACAGTATATCAGTTCAGTTTCCTGGCGTAGATTATAATAAATGTGCTTGTTCTGTCTTCATACACGTTCTCACAGTGTGCATTCTGACATTAAGCATAAACCATTTCTGTCTTCCAAATAAGAGGACTGTTCTTTGTAGTCTAACTTGTTTATTGGTCAACAGGTCATATATGTGATTGATTGGTTATATACGATTGATTGATTGGTAAAACAGGATTGTTTGGTAAAACTAGAAGAATACAAATAACATGTATAAGTATTAAGTATAAGATAGCATGTACTGTAACATTAACAGTTATTAGTGGGGAGGCACATGGTAAAATGGCTGCCTATACGTAAGATTGCATGGTTAGCTAACAGTAATGAAACTCCCTGAGTAACAATTACAACTAGCTGAACAGCTCTGCATAACATCATGTCCCTAAAACAAGGGTAGAGGCAGCTCTGAACTGGGTCCTGGAGACTGGAGACTGCTCTTTCCCAGAATGCTTTGCACTCCCACAGTGCAGTAGCATTATAGTACCCAGTACCCGCAATGCAGTAGCATTATAACAGAAAAAACAAAGTGTAATACAATTTAACACCGCTAGATGGTGCTATAACCACACTAAACACTTCAGAAATACCAAGACTGAGGCAGACGTGATCTGTAATGATTCTATAACCCTGCTAGGCAGAACACTCTCCGCCTGGTGTCAACAGATGCCACTACTAGGTCCTTCATTCTTAGCAACCCATTTTGGTCAATGATGGGATCAAGATTTTTCAAAGCGCCATCCCTGGAAACTGTTTTACATTTGCTGAGGTAGTCTACTTCTTTAGTATAACATTCACGTTGTATTGTGCTAGTTATTATTTGTTTGGAACTTTCCAGATTAGGAGCAGTAAAGGCGTGTTTGCAGTGATAATAATATATCAATAACAATTGAAAACACAGGTGCACTCTGCGGTCTTACTAAACCCTCATACTGATGTTAAAATTGAGAGATTAGCCAACATATCCTACTATGGAGGACATGTCTGAGCCAGAGCTTCTTGAGAAACCTCGGTGTGGTGCTCAGGCTCAGACATGTCCTCCATAGTAGGATATGTTGGCTGATCTCTCAATTTTAACATCAGTATGAGGGTTTAGTAAGACTGCAGAGTAAAGGGCTTTTCTTCCTTGCAAACCGAGGCTCCGCTGCATGGGAAGGGAGTAGGTGCTAAGATCCAAGTCCTTTAGATCACTTGAATGGTCTTGGCTTGGGGTGAGAAGGCCTCCATTAACTCATTGGGGTCGTTGTTGCGGTACCAGAAGAACCTCAAGTAGTTTCTATTTTCTTCCATGATGAGGAAGCAGTGGAACATCTGTTCTATTTCGGCCACAAATGCTACAGAATCTCTGTGGAAGCGGAGAAGTACCTCTAGAAGTCTGTTGTTGAGGTCTGGACCAGACAGTAAGACATCGTTTAACGAGATGCCTTTGCACCTGGCGCTTGAGTCGAATACTACTCTTATCTGCCTTGGTTTTTTTAGGAGGATACACCCCGAATTTGGGTGTATACCAACACTCCTCTGAGTCTTGGAGCGTGGGTGCTATTTCTGCATGGTTGTTCTAAAATATTCTTTCCATAAAGGTAAAAAAATTTCTTTCGTCTCTGATGTCCTCTGAAGTTTGTGTTTGAGGGATATAAATCAACTGTAGATTAGACAAGTTCTTTGTTGTTAGGTAAGTTTTGTCTCTGGGGTTTAAACGGCAAAGGTGCGACCCAGCTTTTTGACTTGTCTTTTACTATTCCTCGATCCATGATATCCAAGAACAGCCTGTCTTCCATGGACATTGCGACCCTGTTGTTTTCTCTTGTCCTGTGGAAGACTGTGCACCCCAAGGGATCTTGCTCACCCTCGCAGGTGTGGTCTTCACAGGAGGGATCCACGAAAGGACAAGGCACAGGAGCTCTGTGTTGCAATTCTTCTATCAGGAAAGTGCTCCAACATGACTGCAATAGGAAAGGATGTCCATTTTCAAGTGTGTTGGTGAGCATACTGTTGACTGAGGTCGGCTTGTGTGCTCCTCCTAGACAGATGTCTCCTACGATGACCCATCCTAGGTCAAGTCTCTGGGCATATGGAGTATTTTGGGGGCCATTAATCTGTCTTCTAGCCTTATGAACTTATAGTATGTCTCTTCCAAGGAGTAAGACTATCAGGGCTTCTGGGTCCAGTTCCGGCATCAGGTGAATAGCTCACGCCTCAGGTGGGGGTGGTTTGCCTCTAACTCTGGTGTTGGTATCTCAGAACGGTTGTCAGGAATGTGGTTGCACTCCAGTATGGTTGGCAGGGACTATCCATGGACTCTACCTTGCACCCAGTCACTTTCCTCCCTGCTGTCTCAACAGTACCAGCACATGTTCTTAAGAAGTAGGGAGAACCGGGCCCTAAGATGTTGAAGGTGTCGAAGAAGGTGCATTTAGCTAAAGACCTGTTGCTTTGATCATCTAAGATTGCATATACCTTAATCGCCTTACCTCGGTGGTTGACTGGATAAACTCTGACAAGGCAGATTTTTTAGCAGGACTTCCCTCCTACGAGTCCTTTACAAATCTCTGTACATTGAGAAGTGACTACTGGGGTGTCTATGTCACTGTCTATCTGCTTTATGTCATGCTCTTCTTCTTGAGATGATACCTGAGAGGGTGGTCCTGGGTGTAAAGCCATGTTGTGTTCTGTGCTACCGCATTCTGTGCATTTCACTCTGAACTTACAGTTCCTGGCAAAGTGCGATGTTGCAGAGCAGCACCTGAAGCAGATGTTGGTTTCTTTGAGGTCCTCTAAAGACATCTCCCTGAAGGCTCTGCATTTTAGTACAGGATGTGGTTTCTTGTGCAGGGGGCATTGTTTGGCAAGATCTTTGGGTATGTTCTATTCTTGAGAAGACTTAAACGGCCTGTAAGGAGAACCTGTGGAGGCAACATTAGTTTTGTGGACTGCCACTGGTGTTTTATGAGGTTTGACACCAGGGTTAGTGGGACATGACAATGTAAAGTCAAAACTGGGATCATTTCTGATCCTTGTCTGTTGAGCGACAAAGTCTACAAACACCACGAAGGGGGGGAATGGTACATTATGAAACTGTTTATAACTGGAACCGTGAGTGATCCACTTCTTTTGTAGATTATGTAGTGCTCGGCCCGATCGGTGAACTTTGTAAGTCCTTTGGTAACCAGCTCCCATTTAGAAAAGAACTTAGCGAAGTCAATGGCAGCCTGGTTAGCGCCAATACTAGCCAGTGTGCTGTTGTTATGTTGTGTATATGGTGTATCACCATACCTTTTGGGGGTTTCTGGCTTAGGGAAGTCTGTATAGTACCGTTCAGAAGCGAAGGGTGTTATTTTAAGTTGAAGTGGAGGTTGTAGCTTTTGATCTGTAGGGCGGTAGTTGTGGCTGGCATCGATTTGTCGTATACAGTCCTGCTCAAGGTACTGCGGTTCAAGGTAGGATCTTTGGCACTCTGTATAAGCTGGCTGATATACTGGATCATAGTTGTCCGTCCTGGGATGCTGATGGACATATTCTGAGACACAAAATGAGAGGTAAATGTCGCACTAGAATATAGAATATCAGGGAGAAGGTGCACTGCACAAGTGGAGTCACTCGCTCCACACGAATTGTGAATAACTGGGAGAAAATAGTGTGGCATTCTCTGATATCAAGGAGCATATAGAAGGAATAAACCGGTAGATATTTATTAAATAATATTATATAAAAATATATATATAAATATGTATAGTATGTTATACAATGATTGACAGACCAAACCCAAGTACAAGGCAAGCCTAATTAATTCATGATGAGCCTCAAGGTAAAAACTCACAAAAAACTCACAAAAATGCAATGCAGTAAAAAGTGCTAATCCAAATGAAACAGCTGTAAAGGATAGTCTCTTGTTGAGAAACTCGTTGCCAGTAAAGTCAGTTGGATAGTGTGTCTCGAATGGCGTCCCACTCCGACACTTGAGGTAGCGGCGTCACGCTTAAAATCAATAAAAGCGATCGCTATGTAGTAACAAATTAGAACAGTCTTACCAGGGTCTCGAGGTCTAGGATGGCTCACTGCGTAGTGCAAAAATGTAGTTATCTTCCACACTTCGGTATCGGGAGCCCTTCAGTTAAACAGAGTCCGCATGCACGGTAGCTGCTGCACATGGAATATCTGCACTGTAATGCCGTGTCGTGCTTTATCGCTTTACCGAGCTTGTGTTTCTGCGGGTACTTCCGCAGAACAGTGAAGAGGTCTGAGGAGGATATATCAATTATCCACAGAAGTACCCGCAGAAATACAAGCTCGGTAAAGCGATAAAGCACAACACGGCATTACAGTGCAGATATTCCACGTGCAGCAGCTACCGTGCATGCGGACTCTGTTTAACTGAAGGGCTCCCGATACCGAAGTGTGGAAGATGGTAAGACTGTTCTAATTTGTAACTACATAGCGATCGCTTTTATTGATTTTAAGCGTGACGCCGCTACCTCAAGTGTCGGAGTGGGACGCCATTCGAGACACACTATCCAACTGACTTTACTGGCAACGAGTTTCTCAACAAGAGACTATCCTTTACAGCTGTTTCATTTGGATTAGCACTTTTTACTGCATTGCATTTTTGTGAGTTTTTTGTGAGTTTTTACCTTGAGGCTCATCATGAATTAATTGGGCTTGCCTTTGTACTTGGGTTTGGTCTGTCAATCATTGTATAACATATGATACTATACATATTTATATATATATTTTTATATAATTTTATTTAATAAATATCTACCGGTTTTTTCCTTCTATATGCTCCTTGATATCAGAGAGTGCCACACTATTTTCTCCCATATATTCTGAGATGCGTTGTGCTGGATCTTGTTAAAATAGGTCTGGCCCAAGCACTTTGCTGTGTTTCTTGGATCCGGGGAACTTCATGGCTTCTAGGAACTCTGCTTTGGCTACTGTGGCTGCCACTTTTTTCTCTGCAGCGAGTTTTTCCAGTGACTCTTGCAGGCATGCTCTCTATTTTTCAATTGACGCTTGCAGGCATGCACTCTCTTTCTTTAGTTGCATCTCTTATGCAGCAAAGGAAGACTTTACTTTTGCAACTTCAGCTTCTGCATGGGTGAAAGCAGCCATTTCTTTTATTGAGGACTTGCTAGAGCGGCTTACTTGTGACCTGGTCCTGAATGATGATGCTAGTGGACATTGTGTGCCTGTTTGCTGGCTGCTTATTGTCTCTGTGAAGACTCAGTCTAGGTAGGAACGGACTTCAGCGTGGTCTGGATTCTGCTGCGCTTGCTGGGGGCTGCACTCTCGCTTATTGTGACTGTATGGCAGCCGCTGCAATTGTGTACGCAGGACCATGTGGCTGATGGTGGCTCAGTATAGTCAGATCCACTACCACTGATGACTAGCATCTGTTTTACTGTTCTGTCTTCATACACATTCACACATTGAGCAGTCTGACATTCAGCATAAACCATTTCTGTCTTCCAAATAAGAGGACTGTTCGTTTTAGTCTAACTTGTTTATTGGTCAACAGGTCGTACATATGTGATTGATTATATACGATTGATTGATTGATTGTTTGGTAAAACTACAATAATACAAATAACATGTATAAGTATTAAGTATAAGAAAGCATGTACTATAACATTAACAGTTATAGTGGAGGCACATGGTAAAATGGCTGCCTATACATAAGATTGCATGGCTAGCTAACAGTAATAACAACTCCCTGAGTAACAATTAGTGATGTCGCGAACATAAAATTTTCCGTTCGCGAACAGCGAACACGAACTTCCGTAAATGTTCGCGAACGGGCGAACCGGGCGAACCGCCATAGACTTCAATTGGCAGGCGAATTTTAAAACCCACAGGGACTCTTTCTGGCCACAATAGTGATGGGAAAGTTGTTTCAAGGGGTCTAACACCTGGACTGTGGCATGCCGGAGGGGGATCTATGGCAAAACTCCCATGGAAAATTACGTAGTGGACGCAGAGTCGGGTTTTAATCCATAAAGGGCAAAAAATCAACTAACATTTCTAAATTGTTTGGAATAACATGCTTTAAAACATCCAGTGTGTGTATACGATCAGGTATGATGTTGTATCGATCAGGTAGTGTAAGGGTTACGCCCACTTTACAGACATTGACAGACCAAACTCCCCATTTAATGCACCGCAAACAACCGCAAACCGTTCATTTGCACAACCGCAAACTCCCCATTTGCACAAGGTTGGATACCAAGCTAGCCATGTCCCGGTGATGTCATTGAAGGTTTCTTCCTCCACCCAGCCACGTACAACACCAAGGGTCCCCGAAAGGTGAATTGAATAGATTTTTCGAACGGGGAGATGGTTAAAAAAACGCGCTGGCTCCCTCCACTCTGTTTTAATCCACGGTGACTGCGTCTGCGCCGTGCAATTTACTGTCACACCCGATATGAGTGGTATTTTCTGTAGTACTATTCTCATCAGTTTAATCCTCTAACGTCCCCAATCTGGGGGCCATTTATTGAATAGATTTTTCGAACAGGGAGATGGTTAAAAAACGCTGGCTCCTCCACTCTGTTTTAATCCACGGTGACTGCGTCTGCGCCGTGCAATTTACTGTCACACCCGATATGAGTGGTATTTTCTGTAGTACTATTCTCATCAGTTTAATCCCTCTAACGTCCCCAATCTGGGGGCCATTTATTGAATAGATTTTTCGAACGGGGAGATGGTTAAAAAAACGCTGGCTCCCTCCACTCTGTTTTAATCCACGGTGACTGCGTCTGCGCCGTGCAATTTACTGTTACACCCGATATGAGTGGTATTTTCTGTAGTACTATTCTCATCAGTTTAATCCCTGTTACATCCCATATCAGGGATTGCCTTTTGTGAAAAAAAATTTCGTCCGGGTACCTTCCACTGTGGTGTCCCAATAGCGACATATTTTTTGAAGGCCTCAGACTCCACCAGCTGGTATGGTAAAAGCTGGCGGGCTAAGAGTTCCGTCAAGCCAGCTGTCAGTCGCTGGGCAAGGGGGTGATTCTGTGACATTGGCTTTTTACGCTCAAACATGTCCTTGACAGACACCTGACTGTGGGCAGATGAGCAGGAACTGCTGAAGGTGAGAGGAGGAGTGGCGGTTGGTTGAGAGGGGGCAGGGAGGACAGCAGTGGTTGACGTGGCTGAAGATGCTGGACCAGGAGATGCATGGTGGCTTTGAGTTTGTGTGCTGCTTGTACTCATGTGTTGATCCCATAGGCGTTTGTGATGTGAGATCATGTGCCTTCGCAAAGCAGTTGTACCAAGGTGGGTGTTGGACTTCCCACGACTCAGTTTCTTTTGGCACAGGTTGCAAATGGCATTGCTTTTATCAGAGGCAGACACACAAAAAAAATGCCACACTGCTGAGCTTTGCAATGACGGCATTCTGGTGGTGGCAACAGCATGCGTTGACTGGCGTGCTGTCTGGCTGACCCCAGGTGCCGATACATACTGTCTGACTGTGCCACTAACTCCTTGCGACGACCTCCCCTGCTTCCAACTCGTCTCCTCATTCTCTCTGTCTCCCTTCTGAACTTTCCCCTCTTCTTCTCTTCGAGCAGGCACCCACGTGGCATCCGTGGACACATCGTCATCATCAACCGCTTCACTTGTATCTGACACCTCAGCAAAGGAAGCAGCAGCGGGTACAACATCATCATCATCATCATCACACTGTACGTCCATGTGTGTAATCCTGCCTGACTGAGACATATCCCTGTAATCTACATCATCTGGCAATAATGGTTGCGCATCACTAATTGCATCCAACTGATGTGTAAATAACTCCTCTGACGGATCAAGTGAAGCCACTGTGGTGGCTGTGGTGTTAGTGGTGGTGGTGGCGGCGGGCGGGTGCGTGGTAACTTGAGAGCAGGTGACCGAAGCTGAGCTGGAGGAGGATGGTGCGTCAAGGTTCTTAGTGGAAGCTGTTGAAGATTGGGTGTCCTGTCTAAGCCAGTCAACTATCAGTGGTTGGCACTGACAGTGGGCACACTACAGTCTGTGGAAGTGGGCCTGACACACACTGGCAGCAGGCAAGAAACTGAAATTAGACTGTGTAAAAATTAAATGCCTTATTTATCGGCAAGCTACTGTGCCACCCGGTATCAGTGGTTGGCACTGGCAGTGGGCACACTACAGTCTGTGGAAGTGGGCCTGACACACACTGGCAGCAGGCAAGCAACTGAAATTCGACTGTGTAAAAATTAAATGCCTTATTTATCGGCAAGCTACTGTGCCACCCGGTATCAGTGGTTGGCACTGGCAGTGGGCACACTACAGTCTGTGGAAGTGGGCCTGACACACACTGGCAGCAGGCAAGCAACTGAAATTACACTAAAGTGTAAAAATGAAATGCCTTTTTTGATGCAAAGTCCTGTGCCACACGGGATGACAGGGGTGGGCACTGGCAGTGGGCACACTACAGTCAGTGGAAGTGGGCCTGACACACACTGGCAGCAGGCAAGCAACTGAATTTAGACTACTGTCTAAAAATTAAATGCCTTATTTATCGGCAAGCTACTGTGCCACCCGGTATCAGTGGTTGGCACTGGCAGTGGGCACACTACAGTCAGTGGAAGTCAGCCTGACACACACTGGCAGGCAACTAACCTTAGATTAAAGTGTAAAAATGAAATGCCTTTTTTGATGCAAAGTCCTGTGCCACACGGGATGACAGGGGTGGGCACTGGCAGTGGGCACACTACAGTCAGTGGAAGTCGGCCTGACACACACTAGCAGCAGGCAAGCAGCTGAAATTGCACTAAAGTGTAATAATTAAATGCCTTTTTTTATGCAAAGTCCTGTGCCAGCCGGTATGAGTGGTGGGCACTGGCAATGGGCACACTACAGTCAGTGGAAGTCAGCCTGACACACACTGGCAGGCAACTAACCTTAGATTAAAGTGTAAAAATGAAATGCCTTTTTTTGATGCAAAGTCCTGTGCCACATGGGATGACAGGGGTGGGCACTGGCAGTGGGCACACTACAGTCTGTGGGCCTGCAGCTCCTCACACACAGGCAGGCCAGGCAACTGCAATATGTATATGGCAGCAGAGATCAGATGAGTCTTTCAGGACTGGAGTGGACACTGAATTCACTAGCCTAGCTATCGATTTCCCTATTAAATCAGCAGCAACTACACTCTCCCTCCTCTCACTAAGACTGCAAATTCTGAATGAATCTAAAATGGATGCTGTTCAGGAGATGGGAGGGTCTCGGAGGGAGGGTATGCTGCTGATTGGCTGGAATGTGTCTGCTGACTGTGAGCTACAGGGTCAAAGTTTGCTCAATGACGATGTATAGGGGGCGGACCGAACATCGCATGTGTTCACCCGTTGAGGCGAACGCGAACAAGCTATGTTCGCCGGGAACTGTTCGCCGGCGGATAGTTCGGGCCATCTCTAGTAACAATTACAACTAGATGAATCATTCTGCATAGCATCATGTCCCTGAAACAAAGGTAGATCTCTCATCAGATATGCTTTTACAAGGATGGTAGAGTTTGAGAAGGAGACATGCATAGGACAGCTCTAAACTGTGTCCTGGAGACTAAAGACTGGAGACTTCTCTTTCCCAGAATGCTTTGTACTCACACAATACAGTACACCAACCACAATGCAGTAGTACTGTAACAGGAAACACAAAGTATAATACAACTTAACACTACTAGATGGTGCTATAACCACACTAAATATTTCAGAAATACCAAGACTGAGGCAGACTTGATCTGTAATGATTCTCTGACCCTGATAGGCAGAACAGTGCTAGATTGGCTATGGCCACAATTGAACCTTCTACATGCCTCCTTGTTCTACCCACTTTTTGGAAAAATGCCAAGGAGGGTTATGAATCCCAGAAAAGTTGTAACATTTCCACAAGTATGGCAGGCAACAAAATGTGCAACTTATTGATGCCAGTTTTCTGGCAAACAGGGATTCATAAATGTCCTCTATAATGCCATATATTATGATCCATGTCTTTCCTATGCAGAACTCAGTACTAGAGTAAGTCTGGACCGCTATTTATATCCCAAAATAGGCGCTGTACTGCGCTCTCTGGGAGTATAGTGAATTATGCTCATGTAATAAATGCTATGTATCCATAATTTGAAAGCCAAAATGATTGCATCATATGCTACCACTTCTACCACTTGGCTTTTACACCTACAATCTGACCCCATAGAAATTGTTAGAAAAAAATATGCAGTGCAGTAGATTCAGCGGTTGCACAGATTTGCAAAAATTGTAAGAAAAATTGGACATAATTTTTCTCATGAACAGTAACTCTAGTCCTTTGCTAACAAGCTAGATTTTGTATGCTGAAGATGCTTACTAGTGGTTCAACTCCTCACTGTCATGGGAGTCATTTTCTTGTGGCTAGTTCATATTGCTGCAAACATAGTATGTTCCTCCAAAGCTATATGTTTTAAGGCTCCTAGTGAGCTACTGAGTCTATGAATGCAGGGATGTTCTGGAAGTGGTTAAAATTCTGCCTGGCTATCAGCAGCTTGGGGAAGGAATCACATACTTTATAAGTGGGTATGCATGGGTTTGCATGGGTTTGCAGGTTACCATTCTCCCTCCATCTATCCATTGTATGGTCTATTATTTCAATATGTTTCTACTTGCTGTGTTTTATCTTTACATTACTGTTTTTCTCCTGTTTTTTTTTTAGATATCACAGCTGAACAAGAGGATAACCTAGCTCTTCAAGTGTGTCATCCTTAACGGGGTTGTTCTCTTTTTTTATATTGATGACCTATTCTCAGGATAAGTCATCAATATCAGATTGGCGATAGCCTGATTGCCAGCATCCCCGGCTGATTAGCTGTTTGAAGAGAAAGAACCCCTTATACGAGTGATGTGTTCTCTTCTCTGTTTCCCTGCTTGTCATAGACAATGCAGAGGGACAGCTCATTCCTATTCAAGCGAATAGGACAGAGCTGTCCTATTGACATGAATGGGACGTTGGAGTTGTATTTGCACCGCTTGGCGCTGCAATGTCGATGACGAGCAGGTAAACAGAGAAGAGAACACAGCATTCATACCGATCTGATATTGATTATCTATCCTGAGAATAGGTCCTCAATATAAAAAAGTGGACAACTCTTTTAACTCAGCTAAAGACCTGATCACCATGAACATTGTGACCATTAGCCTAGAGACATACATCATATAATGTTCTAGTGGCAGTTGAAACATTTGGGTGAGGTTCTCTCCATGCATAAAAAAAGTTGGGGTTGACTTGCCAAGAATGAATCCCCTGCTATTTTTTGTGCTGTTGCATTGGTCCCCAGATGCAATCTGTATTTAAACAGCTGCAGTTGTGATGTAGCTGTATATCCCACATGACCACTGCAGTCAGTCACTGCCCTCAATGTTCATTTGCTAAAATTTTGGCAAACACAGTAGACGGGTCCATTCACACGTCCGCAATTCCGTTCCGCATTTTGCGGAACGGAATTGCGGACCCATTAGTTTCAATGGGGACAGACGATGTCCCGGCCGGGTCCGCAATTGCGGATCCGCACTTCCGGGTCCGCAATTGCGTTCCCGAAAAAAATAGAACATGTCCTATTCTTGTCCGCAATTGCGGACAAGAAAAGGCATTTTCTATGAGAGTGCCGGCGATGTGCGGTCCGCAAATTGTGGAACGCACATCGCCGATGTCCGTGTTTTGCGGATCCGCGGATCCGTGGATCCGCAAAACACACACGGACGTGTGAATGGACCCGACTAGTGAGGGAAACAGGGCAGAGAATATGAAGATGGAAGTTCACATGAACTGGGGCCCTGACTGGCAAGCTTGCCCATAATGCCTTGCAGTCATCCTCATAGCCAATCAGGAGGGAATATTGGCTTGTCTATTAAACACTAGGTCTCAAGCAGAGATGACAATTTGAGCTCAGCCACTGATGTGATAGGATCTGTCTGTCACAGACACAGCAATTAGACTGGCAAGACAGACAGTTTAGGATCTTACAGGTCAGGGAGTGTGCTAGCCCTCTTTAAAGAGGACCATTCATGGGTTTTTGAATCTCGAGTTGCTATGTTTGGGAGATAGTGTTTTCCCAGTAGATGCAAACTTTATTTTTCAAAAATATCCCTCCACTGCTGTGCCCGCTGCTGTTTTTGGTGCCCTATATGCTAATTTAGACCATTAGTACAGGGAGGAAGAGGTTTGCTCAGTGGGTGTCTTTCTCCCTGTCCATAACGCCGTCCAATCACAGCAGACTGCATAGTCAGGGAGAAAGTGAGCTGTTCTCGAGGGAACAGGCTATGTACTCGAGTACAGCGAGTACTATACTCGCTTACATTTCCTGTTCTCATGAGATTTACCAAATCTGGTTCCTTCACACATGTCAGTTTGCTGTGTAGACATGGTAAATACTAGCAGTTTAGAAACATTGTCTAGCTTTGTGTCTTGGTATATTATGCTGCGATATTATGCGCTGATCATTTTTATTCACGTCACCAAAAATTACTACTTTATTTTGTGCATATCAGTCATATATCTTTTATGCCTTAAGAAGAAAGGGTGATCAATAGCAAATGGAATAAGTCAATGTGACAAACTCCCTGCAGTGACAGGTATAATCTCATCTACTTTACACTAAATGCAGTTGATGAAACTACAATAGCTCTGTCAGTTTCTTCTCACTTATTACCGTCTTCCTTAGCAGCTTCTGTCACCAGAGTCTTCGAGTTGTGTTAATTTACCTTCAGTTGGAATTCTCATTTATCGCCACATCCTCCATTTAGGACAGGAACATCACATCAGTCCTTTGTGATGCAGGGTGGCTTAGCTCCTTCTACTGTATAATGATGAGGCGACTTAAGGGGATGTTTCCATTTTCAAGATGGGAATACCCATTTACAGTAAATTGGTGGAAATCATTCTACTTGTTGCAAACATTCATTTCTGTTCTCACTGATTTACTAGGTGCATGAGGAAAAGGTTTTCTGAAAAGAATATAACAGAAGAAAGCCTAAACATCTAAGTGATCAGTTTCATTTAACAATATTATTTTATCTATACTTTACCAACAAATTAAACCAAAAATACTATTTGGTTGGATGGATTCTGCTGATTAAAATGATACCTATTTTGTGGTGTTTCTGAAAAAAAAAAAAGACATTCGTTCTTTATGCAAACGAGGACTTCAGTGCACTGTGGGGCGTGGTCAGCCTGGCACGCAGAGGAGCTGTGGTGCACAGAGGGGCTGCCCCCAGAATGCAGCAATTTCTTTCCTGTATTTGCCATTTTTATATAATAACACCATTTTGACGTACATATAATATATTGTATAAACTTTATTTTTTTTTTTTTTTGCCTGACGAATCTGTCATTGTTTTTGAGATTTTTTTTTTTTTTCCAGCATTAACTATGTGCCATAAAAGACAACTTTGCGGGTCATTTATTATTCTCAAATACACCTATATTAGGTGTATTTTAGGCGCAGATTGCGGGGCACTAGTCTTCCCCGCTCACGCAAGTTCTAAAAAAGTGCGTGTGGCATGGGAGTGGAAGGAGACGGGCCAGCAGGCATATCTCATTCATCACATTCAACGCCTGCCGTAGGCATAGAAAATGGTCTAAATGTAAGCCAGCAAGGAAGCCGTCTTACATTTAGACTGGCGCTGGATACGCCGAAGTTATGGAGAGACCTGTGCCTCTTCACAACTTCAGCGGATCCACCACCAGATATAGGGGTTATTAAGACCGAAATTTAAAATGCCAGTTTTAATAACTGATCACTTTAAACTTATGTTTTACTACTTTTGAACATAACATTTTTTTTTTTATGATTTAGTTTTAGAAACTTTTCTTTATCATCTACGTAGCTTTCTTAGTTCTTATTTTTGGTGGACAATTTGGGTTTTTCATTAGTTCTTCTTTTTAAAGATCACTGCTCCATAATAGTTTCCAGCATCAAAATACTCACCATGATATAATACAGTATTATAGGGCAGGTCAGGAATTGGTTAAACATGAGTCACATGGCAGCAAGTGAATAATATACATTTGATGCACCTATAATAAAACCAATGTGTACATCATGGTAAATGGTGAACAAATTCAAAAATACAAAACAAATACAAAATATTACCTTTTTCACTGCATTTTCCCATTTATATGAAATAGGTCACACTTACCAATATGTATCCCATAACTACAACAAGTTCTGTAAAATGACTGATACCATTGATGAAAACAACTGATACTCAGAGATAGAGAGCAAAATGTTTTCTGGGTTTAAACACTGCTACAGTTTAACTTTTCAAATGTTCTGTTTTTAATTATGCTATATTTCCTCTTTTTCGATATACCGGAACCCTGATATTTAAAATAATTTATTTTACCTGGTCAGAGATTTCCTAGCTAGGTCTTGTGGTGCAGAATTTAATGAGCTCCTATTTAACCCCTTAAGGACTCAGCCCTATTTCACCCTAAGGACTCGGCCATTTTTTGCAAATCTGACCAGTGTCACTTTATGTGGTGATAACTTTAAAACGCTTTTTCTTATCCAGGCCATTCTGAGATTGTTTTTTTCGTCACATATTGTACTTCATAACAGTGGTAAAATAAAGTCGAAAAATTTCATTTTTATTTATAAAAAAATACAAAATTTACCAAAAATTTTGAAAAATTAGCAATTTTCCAAGTTTCAATTTCTCTACTTCTATAATACATAGTAATACCACCAAAAAAAGTTATTGATTTACATTCCCCATATGTCTACTTCATGTATCGATCATTTTGGGAATGCTATTTCATTTTTGGGGACGTTACAAGGCTTAGAAGTTTAGAAGAAAATCTTGAAATTTTTCAGAAATTTTCAAAAACCCACTTTTTAGGGACCAGTTCAGGTCTGAAGTCACTTTGTGAGGCTTACATAATAGAAACCACCCAAAAATTACCCCATTCTAGAAACTACACCCCTCAAGGTATTCAAAACTGATTTTACAAACGTAATTAACCCTTTAGGTTTTCCACAAAAGTCAATGGCAAATGGAGATAAAATTTCAGAATTTCGATTTTTGAAAAATTTTCCATTTCAATCCATTTTTCCAGTAACAAAGCAAGGGTTAACAGCCAAACAAATCTTAATATTTATTCCCCTGATTCTGTAGTTTGCACGAACACCCAATATGTGGTCGTAAACTGCTGTATGGCCAAACGGCAGGGCGCAGAAGGAAAGGAGCGCCATATGGTTTTTGGAAGGTGGATTTTGCTGGACTGTTTTTGACACCATGTCCCATTTGAAGCCCCCGATGCACCCCTAGAGTAGAATCTCCATAAAAGTGACTCCATCTAAGAAACTACACCCTTCAAGGTATTCAAAACCAGTTTTACAAACTTTGTTAACCCTTTAGGTGTTCCACAAGAGTTATTGGCAAATGGAGATGAAATTTCAGAATTTCTATTTTTTGTTACCTTGTCTCAAAACAAGTGTAATATAGAGCAACCAAAAATCATAGTTACCCTAAAATAATACCAACAAAACTGACACCTTATCCCGTAGTTTCCAAAATGGGGTCACTTTTTTGGAGTTTCTACTGTAGGGGTGCATCAGGGGGGCTTCAAATGGGACATAGTGTCAAAAAACCAGTCCAGCAAAATCTACCTTCCAAAAACCATATGGCGTTCCCTTCCTTCTGTGCCCTGCCGTTTGGCCATACAGCAGTTTACGACCACATATGGGGTGTTTGTGCAAACAAGAGAATCAGGGCAATAAATATTGAGTTTTGTTTGGCTGTTAACCCTTGCTTTGTTACTGGAAAAATTGATTAAAATGGAAAATTTGCAAAAAAATTGCTGTTTTGGGACTGTTTTTATTTTTTGCTATTCACATTGTAGAAGTAACAGGTTAGATTGTGTGCTATTTCTATAGAGCAGGTTGTAACGGACACGACAATACCAAATATGACTACTTTTTAGGGTTTTTGTTTCAGTTTTACATAATAAAGCATTTTTGAACAAAATTATTTTTAGTGTCTCCACATTCTGAAAGCCATAGTTTATTTTTTATTTTTGGGCGACTGTCTTATGTAGGGGCTCATTTTTTGCGGGATGAGATGGCGGTTTGATTGGCACTATCTTGGGGTGCATATGACATTTTGGTCGCTTGCTATTACACTTTTGTGATGTAAGGTGACAAAAATGGCTTTTGACACCGTATTGATTATTATTTTTTGATGTGTTCAGCTGAGGGGTTAGGTCATGTGTTATTTTTATAGAGCAGGTTGTGACGGACGCGGCAATACCTAATATGTATACTTTTTATTTATTTATATAAGTTTTACACAATAATATCATTTTTAAAACAAAAATAAATCATGTTTTAGTGTCTCCATAGTTTGAGAGCCATATATTTTTTTTTTTGGGCGATTGTCCTATGTAGGGGCTCGTTTTTTGCAGGATGAGGTGGCGGTTAGATTGACACTATTTGGGGGTCATATGAATTTTTGATCGCTTGCTATTACACTTTTGTGATGTAAGGTGACAAAAAATGGCTTTTGACAAAGTTTTTATTTAATTTTTTTACAGTTTTTACTTGAGGGGTTAGGTCAGGTGATATTTTTATAGAGCAGATTCTTACGGACGTGGAGATACCCAATATGTCTGCCTTTTAGTTTTTTTATACATTTAACACTAAAAGCATTTTTGAAACAAAAAAATCATGTTTTAGTCTGAGAAGCATATTTTTTTATTTTTTGGCCAATTGTTTTAGGTAGGGGCTCATTTTTTGCGGGATGAGATGGCGGTTTGATTGGTACTATTTTGGGAGGCATACGCTTTTTGATCGCTTTGTATTACACTTTTAGTGATGTAAGTTGCCCAAAAATGGCTTATTTACACCATTTTTGGTTTTTTTTTTATGGCGTTCACCTGACGAGTTCAGTCATGTGATATTTTTATAGAGCAGATTTTTACGGACGCGGCGATACCTAATATGTGTAGTGTATTTTATTTTTTTAATTTTTATTCAGTGATATGTGTTTTCTTTCATTTTAACTTTTTTTCACTTTTTACATTTTTTTGACCCAGACCCACTTGGTTCTGAAAGATCCAGTGGATCTGGTGTCTGTATAATACAGTACAGTACACTATATAGTGCACTGTGCTGTATTTTGTACTTTAGAAAGTCTGAATAGACCTTTAGCAGGTCTATTCAGACTTTCAGCACCATGGAGACAGGACGCTTCTGAAGCGTCCTGTCTCCATGAGCAATCATCACCCGCTGCCATAAGAGGGCAGCGGGTGATTGAAGCAGAAGGAGTGGAGCCCCTCCCTCTGCAATCCCATCCTGTTGGGGGCTGCAAGGCACAGCAGCCCCCGATGGGAGAGGGAGGAGCTCCCTCCCTGTTAACCCTTCCATACCGCGGTCCGTACGGACCGCGGTACGGAAGGGTTAAGCGGCTGGCATCTGATCAAGCACAGATGCCAGCCGTTTCTATCAGAGTGTCAGCAATGTGCTGACACTCTGATAGACCCACTAGACACCAGGGATACATAACAGAGGAGGCGGGCGGGGGATCGCAATCGCGATCCCGCCCGCCGCACCGCCCCGCCTCCAGCACCGCCTCCCGCCGCCCGCAACCACCCCCTGCACCCCCGCAGCCACAATATGATTGGGGGCTGCAGGGGGTTAAAATAGACACATTGGGGGCATTAACCCTCTGATCCCGCGGTCACAGACCGCGGGGATCAGAGATCGCACAAAAGCTGCAAACCGCAGGTCTGAATTGACCTGCGGTTTGCAGCGATCGCCGATATGGGGGGGTCACAAGACCCCCCTGGGCATTGTAACAAGGTACCTGCTGAATGATTTCAGCAGGTACCTTGTTCCGATCACTGCCGGCTGAGCAGCAGTGATCGGAACTACTCATGACGTACCTGTACGTCATGGGTCCTTAAGGACTCGGAAACCATGACGTACAGGTACGTCATGCGTCCTTAAGGGGTTAAGAAAAGGAACATTATTTGATCATTGAAACATTACATTTCTCCCCTGTGAATCATCTTCTTTCACAACCAGATACTCTTTTTTCATTTCCAGGTATCCTATCCTCTATTCTATATGCATGCATGTTTATTTTTTTAGCCTGGGATGAACTTCATATTGTAATCCATATGGACAAGAATAAAGTAAGACTTGCAGTATGACTGTCACAGTATATAATATCAACTGATCTTTTAAGCAGTTGGACCCATAAGCACCAGGGCATTTTGATTTAAGGAGAAATGTTCAGTAGAGACAGCCCTTCAAGATGAACATGTTTCAATGAGCTTATCTCCTTCCCTGCCCCATATAAATTTATATGATGTCTTTGCTGGCACTTTTGCACTTCCGCATGCAGTTTTATCTGCAGAATTGTGTTGTCATACTAACAGCCAAATTGTGTACTATAACTTATTGAGCACTGTGTTCCTTAAAGGGTTTTTTGAGATTTTAATACTGTCCTCTGGATAGGTCATCGGTATCTGATCAGGGAGTTTGAGAAGGCAGCACAGGCTCAGTAGAAACATGGCCTTCTCCCAGGTTTTTCTAGGCCAAGTGATGACACTTTCATTTATCACATCACCAAGTTGCAGCTCAGCCCCATAGAACTGAATAGGGCTCAGCAAATTGTACAGCATTGTGCTTGGTAGGCATGGAGAAGGTTGTGAAGGTACCTTCCCAAACAAGTGATCAGTGCGGGTCCCAGGTGTCGGATCCCCACTGATCAGATACTGATGACCTATCAAGAGGATAGTTTATAAGTATTAAAATCTTTGAAAGTTAGAGAAAATATGTCCAGGAGCCAGCTATCAACCCAATTAATGTGAAAAAACCTCATCATAGTTCTACTGAACACTATGGAATTGCATTTTTTTCCCCAAAAGGTTGCGAAGGTTCTACAGTAGTATATCTGTGCTGCAGAGGTTGCACAATTGCACAATTTTTACCAAAAAACCTGTTGCAAACCTTTTGCAGCTAATAAGTGTACAATAAACACATTTTCACCAGCGTCATGTAATTTGGCTTCCAAAACCCCTTGAAAAGCTTCTACAGTTAATAAGTGTTCAATAAGCATATTTTCCAGCATCTCCAGCAGTTGAAAATAAAAGAATGCAATTATGCAATATCTGCAGCAAAAATATGCAGTGCTGGTAACACTAGAAAGTATGCTGTACACCTAGATGCTAGCGCAGAGGCTCTGCAGCTGCTGCAACCAAAGCAGAAACTGTGCATGCACCGCATTTGAGTAGTGCCACATGCACAGTCACTTCTCTAGTAGCAGCAGCCGAGCCTCAGCCCTTGTAGCGCTACTTGGTGCAGCAGCGCTGGAGCGAAATGTCCTGCCCTTTCAATCCAGCCCTGAGTCCAGCCCTTAGTGGCAGGACAGCCCCACTGCTCAGGAGTCAGGAATTTTCTTTGGATGAATAAATCGATTTGCACAAATCAAAGAGCTCATCTCTACTTCTAATTGATTTATTAGACCCAAAAATAATTTAAAGAAATTCATATATCTCTAGTGACCAGTGTAAACACTGCAGGATTTTTGTATTTTTTTTTACAGATGACATAGTAACATAGTTTATAAGGCTGAAAAAATATATCTGTCCATCCAGTTCAGCCTGTTATTCCGCAAGTTGATCCAGAGGAAGGCAAAAAAAAAAAAACTGTGAGGTAGAAGCCAATTTTTCTCACTTTAGGGGGAAAAAAATGATTCCCTACTCCAATCAAGCAATCAGAATAACTCCCTGGATCAAGAACCCTAGAATTTTAGTAACTATAACCTGTAATATTATTACACTTCAGAAATGCATCCACTCCAGAAATAGGTCATTGAACTCTTTTAGTGAATTCACCATCACCACCAACTCAGGCAGAGAGTTCCATAGTCTCACTGCTTTTACAGTAAAGAACCCTTAAATCAAAAGTAACCACCAAAATTCAAAAAATATGTTTAACATAAAAACTAGATTTAAACAATAGGTCATTTTCTGATAACACTTTCCCTTTAATACCTCCATACATTTTATTTTACCTTGGATATTTAACTTTAACTATATCAATTAAAACTTCTTCAGGGACATAAGTTTCTGCTTTATGTTTAATCCTCGACAGATTGAACTTGTATTGATTTCTAACGTCAAAGGCTAGAGATTTTCTGTACCCTAGTTTTAAGCTATTACAAAACTGTCCATACAACCTAAGGAGGTGAGAATAAAACTGCTGTACAAGTATGCACCAACACAGCATGAACAGAAATCATCATTGCATTTGCTGCAAATTACTCCAGGGAATGTTGGATATCACCTCGGCTTACAGTTACAAAGAGACAATTTCTCTTATATCACCATGGCAAGAAAATCATTGTGTAGGCTCCCACGTATAGGATCTCACATAGATACAAAATTTCAAAGATGTCGGAACCAAATATGGAGTTTTGCCTGAGCAGCTCAAATGCAAAGAGTATTGATTATTTTATTCAGTGAGCCATGACTTGCCGTGACCAGGATTATAAAGCTACTTAAATGCAAATTGCATTTTCTCTTTTCTTCTATCCTATCACTACCGCTTTCAGCATTTTTAGAAATTCTTTTTTTGTAAATAACAATTTTACACATTTGCCATTATTTGTTTTTCACTATGGGCAGTTTAGAATTTGCTTTTTTAAATTAAATTAAATGCATTCATTTTTTTGGTACTTTCAGATAGGATTACTGCAAGTTAGTCACATTTCATCTGAGTTCGCCTTGTAGATTTTGTACACAAATGAATTAGTAAATGGAAGCTATTTTGAAAGGGGATTGTGACTCTCAGGGGTAAAGTACACTACTGAACTTACTCATTTCCGCATAAATTCACACCCACTTATTTTAGATGACAGAATTAGTTACTAAGTTACTCCCATAGTTTTCCACCACCCCAATATTTCATACTACAATTGCTACCACCACCTTTACAATAGGTAGCTAAATTTGCACATTTTCTCAGTACCAATTAGTCACAATAAGAAATGAGTGAAATTATCAAAAATTTTATTCAGCTGCTTCGCCAACGTTCACAAAGAAATTCGATTCATTATATTTACTTCGTCATGAATCATAGTCCATTGTATATAGCGGGCGCAATGACGGAGAACGATGATTTCGCCACGCCCCGTCTTTGAAGCCCTCAAATGCCGTGTGTAACTCTGATTCTGGCATCTGACATTCTGGCCTTTCAGGGGTTAAACAGGGGCTAAAAACAAAAAATACATACTCACCTCATCCATTTGCTCTCGGAGAGGGCGTCACAGTCATCTTGATTGAAGAAAACGTGCAAAATATCTTGCACTCTGATGCAATGACATCACCACATCATCACGCTGGCCAGGTGCAGTGATGTCGTCACTGATGAAGTCACTGTACCTGGCCAGAGTGATGATGTGGTGACGTTCCTACGTCAGAGTCTAAGAGATTTGGTACTTTTTCTTCAATGAAAATGGCTGTGATGGCCTCTCTGTGAGCAAATGGATGAGGCAAGTATGGATTTTTTTGTATTTTACCGCCAATTCCGGAAAAATTAATTCGTTATCACAAAGCATGAGGAAATTCGGCTTTGAGACGAATCATATTTTTCCTGGAATTTGGATAGAAGTCCACTTCATTAACTTCGATTCGCTCAACACTATAAAACAGGTTATCTTAATGGGACATTATACTCTGAATGAACACAGGTAACATTTTTCTGTTTTTTAGAAGAGTAAGCTCTACAAGACTACTGCAAGGAAGAGACTTATCAATATTTTAAATGTAATACACAATAGTGCAGTGTGATATAAAATGTAATTGTCAGATAAAAAGATGACAAAAGATATATACAGTTACGATTAATTCAACAGTTTATTAAAATAAAAGGGATAAAAGAAACAGAATAAAAGCTTACTGATTTACAGATGAAAATATGGGCAGTCACTGCAGTCAGGATATTGATCCCAACTACTGACTATGACCCCCTCTTTTCCTGGCAATTTAAACCCATTTCCCCCCTCCCATCCATTGCCTTGTGGTGTCACTGATATGAGACTGTTCGAATGATAGTGAAGAAAACAAGACCATTTCCAGAAAAATTATGGCTTTTAGAAAATGGTGATGCAAAAACATGATTTTTCTTTACAAAAATGCTTAGTTGTAAAAGTGGTAAAACATAAAATAAAAGTTATAAAATTTGTATCTCTGTAAGGCCCCATGCACACGACCGTTGTTTGTTTCCGCGTCCGTTCCGTTTTTTTTCACGGATAGGATGCTTCCCCATTCATTTCAATGGGTCCGTCAAAAAATGCGGATGGTCAACCGTTTTTGTTCCGCATCCGTGATCCGTGTTTTCATTCCGTCAAAAAAATAGTGCATGTCCTATTTTTTTCACGTTTGCGGACAAGGATAGGCATTTTTACAATGGATCTGCCATAAAAATCGGATCCGTCAAAAAAAACGGTCCGTCATCCGTTTTTTTTGACGGACGCAAAATTTCAAGGAGGAGCGGACACGAAAGGCAGGCAACGGTCGTGTGCATGTAGCCTAATTGTACTGATCAGCAGAATAAAGATCACGTGTCATTTTTCCTGCACAGTGTAAGCCGCAATAATAAAACCCAAAAAGCAATGGCGGAATTGCTGCCATTTCTTTATCCTGCTTCGCAAAAAGCAAAACAAAAAGTGATCAAACAGTTGTATGTACCCCAAATTAGAACCAATGTTGATGGCAACTCATCTTGCAAAAAATAAGTCCTGACACAGCTCCGTTTAGAAAAAAATAAATGTATGGTGGTCAGAAAATATCTGTACTGGTCCCCAGAGGCTGTTTAATAGCAATATAGTGCCCATAATCTAATCCACCTAAATCTGCGCAGCAAGAGCCAAATGGCGATCTTTCCTGAACCCTACAGTGTACCCAAATAGCAGTTAACCTCCACATTTTTTGGCATTTCAGCATCCAGTAGAATCCACCTAACAATTAAACGGCATGGTGTGTCTAAGATGGCACACAGTGGGCACAATATATTGGGCACTGAAATTCCATATCTGTGGAAAACTTGCAATTTTCATTTCGTACACTTCCCTGCTCATTAATTTTTGTAAAACAGCTGTTAGGTCAAAATGCTCACTCTCCCCCTAATAATGGGGGTGTAGTTTCTGCTATCGTGTCACTTATAGGGGTTCCATTTATTTTTTCACCCCAGACCCTCTACAGTTGTCAGCTCAAGATACATAAATCACCACATTGGGCCTCAAATGTGCATGGTGCGCTTATACTCCTGAGCGCTATGGTATGTCCAGGCAAAAGATTAGGGCCACATAAAGGGTGTTTTTTAAACCAGAAAGCACCAGATAATACAAGGGCTTGCTATTCACCTGGCATATACTAGGCACAACATAGTGAACATGGAAATAGCATATCAGTGTGAACATTGCAATTTTCACTTTGCACAATCTACTGTAAATACATTTTTGCTAAAAATGTGTTGGGTCAAAATGCTTACTACACCCCTTAATAAATAATGTGAGGGATGTGGTTTCTAAAATGGGGTCACTTCTTGGGGAGTGTCTTTTTATATTTAACCTCAGAGGCTCTGCAGTTCTCACCAGTATTGTATAAATCACCAGTCTACACAACAAATGCACACAATGCTCTTTCTCTTCTGAACTCTGTAGTGTGCCCAAATAGCAGTGTTTGACCATATATGGGGTGTTGCCCTAATCAAGAGAAAACAGGTAACAAATTTTGTGGTCCCTTTTCTAATGTTACCCCTTGTAAAAATGAAAAAATCTGGGGCTAAACCAACACTTAAAAATAACAAAACTGTAATTTTTCATTTTTACGGCCAAGGGTTTCTAAATTCTATGAAACACCTGTTTGGTTAAAGTGCTTACTACACTCCTTGAAAAAATCCTTGGGGAGGGTGTAGTTTCCAAAATGGGGTCCCTTTTTGGTGGTTTCTACTGTAGTGGTACCTCAGGGTCTCTTCAAATGTCACATGGGGCCCGAAAACCATTCCAGCAAAATCTGCCCTCCAAAAGCATATGGTGCTCTTTCCCTTCTGAGTCCTAAGGTGCACCTATACAGCAGTTAAGACCACACATTGGGTGCTGTTGTATTCTGTAGAAATATGACCAGCAAAATCCCACTAGGGGTTCTGTCCTACTTAAAATGTAACCTTTATTTGATATTTTAAATAAACACTAATGCCCAAACAGAAAATGTGAAACTATCAGCCTTTTGCAGGGATCTGGTTTAATGTTATTTTTTAGATATTATAAGGGGAGAGCAGTGAACATTTGAGAGATGTGTGCCTGACTGAAACGATTATTTAGGATTTTCCAATTACCTCTTTATTAGTCGACTGTGTTAGGTCAATCTTATTATTTGCTGTCTCTTAACTTCAGAGACAATATGATATTATGTTTAATACGAGCCTTACGCAGTATACATCTAATTCCCACAGCCTCAATAAAGTTATTTGTAGCCTAGTTAGCTTGTTTAATATCTATGGGAGTTCACTTGCTCAGCAATCGTATTATTTTACCGCTGTTATCTCAACTGCACTTATAATTTCTATATGTATCTAAATTAGCGGGCTGGCTTTATGTGGAATACACTTTTGACACTTATATCAGCTTCTAATCCTTGTGAACACTGCAGCCACTTTTATCTCAATCTGCCCTTAGTTTTTCTGAATTACTTTCTGATATGCTGTCATAATCATTGCTGAGCACTTTTGACACTAATAATTGAACGATGCCATGCACTTGCAGCTACCAGTGTCTTAAGCTGCCCCCAAGATACCTATACTTCCTCGGTGCTACAATGTTGCTAATATGTGGAACAATACACATTTACTTTGTAGCCACTTATACACATCATACGCTCACTCGGAGCTACAATGTTGCTTGTGTATGGAACGCTGCACATGTGCTTAGTAGCCACTCACACACAACATACTCAAAGTCACTGCCTATTTTGTAACTCTCCCTCAATGACCATACACTGTGTCTTCTTCAAAGATTAGTCCCTGCTACTTCAGCTGTGTTAAAACACTAGCGCTACCCCTCCCCGGACATCCGATGAAACAAAGTTTTATGCGAATCGACTTCGGATGTTTCATCCGAAGTTGATTCGCTCATCCGTATTGGCTACCTCTTTCATTCTCATAAACAACGAATATAGTTGCAGTGTAGGTGCACAACGGTGACTCCAATCACTCCAGGGATGCTGGGTCCTCATGACTGTAAAGATTCCGTTGGTTAGTCCTGTCTTATGATGGGACAACCCCTTTACCAGACAGTGGATTATAATCCAAACATGATGTGTAAAGGGCCATCAACTTGCACTACTATGAGCTTTTGATTTGACCAGAGGCATAATCCAAAGGTCAAAAAATTGCATCAATAACCACCTCATATTGATCAGCCAGATAGATTTTGCTTCAAGAAAAGGATTTTTTTTTTTTTTACAATATTTAGATTTACTGTAATTTTTCACCCTATAAGATGCACCACTTCCATTATGGAGGTGGTCTTTAGAACTGGAGGACTGGGGAGCGGTGAATGCAGCATTCCCCGTGCAGGCTCTTTACTCACCGCTTCCTGGTCTTCATTGGCCACTCATTGTGCTATGACCTGCGCACAGCGTGAGGACGTCAGCACACTCTGTGACCTCACGCTGTGCATCGTTGGGTCACAGCATGGCAGGAAGACCAGGAAGAGCACTGGGTCTCAGTAGTGGTGGCAGTGGCTGGAGCAGGAGAGGTTAGTTGATTTATTCATTTTTCTCTGATCTGAGGTCTTATTCACATGGGGGACTTATTAACATTGGAGATCTGATCTGAGGTCTGATTAACATTGGACCTGAATTTTGATGTGTATTTAGGTAACAGGTGCTATCATGATGGAGTGACCAATGAAGTAGCGTTTCCCCTCCCCCCTATTTTGGGAGGATGGGTCAAAGCACACTTAAATAGTGCTCACGAACATGATACATTGTTATGACTAAGGACTGTATGTCCGAAATTATTTAATGATCACTGCATACGATGTGGATGTGTCTGCTGTTATGAATTGCAAGAAAGGAGAAGTTTTAAAGAGGACATCTATTCGTGTTTGGAGCCGCTTTTGTTTCTTCTTATGGGTCTGATTGAGGCTCTGAGCTGAGGTTTGATGAAATATGTATTTCATCTAGGTGCATCTAATGGGCACATGTGTCTAATTGGGTGAAAAATATGGTATATCCAATTTTTATAGCCCTCACGGTAAGGGGTAAGTAAATTAAATTTTCATTTCTGTTTAATTATAAACATGAGATTTTTTTCTGGAAAATAGTAATTTGCTTTTCATATATTTGGATTGATAGGCAGTTAGACACAGTGTGAGATGCGCTTTCATTATATCTTTTGCTCAGAAGATAATTGCTTTGATAAGACCAAACAAATTACTGTAGAATGTCTGCTTCTTAATGTCTGTCAAAATTGAAACAAGTGCAAGGGGGGTTGGTTTCAATTACATCACATTGCAGTTGGAGACTTGTTCATAGATGCCCAGGTTCCATCGTTACTGACCATACAATCCAAGTTTCATACAGCTACTTCAACTTCTCTAGATGTGTAGGTACCCAGGAGAATTCTTATGAGATACTTACTAGATGGTATAAATCTCCTGATGTAGTTTCAAAAATGTTCCCTTCAGAGGTGAATGCCTGTTTGAGATGTGGCCAAGCTCCTGGATCCTTATTCCATGCCTGGAGGAGTTACCCGGTTATCCAAACTGATTCAAGGTCCATAGAGGCAAAAATAAAGGATGTTCACTTTTCTGAGATTTCTTTATTTCCCCAGTTAGTTTTATTGACTCTTCCAATGCAATATTGCCATCTTATCAAAAAGAATTTACACACTTACCTCATTGCACCCTTTACATTATTACTCTTTACATTGTCTAGACCCAAATCCACCTACAGTTTCTGAATGGTTAGAAAAGGTCCAGCAAATATATTAACTAGAGGAACTCACCAGTTGGGAACAATGGACATCCCTCCTTTCTGAAACTTTGGTCTCCTTGGACTACATGGAGCTCTGAAAGTTTTCCCTGGACAACACTGGAAGGTCTGGTTGTACGAGAGTTACTTTGCGATAGTGTTCTTCACCTATTTTGCACTATTTTATTATGTTTTGTTGCATATTCCTAAAGCCTGATTTTTCAGGTATACCTACACTCATGGACTCATTCTTACATTCATTTACAAAACAGCTTTAAGGACAGTTAATTGTTTAGACTGATTACCCTTACTCCTATTCTTTTCTTTTCCCCTCCTCCTCCTTTGCCAATATCCTCCTTATCCGACCCATACTTTGCTTAATTATCCTGTGTAATGGTATGTCTCTATTGCTTGACTGATAAAACAGGAAAATCACGACATGCACAATATATTGTTTTGATGTAAATTGCCTTTATTTTAAAATAAGGGGGTCATTTATCAAACTGGTGTAAAGTAGATCTGGCTTAGTTGCCCATAGCAACCAATCAGATTCCTTCTTTCATTTTCCAAAGGAGCTGTCCAAAATGACAGGTGGAATCTGATTGGTTTCTATTGGCAACTGAGCCAGTTCTTCTTTATACCAGTTTGATAAATGACCCCCAAAAATTATTTAAAAAATGTTAAATACAGTAGGTCCATAAAAGGTAGTTTTGGTCTTAAGGTCTTTAAGGAATTCATATGTTGTTTTAACTACCGAGGTTTATTTTTCATGATAGATTTTACAGCTAGTTTTTGGTAGTCTTACTAAGCATCGAGTCTTTGATTTTCCTTTGAGAGCAGCAGATGCTGGTTCTTTTTTATATGCCTCTGATGCACTTTTGTGCTATTGATTTTACTTTTACTATGCATCAATTATGTTTTAAATACTGGCTTATAACCACAGGAAATCCTAAGTGTGCTGGGATGGTCTGTAAACTGCTAAATCTGGAGGTTACATTTCAACTTTGTGCAATCATTCATATAAATGTACAAAATACAAAGCAAAACCTTGCCATTTCATATTTTGTTCATAATAATGTTTCCTTTATGTTCTTCAGTTTGTAGTGGCATATGTTATAAGGGTACAGTCACACGGTCAGGTTTCCTGATCCAGTTTTAAAATTGAAAAAAATATCAAGAGAGGATCTTAAATGGAGAGAACGTATATAGGACAGATACAACTTCTGGTCTTTTTTTTTCTATTTATTCTTGGTTTTGATTTCCAAAACTGCATCAGGAAACCGGACTATGTGGCCTAACCCTAAAGGTTGCAACGGAGGGAGGGATCCAAAACCAGGAAGCTTGACACTTCCACCCTCATAACAGTTTGACAATTCCAGGAATAATATGTAAACCAGTATGGAGTCTTAATCTTACCTTCAGCATTGTCCCATCCTTCCTTGACATATAGGCTGCGACAACATTGGCACACGCTACCTCTAGACCAGTTATCTGCTCCTCTAGCTTGCTGATGTGAGGATTAAAAAACCTATTGACAACTAACCTGACTGATTCTGTTCTCCTCTAGAACATAATTCCTCCTTCCGTAATTCTCCTAACCTAAACATGTAAAAAGCTCCCTATGTTCCAGGCCAGGATATCTAAAGTCCTGGCTCAGTAAGACAAGTATTTAAAGTTTTTGTTGTATGCTGAGGTACTTATTTCCTCATCTGGTTTCTGAATATAGTTTACTCATTGGTTATTTACTACAAATTAAAATGTGACATATTTATTTTGTCAACAGAAATTGTTTATTCAGTTATAGAAGTTGATGAGGACCATACAATATTTGTCATTTAGGCTCCCTTTCCTCATATTCAAAGGGTTGTGTAGTCTTCTTATATGAGAAAGGAAGATTAATCATTGAATAATTATATGCTCTGTAGCTTTCTAATTTACTCCATGTTTACTTAGCCTTCTCAAGATCTGTGCCGTGTTTGCTGTCAGTAAATGAAATCATTCTTTTTTTAAATTGAGAGGCTTAAAATCCATTCTGATCATGTTCAGCATACAACAGAGGTAAAAAGCAGTGGCACATTCTCCTGTATGTCTTTTTAGATTAGGAGGTGGATTGGATGTTGATAAAATAGGTGCATATAGCTTTAAGGTTTTCTTCAAGAATGTTTTCCCCATTCCTGGAACTTACTGACATTCCTTTTGCTACATTGAAAAAAATAAGTACAAAATAACAGATCGTGATCTAACATAACAATACCTTGTATAGAACAGCAGCTGTGTGATTAGGAGTAGTTCAGGATGGTTTTCAGGTTCTTGAGAATGTACAGTATGTACAAACCAGGCTCTGAATCAATTGTTCAAAATGGTAATACACTGGAAGAAAAATAGAGGAACTCGGGTTACAAAGTTAAGGAAATGTTTCTTTAGAAACGTATATCTAATCTGTTAAGCCTTTTCACTTGTTGTGAGTCGGTTAGGTCGAGACAAAGTGGGATTTTGAGGAATGGTTCCTATTAGTGGGTGAAAAGTGGTAGGCATGAAAAGTAGCAGACATGTAAATCATGTGAGGATTGGAATTCTTGTTTGGTGGATGTCGGTGCTCCCTTTAAGCCGTTGTTATTAGTGAGGTGGACAGTTAGGCACTGTTTCCTCTAAACTAGGTAATCTAAAACAGAAGCAAATAAATATTGCTATCTAGAACCAAAGTATTAGCTATGATCAGCTACAGTAGTCCATGGGTTTATAGTAACATCCCTCAGTTTAGGACAGAGAAAGAGTTCAGGTCTTAAAGGGGGTTTAAATATAAATGACAGAATTTCTGCTGGGCTACAGTAGGTCATAGAAAGGGTTGATGTAAAAGTCTCTGGTGGTCTTTGGCAGGGAAGGGATCTTTGATAACATGAGTTCAGGTCAGTTAACCCCTTCCAGAGGACGCTAGTTTGGACTAAATGTCAGGGCCCTATTTTTCTAATCCGACATGTGTCACTTTATGTGGTAATACCTTTAGAGCGCTTTTACAAAGACAAATGATTCAGAGTTAGTTTTTTCTTAATATTAGTAGCAAATTTCAGTCAATAAGTTTTCTTCAGTCAATAATATTTGTTTATTAAAAAATGCTAAATTTACAGAAACATTGTAAAAATTACCACTTTTTAAAATTTGAATCTCTCTACTTTTAAGAAAATTACATACATTACATTAGATAAAAAAGTTAATATTATTTACCATATGCACACTTTATGTTGGCATCATTTTGTAACAAGATGTTAGAGGGCTTATAGATTCAACAGAAATTTTTCATATTTTCAAGGAAATTCCCAAAACATATCTTTTGGGGGGACCAAATCAGTTCTAAAGGGGCTTTGAGAGGATTAAAGGAGTTCTCCCATGACTAATGTAAAAATCAGACATCGTATAGTAAATGACAATCTCTTTCTAACAAAGCCAGAACCAGCCCTGTACCTCACATGGATCCAGAGATCTCCCCATTCATTGCTCTGCTAGGTGTATATCAAGCTGGCAGCACAAGGGGAGAGTCTTTAGTGCTACAGCTAAGGGGCGTGTCCATGCTCTCCCTATCACAGCTCAGGAGGCAGGTGAAGGATGAAATTGATTATGTGCGGCCATCTCAGTGAGCAGGAAAAATAAATAAGAAAAAGAACAAACAGCAGGTGGCTCTATACAGATACATTTTATTGAATAACTCAGTGGCTATGCCAAATTTTTAATTACATGAAATTACAAAAGTATTCAGATCCAGGTGCTGGTTTGAAAAATTTTGAATAAATAACCCCATTTTATTTAAGAAGTTTATTAACCCTTTTGGTTATTCAGAAAAATGAAAGCAAAATAGAGATGAAATTTAAAAATATCATTTTTTTTTGCAATTTTAAATTTTAATCCATTTATTTCTATAACACAGCCTTTTTTAACAAAGAAACAAAACTCATCATTTATCACCCTGATTCTGATGTTTTTCTTAAATATCCCATATGTTGCCTTAGGCTACAGGCACATGACTGTGACATGTTTTGCTGTCCGCAAATTGAGGATCCGTAAAACAAGGATGCCGCTAGGGTGCGTTCTGCAATTTGCGGAACGGAAAGGGCTTTCCATTATAGAAATGCATATTCTTGTCTGCAAAATGGGCAAGAAGAAGTCAGGTTCTATTTTTCTTGCAGGGCTACTGAACAGAGCAACGGATGAGGACAGCCCATGGAGTGCTGTCCGCATATTTTGCGGGCATATTGAAGTGAATGGGTCCACATCCGAGCAGTAAAAAAATGTGGCTCGGATGCGGACCCAAACCACAGAAATGTAAAAGGTTCTTTTCCAGCCACCAGTATAGGTTTGTTGAGGTGCCAAAGCATACAAATTTACCCAATATGATTCCAGTTTGAAAACTACACACCTCAAGGAATTTATCTAGGGATATAATAAGCAATTTGACCCCATAGGTATGTCATAGAACGTTTTATATTGGGCCATGAAAAAAAAAAAAATAAATAGCATTTTTCCCCACTAATTTGTTGTTTTAGCCAACTTTTTTTGTAGTAATAAAGTAAAATTTACCCAAGAATTTGTTACACAATGATTACAGAGTACAGCAATACCCTGGATGTGGACATAAACTGCTGTATGGGCACACGACAGGGATCAGAAGTAAAGGTGAAGCAGATTTTGCTGGAATGCTTTTCAGATACCACATCACATTTGCAGAGACCCTGAGGTACCAGTAAAGGGACCCCATTTTAGAAACTTCATCCTCAAGGAACTATTTTAGGGATGTAGTGATTGCTTGGACGCCATGCGTTTCAGAAATGAATGTATAGCTGAGTGAATGAAAATTGCAATTTCTTCACAGATATGCCATTTCAGTACTCAATATGTTGTGCCCAGTTTGTGCCTTTGTGAAAAATCAACACTCTAATCATAAGGGTCCATTCACACGTCCACAAAATAGATCCGGACCCATTCATTTTCAAAGGGGTCAGAAAAAATGCGGACAGCACGCTGTGCTGTCTGCATCTGCACTTCTGTTCCGCATCCGCACTTCTGTTGCACAAAAAATAGAACATATCCTATTCTTGTCCGCAGACACGGACAAGAAAAGGCATTTCTATTAAAGTGCCGGTCATGTGTGGTCCGCAAAATGCAGAACGCACATGGCCATGGTCCGTGTTTTGCGGATCCGCAACTTGCAGACCACAAAACTCTTGCGGACGTGTGAATGGACTGAAAAAAAAAAAAAAGGAAAACTGAAAAAAAAAAGGAAGCTGTATGTTCTTCACGGTTGGCAGAAGAGATAGAAATGTGGTTCCCGGCCAGAACAGCCTGTCAGATCCCAAACTTAAGTGTGAAAATAGCCTCACCTATAGTACTGCCTTTTTACAAGACTTGATACACTAGTGACATTTTTGAGCTGTTAAATTAAAGGGACCCTGCTGTCAGCAAGGGATATGTTTTACTCAATATTCATAGAAAACATTTTTTTAAATAATTTTTGGCTGTTTTTCTTTTTCATTTCACCAGTACTATACCATTGAAAACAAATACAAAATATTGTCCTTCTGTAGCAGTCAGAACAGAGAGGAAAAATATTATGTAGATAGATATCACATTGTTATTTTTCTGCTGCTGTGAAGGAAATACATAGTTTAATAAAATAGTAGATGTAGAGTTGTGCTACAATCCCATGTACACCCTCAGGTTAAAGAACCTTCTGGGGTATAGTCACTTCTAACAAATGTCTCAGTGAGAGATATTTCTTCTGATGCTGGGAGGCAGGACAGGGACAAAGTCTTTACCCTATCGAGAGTGCTGGCAGCACCTCTCCTGCATCTCCTAGACTTTCACAGAGAAATAAGAAAGATATCACTACCATATGACCCCTCATGCTCACTGTCTTGGCTACAGCAGCTTATCTCCACTGAATAACCCCCCACACATCTACTGTCTTTTTCCTACAGATCTCTTTTGTCCACAGTGCCCCCTAATATCACTCTCACAGACCCGGAAAAAGCTTTCATTATCACACATTGGTTTAATAGATATATCAAAATACAAGAGATCTCATATAAGTTACTGACTCCAGAATTCCTTCACAGGGTAATGTGGACATACCTGATATGTGTTGAAGGTGCGGCATAGGGTTAAGTTCCCTATCACGCCTTTGGTGGACCTGTCTACGCATAAAACCCTTCTGGGTGGAGGTGGGGGCAGCTATTGACTGAACATGATCTACAACACTTTCTTTAGATCCCAAATTAGTCCTGCTGCGGTGTCCTAACTCAAGCCTTAACCCGGCCAATCACAATTTGCCCACCATACTTATCACAGCCGCCCGATTTCTCTTTATGTGGAAGAATGAATCTCCGCCTACGTTATGAGCCTGGGTGGACCAGCTCTTTCGCTTCGAGGAACTGGTTTACTGGGAATCCAATACCTGATCAAAATTTCTGAAGGTGTGGGGACCGTAGAAGACATACAGTGCCTTTGGTTCATAGCTTTTCCACCTCCAAAACCAAGATCATAGGTGTCAGTCGAAACAAAAGTGACTCATTCTATTTCCCTCCATTTATCTACTGCCTAATATCTAATATTTACCCAGCCTACAAGATAACTAGGCTTGTGACTTCTGATGCAATTGCCATATCCCTTAATGGGGAGTTGTTCAAGATCTTCCTACCTCTTATTCCTAATTTTTCCTTTTCCATCTCTTTCTCCTTGCCTCTCTTATGTCCTACCCTACTTTTCTTTTTTTTAACGCATCACACTTATTTTGTCCACTGCTTCTCAGGATGTCAGATGCTACCACTATGGTTGTGTAGAGTTTTTCTATTGCTAATGTGTATTCTTATTTTGTACATTATCTCACTACATACTACTGCTGTATCAAAGCTTATAGAAGCTTTTTATTGTATTTATATACTTCTCAATAAAAAGAGAATTTGGAAAAAGTAGATGTAGAATTGGGATAAGAGTATGACAGCTCTATTGTTCTCTTGATAAGCCTGAATAAAGATGTCCATAGAAGACATTGCACTGATGTGTGATGCTCTAATTGTGTCACTCATCCTGCCTCCTTCCTTTGGCTTCATTGAATGGTCTGACTGAGAATGTCAAGCGAGGCTATTTCTCATGCTAAAAGTCCAAACAATGGAGGAAGTTACTGAGTCAGGACAGGAAGTAGTAGAGTGAATTCAGAAGACCCCTTGTTTCATTAAAATAAAATATACATCAAATATTCACATAAAGGTTGTTAATATGTGATAACAATTTTTTAGTGTGTCTTTAAATTACTACAATGAATATCTATAAGTATTGAATACAAACACATTCTTCAACTTTCACTCTTTCACAGCTTAAGGAGTAGGTCTACTTTCCTGATCTTTGGAAAACTTGGAAGTACACACCTTACTGCATCTTGTTCTGTTTTATTTAAACTCTGTAACACTGCATACACAAATAATACAAGGACACATAATTTCAAGTTAAATAACCCACGTTAGCCTTTGAATTGCAATTAAAGGGTTGTGTGGGATACAAAGAAATATAATTTAATTGTGTAAACCTCATCTAGTCTCCTAAAGAGCATAATAGCGTACCTGTCAACTTTCACTTCAATTTCCATGCTTCTGTTGCGCTCCATTGTTTACAACATGAACTTCCGAGTTGTAGGTCATATATAAGCTGCAGCCACAAAACTTCACAAAGTTCTGTGTGCTTCAAGATCAGGCAAAAATGTAAACACCTACTACACCCTTCCCTGTGCTGAAAATTCTGATGGCGGCATGATGGGAGGCCTGGTCATGATGTCAGAGGAAATTCAGTCTCCACATAGGGAGCAGTCATATAACCACTCTTCCGATCTCTGGAGTAAGACAGAAAAAGTAGCGCAATTGCAGTATCCCAGAGCAGTGGGTACTTTCAAATTGTTGGCTGTTTAATGCTTGTCATGTTAATGTCATTTTATGCTCTGTATACACAGTATGGTAATGTCTAGAAGTGACAGATACAATCAGCTCTGGCACAGCCACCTACAGGAAGCTTGGGTGTGGATTATAGCTGTGTCTGCAGAGTTCTAGCCTGGAGTTAACTAGTAGAGGAAGGGTGAGGAAGCAACTCCATGCACTCCATTCCTCAAAGGACAGGACTAAGGCTATAGAGACTCACTAATCTCTGTATGATCTACATAAAGCAAGAAAGGGACAAGAAGGTTCAGAAATCTACATGGCTGAGCATTGGAGTCAGTAAAGTATCCTGCTACCTAAGCTATTTAGACTTTGCTGCATTGAGGAGAATACTGTTAGGACACAATTTACACTTAGATATGACTTGGCCAGTCCTGTATGCCTTAGGGTACTTTCACACTTGCGGCAGGACTTGCTTAACTGAATATGATGGATTAAAGTTCTATTTCACTTGGCATTCAAGATCATGTGCTACCATCTTCTTCTCTTGGGTTAAACTACAGGAGCTGGAGTGAACCTGACCCCTTTGGTGTGCACCAACTTTAGTTGCTGTCATAATCCCATTTTCTATTGAACCACAAAATGGACTCAAACTAATACTGCTTATATTGGTACTTAGCACCAGCTTTTTTATTCCCAGTTTTTATTTCTAAGGCGCTCTGAAAAATGAAAGGTGGAATCTGATTGGTACAGTATGTAGGTTGGATAGGACATGTATGTTAATTATGTATACAGCATAATAAAAAGAAATAACATATGAACCTAGCTCTTGTAGTTCAATGTATCATGTTTCAATAGTGTTCTCAGCTTTCTCCTTAATCCCTTGTTTTTTGTTTCACGTTAGCCTGCTATTATACTCTCTGTTCATTCTGAACCTGCAATCTATTACACACATAATACATCCTCATAGAAGATAGACCTAGTCTAATAAATCATAAGGCAGAATCCTCACATTGCTATAAAACAATACCTGCCTATATGTGATCTCAGCTGTGATTACCAATATCTATTTATTTTGTAGCAAAGGTCAGCAAAGTACTTACAAGGAAATTGTCACGGGTAATGTGGAGGGGATAACACCAGATAACACACAGAAGGAATAGACCAGAGTATAGGCCTCAAAGCTAAGGGAGAGGGATGGTGACCTTGAAGGTGGAAATACTCATACATCGGAACCTTAGCCCTGGAGACCCTGGAAGGCCCTATGATTGGTGGCAGGGAATAAGACTACTGGTTCCTCCCCAGATGCAGGAACCAGCGTCTCCCTGAGGCCTAGATAACAACACACACAAGCGAACAATAAAATGCAAAACAAAATGCACTTAGCTAAAAGAAGAATGGAGGAGCAGGAGATCCAAAGGAACAACACAAGCTCAACCAACTCCAGCAGGAAATATCAACCGCATGGTAAGCAGTGTAAGTCAGAACTAAATAGAGCCTCAATAATGACCACAAGCTGCACCTGACAAGAGGTGTGGTCATTACCAAACAATAACACTGCAAGATAAAAAACAGGGAGACTGTCAGATACCCTCACATGCAGCCAGCCTCTCAGATCTTCTCACCTCTGTCATGGGAGGGACTGTGACAGAAATAGAGGTCCATTGAAATAAAAAAATAAATAACAAAATAGCTAAAAATTGTATGTGGCATCAGCGCAACCCTAGTAAGTACTTGTAAGTAAAAGAAGAAAATAGAATGGGCGGCACTCACCACTGTAAACAAGGAGGTTCCTTTATTCAGAAAACCAATGCTCCGGTACATACAGGCTGGGGCGGCAAGCATATCAAACACACATGGTGGCGGTAACGGCCATTTTGCGCAGAACGTGCTTCTTCAGGCCACTGAGCGTCAGCATGTACTCCCGCGCTGCCTCTTATACGTCTCATGGCACAGGTTGTCATGGAAACATGACTCTACTGTGCCAAGACGTTAACCAATCAAACAACAAACATTGTTAAAAAACAATACTCATAAACAGTAATAGGCACATATTTCACAGAAAACACAAAAATTATTTCTGTCATTTAACCCAAGTTGCCCTAAAGCACCTGCACGTAGGATTCATTTAGTTTCTCTCGGTAGAAGAAGTCGAGGTCTATCACTGCCCTGCGGTGGACTAGGGACTGTCTCAATACCTGCGAATCTTGGGGACTTGACAGTGCCCCCATGTGTCTCTCTCATATGCTCAATAAATCTGGGGCAACCTTTCCCTGATTTCACCGAATTGACGTGTTCCCTAACTCTTTCAAAAAGGCACCTAATAGTTTCCCCTATTTAAAATAGGCCACAAGGACATATTAACAGGTAAACTACAAAGGTGCTTCTGCAGGTAATAAGGTGGATACCTACAAAATTCAGGATCTTTGTTTTTTATTTGCAAAAAGAACAACTACCACACTTGAAATTCCCTTTAGGCCTACTCTCTTGCAGACAATTGCCTCTGCGTTCCCCCACATATCAATTCCTCACTACTTTGTCCTTGATAGTGTGGCTCTTCCTAAAGGTTATCAAAAGCTTATCATTTACATACTCTGCCAGACAACTATCCTTCTTAAAGATGTCCCAATTCATGTAAATCACCCTACGTATGCTATCAGCCATAGGGCTAAACTTGAAAGAAAAGACAAATGTGTTTCTACTTCCTTCTGCCTCAAATGTGACTGTTGCACTTTTTAGTTTTTTTCTTTTCCCAACCAGCAAATCATATTGGGAAATTTCCCTGCCTTTTCCATTGCCATGTCCAACATTGCTTCGGGGTAGCCCCTGTTGAGAAAACGTTCCTTTAATTCCATTGCCTGCTTTATGTAACCCTCTTTCTTACTGTTAATTCTCCTAAATCTAAAGAATTGTCCCTACGGGACCGATCTCTTAACATTATAAGGGGAAAACTGTCATAGTGTAGCAAGGAGTTGGACACCGTGGGCTAATGATATCCCTCCGTGGCCAACTCGTCACCAACCATCACGACAGCTACGTCTAAAAATTCTAGACGGTGGCCACCGAAATTAAGAGTGAAGCTCTACCCATATCATTGCCATTATTCAAATAATTAACGAAATCTACACACTGAGCCTCAGTGCCTGACCACACCAAAAAGATGTTGTCCACATAACGTAGAAAAAGTCTTATATGGCATAAATACGGGTTGCTGGTTGTAAAAACAAACCTGTCCTCGAGTCTATTCAATTAGATATTAGCCAACGTACAAGATACGGGGGTCCCCATGGCAGGACCATATTTTTGTTTGTACCATTGATCCCAGAATCTAAACACATTATTGGTCAAGATAAAATACAAGGCCTCTCCAACAAAATCACAGAAAAGCCCACTTTTGCCCACATGCCTCAGAATGTGGGAATGCGGGTATACAGGCTCTCGGCGCCCAGAGACACCAAACTGTAAACCTCCTGCCACTGAAAATCCTTCAGCGTCAGGAGGAAATCATTAGTATCGTGTAAGTAGCGGGGGCACAATCAAGTAGGGGTCTGAGAAGCCAATCCACATACTTGGACAAAAGTTCAGTCACCGAGCCAATCCCTGCCACAATGGGGCGGCCAGGGGATTGGCTCAGTGACTTGTGGATTTTGGGCAAAAAATACCATGATGGCTTAGTGGGGAACAGTGGCACAAGTTTCTCTGCCATGTGACTAGAGAAAATCTCTCATAACATATTTATGTAGGAGAATCCTAAGTTGTTGCTGTATCCCCTCCACTGGGTCCCCCCAAATTATGTGATACGTCCGCTCATCTTTCAACTGTCTGACGACTTCAATAATGTAATATTCCTTGGTCATTATCGCCACATTGACCCCTTGTCCGCTAGCTTAACAACCAGGTCTCAACAGGAGCGAAGCCGCTCCAAAGCTGATCTCTCCTCTTTACTGATATTATCACGAGCTGTTGGATATATTAAAGCTTTAACATAACTTTGGACCTGGTGGTCTTTAGTTAAAAACGTCTATTTCCTGGCTGCAGAGAGCCTTTATAAGAAGAAGCACACTCCTTTTACCTCGTCATCAGCTGATTCCACATAAATCTCAACAATAACCCCAAAAAAACTGATTCTGTCTGTTGAGCAGCCACCTTCACTCGGTCAGATTTGGTCCTTAATCCATCAGTATTGCTAATGCCAAAAACAACAGGAGTGGATCCAAAACAGAGATGACATGTGAATGGAATATTTGCATGTCTTCTGTGTTTTGTACCAACTCCTGCTTTTGGCTACCAAATCACAAGCCAATTTTGAATACAGGCCTTACAGCTGCTACACAGACAGGATCCGTTGTGCATCTCATTTTTCCTTCCTTCTGACAGATCAGAAGAAGGGTCAAATAAATAATGATGTCAGCCAGGCTGAAAGGCAAAATAGTGGCACAGTCATGAAGTGGGGAGGGTGGGAACAGCATGAGAAGTCCTCAGGGTGGCCCTATGACATAGTGGTGAGGGGAAAGCAGCATGAGGAGGCCACAGAGTGGCACAATGACACAGTGTGAAGGTGGTTGCAGCAGCAGCAGCATCAAGAGGAGGCCACAGAATGGCACAATGACAGTGTGGAGGTGGCGGCAGCATCAGGAGAACACAGAGTGGCAAGGTGACATAGTGTGGAGGTGGCTGCATCATGATGAGACCACAGAGTGGCAAGATGACATAGTGTGGAGGTGTCAGCAGCATAAGGATACCACAGAGTGGCAAGTTGACATAATGTGGAGGTGGAAACAGCATCAGGAGATCACAGAGTAACCCAGTGACAGAGTGGGGAAGTAGCAGCAGCATCAGGAGACCACAGAGTGGCAAGGTGACATAGTGTTGAGGTGGCTGCAGCATGACGAGACCACAGAGTGGCAAGGTGACATAGTGTGGAGGTGGCAGCAGCATGAGGAAACCACGGAGTGGCAAGATGACATAGTGTGGATGTGGGTGGCAATAACAGTACGCGCTGACAATCGTGGGTGTAAGAAGGAGCACTTGGCATCAGATGTTTGGCATCAAGTGGGTGGCAGCATCAGAATAGTAGCTGAGGCAGGTAGCCAGAAGAAACCATTCTATTTTGTCAAGGTTTGGGTGAGGAAGCATGGATGATCTAATTTGATGCATCAGGCATTGGTGGGTGGAAATCCTGGCTGATCCATGCCTAATTCATCTTGATAAAGGTCAGTCTCTTCACATTTTGGGTGGACAGGCGAGTTCTTCTTGGGGTAACTGGCCCCCGCTGCACTAAACACCTGCTCTGATGCCACACTACTAGTCGGGCAGGACAACTTTTCCAGGGCAAACTCTGCCAGTTGCGGCCACAAATCCAGTTTGGCTGCCCAGTAGTCCAGCGGATCTTCTATGTGGCTTAGCTGCGTGCTGTCCAAGTATGCCACCACCCTGCTACAGCAGCCATGACAGAGGAACGTGAGTGCAGAGAGATGAATGATAGCGCAGATAGGCAGCGGCCAACTGACTACATCGGATGTCTCTATAGTAGTTCAGTTTGTCCTTCCTCTCAGCGGGTGTAAAAAAGGCCCCCATTTTGTACCGGTAGCGAGGGTCCAACAAGGCGGAGAGCCAGAAGTAATCCCTCTGCTGAATGGAGACAATTTGGCTTTCACTACGCAAGCAAGTGAGCATTAGTGTTGGGAGCGAATATTCGAATCCCGAATTTTAATCACGATTATCGTGACTTTGAGAATTTGTGATTATTTAAAATATAGTGCTGTATATTCGTATTCACGAATATTCTAGATTTTTTCCCCTCTGATCCCATGTTCCATCCCTGCTTCTTGCTTGTGGGCCATTGAAAAGGATGCAATGTCTTTGTCTGAGCTTAGCAACATCCCTAGCAATCAATAGGAAAGTTGCCTACCCCTTTTAGTATATAAAAAGCTCCCCAGCAGCCATTTTGTCAATATTTTTTGCAGTTCTGAGAGAGACAGCAGTGGTATTGCTGTGCTCTCTGCTTTCTTGTGTCACATTACATTGGATAGTTAGTTAGTTAGTTATTTTATATATATGATACAGATAGTTAGTGGGAGATAGTCAGTGTAGGTTAGATTGTGATATACAGTTGTGTTCAAAATTATTCAACCCCCAATGCTGTACAGGGTTTTAGGGAATTTAGTGTACATTTGTAATTGTGTTCAGAATGAAATCTTACAAGGACTTTTTAAAGAACCAAATGCAACTAAAATGACATCAATTGTTTTTGTAATACAGTATTAAATGTTTTTTTGTGATTTATTCATTGACACAATTATTCAACCCCTTAAAGACGACCACTCTTAAGAACAGAGGTTCATTCAAGTGTTTTCGATCAGGTATTGAAAACACCTCTGGATGTCAAGGAGCAGCAATCAAGCAGAATAAGCCCCAATTAGGCAGATGTAAAATGACTGTGATACTCAGCACCTTCTAGACATTTACTGGTGTGTTTACAGACATGGTGAAGTCAAGAGAATGGTCCAGGAAGACAAGAGAAGAGGGGATTTCTCTTCACAGGAAGGGCAATGGCTATAAGAAGATTGCAAAGATGTTAAACATACCAAGAGACACCATAGGAAGCATCATTCGCAAATTCAAGGCAAAGGGCACTGTTGAAACGCTACCTGGTCGTGGCAGAAAGAAGATGCTGACTTCGACTGCTGTGCGCTACCTGAAGCGCAAAGTGGAGAAAAGTCCCCGTGTGACTGCTGAGGAACTGAAAAAAGATTTGTCAGGTGCGGGTACTGAAGTTTTCAGCTCAGACAATAAGGCGCACACTGCGTAATGAAGGCCTCCATACCAGAACTCCCAGGCGCACCCCCTTGCTGTCTCCAAAGAATAAGAAGAGTCGACTGCAGTATGCCAAAAGTCATGTAGACAAACCACAAAAGTGTTCTGTGGACTGATGAAACAAAATTAGAACTGTTTGGGCCCATGGATCAACGCTATGTTTGGAGGAGGAAGAACAAGGCCTATGAAGAAAAGAACACCTTGCCTACTGTGAAGCATGGCGGGGGTCAATCATGCTTTGGGGCTGTTTTGCTTCTACAGGTACAGGGAAGCTTCAGCGTGTGCAAGGTACCATGAATTCTCTTCAGTACCCGGAGATATTGGATGAAAATGTGATGCAGTCCGTCACAAACCTGAGGCTTGGGAGACGTTGGACCTTTCAACAGGACAATGATCCCAAGCATACCTCCAAGTCCACTAGAGCATGGTTGCAGATTAAAGGCTGGAACATTTTGAAGTGGCCATCGCAGTCACCAGACTTAAATCCGATTGAGAACCTCTGGTGGGACTTAAAGAAAGCAGTTGCAGCGCGCAAGCCTAAGAATGTGACTGAACTAGAGGCTTTTGCCCATGAAGAATGGGTGAAGATACCCGCAGATCGCTGCAAGACACTTGTGTCAAGCTATGCTTCACGTTTAAAAGCTGTTATAACTGGAAAAGGATGTTGTACTAAGTACTAAGATTGAATGTCACTTGGGGGTTGAATAAAACTGATAATGATGTGAGCACAGAAAATACATTTGTGGTTATTTCATTATAAATGTTATGTTATATTTGTCTGACTTACAAGGGCCTCTTTGATTTAATTGTAAACAAGATGACTGAAATGATCAAAATCAATGTCAAACTGGCCAAAACACTCAATTTCAGTGGGGGTTGAATAATTTTGAACACAACTGTAGTATAGCTGATAGGTTCCAGTGCAGGGTATTAGGTAGTGTGATAGGTTCTGCTGTCCATACATACATGCTACAAACATAGTGCTGTATGTATGTATGCATGCTTCATACATACATACATACATAGTGCTGTGATGTCACAAGTTCACAACAATACTTAGTGCACCAATCACTAATATGTAGCCAGACCTGCTAAAATGTGAAGTTGCACGTATTGCACCAAAATATTGACATCATTAGTGCCGATTTGCAAATATATTGGAGAACTCTATCTGCATATAAAGCTATTGTAATGTTCTGCCGTGCCAACCATTTTCTCCAGTCTCAGGAAACTTCTAGCAGTTTGAAAAAAGTTGCAAAAGTGACCCATGCCTGTATTGCGCGCACAATACGCGCATATTACATTGCTGATTTTCGCAATCAAGAACAAACTCGTGAATTCTTGAATTCGCGAATATATGGCGAATATTCTACCAAATATTTGCAAAATATTGCAAATTTGAATATTGCCCCTGCCGATAATCACTAGTGAGCATGCATCGGGCCATTTGTGCAAGTGACTCGGAGGGACATAGTGCCCCCATCTCCACTGCATAATGCCACGGTGTGTCTGGGTCCTCTGCCTCATCTTCCTCATCGCCTTGTAGCTCCTCTAGCTGGTCCTGCTCCTCCTCTCCTCTGTCACCTGTGTAGAAAAACCACCCATTTCGCTACACATTGCTTGTGCTCCAATGTCCTCCTCTTCCAGTTCAGCCCCCACAGCGCTCATGTGGCCGTGAGATGTAGGCGCCATGTCTCCAGTCCCCTGACCAGCCAGATTTACCAGCATCTGTTCATGGACATGAAGCAGTGGAATGGTAAAAGGAGATGTCCTGCTTCGGCACTTCAGAAGCCAGTTCAGACAGTCTTTAATGTGAGGTGATTCCTTTATTCATTAAAAGGCGTATATACAGAAACAACAAGTTTCGGGGGATTCAGACCCCCTTCATCAGGTTTACAATGATACAGGCAGATGTAGGGCACATTGGAGACAGGTACTAAGAGGAAAGAAGGAGAAAGAGAATTCTAGCTATCTGCTTCCTATGTGCCTGATTACAAGAGAACATCTAGTAAGTGCACTGAAACATTGCGGTTCACCTGCGGCAACAATACTTCACTATTGTGCGATTCTCTCTGACTCTCAACAGGTTCTGGTCTGGAGATAAAGGGGACCTGCCATCTTTGCTGTTTTTCTGTATGTTTGGGAGGAAGAAATCCGTTACCTGTTTTGAAGTCTACTATATATTGCAGCGAGATCCCAACACTTTTTACTGACATTATACAAATGACAAAAACCCACGTCGCATCTTTGGTGATTTGCAGTGCAATTTCCACCAGTCCAAACACTTATATCAGAGACATTTATCTTGTGTTTACATGTAGCGTATATATACACATAAAAACCGCCATAAATCCACCAAAAAAAAAAAAGCATCTGTGGGTAGTGACCAACTCATGTGGCCACCCACAGTTGCCCTTCAATTGGCAAATGTTGTACTGATAATATCCATCATTATGTATTGAGGATATAAAATCAATACATAATTGTGGGATAAAGGAAGGTCTGTGTTCTTTATTTGTTATTTTTATTGTTAAAAAACAGTATTTTTAAAATGTTATGTGTATATGTTATGTAATGTTATGTCGGCAGTTTGAGGACCTGTTGGGTCATGTGATCGGTAATCTATGGTCACGTGACCATTACTATGGCGACCTGTGGCGCTGGATGGGAATCCAGCCAATCGCGTGTGGCCATGTGACTCTGGAGGAGGTAGGGGAGGCGCTCCTAGTGCTAGTCGGCTTACTGTGTAAAGCGATATGGCCGGGAGTGTACATGGACCTTCCGCTTTGGCCAATAGGAGCGTCACCTGGCCAGGATGCTGGTGTGGCTGTGCAGGAACCACATTCACCCAGTTGGCCGTAAAGGACATGTATTGTCCCTGACCGTAGATATAGCTCCACACGTCGGTGCTGCCGTGCACTTTGGCAGACACCTACAGACTCAGTTCTCTAAAAGGTGCAGAGTCCACCACTTGGAAAGGGAGGGACTGCAGCACCAGCAACTTGGACAGGAGCACATTCAGCGTCTGTGCCATTGTATGAGTGCACGCATACTGTTGTCTCCTGGCAATCGCTACGGTGATCGATTGCTGACGGAATGACTGAAGAGAAGTAGGAGGAGCAGGAGCATAAGGACCAACAAATGATGGGAAGGACAAACAGCTCCCATCGGCCGAGGTGGTGGAGCCTTGACTGCCTGATGCAGTGGTTGCTGCGGTAGGCTGGACCACCACATCAGAGCCACAGTTCTCCCAGGCCACTTTATGGTGATGCTGCATATGTTGACACAGGGCTGTGGTGTCAACATTGGCACCCTGGCCATGCTTCACCTTCTGACCACAGATTCTACATATGGCCATGTTCACCTCCTCCGGCGGCATAACAAAAAACTGCAACACCGCCTAGTAGGTGATTTTAACCCCCAAACTACACACTGACTGACTTCTACCGCCACTACACCACTACTTTCCGGGCATGTAGGCTCTTATGAAGCAGGTGGTCTACCACGGGCACGTTTTGCCCCCGACCTCCCACTTCTGCCACTCTTTTGACTCCTGGCCACACTAGCGACTTGCTGGCTTAGCTGTAGTTTTGCAACGGCTGGAGGCGTCCTGTTTGGGAAAAGTTGGTCTACTGTAATAATATGAACAATGGGGGTTCTAAAAAAGTGCTATTGTGGGGAAAAGTTCATATTCGTGTTTACACACGTGTTTTAAAATACACGAGTTTTATAAACAAGTAAATAACAACGCAGTGCTGTGGGGCTGGTATGCAACTTTTTCCAAGCCCTTTTTTTTCCTACTAATACAAGCCAAAAAACGCTTTAGAACATATAACTGCACCGCACAAGGGCAAATAAGACAGAAATATTTCCTTGTAATAAACCCTGCTGGTGCCTGTTTCAAACAGCACTTGCACCCTAATAAGAACGGTTTGCTGGATTACAGAGCTGTATAATGGCAATTTGGATCTCCAGTCAGTGCAGCAAGGTGTAATAGGATTGTTCCTATTACCCAGGCTGTAACCTCCCCTACTGAACCCTGTACAAAATGTTGCGGAATGATTCCTCCCTATTCTTTCCCTACAGCTTGAATAATCTTTCCCTGCACTTGTAAATCGTTTTTTAAGCACAATGACGTTTTTTCTAACAATGTCCCTAGCGCTTGCTAACGTCTCTCCCTGCACTGAATGCACTATTAATTGGCAGAATCCAAGATGGCTGAGGGTATTTATAGGGCTGTGACATCACAGGCTGGCTGGCTGCTGATTGGCTGCATGCATGGAATTATGGGAGATCCCGCCTTCTCAGAGTTTCTTGCTCCATGTCCTCACACATCCAGCAGCCATTTTAGGAAAAAGTCGTGAGTAAATTTGGCTTCGGTGTGAATCGAATTTTTCCTGAAATTCGGATCGAATTACACTACGTCAGCTTCTATTCACTCATCTCTAGTTAACATACCAATAGGCTGAGCACCTCTGGTTACACAGCTGTTTGTTTCATTCTAACAATGGGTAAAAATTTTAGCACTCAAACCCCTCACTGATCAAAACTGTTGATATGTTTCAAAAGCTTTTTCAAAGTTTAGTAACAATTTAAAGGGAATATGTCACCTATATATTTTTTCTGTTAGTTAAAATCAGCTGACGACACATATCCCTTCTCTCTAATTTGTTTTTATTTTCTGATTATAGATTATTTAATATCTATTTCCTGAACATGATTATGGGAGTAGCCAACTTACCTTAGCCATTGTTAACAGCACTTAGAGAAATGTTTTCTAAGCATGTTTTGTGACCTATGCAGAGGTTAGGAGGAGCTGTAATATCACATTTCTGTCATTGTAATCCTGCCTCTGAGGATAATACGATAACTACTGAAAAGTGATCTGTATAAACCAAGAAGGGGACACTACAATTAGTCTTAGTTGCCAGTGTGAAAACTGCAGGACATTAGAATTTGTTTAACCCCTTCCTGATGTCCACTGTACAGAGGAGCTAAATGGGTGCCATAGCTACAGATTGTCTGCTGTTTAACAGACATCTGCAAGTAGAGTCCATGATTGGCGATAACGCCGTTCATGGACTTTTAACCTCTCAAATGGCATGTCAATTGTGACCATGGTATCTGAAAGGTCAAATACAAGGAGTGCTGCATTCCTGGTATCTAAACAGTTCCAACACAGGCCCTGAGGCCCGTGATAGCGAAGTTTCTGTCAATCCCTGCCTGATTCTCCATATCCTGTAATGGTAAATCATAAAAAATAGCACACTGTTCCTTATTTTACAAATATAAATAAACAATAAAAAATAAGCATCATTAGTATACCTTAGCCTACTTTCACACTAGCGTTGCTAGAATCCGGCAGGCAGTTCCGTTGCCGGAACTGCCTGCTGGATCCAGCTGCTGGATCCGGCAAACCGCATGTAACCGGATACCTTTTTTCCCCAGATCCATTTGACGGATTCCATAAAATAACGGATCCGTCTCATTTGTTATCCTCCGGTTTTAAAAAAAATAATGTAACCGGTATTTAAATTTTTCAAAGATCAAAAGAACCAATTTCAGATGCAAATTGTACAGTGGCTATAAAAGAGGACTGAAGGTCACATATCCCTCAGATTCTGCCTCATAAGATAGCAAACATGATGCCAGACCACATTCAGTTTGGATTTCAGGCTCTAATCCTTGTTTCCCACTGGAGGAGACGTCTTCGAGCCAAACGGCACCATCGCTATTGGGTTCATCCAATCACTTCTGCCTGAATGAGAAGGGGTGCTTTTGAAGTTCTTTTTCACGAACTGCGGAATTATCCTGACAAGTTTCTTAACTACCTATGGATGAGTGTCTCTAGTTTTGACGATTTGCTACAAAGGGTCTCATCGCATCAAAAGACAGGACACCATTTTCCATCAAACTATTTCACCTGCAGAACGGTTAATGCTTACCATAAGGTAATTAGTAATTTTTTAAAAATTGTTATTTTTCTATACTTTTTAAATAAATATTTAACTTAGCTTGTCCGGGTTCAAAAATAAACCCAGACATATTTCCGTGCCTCTTGATACGAACATTTTCTGTATTTGATACTGTACTCTACCTAGCGCAGCACTTGATTGGGCAGGCAAATAGCTTTGGAGGCTCTGGAGTAGTATTGTTCACTGTGAAGTCACCTGCTCCTATGGTCAGGCTTTACTCCTATCTCGACTATCACAGACGTTGACTTCACTCTGAGCAATGCTAGCCAGAAGCTTACACCTATCGTTCTCCATGGAGAGCCCGTTCCATCACTGGATTTCCCAAAAATGTACTTTGCCCTGTGAGAATGACCACAGAACAAAGGAGAACATTATAGCATTTAACGGTGGTATGGCCAGTTTCAGGTCCCAAACAAAGCCAACCAAATTATATACAGTAACTTGTACACCTTTTTGGGCGTGTTTTTACATATTTGCTAATTTTTATTTACACTCTTTTTTTTTATTTTCTTCGAATAGATTTCTGGCACCAGGAGAGAGTTTGACATCCCTCCATTATCAGTTTCGGCTAGGAATATCCAAAGTTTACTTGATTGTTAAGGATACCTGCTGTGCTTTGTGGGAGCAGTTACATGAGGAGTTTATACCTCACCCAAGTAGGCAACAGTGGATCGAAATTTCTGAAATTTTTTGGGAGGTGTGCCAGTTTCCCAACTGTCTTGGGGCAGTTATCGGGAAACATATATGTATTATCAAGCCCCAAGGCACTGGTTCTGAGTACTTAAATTGCAAAAAATATTTTTCCATTATATTAATTGCTATCGCTGAGGGCCAGTAGTGATGAGTGGCAGGAGCAATATTCGCCATTATTTTCTTGATTGTGAAAATCGGCAATGTAATGTTCACGTAATGCGCGCACATTACAGGCGTGGGTAACTTTTGCTGCATTTTTCAAGCTGCTCGAAGTTTCCTGCGACTGGAGAAAATGGTTGGCACGGCAGAACATTACAATAGCTTTATATGCAGATAGAGTGCTCCAATATATTCGCGATTGCGCAAATCGGCACTAATGATGCAAATATTTTGGCGCAATGCGTGCAACTTTACATTTTAGCAGGTCTGACTACATATTAGTGATTGGTGCACTAAATACTGTTGTGAACTTGTGACATCACAGCACTATGTATGTATGTACTGTATGTATGTAGCATACATACAGTACATACAAACATACATACAGCACTATGTATGTAGCATGTATATATAGAAAGCAGAACCTATGACACTACCTAACACCCTGCACTGGAACCTATCAGCTACACTATATCAGGATATAACCTACACTGACTATCTCCCACTAACTATCTGTACTATATATATAAGCTACAGACTAACTATCTAATGTAATGACACAGGAAAGCAGAGAGCACCGCAATAATACTGCTGTCTCTCTCAGAACTGTAATAAACTGTAGAAAATGGCTGTGGGGAGGTTCTTATATACTAAAGGGGTAGGCAACTTTCCTATTGGTTACTAGGGATGTTGCTAAGCTCAGACAAAGACATTGCAGCCTTCTCATTGGCCCACAAGCAAGAAGCAAGGAGGGATCATATGAAAAGGGTGGGTTCAGATGAAAAAAAAATCTAGAATATTCCAAAATACGAATATACCGTATAGCACTATATTCTAAATATTTACGATAAAAATTCAAGATTTGAATATTCGCACCCAACCCTAATGCCCAGTGCCGATTTGTTACAATTAAAGTTGGGGCTTATGGGCGACCAAATGATTCAATGGTCTTTAAAATTTCGGACATGGGGCAAAGGGTATGCAATAAACAATTTGACTTTCCACCTCCTCAACCTCTACCAGGTACTGATGCTCCCCCATGCCCTTTGTGTTGGTTGGTGACGAAGCATTCCAGATGCATGGCAATCTAATTAAACCTTATTTTAGCCGCGGACTAAACCTAAGCAAACGCATATTTAACTACTGCCTGACTACGGCTAGAAGAATGGTGGAATACACATTCGGCATTCTGGTGGCTAAATGGCGTATTTACACCAAACCCATTCAACTAAAAATAGAAACTGTTGTGTTATACAACTACCTCCTCATCAAAAAACCACTTCATGTCGAACAGATCTCTGAAGACAGTGATTTGGCTAGTATTAAAAATTTTGGACCAAGGACCACTGTAGCAGTTTCCAGGATTAGAGACTTCTTTATGGAATATTTCTGCTCCACTGCAGGAAGAGTGGACTGGCAGGTCCATATGATTTAAATTATTTGTGTTATTCTTTTCTTCATGAAAAATGTATGCAACTTGAATATATTCTAGATGCAGTTTGTTTGCGTGGTTATGTGGGTGGGTAGGTACAATAGTCCGTGTTTATTAATTTTCAAAACCTGTTTTGTAAAATATTTCAGTTTATTAAACTTTTTTTTATACCATAAACTGAGTCTTTATGCATATATTGATCTCCCCACGCTGGAGGAGCAACAAATACTTGTGTCACTCTGCCAGCGTTGGGAGATTATGTGAGGACTCTCTTCTCCACACTACTCTTCTCTTGTCTACATACCCTCCCCACGCTGGAGGAGCGACAAATACTTGTGTCGTTCCGCCAGCGTTGGGAGATTATGTGAGGCCTCTCTTCTCCACACTAGTCTTCTCTTGTCTACATACACTCCGCATGCTGGAGGAGCGGCAAATACTTTTGTTGCTCCGCTAGTGTTGGGAGAATATGTGAGGCCTCTCTTCTCCACACTAGTCCTCTCTTGTCTACATACTCTCCTCATGCTGAAGGAGCGACAAATACTTGTGTCGCTGCTCCACCAGCGTTGGGAGATTATGTGAGGCCTCTTTTCTCCACACTATTCTTCTCTTGTCTACATACTCTCCCCACGCTGGAGGAACGACAAATACTTGTGTCACTACGGCAGCGTTGGAAGAATATGTGCTAACTCTCTTCTTCAAACTAGTCTTCTCTTGTCTATATATTCTCCCCACGCTGGAGGAGCGAAAAATATTTGTGTCGATCTGCCAGCGTTGGGAAAATATGTGAGCACTAGAGCCCTCCATCTCCCTATACTAGAGGAGCGACAAATACTTGTGTCGCTCTGCCAGTGCAGGGAAAATTGAAGAGTTTAAAAGGAACCCATTTTTGATCCCATAAAAAAATGCAAAAACAAAAAAGATTTTGAAAGATATAACATTTATTAAGAACATAAACTAAAAAACAGGCCTAGGGGGGCTAGAAGAGTTGGGGTGTTGGGCATTGTGCTCGTCGGGACCCCTCTGTCCTGTTGTTGATCTGCCACTGTGGACAAATAAGTGTGCGTTGGGGCAAGTGCAACGGTGGAAGTATGTAAGTGGAGGATAGGGCAGGAGATGGAGCTTGCAGAGCCAGGGAAGAGGGAGTAGTAAAAGAGGTTGGAGGATAGTAAGGAGGAGGAGAAGGAGAAAAAGGGTGAGAAAATAGCTTGGGGGCTTGGGACTGGTATGGGGGTTGGGGATGGGGGTGGAACTTGGATGGGGGATGATGTGGCTGGGATGGGGGATGGGGAGGCTGGGATGGGGTATTGGTGTGGGATGGGTGATAGGTGTTGGGTAGGGATAGGTGTGGGATGTGGGATAGGTGTGGGATGGGGGATAGGTTTGAAATGGGGGATAGGTTTGGGATGGGGGATAGGTTTGTGATGGGAATAGGTGTGTGATGGGGGATAGGTGTGTGATGGGGGATAGGTGTGTGATGGGGGATAGGGCCGGGGTGGGGGAAAGGATGTTGGGCGGTGTTGCACCTGCCACAAGGCAAATTATCCTCCAATCTCGCAACTCTATTTGTGAATCCCATCAAAGACTCGTAAACAAGCCTTGTGAGATTCTTATAGTCCTCCTGACGGCTCCTACCTGCCCTATGGCGATGCATGATGGCCTAAAATAATGGGGCTAATTAGGCCATCACTGTGTCGCCAGAGGGTGGAGGTAGGGGAACATCAGAGTCCTGACCACTTGCTTGAGCAGTACGACAAGCTCTTGAGGAACTTCGGGCCCCCGAGTACTGCTTGCTGTTCTGTAAAGCAAAGAAGAAAAAAAACACAATTAGCAATTGGATTACAGTGGAAAACCTCTTGAATAGACGTGAGCAAAGCATAGACTTCTTTCAAAAAATGTCATCCAAAGGATGTACATAGATAGAGCCTATACATTCTATTAGTGAACAGAGAAGTATCTATGTCCAATATAAAATTATTTTGGAAAGCAACTTCAGATATATAATCTGAAGCACGCTTCGCTCATCTCTACTCCATAAAATACTATGTGGATGTCCAAGACTAAGTGCAAAATGACTGGCTGCCTGGGCCATACACATATATTGGATAACAAAATTCAGAATCTCTATATATATAATCTCTTACCTTCGCAGCTCTAGGGTTCTTCGTAGAAACCCCAAGGTGGAATGATAGCGATAATCCCACCTTGAGGTTGCTCCCGAACCACTCGGGGCCCGAAGTTCCTCGTTGTAATCTTTCTTATATTGTTCCCTGATGGACCGCCACCTAACCATGATTGTCGCCCCTGCAAAACAAAAAACAACAACAACAAAAAATTAGTCTTTAAACTACATGATTTTGTGACATCAAAAATGGTTAACTATTTAATTGATGTAGCCACAATAACTATGAAAATATATTTGTTGTTAAACTATCAGTGGCAGTGACCCACATCAACTAGACAGTAAACCACTTCTGAGCAATAACACATATGTGTATGCAATATACAAATTAAATACTGTATACTTACAGCACTGCTACCATTGCATGTCTCTGAGGTCCTCCCAATTTGGCACAATTGCCTCGCTGATTTCGTGCCAGAGGAGCCGCGGTTGGTGTGGTCCCACAGAGCTTGGTGTACCTCCACCATCTGGATGAAGAGGTCATTATCTATGTAAAAGCTGACCTCCTTCTCATCCATTCTGGTGAAGACTCTGGAACTCTAAAAAAAAACTTGAATTCATTTTCAAGACTATAATTGCTAATACTCACATGACTCAGACCGCCGCAAGCTCCCCGACTTCCTCTGGCGGAGGCTTGAGAACCTCTTAAACACCTACTATTTGCTGTGCTCCACCCCCACTTTCCTCCTCTCCTGTTCCTTGTTGGCTGGGATACAACTCCTCTTCAGACACTCACTGCGAGAAAAAATACAAAGCATAATTAGAATATTGAGAAAATATTACAGTGGGGCTTGCTATAATCCAACTCCACATACTGTAGCATTTCGCCGATGTCGGCGAGGAGGAGGACTCCTGACCTCACTTGAAGAACATATGTCTATTAAAAAAAACTAATAATAATATTTGAAATTTACACAAGATAAGCAGACCCACAGAAAAATTACTTACTTTCCATTTATGGAACTTTTTTCCAGTCTTGCAGGCTGGCAGTCGGGCTGTCTGGCAAGTGGACAGATGGGCTGTCTGGCAGGCGGACAGGCTGGGTGTCTGGAAGGCTTGCGTTGCTTTTTCTAAAAAATTAATATGAGGAGTGGTAGTTATATTCTTGTACCTATGACTACTACTCCTAGTATCCCCTATGTCATTATACTACCAGCAGTCCCTATGTACTTGTGCATTGGAACTGCTGGTAGTATAAGTACATAGGTGATGCTAGGAGTAGTATTAACTAGGATTACTACTCCTAGCATCCCCTATGCACTTATACTACCAGCAGTCCCTATGCAAAAGTGCATAGGGACTGCTGGTAGTATAAGTACATAGGGAATGCTAGGAGTTGTAGTAGCTAGGACTACTACTCCTAACATCCCCTATGTACTTATACTTCCAGCACTCCCTATGCAAAAGTACATAGGGACTGCTAATAGTATAAGTACATAAGGGATGCTAGGAGTTGCAGTAGCTAGGACTACTACTCCTAGCATCCCCTATGTACTTATTCTACCAGCAATCCCTATGCACAACCAAAAAAAAAAAAAAACGTTATACTTACCTTCAATGGCGTGCTGCCGAACCCTTTGCAGGCTGGCACTTCAGGGAGAAAACAGGAAGCAGCGAAACCAGCTCCTCCTACATACCGACGCAGGCGCAGACCGGAAAACCGCTGCGGTATTTTGTCTGGTCAAATACCGTGCAAGGGACGGAATGGAAGACATCCTGATGCATACAGAACTGATTGCTTTCCATTCAGAATGCACTAGGATGCTTTTTTCCCCCCTGTATTGAGACCCTTTACCGGATTTCAATACTGGAAAAGAATAACGCTAGTGTGAAAGTACCCTTACTAAAAGTATTTAGCCCATACAGTGAATGGTGTAAAAGGAAAAAAATTTATCAAATTGGCTGATTCAGCCTTTTTTGGTAATTTCACCTCCCTCAAAAATTGAAATAAAAAGTGATTAAAAAAATATACATACCGCTATATGGGATAAATGAAAAATACAGATTGCCTCATAAAAAATGAGTCCTATGGGGTCATAATATAGCGATGCATTTTTAAAAATGGATTAAATCTCCAGAAAAATAAAAATTATGTTATGCCTCTGGGAAGACAAGGTGTAAAAACTAGAAACAAAAATGCAGAAAATTGCTGCACCAAGAAGGGGTCAAAAGGATTGGCTCATCTCATACATTTGTGTACTGCCGATGTCTGCTATGTGTGGGTCCCACCTCTGGGACCTGCACCTATCTCTAGAACAGAGCCTGCATAGTCAAGGAGAGCATTTCTATGGGACTGGCGAAAATAGCTAAGCGGTGGCTTGGGTATTTCAATCAGCCCAATAAAAGTGAATGGCGCGGTGGCTGGGCTTCAGCAGTGCACCTCCTATTTATTTCTATGTAACTTGTGAAAATAGCCAAGGCTATGGCTATTTTCAATACTACCAGAGAAATGCAGGCTCTTTCCAGGCTCCGTTCTAGAGATAGTTGCGGGTCCCAGATGTGGGACTTGTACCTATCAGACATTAATGTCTGGCAGGCATGTCGTACAAATATGCCCCCAATGTATGAGATGAGCCAACCCCTTGAACGTATTGATAGTAATATGGAAAATTAAAGTTAACATCGCCAAAAATTCTTTAAAAGTATGTTTCAACGTAAAAATGTGATTTATGCAATAGGTCATTTTGTGTGATGACAAGTATTCAGATTGGTTGCACTTCTGTCACTTTACAGTGTATATAAAGTCATTCATTGTAAAACTGACGTAGTGGTTTTGAGTTAATCTTGAAACAATAAAGTATTCAAGTAAAAATCAAGTAAAAATATATCTTATTAAACTGTAAACTGTAAACTACTTTAAATTACCACAATGAAGCTATTTCCCCTTTATTCTTGTATTATTGTTTATTGCATTCTGAAAGCAAGGGTCATACAAAGGTCTAGAGAAAACTTTAAATAAATTTGTGACAAATATGTGACCTACGTGTTTTCTGTAATCATGTAAACCATCTCTGTGCTAATTTATTGTGTTCTGAGACTTCTTGGTATAAAATGTTCTGATATTTGTTTTCTCCATGTCCGCTATAAATTAGTTGAATTCATAAATGTTCTAGTTATAAATCTTGGGAAAATAATTAGTTTATTGTTTTTGCAAATAGATCTGGGTAAGGGGTTGCCTGTTCCACAACCTTGTTTTCCTTGGTGAACAATACATATTACGGTAATATAATGCGTTGATGGTAGGGATGAGCAAATCGACTTCAGATGAAACATCCAAAGTCGATTCACATAAAACTTTGTTTCAATACTGTACGGAGCGAGCGCTCCGTACAGTATTAGAATGTAGTGGCTCTGATGAGCCGAAGTTATTACTTCGCGAAGTCTCACATAATAACTTCAGAAATCGATTTATACTGTAAAAAACCATTTCCCGAACTCGGGTTCGGTTCCAAGTGGCTCATCCCTAGTTGATCGCATTCTCTTCTACTGAAGTGGTCATTAGCTATTGCTCATTTACTTGCTGTTTGAGCTTATCAAGTTAGTTGATCTTTGATGGCTTGGAATGGGAACCTAAGGCCACTTTCCATGTAATGTTTATGACTTTGTGAGTGGCTTTTTGAAAAATCCGAACACTGATGGAAGTATGACGGTAAATGTTATCTGCAAACAGCACACATATCCATTGACTTTAATGTAGGTCAGTGGAAAAACAACAGGAGCTATGCATTACTTTGGTCCATGGTGCGGGCCAAACATGGCCATAGTCTATTGGACTGTGAAGAACACTGACAGAAGAAGGATGGCATTTAGTCAGAGGTGTTCACAAAAAATTGACAGGAGATACTCTGGGAAACCCTTTTCAGTCTTCCAGTACATGTGGAATACAAATGAAGCATGGAAGACATATGTACCAAACACAGACCTCTAAAGGGGTTGACTACTTTCTATTATGTGCTGTTGATCAGTGTGTTTGTAAGATGATTATATAGCACTTACTAATATAGTCTTTGTCGATATTCTGCACCATTTTCTATATTTCATAAGGTATTCTCCCTTGTTAGTCAAGTCTGTTATGCTGGTACCGCGCTGGTGAGAGTGACAGTCCGCAGCACTACAGTTGTAAAGTCCTCAGTTGTTCCAGAGGAGCAGCTGGTATATCCGACAACAATTCGCCCGATGGTCTTGCACGCCCCACGTGTGTGTCGGCGTTCCTGTCCAGCCACCAACATCCGGTCCTGGGTATCTGCTCACTGAACCTTTAGATCAAGAGGAAAAGAAACACTGGTGCGGTATCTTTGATAAATTCAATTTAGCGCAAGATTTATTACACTTACAAAATCCACATAACAAAGAGCGTATAAACGACTGCCCGACCCGGGTTTCACCGTAAGGCTTCTTCAGGGGCTCTCCAGTTAGATGAATAGAGTCCGTGGCCGGTTAAAATACATGGCTGTGGTTAGTTCACCCAGAGTGAACTCCCAATAGCAGCAATATTAGTTATAAATATATATAGATAGATGATAAAAACTCCATAAAAGCAGCATACAATGCTAATAATAAAAACCAAATAACACGGAATTTGTAAGAAACACTGCATATTCCGACTCATGGAAGCACACAATTGACCCAAATTGGAACCTCATACCATACACACATTTTTAATGTCCCACTCAATATTAAGACCGCTTGGTTGTAAAGTGCCCATCTGGAAAATCCATTCTGCTTCCTTTTTGTTGATCTGAGTGACCGGGTTCCCCCTCCAATGATTTTTAACAACCTCCACTGCACAGAACTTCAAACCTTTGGGGTCCTTCTGATGACACCGTTTAAAGTGTACAGAAACACTATGGGTTTCCAACCCCTTTTATATTTCTAATGTGCTCGGCCACTCGTACTTTCAATTTTCTCAGGGTCCTACCTATATATTGAAGCCCACAGGGCATTCTAACAAATATATCACGCCCGTGGTCTCACAGGATGAATTCCCCTTGATTTTTAGTACCCTATTATTAGATGTAGCAGTGACTGTTTCAACCTTGGTTATTTTCTTGTCGTCCTTCTCCCTATTCCTACATCCCATACAGAACCCACACCAAGAGAAGCAACTACTCTTCTTTGACAGAGGGATCCTTTCTCTAAGACATCCATGTACGACCCGATTCCCAATCGTGGGTGCCTTTTGAAGATAAAGGGGGGCCTATCTGGTATAATATCCCCTATTATGTTGTCTCCCTTCAAAGCGTTCCAATTCTTACTGATGATCTTTTAATCTGTGGACAAAACGAGGAAAAGTGGTGGAGAAACGCAAATTTAAATCTCTCAGCGCTCCCTTCTTCTGCAATTCATTATTTTTACCGATGTCTGTGGTCTCTGTTTTATCTCTTTCTATATCTATTATCTCCTCTTTCTGTTGATGTAACTCATCCTCAGTATAGCCTTTTTCGCTTAATGATAATGTCACTCTGTGCCTCAAAATCTTTCTCCTCTGTACAGTTGCGTTTTGTGTTTTGTAGCTGTGAGGTTTCGATTGGATTCTTTAGGACATACTTGCAAATATTTAATTTCCGAATAAACCTGTGTACATCTAGGTAAGTGTAAATGACCCCTGTCATTTACTACTTGCCAAAGGTGCACAAAAATATGGAACGACCGCCAGGGAGGCCCATAGTTTCGGGGATTGATTCTATCACGAGCCGTGTGTCTGAATACGTGGACATTTTTTTACAAAAATATGTGCCTACTACACCTTCCTATCTGAAGGACACAGGTCATGTTTTAAACATATTCAAGGAGATAGGGCAGCTACCAAAGGAGGCATTACTATGTACTCTTGACGTCACCTCCCTGTACACGATAATTCCTAATCAAATAGGAGTAGAAGCCGTGAGATTCTATATGGACCAGGATCTGCAAATGACCAAAGAGAGGAAAGATTTTATTGTTATTCTGGTACAATAATGAATTCTTCCTGCAGACCTCAGGAGTGGCAATGGGTGCGAAATTCGCACCCAGTTTTGCAAATTTATTTATGTCCTATTGGGAAAATCATAATATTGATCCAATGTTGCGGCAAAAAGATGAAGGTGGTAATCTACAATTGTGGAAAAGATATATTGATGACTGCGTGTGCATCTGGCATGGGTCCAAAATTGATCTTGAGGGGTTCGTGTCCCAAATGAATTCAAATACTTGGGGCATTATTTTTACAGCTGATATCAGTGACAGCCAAATACATTTCCTGGATCTGGAGATCAGAGTTGTAAGTGGTAGGGTTAAGACATGTACCTACTTCAAACCATCTGACAGGAATGGGTATATTGAAAGGAATAGCTGCCACTATGAACCCTGGATCCGCAATATACCAAAGGGCCAATTACAGCGCATTCGCCGCAACTGTACAGAGGAGAAAGATTTTGAGGCACAGAGTGACGTTATCATTAAGCGATTCCTAGAAAAAGGCTATACTGAGGATGAGTTACATCAACAGAAAGAGGAGATAATAGATATAGAAAGAGATAAAACAGAGACCACAGACATCGGTAAAAATAATGAATTGCAGAAGAAGGGGAGCGCTGAGAGATTTAAATTTGCGTTCTCCACCACTTTTTCCTCGTTTTGTCCACAGATTAAAAAGATCATCAGTAAGAATTGGGACGCTTTGAAGGGAGACAACATAATAGGGGATATTATACCAGATAGGCCCCCCTTTATCTTCAAAAAGGCACCCACGATTGGGAATCGGGTCGTACATGGATGTCTTAGAGAAAGGATCCCTCTGTCAAAGAAGAGTAGTTGCTTCTCTTGGTGTGGGTTCTGTATGGGATGTAGGAATAGGGAGAAGGACGACAAGAAAATAACCAAGGTTGAAACAGTCACTGCTACATCTAATAATAGGGTACTAAAAATCAAGGGAATTCATCCTGTGAGACCACGGGCGTGATATATTTGTTAGAATGCCCCTGTGGGCTTCAATATATAGGTAGGACCCTGAGAAAATTGAAAGTACGAGTGGCTGAGCACATTAGAAATATAAAAGGGGTTGGAAACCCATAGTGTTTCTGTACACTTTAAACGGTGTCATCAGAAGGACCCCAAAGGTTTGAAGTTCTGTGCAGTGGAGGTTGTTAAAAATCATTGGAGGGGGAACCCGGTCACTCAGATCAACAAAAAGGAAGCAGAATGGATTTTCCAGATGGGCACTTTACAACCAAGCGGTCTTAATATTGAGTGGGACATTAAAAATGTGTGCATGGTATGAGGTTCCAATTTGGGTCAATTGTGCGCTTCCATGAGTCGGAATATGCAGTGTTTCTTACAAATTCCGTGTTATTTGGTTTTTATTATTAGCATTGTATGCTGCTTTTATGGAGTTTTTATCATTTATCTATATATATTTATAACTAATATTGCTGCTATTGGGAGTTCACTTCCGGGGTGAACTAACCACAGCCATGTATTTTAACCGCCACGGACTCTATTCATTTAACTGCAGAGCCCCTGAAGAAGCCTTACGGTGAAACCCGGGTCGGGCAGTCGTTTATATGTTCTTAATTATGTGGATTTTGTAAGTGTAATAAATCTTGCGCTAAATTGAATTTATCAAAGATACCGCACCAGTGTTTCTTTTCCTCTTGATCTAAAGGTTCAGTGCGCAGATACCCAGGACCGGATGTTGGTGGCTGGACAGGAACGCCGACACACACGTGGGGCGTGCAAGACCATCGGGCGAATTGTTGTCGGATATACCAGCTGCTCCTCTGGAACAACTGAGGACTTTACAACTGTAGTGCTGCGGACTGTCACTCTCACCAGCGCGGTACCAACTTTCTTTCTATTTGCATTTTGACACGGAGGTTTGAGCCTGCCTCTTTACGGTTACCGCTGCTTCCTTGTGCTCACGCGGACTCTCTCTGCTGTGTTTGAAAGTCTGTTATGCTGTCCACACAGAGGTTCTGTCCATAAAATGGCTTCTGATGGAGGCATGTGACCAGGCAAATCACTCAGTCTCCTCGATTTAAGCTCACTGCACCTGCAATAAAACTCTTACCATTACAAGTACAGATGGCAGATGTGGTGTCTTTGAGTGGAGAAGGCTGAGTGATGTGTCTCGAGTTATTTTTGCCTAGTCACTGACCCTCCATCAGCGGCCATCTTATAGACAGATCTTCTGTGTGGACAGCACAGGAGGTTTACCCAAGAAGGGGACATGACATATGAAATGCAGCAAGCGGCACAGGATATCAACAAAGGCAATGTTAATAAGAGTCATATAGTCATTAGAGATGTCCCTTACTATTCGCCGGCGAACAGTTCCCGGTGAACATCGCATGTTCGTGCTCGCCACCCCCTATACTTTATCATTGAGCAAACTTTGACCCTGTACCTCACAGTCAGCAGACACATTCCAGCCAATCAGCATACCCTCCCTCCCAGACCCTCCCACCTCCTATCAAAAAGCATCCATCTTAGATTCATTCTGAAGCTGCAGTGTTAGTTAGAGCAGAAAGAGTGCTGCTGCTGCTGAATTAATAGGGAAAGCGTTAGCTAGGCCAGTGTTCTGTGTCCACTCCAGTCCTCAAAAACTCATTGGCCTCTTTCTCTTTGCACTACCCATAGAGATGCCTATTCTTGTCCGCAGGCTGCGGACAAGAATAGGACATGCTCTATCTTTTGCGGAGCCGTGGCCGGATGTTTCGGGGCCGATACCCGGAAGTTTGGAATGGGTCCGCATCCATCCCGCAGAATTGCGGACTGGATGCGGACAAAAATTGCGGATGTGTGAATGGGGCCTTAGGTCCGGATGCATTGCGGATGCGTTCAGGGAAAACTGTGCGATTTTACAGGCAACGCCATTCAGTTTTGCCTGCGATTGCGTTCAGTTTTTTGCAATGCGTTTTGATGTGTTTTTCACGCGCGTGATAAAAAACGGAAGGTTTACAAACAACATCTCCTAGCAACCATCAGTGAAAAACGCAACGCACCCGCACTTGCTTGCGGATGCAATGCGTTTTTAACGCAGCCCCATTCACTTCTATGGGGCTAGCGCTGCATGAAAAACGCTGAATATAGAACATGCTGCGATTTTCACGCAACGCAGTGATGCGTGAAAAAAAACGCTCATGTACACAGACCCATTGAAATTAATGGGTCAGGATTCAGTGCGGATGCTATGCATTCACGTTACGCATTGCACCCGAGCGGGAAAACTCGCTCGTGTGAAAGGGGCCATCTGCTGTAAGGACAGTGTCCTGACAGCACCCCAAAAAGCCCTTTTTAGGGCTGGTACATCAGTCTGCTTTTATTTTTTTTCTATATATATATATTTCAGTTGCCTGCCCGTGTGTGAGAGGCTGCAGGCCCACAGACTGTACTGTGTACACAACACTCATATAGGGTGGTACGGTACCTTGCAGATAAAAAAGTCATTTCATTTTTACCCTATAATATAATTGCAGTTGCCTGCCAGTGTGTGTCAGGCCCACAGACTGTACTGTGCCCACTGCCAGTGCCCACCACTCATATCGGGTGGCACAGTACCTTGCAGATAAAAAAGTCATTTAATTTTTACCCTTTAATATAATTGAAGTTGCCTGCCAGTGTGTGTCAGGCCCACAGACTGTACTATGCCCACTGCCCACCACTCATATAGGGTGTCACAGTACATTGCACGGCGCACGCGCAGTGACCTAAAATTCAAACAAAGCGGAGTGAGCATGGGTCTTTTTCCATCTCCCGGTTCCAAAAATCTGTTCACTACACCGGCCCTGGCCCTGATAAGGGACAAAACAGAGATTAAACTGATAGGAATAGTACTTAGCTAACACTAGTTGCATTGGTGGCAAATTCCATTGCAAGTGCCCAAAATTAAAAGGAAGCGGACAGAGCAAGCTTTTTTCTCTATCTCCCCAAGCAAGGATTCAATTCAATACACGTCCCATGATAGGGGACTTAGCAAACATTAAAATGGTAAGAATAGTAGTTCACACTATTTGTATCGGTGGCACAGTACACTGCGCGGCGCACGCGCAGTGCCCCAAATTGGAAGTAAGAGGACCGACCAATCATCTTTTTCTATCTCCCAGTTCCTAAAATCTATTCGATACACGTCCCCTGATAGGGGACGTAACAGGGATTAAACTGATAGGAATAGTACTACTTAACACCCCACTCATATAGGGTGGCACAGTACATTGCACGGCCCACGCGCAGTGCCCCAAATTGGAAGGAAGAGGACCGACCAACCATCTTTTTCCATCTCCCGGTTCCTAAAATCTATTCCATACACTGGCCCCTGATTGGGGGCAAAACAGAGATTAAACTGGTAAGAACAGATTTTTTTAATTTAAAAAAAAGAGGACAGCCTCTGCAGAGCTGGGTATTTTCTGGCTGCGTTACTGAACGGTCATGCACAATGGCTGTAGATTCATACGTCCTTTTGCGGAGGTGACAAACCTGGTCAGTCAAACCCAAGGCAACATCATCGACCTCATCCCATATGTGGTTTTTCTGGAGAGTGCCCTGCGAAGAGTGCTGGATCAGGCCGTAGATGAGCATGAAGAGGAAGAGTTGTGGTCACCATCACCACCAGAAGTAGCCTTGTCGTCGTTGATTGCTGGACCTGCGGCAACGCAGAGAGAGGAGTCTGAAGAAGAGGAGTCAGAGGAGGAAGGTGGCTTTGAGGAGGTGGAAGACCAACCACAGCAGGTGTCCCAGGGGGCTTGTTGTCACCTTTCGGGGACCCTTGGTGTTGTACGTGGCTGGGTGGAGGAAGAGACCTTCAATGACATCATTGAGGACAAGGAACGAGACATGGCTAGCTTGATATCCAACCTTGTGCAAACGGGGAGTTTGGTCTGTCAGAGTTTGGTCTGCCACTGTGAAGAGGACGTAACACTTACACTGCCTGATCGATACAACATCATACCTGATCATATACACACACTGGATGTTTTAAAGCACGTTATTCCAAACAATTTAGGAATGTTAGGTGATTTATGCCCTTTATGGATTAAAACCCGACTCTGCGTCAACTACGTAATTTTGCCATGGATCCCCCTCCATGCCACAGTCCAGGTGTTAGTCCTCTTGAAAGAACTTTTCCATCACTATTGTGGCCAGAAAGAGTCCCTGTGGGTTTTAAAATTCGCCTGCCAATTGAAGACTATGGCGGTTCGCCCGGTTCGCCGGTTCGAGAACATTTGCAGAAGTTCACGTTCGCGAACGAAAATTTTATGTTCGCGACATCTCTAAAAGTCATCTTACCTGAATGTTGGTCTAAAGTAGCCAGAAAGTGGCCAACCCCTTTAATGAACATTGTCTTGGATGAAACACTGATCTTCTTGTCAAGGTGTAGACATGAACATGTGCATAACACCAAAAAAGAAAGTACTTTGTCTGTAGTGAGTTTCAGAATTTTCTGCAAAAAATGTGGCATATTTGCTGAAGGAGGTGCGTGAAATCACCCTGGGAAGTGTAATATTTACTCATTATAAAGTATTGTAATTAGAATAATTAGCAGCATGGGTTCTATCACTTACAGTTAACCAATGAAACTAATGTCAAAGCACTGTAGGAAACATACCATTACAGTATGTCCTCATATAGTGTCTGTATCCCCCAGAAAAGAAAAAAACCTATGTTTTATCGGCATATTAGGCACTAAGGGGGGAAATACACCTATAAGTGTGGCATGGGCGGGGATAGGCCCATCGTATTTACCATTTTCTACACCTGTTTCAGGCATAAAAAAGTTCTAAATGTAAGACAGCTCGGAAGCTGGCTTACATTCAGAACTGGTGTTGGATCCGCAGAAGTTATGAAGAGGCCTATGCCTCTTGATAACTCTGGCGGATCCACTACCAGTTTAGGGGTTAATTAAGATAAATCTGCGCTCAAGTGCCCAGGTGGGCAGGTTACAGCTCTCAAAGTGCCCAAGCCCACCGCTTCTAGCCAATTCTAGCTCCTACCCCATCCTCTGTATTGTTCATCCCTCTCTCTTGACATCTCCCACAGGTTCCTTCTATAGCTCTACAGGTCCTGGAGAGTGCAGTCCACAGCACATGCACAGTAGATACTGTCAACCCGAAGCCCACACTATGGAATATAATACGCAGGGTCTGACAGGGCTATAGACGGCGCCTGTGCAAGATTTGGACAGTACTGAGGTATAAAGTAGCCACTAATAGCCTTTTTATAGGGCAGGGGGGAACCGTCTTCTGGCAAGACCTAGTGTCTAATCAGACCACACCAGTAGTCATTACATATCTACCTGCCTAGATTTGCAGTTATCTGAAATTTCTATCAGGGTGTGTTATTCTTTTTTAATGAGTGTATGTGGGTTGAATCGTATACGAGGACTGCTTATTACTTTCAGACAGGCCGTTATTATAATTCACACTTTTATAATGAACAAAATAGGTGGTTGTGAGCCAATAAAAGCCCGACGCTACAGATAGCATGTACAGTTATATTACTATCCTAGATGATTGCTTGTCACACCTTATCCTTTCAGATCTTTAAACAAATTGTAATAGTGAAATAGAACCAGAGAAAACCCAGCAATGTCTACGAATTATGACATACTTTTTAATGTTTTTTCCTCGGCAGTGTGCTTGGTTTCCTTAACCACTTCCAGACCAGGCCATTTACCCCCTTACCCCCCTCCTGACAGCCTGACATCATTGACCTTATATTTAAAAGTAACTCTTTTTGGGTGTGTGGAGCTCACACCAACAGATATTGAGCACCACTTTTCATCTGTTTTCCGGTAGAGCCACCTCTTTTGTACATTTAATTTAGAAATCTGACATGTCTCACTGTGTAGTAATATTTAGTAATAACTTTGGAATGCTTATATGTATCCAAGCCATTCTGAAACTGTTGTCTCGTGACACACCATACTTTTTCTCAGTGGCAAATTTGAGCTGATATGTTTTACCTTTATTATTAAAATAACCACCAAATTTATGGAAAATTTTGAAAAATTAGCAATTTTCGAGATTGGAATTTCTCTACTTTTAAGACAGTTATTTCTTAACATTCGCCACATTAATGTTGGAATCATTTTGTAAGTGTCATTTTAAAGGGAATCTGTCACCTGGCTAATCGCTATTAGACCAAAAGTATGTCCTTACAGCACTTCATATCTTCTTTCCATATGTGTTTATTTTCCTTGTAGTTTGCTTTATATCTTCAGAAAATCAACTTTGATCCATATGCTAATGAGGCATTAAGGTACCCAGAGGGGCATTATTTTCATTCAAAGGACCCCAGGAAGGTCCACTTTGAGTGCCCAGGCCGGCCCCCCTACAGAGCCCAAGCACGCCTCTCCTCCACTCATATGCTATGCCTCCAGCAACACTGTTGCAGCTCCCCGGCTACATCACTTACAGACGATAATTCCGCCAACCCTTTCCCATCTACATCGCCGACAAATCTCACACAGACACAGTGCTGCACACTGCCTGCACATGCGCCAAAGCCCAGTGACATTTCAAGCACATGCCCAGTGAAACAATTGAGGCTGATGCCCTCTTTAGGGTACATTTGGTTTTTTGATCACTTTTTATCTAATTTTTTCGGAGGTGAGGTGGGCAAAATTTGCTATTCTGTGTTTGTTTTTTTTTTTATGGGGTTCACTATCTGGTATATGTAATATGGTATGTAACTTTAATAATGTGGGTTGATATGGTTATGGCAATACCAAATTTATATAGTTTTTTTGTTTTTTTATAAATTGGAATTATAAAAAAAAAATGTGTTATATTTTGCATTGTCATATACTAACATCCATAACAGTTTTATTTTTCTGCCAATGTAAGTCTCTGAGGGCTTGCCTTTTGCAGAACAGAATGTAATTTTTTGTGGTACCATTTTGGGTACATAAGACTTTTTGATTGCTTTATATCATGTTTTTAGGAGGCAATGTGACCAAAACATAGCTGTTCTGACACTGTATTTATTCATTTTTTTTTACAGCACCCATTTTTGACAGGAGGAGGTGACATTTGATTTGTACTATTTTGGGGTACATAGTACTTCTCGACCGTTCGCTATAGATTATGTGAAATCCAGCAATACCAAATATATGTATATTTTCTATTTTATTTTTTTTTACAATAAAAAATGGCTTGCTGAGGGGGGGGGGGGGACTTTTTTATTTTATTTATAAAACTATTTTTATTTTATTTATTTATTATAGTTTGTTCCCCCTATGAGGTTATTCAAGAATATTGGAGAACATTTATTTTAACATAACTTTTTACATTTTATTATTGCCGATTTCTCCTGACATAGTAGCCCCAGTTACAAGGAGAATACAGCCCCCAGGGAGCTTTGTACAGTGCTATACAGTGCTATACAGCCTAACTGCAGAGTTGATTTAGATCTAGTAAGACCCAGCAGCTCCTGCAGACTCCCGGACCCAGCGGTCATCCAGGAACAGGAAGCAGCACAGCGCTTCCTGATTTATGTACACAGAGCTCGTTCAGTGCTCTGTATTCAGCAATCTAGAAGGTACACTGAGGATTAGTACCTGCCTTCTCTATAGGGAACCCTGCTGTTACTGACAGCGAATCCCCTACTCAACAGGCATACGATTAGCATGCAGCTTCAATCTCTGAATGGGCGTTCCTAAATATCCATTCAGATATAAGTGCCAACCAAAGACATTTTTAGTCTATGGGCGGTTGGCAACTGGTTGAAGAGACCAGCTGTGTATAGACCTATTAGAAGTGCTCCATGTTATAGAGACTTATAGGAAATTAATGGAAAAATAAGATAGGCTTGTTATAAAGTTGCTATAGTAATTCATAAATCCATATTTTACATTGTTTTTTATTTCTTTGGAAGACTTGAAGAGGCCCTGTAAATATTTTCACAGCTACATTTGTAAGGTCGTGGTACTGTAACTTTAAATTGTTCAGGGCCTCTACTATTGCCCTTTTTCCTGATATCTCTGTATCTACATACGTCTCTTGTTTTGGTCAGCACTGAAAGCAGGGTAACAGAAGATATAGCTATGTTGAGGGAACATAGGAGGAAATTTATCAAGACCGGTATTTGCTACACCAATTTTGATATGCCACGCAATGCTGGAGGATACATGTGGCGAAACCAAACTCGCCACTGAGTTTTGGAGGGGACAGATTGCCAGCCTCTTGCCCCAGGATTATGGGCCCTCTCATCAGCCCACGCTAAACTTAAACCCCATGGCGATTTGACTGTGTTTGTGGCATCTGAGCGCTGTTTGGATATATTGAGCGCTCAGATCCAAGCCATCTGGGGATATGTTAAATGTCTGTGTGTACTGTAAAGGGTGGGACATTGTATATTTGAATAGTGATGTCTGTCCTATTGTCCCCACGTGTGTATTGGCGATTTCCCTTTGTCCTGAGAGATAATTGAATGAGTCCTCGATTGTCTCCAGGACAGAAGACATTGTGTATTCTCCTGCCTGTGATGATTACATTAACCTGTGTAGGGTAATTGTTTCACAGGCAGAGGGAAGGGATATGCTGGGGGTGTCTGTATTGTCCCATTGTGTGTGATTGGCTGCTGTATCCCGTGTCGCAGTCTTCCTTCTGGTCCCCTAGGGGAGTGTCCACCAGGTGGGAGACCTGCATAAATACCGGGCAGGTAGCCCTCAATAAAGTTAGAATTCCTGTTTAACCATTAATACAGAGCCTCGTCTCGTACTTGGGGGGAATTGCTACGTCAGAACGTTCTCTTGCCTGTTCCAGGAAAGGAGGACTTCGTATGGTTCCAGTTCGGTGGATTCCAGCGGTTGTGGGTTGCTGTGCTCTTCTCCAGGGGAATCGCCCGAACGGTATTAACCCTCACTATACCGGGTTATACCGTAACAATACACTTAATTGATGACAAGACTCAAGCCTCTGGATCCTCTCCAGGGTGATATTTATAGTTCACACTGCCCTAGGCACTAACTCTGAACATGCCCATATTTACTTAATAAAGGTCATCTATCAATGCAGTTACACCAGATTTGTAGCTGCATGAAAATAAATCTGATACATTCTGGATGAATGTCATATATGTGAAGACACATACAAGGAAGTCACCTTCTGGTTGTATGCAGATTTAACATTAAAGTAAATAATAACTGGATACGGTGATTGAATTATACCGCCATGCATTGACTTCCATACACAGACTGAATGATATGCCCATATACAGAATGAATAATACTGTACCTCCTAATGAGTAATACTGCCATACATTTATTATGACCATGAGGTTTTTTCCTGCTATATGGTCTTATCCTCTTTATTAGTATGTATGGGGTAGGTGCTATGCAACTGTCTCAGAGCTGATCCATTAGTGTGAGTCATCTGGTGACTGATTCAGGCCATCTCCTATCTATCTATCTATCTATCTATCTATCTATCTATCTATCTATCTATATTTTAATCTATCCAGGGGTGCACCGCCAATGAGGTGAGGTAAGGCAATTGCCCCAGGCATCACCAGGTAAGGACAAGTGCGGGGCACCTGAAATGGCTTGGGCAATGAGTTCTTTCATTGTGGAATCATTCATCTCTGCATATTCAACTGTATTGCTATTCTCAGGACAGTGATACAGTTGAATGCTGTGACAGGGCATGGGAGCGATTTTTTTGTACTGAAACACATTGTTAAGGGGCCACTATGCTGGCATTCATTCTACACATTATAAGGAAGCATTTTGGTACTGTCACACATTGTAGGGGGGTATATTTTGTACAAGCACACATTATAGGGGGAATTATTACTACTGGGGCATTATTGTTACCTTTATTACTACTGGGGGATTATGAGGAACATGATTACTAGTGTGGGCACTATGGACATTATTACTTCTGGGGTAAAATAAGGGACATTATTGCTATTGGGAGCACTGTTACTACATAGTGCACTCTGGCAGAGAATTATTAGTATTGGAGGACTGTCAGGGGGAACCCTGGAACAGTATCAGCTTAGCGCAATTATTTTTGGGGGACACTATTTATACCACTGTATGTGTCAAGGGCAGTATTTGCTGGTAAATTATTTTTTAGGGCCCTGTGTGCCAATAATTACTGATGGGAGCACTATCTGTGTGGTACTGGTATTTTCAGGGAGACTGTTTCTGCAGTATAGTATAGGGGAGCATAGATGGCAGTGTATTAGTGGTGGCAGGATGGGGTGTTCAGGGAAGGAGGAAGATGTAAACTAAGATGTCTGTGTGCAAAACTCTGCAGAGACAAGAGAATTCTGAACGATGTGCCAAGTGATGGCTGAAAGAAATCATCATGGTGGTCTGGTCTGAATGGAGAATATAAGAAAAAAGAAGTCAGAGTCAACGTCACTGCATGTAAGAGATATGTGGCGCTATATTAACCTGCATGTTTTGTAGTGCTATATGTAATGTTTTCCAAGTATGCCTTTAACAGTAGGGTTGGAGGGAAGGGGTTAGGTTGAGGATTTAGCATGGGGAGTGTCATTTCAGTTTTTGCCTCAGGCAGCAAAAAGACTAGATGCACATCTATCTATCTATCTATCTATCTATCTATCTATCTATCTATCTATCTATCTTTGTTATTTTTAGTTATCTTCATCCTTCTGCTTTATTTTCTAGCTGTCATCATCACCTGTCTGCTTCAGTACTTGACCTGACTTTCTCATCTGCTTGTGCCATCATCTTTTTACCATTATCATTTGATTCCTGTGATCTAACAATGAGTTTCTACTCCTGTATATTTATTACCTGCCAGTGTTCATATGTGTTGCATGATATTGTATTATTGTTGCTAGCATCTGTTTGTTATATCGGTTTTTCAGTCTTGTTAAAGAACTCCTGCAAACAATTTATTCTCTGTTAGAAAGGTACATAATGTAATCTGTAGTGAATATAATCTTCTTACCAGTGTCTGTATTTGTGAGCTATCCTCTGCCTGATCCTCAGCTGTGTCATGTGACCAGCAATCAGACTTTCCAAATAACACAGCATCTTATATGTGTACAGGAAGTCAGTTTCTCTATGTATTCCTAGAGGAGCCTCAATGTCAGTCTTATAGGTATTAGCAAAATGAAATGCAAATTACTGTGAGCCAGCCAATTTTCATTTTTTATTAAGGTTGTGGACAGTGGGCTGGGCTCCAGAACAGCTGGTGAGCATCCCCTAAATTGTTGAATTGTAGGACTAAATTTATAACATTGCTTGAAACTCTGAATACTGGACTGAATTTGTCCCCGGGATTTATGACACACTACAAGATCTAAAGAGTCTTCTATAGACATAGTAGGGGCACCAGGTTTCTGCGATAACATTTTTTAGAGACCATAAAACTTTCACACTCCTTATCTGTAGGATAATTAAGGACTCATTCTCAAGATCTTTGATATTCTGTTGTTCTGTTGTTTTTCAAATCTCCATTCATTCCCCCATGTCTCTGTTCTTATTGTATATATTGCTGTTTCTTCGTATATTCTTGTAGTATGCCTGATGAAGGGACTGGTGATGTCTCGAAAGCACGCTATGTAAAATCATTACTTCTATTTTTGTTAGCCATTAAAAGGTATCAAACCTGCAATAGTCTTATTTTGTTTCTCTTAATGAGAGCACTAAACTACTCACCTCTCAAGGGTTCGTTAGGAACTAATTAAAGGGGTTTTCCAGGCTTTTCATATCAGGATAGGTCATTAATATCTGACACCCAGCACCCCCGACGATCAGCTGCATAAAGAGAAGGCACATGCCATATGCATGTGCTGTCTCCTGTCTCTCTTCCTGCTCATGGCTGCTATGTAGACAGAGAGCAGGAAGAGAGACAGGAGACAGCACGTTTGCACGGCATGTAACTTTTCTTCATACAGCTGAAGAAAAGTTACATGACAATTTTACATTGATGACCTGTCCTATCCTGATTAGAGTTGAGCGGAAAACTGGATGTTCGGGTTCGACGAGTTCGGCCGAACTTCTCAAAAAAGTTTGAGTTCGGGACCCGAATTTGACCCCGAACCGAACCCCATTGAAGTCAATGGTGACCTGAACTTTTGGGCACTAAAATGGCTCTAAAATGTCATGGAAAGGGCTAGAGGGCTACAAAAGGCTGCAAAATGTGCTTAAGAGCATGGCAAGTGCTCTGCAAACAAATGTGGCTAGGGAAATAACTTAAAATAAAATAAATAAAAATTAAAAATAACAATCTTGAACTAGCAGGAGGATATGGATGTGGAGTAGGAGGTTAAGGAGCCAGTGACCGTGGCGGTGTAGGTGGAAGCGGGGGTGGAGGTGGTAGCTAACACTGTTTTTTTTTTTTTTTTTTATTGGGGTAACCCCCCAAGATATTGGGACATATAAGAAGATAAAACAAAGAATAAGTGCACTTCAGTACATGAATGTATGGTTGAGGCGGGTATAAATGTCTATTCTGCACAAGGTACAGAGAAGTCTTGTGGGATCCAAGCCTGGTTCAGTTTAATAAACGTGAGCTTGTCCACGTTGGCTGTGGACAGGCGGCAGCGCTTGTCTGTGATAACACCCCCTGCCGTGCTAAATACACATTCAGACAATACACTTGCTGCAGTGCAGGCCAGCACCTCCAAGGCATAAAGGGGAAGCTTAGGCCATGTGTCCAATTTGGAGACCCAGAAGTTGAATGGGGCAGACCCATCCGTCAGTACGTGTAGGCGTGTGCACACATTCTGCTCCACCATGTTGCTGAAATGCTGCCCCTGTAAGACATTCCATATCAGCTGGTGGTGCTAGTTGTAGTGCCGTGCTGAGAAAGTTTTTCCACATTTCGGCCATGCAAACCCTGCCTTCTGAGGTGCTGGCGGTGCCCCAGCTGCATTAGCGACCTCTTCCTTCTCCTCTGCCTTGGCCTTGTGCTTCCACTGAGCCCGCACTGTCAGGTGGGAATGCCATCAGCAGCGCGTCTACCAGCGTGCGTTTGTAGTCACTCATGTTTCCATCAGTAACAGAGGTTTTCACTAAATTTAATTTCCTGTCAGCAATGCAGAGCAGGGGTTTTTCACCGGCAAAACTGGGTTCATGTCACCCACCAATGGAACAGACAATTTTTAGAAATTTAGGCCCCTGGCAGCAAGGCAGAGCAGGGGTTTATTCACGGCAAAACGGGCTTCATGTCACCCACCAATGGAACAAACGATTATTAGAAATATAGTCCCCTGGCACCCAGGCAGAGCAGTGGTTTATTCACGGCAAAACTGAGTTCATGTCACCCACTAATAGAACAAACGATTATTAGAAATTTAGGCCCCTGGCACCCAGGCAGAGCAGGGGTTTGTTCCCGGCGAAAATGGTAACATGTCACCCAACAATTAAAAAAAAGACTTTTTGAAATATCTGTCCCTGTCACCTATGCAGAGCTGGGGTTTGTACCCAGCAAAAATAATAACATGTCACCCAACAATTGAAAAGAAGAATTTTTGAAATTTTGGTCACTGTCACCTATGCAGAGCAGGGGTTTGTACCCGGCAAATATGGTAACATGTCACCCAACAGTTGAAAAGAAGAAATTTAGGTCCCTGTCACCTATGCAGTGCAGGGTTACTTGACAGCAAAAAATTGGAATATGTCAACCCCTGAACTGCCAGACGGATTAACTATATGCAGCGCAGGCAGCAAAGGTAATTCCTGGCCTAAAAAATATGATTTTTTCACCACCAATAAAAACATGGATTTAAGGAGTATATTTTGGGGTGTAGGACCTCATCGCTCTCCACATCATCTTCCACCCAGTCTTCACTAGTGTTGATCACGAATTTTCGAATTGCGAATTTTAATCGCGAATATCAGCACTTCGAGAATTCGCGAATATTTAGAATATCGCTAAATATATTCGCAATTGCGAATATTCGCTTTATGCGAATTTTTTATATGAAAATTTTCGCATGCATGAAAATGTCATTATTTTCTTGTTTGCGAAAATTCGCATAAAATTCACATAAATTAGCATAAAAATTCGCATAAATTAGCATAAAAATTTGCATAAGCTGGTATTTAAAAGGTATCTTTTAAATGCCAGTTTATGCGAATTTTTATGCTAATTTATGCGAATTTTATGCGAATTTTCGCAAACAAGAAAATATTGTCTGGAGATTACGAATTTGCGAATTTTCGAATATATGGCGAATATTCGCCCAAATATTCGCGAAATATCACGAATTCGAATATTGCCCCTGCCGCTCATCACTAGTCTTCACCCCTGCCCTCTTTGTCGGTCTGCATACTGCAGAAAGCCGCAGCAGTTGGCACCTGTGTTTCGTCATCATCAGAGACGTGCTGCGGTGGTTTTCCCATTGGTCCTCAAACATAAGTGGTTGGGCATCGGTGCACTCAATCTCCACCACTTCTGGGACAGGGCTATGTGGATGGCCCGGGGAAACCCTGCCAGCAGATTCATCAAAAAGCACAAGAGACTGCTGCATGACTTGGGGCTCAGACTGCTTGACTGATTTGCAAGGGGGTGAGGTGCAAGATAGATGCCGATGGGCTGCAGGTGCCAACTCTACGCTTTTAACAGGTGACGGGGTGGGAGACAACGTAAAGGAACTGGAGGCACTGGAGGCACTGTCAGCCACCCAATCTACTAGCGCCTGTAATTGTTCTGGCCTCACCATTCGTAGAGCGGCATTCGGGCCTACCAAATAACGCTGAAGGTTCTATCGCCTACTCGCACCTGAGGAAGGTGTTTCACTTGGGCGGGTAGCTGGCACAGAACGACCAAGTCCTCTCCCTGCAACAGGAGCTCCACCAGCAGCACCATGACCAGGGCCATGTTCCTTATTTGACATTCTCTTCATTATTTGTGTTCACCCACCAAACTAACAAGTGGTTTATCTCAGGGGACAATTTAACTGACAATAGTCAACAATTAAGTTCACTAACAGTAAGGCAGTGCTGTTGTCATAAATAGACTAAATTTCTTTAGGTCACACAACAATGTAACGTAGCAAGCAATTAAATACAATTACTTCACTATCACATAAAATGTGATTTTTCCAACCAAAAATGTAACAACAGAAGTTAACGGTTTAATTGGATTGTCAGAAATGCAGCGTAGGGCGCAAATGTGCAATCTATAACAAAAACTGTGCTTTTTGCAACCAGTTATGTAAATGCATTAGTTTACGGTTTTATTGTAATATCAGAAATGCAGACTAGGCCGCAAATGTGCAATCTAGCACAAAACCAGGATTTTTTGCCACAAACTATAAAAATGCAGAATTTCACTGGTCAATTGGAGTATTTGAAATGCAGTGTAGGACACTCATGTGCTATGTGGCACTATGATTAGGATTAGGATTTTTTGCAACCAACTATAAAAATGCAGTATTTCACTGGTTAATTGGAATATCTGAAATGCAGACTAGGCTGCAAATGTGCAATATATCACAAAACCTGTGTTTTTTTAAACAAACTATAAAAATGCAGTATTTCACTGTTTAATTGGAATATCAGAAATGCAGACTAGGCCACAAATGTGCCATCTACCACAAAATCAGTGTTTTTTGCAACCAACTAAAAAAATGCAGTATTTCACTGGTTAATTGGAATATCTGAAATGCAGACTAGGCCGCAAATGTGCAATCTACCACAAGATCTGTGTTTTTTGCAACCAACTAAAAAAATGCAGTATTTCACGGGTTAATTGAAATATCTGAAATGCTGACTAGGCCGCAAATGTGCTATGTGTCACAGAACCAGTGTTTTTTGCAACCAACTATAAAAATGTAGTATTTCACTGGTTAATTGGAATATCTAAAATGCAGCATAGAACACTAATGTGCTATGTGGCACTATAACAGTTGTTTTTTTGCAGCCAACTAAAGATGCAGTATTTCACTGGTTAATTGGAATATCTGAAATGCAGCGTAGAACACTAATGTGCTATGTGGCACAATAACAGTGTTTTTTACAACCAACTATGAAAATGCAGTGTTTCACTGGTTAATTAGAATATCTGAAATGCAGTGGAGAACGCAAATTTGCTATCCAGCACAAAAAGTGTGATTTTTTACAGCAGCAAGGTAACTGCAGTCGCCTACCTAACTAACAGATGGATTAAACGTTTTTTTGGATTGTCACTGGTCTCAGGGCTGGGTACAAAAATGTAGCATAGCACCCTTTATACTTGCTGTAGTTTGAAGATTGCAGTACACCAAGAACACCTGAATTCCTGCCTAATCTGTCCTTCACAGCAGCAGCAACAGCCTTTCCCTACTCTAGTTAGAGCAGAGTGACGTTCGGCGCTACATGACTCCAGCTTATATAGAGGCTGGACCATACGCTTCACTTGGCCAATCACAGCCATGCCATTAGTAGGCAAGGCTGTGATGGCTTCTAAGGGCAGACTAGTTAAACGCTTGTTGATTAGCTGCCCTGCAACTTTTCAACAAGCGCCATAAAACGGCTAAACACTAAACTCGAACCCGAACAGTAAAATGTTCGGGTTCGGGTACTAAAAATAGTAAAGTTCGGTACGAACCCGAACTTTACAGTTCGGGTTCACTCAACTCTAATTCTGATGTGTAGCTGTCATCATTATGAAAAGCCTGGTAAACCCCTTTAAAGTAAAATAACCCAGGATATATCTTATTGATAGACAGACGGGCAGTGGCAGTGAAATCATTGGACCGATGATAAATAGCTGTCAGCAATGGCATATCTATGCATTGGCATCTGCTGGAGATGTTAAAATCTTCATGGATCCATTCCTGGTTCATTTTCACAGATGTAATGTTTTGTACACTTACAGAAGACAATTTTATCTGCTTAGGTGCGACGATGTCGCCTTCCACGTTCAATGCCGTCTCTGACAGTACACTCGAGGCTGGACAAGACAGTACACCGATAGCAGTCTGGTCCAGTTTCAGCCACTATTCCAATTTGCCTCCTCAGAGTCAGAAGTCCATGGGGACAGGAAACATATGTGCTGGGGAAAGGGTACAGTGAAGGTACAAACAAACGTGTTTGTTCTGGTAATGTATATCCATTTGCTGATGTGTGTCAGGTTAGTAAGGTACTTGAAAAAACGGTTACATGATCATCATGTTCAGTAAACTGTATTGACTGCTGCTGCGGCTTCTGCTATATATTGTAGAGAGTGAGAAAGCGGGAAGTCGGACTCACAGGCGACAGGCATGGTTGGCGAGCAAGCTGGGACAGAGCATGTTTTGTATTAATACAACAATTTTGCCTCCCTTTGAGTAGCAGAAAAAATCCTCCCCTTTTGGTTTTATAGCGAGGGTCTAAAAGCATGGCTAGGCAGTAGTCATCAGTTTGATGCTAACGATACACTTGTCAGCACAGAAGCAACCAAGTATTCAGTTTGCTATGCTCGCTACTGTGATCGAGGACCTAGTTGTGTCAGGCTCCACCCTACACATGGCTAGTCATCAACATCACCACCATGTCTGACATAATAAGTGTCAGTCTAATCCCCTACCTGTGTCTAGGAAAACTCAATGTCCTCCTGCACCACAAACAGCGTGTCCGCAATATATGGGCACTGGCCATGGGCACACCGTATCACGGATGTGGATCCATGGGTCTGCAATCCGGAAGATACGGAGGCATGGAGCGGAAGGCCACAGATGCACTACAGAGCACTTCAGTGGCATTTCGGTCAGTGCCTCTGCACCGCAAAAAAATATGAACATGCTCTATTTTTTTGCGGTGTGGACAGATTGCTGACCCCTTCAAGTTGAATGGGTCTGCATCTGTCAGTGCAGGCCACACAGACAGTCCCCAATACACAGCATGGGAGAAATACGAACGTGTCATGATGAGCCCTTGAGCTCTAAAGTTTGTTGGCAGAAAATGCACCACATTTAAGAAACACAGGCATTTTCATAATGCATATATGCAGCATCAGTATGTTCGCTCTAAGCCCCACACAGTTTTTATGCTACATTTGAAAAGTGAATAGAACACTGAAAAGCTACAAATTCTGCCACAAATATGGTGTGCGGTGCATAGGGCTGAAACGAATACTCGATTAAATTGAGTAATTCAACACCAAAAAATCCTCAATGCAATTTTTTTGCATCGAGGATTCGTTTGTGTCACGTGACCACGGAGCAGGAGCATTTACTTACCGCTCCGTGGTCATCCCCTGCTGTCGGCAAGTAGCGGGCCCTGCCGGGATACCGGAATTTAGCACCGGCTCCGCAGCTCCTATCCAGTATTTATGTAGTTAATGTCTTTAGAAGTAGCCCGACCTTATTAACTATTGTTGCGCAGGCTCCCCGGGCAGCTCTCTGTTCCTCCATTCTCCGCCTGTCTACTCCGCCAGCTTTATGAATGAAGGGGCAGATGGCGCATGGAGGAACAGAGATGTTAAACTCAAGCTGCCCGGGGAGCCTGCGCAACAATAGTTATTAAGGTCAGCTACTTCTAATAACATTAACTACATAAATATTGGATAAGAGCTGCGGGGCCGATGTATTACTGCAGAGTAACACTGCACCGGCCGCTGCGAGTGCCCCCTTCCCCCCTACAGTGTTGGGGATAACAGTGCGTCAGCCACAGTGCCCCCCCATAACGGTGCGCCAGCCACAGTGCCCCCCCATAACAGTGCGTCAGCCACAGTGCCCCCCATAACAGTGTGTCAGCCACAGTGCCCCCATAACAGTGCGTCAGCCACAGTGCCCCCCCTTAACAGTGCGTCAGCCACAGTGCCGCCCCTCATAACAGTGCGTCCATGGTAACGCGGCCTGTAGTTGCTATAACGCCGTGGGCTCCCTGCAACCGCTGCAAGACAGAAAGGCACAATACGAAAATGCTGGTGAGGGAAGCAAGACCAATCACAGGCAACCTGTGGCCAGCAGGCTACCTGTTTAAATAGCCCTAAGTGGTGAGTCACATGACGTGGCCAGCGTCACGTGACTCATGTTACACAATTGAGGAGGCGTGCGCGGCTGGGTCCTCCCTGCCCCCTGGTTACTGTGGAGACGAGGACGCCTGGCCGCGTCCCTGGTCTATTACATGCACTGGATGCCGGCGGCGCTGCGGAAAGGGAAGCCCGTTGCCGCCTTCCCGTTACACAAACTTTGTGACTGTTCTGTTCCTGTAGATACAGTAGCTGTTATTTGTTTAATAATGTCCATTATGTTCCTGGGTAATCAGCTCCATCGCTCTTATTTCACTGACAAGTTAGCAGAAATAATAATAATCAATTGCTCACATTTCCCTGGTGAAACAAAAATATTCTTTTAAAAATAATTTACTGTGTACCTGTCTATTGTACAGTGTATACATGTGCAAGTTATATTTGCATCACAAAACCTATTTTTAGATATGATTAACCCTGTAACTGTGATCCTGAGAATGAAATGATCCTTCAGCTTCAGTTTCGCACAGTACAGGTCAAGTGAACAATCTGTGTAAAGAACTGTAACCCTCATTTTGAATTTTATATTCTGTTCACATCTCCTGCTTGGAAACCCCTTTAACCCCTTGGCAAAACACGTTGAGCAAGTAGTGGAAAGCTTGAGGGCACATATTTAGCAAATGTGTGTATACAATAGTATCAGTGTAAGGCCTCATGTAACCGACCGTGTGTGTTTTGCAGGTCTGCAAACCACGGATCAGCAAAGCACAGAAGCCGCTCCGTGTGTGTTGCGCAATTTGCGGAACGGAACATGGCCCATTGTAGAAATGCCTATTCTTGTCTGCAAAATGGACAAGAATAGGACATGCTCTATTTTTTTTTGCGGCGAAACGGAACGGAGCAACGGATGCGGACAGCACATGGAGTGCTGGCCGCATCTTTTGCGGCCCCATTAAAGTGAATGGGTCCACGCCCCAGCCGCAAAATATGCGGCTCAGACGCGGACCAAACATACGGTCGTGTGCATGAGGCCTAAATGTGATCCAATAACCAAATGTTTAATCCCTAAAAATCAATAGTGACTGTGGCATCTAAGTGGTTAACCAAAGCTGCTGCTGCACTGTGATGGTGCGCTGTTTCAATGGCAGACAGATGCATGAACAAGGCTCCCAGGTCTGCCATCTGTGCATGCCTACTAGACCCTACCAATTTTAAACGGAAAGACATAGTAAACTTTATACAGAAGCTTTGAACTGTACATTAATAATCAAATAATCACAGGGTCTAGTCCACGAATGGCACTAATAAAATGTAAAAAGAAGTGAAATAAAACATTTATAAAAATAGTTCATACTCACATGGCAGCACTTCACCATGTGGACTCATATGCTTAAGAAGGTCAATATTGACAAAAATGGTTTGTAATATATGAATATTATTGGATATGGAATAACTATCTCATCTAGACCTGTGCATCAATAAAATTACCTCTTGAAGCATATCATTAAGAGTTCTGTGGTATTTCTGCTTTTAAGTGTGATTTGTGCCCTCCACTGGCACCAATACTTAACACCAGAGATGTAGCTATAGGGGGTGCAGAGGTAGCAGTCGCTACCGGGCCCAGGAGCCTGAGGGGGCCCAAAGACCCTTGTGCCACATAAGAAGACACCAGTATTATAGAAAGTGCATGCTGGTCAAGTTACATCTCTGGCTGGAGAGAAGGGGTTAGGTCAAGAATTTGGCATGGCGGGGGGCAGCACGAAGGCTATGTGCTCCCCTGCCCCTGACCATTAAGCACAGAGGGGGGGCCGAACTGAACTCCCACACCTGGGGCCATGAGCCTTTAGCTACGTCCCTGCTTAACACAAAGAGTTTATACAAAGAGATGAGCAAACATTTTGAGATTCGATTTGTTTCAGGTTAAGCACATTTTTCTGAAAGTTTGGTTCCGAATCAATTCTACCTGAACCAGAGTTGCTACAATTGCACACTTTGCTCTAGAGTATGCTACTCTGGGTTTCCTGGCAATATATATGCATTTGAGGAGATATTCTTTCTCATTATGGAGAGTGCCTAGTATGCGTAGTACATGTATGGAGTATAATAGGCCAGGCATTGCCCCTCTGGTTTCTGGGAAAGATATTCAAATGAGCTTTCCTAAGCCTATCTTATGCCAGCAGATGTATGATGCACTAATTTTCATATATTTTTCCCAGCAACCTAGAGGAACATTAACTGGCTAACAATACTCCTCATGCATACTCAGCGCCCTCCATACGAACTAATAGTAAACAAAGCCTTACAGGCAGCAAAGCAAAGTTTCTGTTAAAGGGTAGTTACCCACAAAGAGCTAGATTCCTGGTATGAAACCGTTTTTCTTTCTTTTTGGAAAGGGGACTAGCTCGCATGTTTCTTTTCCAGAGAAGCATTATATGGAGATGCAAGCACATCAATAAATAAAAATCTTATTATGAAAAAGCGCTAACGGAACAGTTAGGGGTAACCATTTAAAATTTAGTGGATAAAAATAAAGAGAAATTAATCTTTAGAGCACAAGGAAGAATGAATATACATGCTAGAGATAAATCAGTTCTGTCAATATAGAATTCATCCTGTGCTTCCCCAAATCAAGTGAGAGACCCACATATGAAAAAAAAGTGCAATTCAGCTTTCTTTCAAAAAAGGATTAACAAAAGCTATTATGTTTTTGAATGACAGTATAACCTTCCTGTCAATGCTCAGCCTTTTAAACAGACTTACATAGCATAACTGAAAAAATAAGGTCAACTTTCTTTCAACCTTTTCTCATATATTAAAATGTCCTCCAATCACTCACATTTCCTAACATTATTCCATTACCTGTGTTACTTGTGTTTCTTCCAGTGTTGTCATGTCTACTAGCTTGCTTCTGTGTCTTTTGGCTTCCTTCTGGTCCTGGCTGCATAGGTGGAGAATAGGTGGCATATTTAGATCACCTGTGCCTATGCATCTGCTGGAAATGCAGATCATGCTGATGATGCTTCCTAATCCCTTCTTGTGTAAATTAGATGGATAAGTATGAAGTCAGGAACAGGAGGAAACCAGGACATGAAGAAGCATGCCAGTGGACGCAATGTCACTGAAAGAGACACAGAGGGCTACGGATCGGAGTCATATGACTGGAATCCAGATCTGGAGATAGCTGCAATACAGGAAATTAATTTATATTAGGAAATTAATAATCAGAGGACATTGTAATATGTGAGAAAAGGTTAAAAGAAACTGGACAACACTTTTAGGAGTTAACTTCAATAACTAAAGCAACCAACATGGAAAAAAACAACAGAAAACACAGTGCAGTAAATAATAAACACTGAAAACCAATAAATACCAAAATAATGATGGAAGAACTAACATAAAAACAATCCATAATATTAAAGGGATTTTTCAGGTATTTTAGTGATGACCTATCCTCAGGGGGTCCGTCTCCTGGCACCCTGGCTGATCATCTCTGGTGAGCACCACAGCCTCCTCGTAGCTTACCAAGCACAGCACTGTCCATTAGATAGGGGCTGTGCTTGGTATCGTGGATCAGCCCCATTCATTTGAATGGGACTGGGCTATGCCTAGGCCATAGAGCTGATGAATGTGATGTCACTGGGCTGGAAAGAGGATAGGTCATCAGCAAAAATCTCTCGGAAAACCCTTTTAAATAAGAATAATGATTGAGAGCATAATCCTACAAAGTTCCTCATGCTATTACGTTGTCAGACAAATAGTCCAGTGGATTATTATCTTCCACAAAAGGATCCTATTTGCCTTATACTTGTTAGGATCAAAAGTTCACTGCTAGCCCCAGGATACAAGCAGTGTGGTCTTCACCAACTTATTTCCTGAATACTAGACAGCAAGGGACTAGTGAGATGTACTAACTGACATGAGCAGGAGAACAACCTGCATTGCTATACAGTCTGGGTTGAATGGCATGACAGTGGTTCTTCAGAAGTACAGAAACATAGCCTGGATCAGATATTATTATAATTTATTCATATAGTACCAACATATTCAATCATCATCCAAAACCATTGGTACCTGCTCCTATTGTGGCTCACGCTCTAAATTTCAAATTAATATATAAGTGTTGTGGGAGAAAACCAGAGTACCCAGAGAAAACCCATGCAAATACACGGAGAACATACAAACTCCATGCAAATGTTGTCCTTGGTTGGAGTCAAATTCAGAACCACAGTGCTGAAAGGAAACACAGCTAAGCTCTCATACTAGCTGAAAGTGCTAACACAGTCCTTATATTATTTTTTTTGCTGGAAGAGGCAGTTGGAGTTAATTACACTATTGGTGACAAAGTTAAAAAAAAAACTATTTGTATAGGAAAACGGCTTACAAAGAACTTTTATACATGACATGGCATAATGTATTATTACACAAGGGTCCAAAAGAGGGCTCCTTAAAACTTGTCTGTTCCCCATTTAAGAAAAGCATCCTAACATTCCAGGACCTAGGGGTTACAGCAAATGCAAAGCTTCCTAGAAATCTGCTACACAATAAAATACATATTAGAACTGTTTTGCATAATCTGGCTTTACTCCATGTGTCATAATTTATATCCTCAGTTAAACTTTGCCTGAAAAATATCACGAGCTCCCAAGGGCTTACTAGAAGTTTAGTGTTTTGTGACCATGTATGATCATAATATTATACACTACCGTGCAAATAACATTTCGTCATTTGTGGGTAAGTGAAAGTTTTTTTAACAAGATTAATAGTGAAAATGTTTATGATTTCTGGTTGTAGAAAGGAACGAAAGGTAAGCAGTGATCAGGGGTCAAAAACCTAAAACGTAACCTTTACTTCATATATATTAAAAAACACATACCTCAAAATAACAGATAATCAATCAAACAGGGTCACACAGGTGTGTATACCCCGTGTAACAACAGCAGTGCAGAGCGGCACTCACAAATTCGTGCACAACGGCACTAAAAAACCACAGTGCACGGCGGCACTAACACGGCGACATCTCTGTTCTTTTAGCACACCCAGGGTTGTCCATTGTTTCCACGGTTAGGCCAAAGTTGCGGGCAGTGGGAATATTACCTATATTTCCCTATGTATGCCCTGATGGGGTCCTACAATAACCCTGTAGAGCCTAACCACGGAGTACCCACTAAACTGAGTCCCCGTCTGGAACCTGACCCTGGAATTGCATTCCCTATAATGGCCTATTCTGTTGGGACTCCTGCCTCCAAATCATGATCAAATCCCGACGCAAAATACTGACCGTGTGATAGAGGCGTTATGTCCAATTTGCTTGGGTTTTGTCCATTAACCTCTAAAATCGGTATTATTTAGATGAAATAGAAGTCCTGCATGCAGGCCTTTAATGGCCTCTATCACACGGTCAGTATTTGGTTAGTTTTTTGCATCAGTATTTGATCAGTATTAGTAAGGCAAAAACAGGAGTGGGTCCAAAGCAGAGATAAAATGTAATGGAAATATTTGCATGTCTTCTGTGTTTTGGAGTTTGGACCCACTCCTGCTTTTGGCTTCCATATCGTGATCAAATCCTGCTGTAAAATACTGACCATGTGATAGAGGCCTTAGGAATGCTCCAAAGAGGGACATTCGTGGCTCCGGGACACAGAATGGTGATGGTGGCAACAGCATTAGGAGTCAACATAGTGGCCCAGTCATGGAGTGGGGGAGGGTGGCAACAGCATGAGGCGTCAACATAGTGGCCTAGTCACAGAGTAGGGAGAGTGGCAACAGCATGAGGAGGTGAGTGTGGTAACAGCATGAGGAGTCAACACAGTAGCCCAATCACATTGTGGTGAGTGTGGCAACAGTATGAGGAGTCAACATTGTGGCCCAGTAACAAAGTCGGTAGGCAGCAGGTGTGTGGAATCATGTAGATGACAGCATCAGAAAAGTGGCTGAAGCACGGGCTATTTTTCACAATGTTCTGGTGTGGCATCACACTGCAGTCAGAACATTACTACCAGAATGATCTAGTCTGATGCATCAGGTACCAGAGTGTTTGGAAATCCTGGTTATCCACAGCTGATTCATCTTTACAAAGGTTAGTCTCTCAACATTTTGTGTCAACATCTGCCTACAGATTCTACATACGGCCACACTGACGTCCTTCGGTGACTTGATGAAAAATTTCTAATGTCTGTATGCATTGCTTTTTTGTGAATATCCTTCTCCTCTTTCCTCCTCCTCCTCCTCTGGCAGTTCAACACCCACAGGGTTCAGGTGGCCGTGAGATGTAGTCGCAATGGCTCCTGTCCCCTGGCCAGCCAGATTTATCTGCTCCAGGGTGTGAAGGAGTGGAATGACATCATTCATCCTGTAGTCCTGGCAACTGACAAACAAAGTAGCCTCCTCAAAGGGCCTGAGCAAACGGCAGGTGTCACGCATGAGCTGCCACTGGCTAACGTCAAAGTTACACAGGGGACTGCTCCTGTCTGCCTGCATCATTAAACAATCGTTTACGGCCTTTCTCTGCACATGTAGTTGGTTCAACATGTGGAGGGTGGAGTTCTACCGTGTGGAAGAATTGCATGAGGCAATGTTGGGGAATTCCATTCTGTCTTTGCAGCTTAAGGAGGGCGTGTTTTGCAGAGTAAGGCCCTTTTCACACGAGTGAGTTTTCCGCAAGGGTACAATGCATGATGTGAACACATAGGACCCGCACTGAATCCTGACCCATTCATTTCAATGGGTCTGTGTACATGAGCATTGTTTTTCACACATCACTTCTGCGTTGCGTGAAAATGGCAGCATGTTCTATATTCTGCGTTTTGGGGCTGGGTGAAAAACGCATTGCATCTGCAAGCAAGTGCGGATGCAGTGTGTTTTTCACTGATGGTTGCTAAGAGATGTTGTTTGTAAATTCAGTTTTTTATCACACGTGTAAAAAACGCATCAAAACGCATTGCACCCGCGCGGAAAAACTAAACAACTGAACGCAATCGTAGCCATAAGTGACTGAACTTGCTTGCAAAATGGTACGAGTTTCACTGAACGCACTCTGAATGCATCCGGAGCCAATCCATCACGTTCGTGTGAAAGAGGACTACGGCTAGGCTACACGACGACATGTGTCGCATGACAATGAGTCACGCGACACATAGGGCACAACTACACTGCGACATTTGTCGCACCAATGTCGCGCAACAATTTTTATAATGATAGTCTATGGTTTCGCACTGCGACATGCTGCAACTGCGACACGACAGTCACAGAAAAATCCAGTTTAGATGTTTTTTTGCATGTTCGCAGTGCGACACCATAGACTATCATTCTAAAAATTGTCCCGCGACATTGGTGCGACAAAATGTCGTTGTGTAGCCCTAGCCTAAGCGTGGCTGAAGTGCATGCGCAGTTTCCTGGCCATTTCAGGATGTCTTGCAGTTGGGTGGAAAACTTCAGGAACTGCTTTACAACCAGATTAAAGTTCTCTGAAAGGTGCAGAGTGAGCCAGATTGAAAGGGAGGGACAGTAGTACCAGAAACTTGGCCAGGAGTACATTCAGCTTCTGCCCCGCTGGATGAGTGCACGCATACTGTTGTCTTTTTGCAATCATCATAGTGATTGATTGCTGCCAAAATGCCTGATGAGAAATGGGAGGAGGAGGAAGAGAAGGAGCATAAGGACCAGTAGATGATGGGAAGGAAACACAGCTCCCTTCTGCTGAGGTGGTGGAGCCTTAACTCCTGGAAAAGGGGTGTGGGCCTCTAGGAGATACCTCAGGCTGTACAACAACATAAGCACCACGGTTTTCCCAGTTCACTTTATGGTAACGCTCCGTGTGTTAAAGCAGGGGCGTGGTGCCAACATTTACACCCTGGGCACACTTCAACTTCTGCCTACAGATTCTACATACGGCCACACTGACATCCTTCGGTGACTTGATGAAAAATTCCCACACCAGCGAGTAGGGAAATTTACCACATCCACTCCATGCTGACTGCCTGCCACTGCCACTATGAAGCCGTGCCCCACTAGTTGTTTCTGGACAGGTAGGCTCCTGAGTAGCAGATAGTCTACTCCAGGCACATTTGGCTCCAGATCTCACCCTGCTTCCTGCTGGCTCATAGCCACACTTACACCCTACTGGCTGAACTGCATGCTGTCACCCTGCCGCAGTCTCATAGGCAAGCTGCCACCCTCACCCTCTGATGATGATGTTGAAGCCTCCTCTTCACCTGGCTCCCATATGCGATCGGGTTCATCATTATCCTTTACTGTTTGCACATCACTAATGTCATCTTTACCAGTCTCATGGCCATGGCGTTGACCGCTCACAAAACCTGCTCCCATGTGACTCCCATCATTGCTATTTGCCTGCCTACAGGAGGAAAATGTGGATCTCTCCTCCAAATCTGGGCAGTAGCTGCTGACTGTCCTTTATAAGCTCGTCCTCGCTGAAATGCGGTGCAGAGCCGACAGCATACAATACTTCCCGAGCAGAAGGAGCAGAAAATGAAAGAGGCAGGTTTAGGACACGTGTGGCCGGAGAGCTTGTTTCTGGGCCATGCCAACTAATTGTGGTGTCAGAGGAACCCACTAACTCCTCCAAGCTGTGGATGTCTGATGTCAGTTGATATGATGTTGAACACTGAGTCAACCATTTAAGGACAGCTGGGTTGCTGGTCAAAACATGACCACTGGATGACACTGGCAGCTCTGGCCTGTTCTGTGACTGCCGCTAACAACCCCCCCCCCCCTTCTGCTGCTACTTCTGCTGGCTCCAGAAACATTTTTGCCACTGTCTGTTTCCTTGGAAGGCCCTGGCACCTGTCTGTTGGACATATCATACAGTAACTGTAAGTGTAAAATAGCAGTAGTATTAGACTGCTTTTTCACCCTAATTTGAGATTCAAAAAAATAAATAAATGTAAAAATAAACCGGTTTTCACCCAAATTAGAGAGTCAAAGTGTTATAGAATTACTTATCTATAAAACAAGGTGAATACCCCAATAGCAGTAGTATTAGACCACTTTTTCCACTTCAAATAGAGAATCAAGGCGGTATAGAATTTCTTATCTATAAAATAATGTGGACACCACAATAGCAGTAGTATAAGACGCCCAGTAGCGTCCCTCTCTATGCTCAGCTCACAGCGAAATGGCAGAGACCACATCGGATGAGGCTTTATGGGTGATCTCACATTCCTGGGCTTTTTACTTTCACTTTGTAACACGTGTAGCCACCAGTTTAGGAAAAAGTCAATTTGTTACCATGAAGCACCAGGAAATTCGGATTCAGTTTTTCCTACACTTCAGCTTGAATTCCACTTCAGATGTTTTGATTCGCTCAACACTAATCATGGGCAGCACAATGTCCCAAAACGCCTGTACTATTAATATATAAAATAAGTATCCCATACTGCAAATAGTGTAACGGAAAAACAACAAAATGGCAGATTTGCCATTTTTTCATCACTTCACTTACCCCCCAAAAAATTTAATAACATGTGATCAAAAAGTCATGAACATTTTTGTGAATAAGTAGAAGTTGTTTTTTACAGCGGCTCCACCCACCACCCCAATATGATTAAGGTGCACTCCCCACGGTCCACCCAATACCGTCACTGAAAATAAGATATATAGCATATAATGTTTTTTGGGGGCACTCAATTCAACTCCAGTTGTCACAATATTTAATCAAGATAGGTTAGGCTAAAATACATCACCAAAAAAGTATATATAAAATGCCCTAAAAACAGAATATAGTATATTCTATATTCACCGGTACAATAAATTGTCCACCAATGATATCCCTCTAGTGGATTAGGCGTAAATATAGTTCCGGAACAAGTATATTATTGCATCCGAAAAGTAATGGAGGTTCTCATATTCTGTGCCTCGTTGTGCAATAATATAATGTATACTAGTCCATGCCTGATGTCATTTAGGCCATGTAGCATAAAATAGTATAGTATTTCACTTTCTCCACAATAGATATTAAATGATGGTGCAGGCAGTATGTTACCCAGGAGTGGTTGCTTGTGCAATAATATTCTTTATCCAGCACAGTCCTTCAGTCACATACCCACTCCATACATCCTTAGGGTCCTTTCACACTTGCGTTCTGAGGATCCGGCAGGCACTTCCGTCCTGCCGGATCCGTCAGAACGCAAGTCACCTGAAGCATTAGAAGACTGATCAGGATCCTGATCAGTCTTCGAATTGCTTTCAGGTTACTATGGCAGCCAGGACGCTACTAGCGTCCTGGTTGCCATAGTAGGAGCGGGAGCGGGGAGCGGCATGCTACATTCCGTGCGGTCCCGGGCGCTCTGAATGACGCCAGAGCGCTCCATGCGCATGGATCACGTGATCCATGCGATCACGTGATCCATGCACTGGGGAGCCCTGACGTCATCCTGGAGCGTCCCGGGAGCCGCACGGAATGCTACATTTTACCATGGTAACCAGGACTTTAGCGTCCTGGCTGCCATGGTAACCAGTCAGAAAAAGCTAAATGTCGGATCCGGCAATGCGCCGAAACGACGTTTAGCTTAAGGTCGGATCCGGATTAATGCCTTTCAATGGGCATTAATTCCGGATCCGGCCTTGCGGCAAGTGTTCCGGATTTTTGGACGGAACAAAAAGCGCAGCATGCTGCGGTATTTGCTGCGTCCAAAAAACGTTCCGGTCCTGAACTGAAGTCATCCTGATGCATCCTGAACGGATTTCTCTCCATTCAGAATGCATGGGGATGATCCTGATCAGGATTTTTCCGGCATAGAGACCCGACGACGGATCTCTATGCCGGAAAAGAAGAACGCAGGTGTGAAAGGGGCCTTAACTGGTTGGATGTTTGCTATACAAAAATAGGTAAGTATAAGAAGAGGTTTACTTTACCACTCTTCAGTTGATTCACAGGCCGGTCTTCTCTCCTCGTTGTTCCCCGGAGTATTCACCTGCCAGGACCTTCCACGGCGTCCCACGTGGTCCTGCCGTCACTCAGTGGCATCTCACGTGGCAGGGGCGTCAGATCGGTTATATTGATTATATTATTCCAGATGCTCAAAGCGGGGTTTTGAAATGTTCCTAGATATAAATAGAGAGTTTAGTCTTCTCCATTAATCTAATGTAATCTATTTCTAATAAAATATTAATCTATGTCTAATAAAAAAAATAGACAATGTACACTCATATAAAGAAATGTATTTAAAAAATATATATATACATATTCGTTCAGCCTAACCCACTTTTTGGTCATACTTGAAACCCCTCTTGTCGGTCCTTTGACGGCTTATTTGGAGTATGGAAATTGTTGTATCATAAGGTGTTGATAGAAGAGTGGGGGGAAGGGGTCCAAAAGTGAGGGGAGATCGGGGTGCTGGTACAACATTTGTCCGGAAAATATGCTTAAAGAGGTACTACACAAAAAATCCTATAGAGGTATCGGTAGAAGAAACTAAGAGGGATTATGTATATCCAGATCTTAAAGTAAAATCGAAGAAATTTCGCACCCAGGAAATCAGTCCTGAAATAGCCACCTTTAGGCGAAATGTAGAAAGAGATTTAAGGAGTATGAAGTGTTGTCCAATTAAAAGTAATATAAATAAAAATGAGATGGAAGCTATTAAGCAGCTATAGAAGAACAATGAGATCACTATTCCCCCCTGCTGCCAAGACAGTGTGAAAAACAGTTGAAGGAGATAGAAACTTATAAGAAATTACAACGAGACCCGGCAGAGGAATATTACTATAAACTATTGGCATATGTACATCGGCGGAAGGAAGAGGGCCTTCTCTTGGAACAAGAGGCAAAATATATATTAGATACTCAAAAAAGAATCCTGATATTTTATTGGCTCCCAAAGGTGCACAAAGATTTGAGTGCACCTCCGGGAAGGCCTATAGTGTCGGGTATTGGCTCCATCTCCTCCAATCTATCCCAGTATATAGATAGATTATTACAACCAGTGGTGAAAGAAACACCATTCTATGTTAAAGATACCACTAATATAGTAGAAATATTGGAAGGGATAGATTGGAGAGAGGAGTGGTACCTGGGCACACTCGATGTCAGTTCCTTATACACCGTTATCGAACATGCCGCGGGACTAGATGCTCTGAATAAACAATTGACCTCTCAAGGGAAGTTGAAAGAACAACAAATAGCATATATAGTGGAAGGGGTAAACTGCATACTTGCCCATAACTATTTCTTCTACGAAGGGGACTTTTATGTACAGCAGAGGGGTACCGCCATGGGGACCAGATTTTTCCCCAGCTATGCGAACTTATTAATGGCCCAATAGGAATCTAAGACCATTCTACCCAAGTCTGGCCCTATGGCGGAGGTATATAGACAATATTTTTTTTATTTGGCAGGATATAAGGGAATCATTGCAAGAATTTATAGGAGCTATTAACAATAATAATAGAAATCTCCATTTCCCCTCTAAAATCAGTAGAACCATGATTCAGTTTCTAGATCTTAACATTACGGTAAATGAACAAAAATTTATTTGTAGTACACATATGAAACCAACAGCGAAGAACAGCTATATTCGATACTCTAGCTTCCCAAGTGGCTGGTTAAAATACCAACCAGCCAACTGACAAGACTAAAATGCAATTGTACAGAAGATATTCAATTTAGGAAAGAAGCAGAGACTTTGAAACAACAATTCTTGGATAAGGACTATCCGCATTGGGTCGTCGAGAACTCAATGAAAAAAGTAGAGGCTATGGAGAGGAAAGAGTTTTTTTAAGAGCCGGACAGGAGAAGGAGAGGAAGAAGAAGTCGGTAGACTTACTGTATTCTACCATTCAACTCCCAATATAAAAGGTTAGATAAGATCATTAAAAAACATTGGGGACACTTATTGGAGGATAAAATCGTGGGTAAGAGTTTGACAAATGTACCAAAAATCACTTATACAAAAGTTCCAAATTTGGGGATTAAAATAGCACCTTCGGTAAAAAATAATAAACTGAGTTCGAATCAGAGTTGGCTCTCATTTAAAGGATTCTATAAATATGGGAGATGTAAATGTTGTAAAAATAATCCCATTCCAAGGAAAACGACAGAAGTACATTCCACCCAAAATACATTCCACTTGAGTATTAAAGAAGGATTGACGTGTAACTCGATGGACGTCATATATGTATTAGAATGTCCCTGCCATAGACAATACATTGGGCAGACTAAAAGATCCCTGAAAGAAAGAGTGGCAGAGGACATTAGAAAAATAAGGAAGGGATATGAACTACATTCCCTATCTAGACATTAAAATGAGGCACATGGTTGCGACCCCTCCAGCCTCTCCTTCACAGCATTGGAGAGGGTAAGGCGACCTTGGAGGGGAGGCAACCATGTTGCACATTTGTCGAGAATAGAAACTAGAAGGATTTTTCAGTTTGATTCTCTAATCCCTAAAAGACTAAATGCGGAGATGGAAGTGTTCGGTTTCTTATAGAATGGGGACGGGGCTCTTAGGTGACGGGACATCGTAGTCAGGCTGTTGTACCAGCACCCCGATCTCCCCTCACTTTTGGACCCCTTCCTCCCACTCTTCTATCAACACCTTATGATACGACAATTTCCATACTCCAAATAAGCCGTCAAAGGACCGACAAGAGGGGTTTCAAGTATGACCAAAAAGTGGGTTGGGCTGACCGAATATGTATATATATATTTTTTAAATACATTACTTTATGAGTGTACATTGTCTATTTTTTTTATATAAGTGTACATTGTCTATTGTTTAGATAAATGAATATTTATTAGAAACCTTAATGTTCTATATGGACTAACATTTAACCAACGCTGACATCCCTGGGGATCCAGATCCATGTTTTGAGAATTTCCAAAACTTTCCCAGTAAGCATTGGGAGGAAAATGAAGCTGTAAAAGAAATCCTAAAACCCTCACTAACTGACCACTGAAGAAGAGGCCAGTTTATTTGCCTCGAAACGCATTTGGGATTCATTAGTGAGGTGCTTATAGAGGCGGATATTAATGGAGAAGACTAAACTCTCTATTTATTTATAGGAACATTTTAAAACCCCCTCTGAGTGTCCGGAATAATATAATCAATATAACCAATGGGACCCCCTGCCACCATCACGTGGGATGCCACTAAGTGACGGCAGGAACACATGGGACGCAACGGAAGGTCCTGGCAGGTGAATACTCCGGGGAACAACGAGGAGAGAAGACCGGCCTGTGAATCAACTGAAGAGTGGTAAAGTAAACCTCTTCTTATACTTACCTATTTTTGTATAGCAAACATCCAACCTGTTAAAGATGTATGGAGTGGGTATGTGACTGAAGAACTGTGCTGGATAAAGAATATTATTGCACAAGCAACCACTCCTGGGTTACACACTGCCCGCACCACCATTTATCATCTATTGTGGAGAAAATGAAATACTATACTATTTTATGCTACATGGCCTAAATGACATTAGGCATGGACTAGTATACATTATATTATTGCACAACGAGGCACGGAATATGAGAACCTCCATAACTTTTGGGATGCAATGATATACTTGTTCCGGAACTATATTTACGCCTAATCCACTAGAGGAATCTCATTGGTGGACAATCAATTGTACCGGTGAATATAGAATATACTATATTCTGTTTTCTGTTTTTAGGGAATTTTATATATACTATGTTGGTGTTTTTATGTCTTTTAGCCCAGCCTATCTTGATTAAAGATTGTGACTACTGGAGTTGGATCGTAATACTTTCCGTTTGTGACAGTTGAATTGAGTGCACCCCAAAAACATTACATGCTATATATCTTATTTTTGTGAATAAAAACTACAGATCATCCCAGAAAAAATGAACTCCTGTACAGCTCCGCAGACATAACTAGAAAAAAGTTATGGGCTCAGAATATAGTGATAAAAAGAAAAATTTCAAATTTTTTCAAAGTTTTCACTTTTTTTAAGTATTAAAACACAAGAAAAAAACGACATAATAGTGGTATTGTTGCATTTTCTGGGTCGTACTGACCCAGAAAATGAAGGGCACAGGTCAGTTTTATCACATAGGGAATGCAGTAGAGACAAAATCTGTAAAACTGTGGCAGAGATGCATTTTTTTCCAATTCCACCTCATTTGGAATTCCTTCCCACTTCCCATTACATTGTATTCCAGGTATCATTAGAAAGTACATCTTGTCCCACAAAAAACAAGCCCTCATACTACTATCTAAATGAAAAAATAAAAAAGTTTTGACTCCTGGAAGATAGGGAAGAAAAATGAAAACGCAAAAAACAAAAACCTCAGGTATTCAAGGGATTAGAAGGCAATAAATAACTTAATCACTATATGATTTGTGGGGAAATTATTTGTCATTTTTCTTTTAGGGCTTTACAGTAGTTTCAATATTGAATTAAACCTACTCCATCAGTATAATTCACAGAACTTTAATGTATTAAAGTATCACAAAAAACAAATAACTATAAACATAGAGAATGCTTTGATGGTAGGTTAGTACAGTAGCAAAGAGGAGATAAGAAATAAGATAAGGATGCACTCTTTCTGGTCTCTTTCTGGTGAAATAGTTGACAGCATGGCATATATTGCAGTTTTATTACACTTGTAATCCATTTTTAATTGTATGTTTATTCTAAATGTCATTGATGAATACCGCCTATAGTGGATTTTAGCTTAAATTATGCATGTTGGTAAAGAAATCTCATGTGAAAGAGAATGTTTGATGGCTCAGGAGAAAAAAAAAAATCTTAATTATAATGCCTCACATTAAGAAGTTGTCTAGAGAAATTCCCAGATTTATTTTTGTTTGTTTATTTTTGGATCTATGGAAGGTCAGAGACATCCTGGAAAAGTGTGGGAAAGAGACTGTGTCCTATACCTTGTAACTGTAAACGGGCAACTTAATTTCAATGTTTTAGACAGGCTTAGCTTGTAATTGTGCCCTCTTGATCTTTTAAGTCATCTTAGCGGGAATAGTTTATTGGGGTCAATTTTTTCGGTAAAGAAACAACTTAAATGGCTCAGTTTGGAGTTTGAAGTATGGTTTGAAGATGTATTGTACAAGTAGTGCTCTCTAATGAGGAAAAAATTCACATCACCAGGACTATGGATGTGCCGGTGGGCCAGGATGTGTGAAGAATGAGAGGGGTAGTGAGTCTGGCTGCAACAGTTATTCACATAAATCAAAGCTCCTTAGGGCTGGGAAAGTGACAGGACTACACACCCTTTTTTCCCTCGGGCACACTCTGATGTTGGGGCTCCTTCCTGATGGTAGTTGGGGTGCCATTGGTGTTGTGGGTTTGTTATGGGTGCAAGGCAGAAGATGTAGATGCGTTGGTGTCAATAACCAGACCAGCTGTAGAAAACAGACAAGTCTCTCTTTATTAATGTGCAAAATGGGAGTTGTGGTACATTTAACAGTATCAAAACATAGTTCTGAACAATTCACAGTGCACTTCATTATGTCTACTCACCACGCCTCCCTTTCCAGCTGACAGATATGAACAAACTATATTTTTACATCTGCTCTGACGGAAAAGGAGTGGAAAAATGTTGCCATAAGTTAGGTTTCATCATATCGTAGCATTCTGCTGGATATTAAGCGCTAGTGTGAAACTAGTCTTAGTTAGTCACTGAAAAAATGTCTTCTGTATCAAGGTAACTAAAGAAAGGGAGGAGAGGGGATAAAGCTGCAGTCACTCATGTTCAGTCTGTGAAAGACATAGGTTTTTAGTTGAGTGATTTCTGCACTTTTGCATTTTTAGAGGCATTTTTGGTGGTAACACCTCAGCTTCAAATGTTAGCTGAAGGTCTATAGGAAATATGCAACACAGAACACACAAGCATTTTTTACCTAGTTTTTTTGATCATTAGGTGGCATTTTTTTTGTTTTGTTTTCTGGCTTTCTTTTAAAAATGCAGCAATCTCTTTCACTTTAGAGAAAATATATCAGAAAAAAAAAACAGACCACACAACCATTTAGAAAAAAAGCCAATTAATTCCTTTGCTACCAGTGTCAGCAATGTGTAAACATGGCACCCACTCGCACGTGCAACAGGTGCCATGGCAGGCAGATCTCCGTTGTTTCATATAGCAGAGAACTGCGGCTAATTACTGTGACTGGCAATAATGCCGATCACGGTAATTAAAGGCTTTAGATGCTGTGATCAAGTGAGATCACGGCATCTAAATGCACAAAAACCCGGAGCTCGTGCTTCCGGGCTTCCTAACGATGCCCCCTACAGCCAATGGGGGCATCAGTAGTGGCGCTGAACACTGTAAGCCTTGCTGACGAGGCATATAGTGCTCAATTCTTATTTTGGCCACAAAATGGCAGGCCAGGATAAGAAATAGCGAATCTGCAGTCCAAAACTCATTTAAAAAAATCCCGCATAGCACAAAATGAAAAATAAAAAAAACAAATTTATAGGCTCATATATGTGCTTCAAAATCATCACAAAAAATAAAAAAATTGTCAAAAATATGTAAAAAAACATAAAAGTTTAAATCACCCCCTTTTCTGTATAATAAAAAAATAAATACCTAAATAACAATAAATATAAACATCATAGATATCAGTAGGACCAAAAACGCCCATACTATTAAAATATAAAAAAAAGGTTTCAATATGGCGAATGGCGGAATGGAAAAAAGGGTCAAAATGGCCGATTTGCCATATTTTTATTGCTTCTCTTACCTAAAAAAATGTAATAAAATGTGATCAAAAAGTCACACACACATTTCAAAATGGTATTTATCTCTCATAAAATGAGCCCCTATATAGCTCAGCAGACATAAGTATAAAAAAGTTATGGGGGTCGGAATATGATGCTGTAAAAAACCATCAGGTCTGCCGCATGACCACCCCAGCCTCTGTTTCTGGCGTCTATAGTGACTACTAGCAGATCTTCCTGAAGCCAGTAGACTCTTGTCCGCAAATTTTGTCTTATTTTCCACCAGGCTAGGGACTGTAATACCCTTGATGGCAGGCCTACCCTTTTGTCTAAGGAGTACCGTCCCAGGAATCTAGGAGAAAGGATTGTGGAACTCTTGTATGGCTCTGCTCCCATCTGACTGCGGGTATAAAGGATGTTAGGTGACCTAAAACTGTCATGATGTTTCTGATGGTGGAAGTCTTTAACTTGCAAAATTGAGAGATCTTTTATAAATGGTCAACTGTTTTTGTTCTGGGAGGAAAGACATCAGAAGGCATGAATCCAGAATAACCTCTAAGAAAACTTTTTGTTGACTTGGGATGAAATCAGATTTTTTGAGATTTATTATCCATCCTAAGGTAAGAAAGATTTCCTTTACTTGGTCTAGATGAAGTAGAAGCTCATCTTCTGTCTGCAAACAGGAAGTCGTCGAGATTGGGTATTATGAGAATCACCTGTAGATGAAGGTAACTTTTCACCTCTGATATTACTTTTGAGAAGATTCTTGGAGCAGAGGATAAGCCAAAGGGAACAGCCTGGAATTGAAAGTGATGAAGGCGGGTTCCTATGTAAACAGCAATTCTTAAATATTTCCGGTGTTTTCTGAGAATTAAAACAAGATATTAGGCATCCAAAAAATTTATAGTTACCATATAGCAACTTTGGGGAAGGAGGTTTATGGTCGACTTGATGGTCTCCATTTAGAATTTTTTGTAAGTTAGATATTTGTTCAACTTCCTTAGATTTATAATGAGTCTGATTGAACCCTCTGGTTTCTTGATCAGGAATACTGGAGAATAGAATCCCCTTTTTAGTTGGTGATCTGGAACCGGAATCAATACTTGCTTCTGGCAAAGAATAGATATTTCTGACTCCAGGGATAGTTGTCTTTCCTTCTAAGGCAATGGTTTGTTGATTATGTTGCAATTTGCTGGACAGTTATCAAACTCTAGGCTGAACCCTCTTTGAATGGAATTTAATGGAATGGAACCGTAGGGGAGGTTCATATTTTCTCCCACTCTGGAACAAATTTTTTTAATCTTGCTCCAACCTGGCATCTGGCATCATTGAATGGATTTTGCCAGATTGTCCGGATTAAAGAGAAAACCTTTCCCTCTTCCTCTTGAGTACTGCCATTTCCCTGAGTAATCTTTTCTCTTCTGGTCCATCTTCTGCCTGTTCATCTGGTTCAGAAAAGACAGCCTCTGATGAAAAAGTCTACTCTCTGTAGGTTATCCTTGTTTCCTATCAGAGGCCTTCTCTAAGATATTATCAAGGACTGATCCAAAAAGACAGTCTCCTTCACAGGGGATAGAACATAGGCAATTTTTAGATGCCGTTTCCCCTGACCAGGCATGGAGCTAGATGGCCTTTCTTGCTGCATTGGAGATGGTGACTGATCTGGAAGACAATCTCACCAAATCAGCTGAAGCATTGGCTAAAAAGTTTGTTGCTTGTTTCAACGTCGGTAGGTATGCTAATATCTCCTCTCTAGGAGTTCCTGCTTCCAGGTGATCTTCTAGTTGACCTAGCCATACCAACAAATATCTAGCCATGCAGGTGGAAGAAATACTAGGTCTAAACATCGCAGTATTGGTCTCCCATGCTTTTTTAAGCAAGCTTTTGCATTTTTTGTCCATGGGGTCACGTAGTAAGCCCATATCATCACACGGAAGGGAGGTTTTCTTTGATATGCGGGCTACCAGTGCATCGATCTTAGGAGTTTTGTTATAAAGATTTGCATCAGAATCCACAAAAGGATACTTCCTTTTAAAAAGCTTGTGACCTTGGGTCTTTTCTCCAGGTCTCTCCATTTCTTAGAGATTAGATCTTTAATACTATTATGGACAAGGAAGATACGTTTTATTCTCTCCCTCAGACCCATTTGTTCTTGTACTTACTGGCTTTTCTTAGGGTCTTCTATATTCATTGTAGTTCTATTGTTTTCAGAAGACTTTGCAATTCTTCTGGAAGGAATAACAGTCTCCCATGACCGTCTTCTGAGGAGTCAGAGCTGTCATCAAGGATCTCCCCTTCATCAACATCAAATTCGTATAATTGGGAACTGTGGGATCTCTGAGAGGTGGAAGATTGTGGCGACAAGGGAGGCAGTCTTGACTCCACCACCGCATTTATTTCCTCTCTAATCATATTCCTCATGGAGTCCAGAAATGAGGGAGACTCTTCTGATACTACTTTTTCTGTGCACTTTACACATAGAGATTTCTTGGACTTAGAGACAAAGGACTTTCTGCATATAGCACACTTTTTGCGTCCTGAAACTTCTCCTTGTGTCTTGGAGGTGGAGGTTTCTCTGCCCTAAAACAATCAGATGATTTAAAAAGGGCTAGCAAATTATATATCTTAACCTTCACTACCAGACCCGTATAAGTGCATTGTAAAGAGGAGAGCCCCATACCAGAGATAATATCTGCACAAGCTTGCAGGAGAGGAGGCTTACCGGGCTGAGGATGCTGGAACCAGGATCCACAGGCCATCAAGCCGCATCCTCCCGAGGAGTCGACATGCTTTAGCAGGAAAAAGCCACAAGACTATGCTGTGGCCATCTTCCTTTAAAATCCCCGCCACCAGTGTGCTCGCCCTCGTACGTGCATGTGACGTCACCATGCACACTGTGTTGCTACGCCATGACGTCACTTCCGCTTCGGGAGCCTCCTCCGTCCTAGAGAAGGCCCCACCTGTATAGAGGCTTCCTCGTTGGATCCACAACCCCACCATAGGGGCAAAAAAAGCCCGGGGCTGCCTTCACCAGAAGGGCTTATACCAAAGGATGGAGAAGGGAGACACATCATCCCCGGAGCCTTCGACCTCTCCAGCGGCCCTCCCAATCCTGGGGAACAGTAAGGTCGTGAGGTAGTCTTCATAGCCATAGCAGGAGCATCCGCACTGTCCGTGGAAAGGAAACAACACTGGCTTAGGTAAGGATAGGAGGCTTAGGTAAGGAGAGGCGCTCCAGTGTTGTTTTCTCAACACCCAAAAAAACCAAAAGGCCCAGAGAACCGTAATGATGTGCACATCCATAATGTGTAAAATCAATAAAGCAATTTTATTAGACTACATAGACATACAGACATTTTAAAAATTGTATACAATGAACCATGTGCTGGTAAGAATAAAACCAAACACAAACACAGCATCATCCAAAGTCCACAGATAAGGGGGACAACATGTATAGTCCGAGACAAAAAAAAAAAAATAATACAAGCAGTGTTAAATAAAGAATCAACAATAAATAAATAATAATGTAGCATCAAATGACATGAAATGATACCTGAAAAAGATAAAGTACTGGGATATAAAGCCCAGACTATGTAGGTGGACCTGAGTGAATGGGTCTTTATCTGCAAAGAGCACGCACTCAGGTGGTACCTGTGCATTGCGACCGTTCATGAGTCCTAAGGCCTGGGCTACAGTGGGACTTTTTGCAGGATGGTTGATTCTAAATATTGAATTATAGCTGCAGTACACAAGATATGCATTCACCTTAATGCATTAATTTGGAATGCAGCTGTAGTTCAATAGTTAAAATCAATCAGTTGCTCTTCAAAAAGTCACAGTGATCAGCCCTAACCCAGGGATCAGCAACATCCGGCACTCCAGCTTTTTAGAAATGACAATTCCCAGAATGCTTCATTCACTTCCATGTTAGTTAAAAGAAAAACCAAATATTCTTGCATGCTGGGAGTTGGTGCTTTTTAATGTGTGCAGTCAGCACAGTTAGGCTTCAAGCACACGACCGCTTTTTTTGTCCGTTTACTATCTGCATTTTTTGCAGATCGGATGCGGACCCATTCATTTCAACGGGGCCACAAAAGATGCAGACAGCACACCGTATGAAAACAGTACATGTCCTATACTTTGTTTTATGGATAAGGCTAGGACTGTTCTATAGAGGGCAGGACGTTCCGTTTCACAAAATGTGGAATGCAAAGGGCTGGTATCCGTGTTTTGCAGATCTGCAATTTGTAGACGGCAAAAATGGCTATGGTCATGTGCAAGAGCCCTTATAGAATGAAAGTGTACAGAAATAGTAGAGAAAGGACAAAAATGGTATGGTTGGATTCACATAATGTTTTTCCCATCCTTTTAATGTATAAAAAAAACGTATATGTTAATTGGATGCCTCAGACTGATGCCATACAGTGGCATCCGTTCACCATAGAGATCTATTGTAAAAAAAAAGGGATACTTTTGGTGTGCTGCATTTTTTGTATCCTTCTTTTTGGTTACGTATACATCAAACGGAGGCTTAAAACATGATGTGAACCCACCCTTAGAGATATTGGGGCACATTTATCAAACTGGTGTAAAGTAGAACTGGCTTAGTTACTCATAGCAACCAATTAAATTCCTACTTTCATTTTACAAAGGAGCTGTCGGAAATGAAAGGTGGAATCTGATTGGTTGCTATGGGCAACTAAGCCAGTTTGATAAATGACCCCCATTGTTTCTGACTACACAATACCTAATATACAAACACAATGAATGGGTTTTTATTTTTAGTAAAAATAAGTATAGAAGTATACAATATAATCTATATGGTATTGCTAGTACCAAGCTTCAAGAAGTGATAAAGCAGCATTTCTAGAGATTTGCCATCACTGTTAAAAGCCCAATAACATCTTTAATATAATAAATAAAGTATATATTACACATAGCTCTTCCATTGTTTATACTCTTATAGTCAGAATTAATATATGCATGGTATACTCTGTCCCGAATGTGATAAATTACTTTAAAAAACAACTGTTTTCTTGGACCAGCATGTCAGATCCTTTATCTTTGTTTTCAAGATTTGCCAGACAGGGTGTTTTCTAACGCATTGTGATATCTTGTCATTAATGCTTTCATTCCAGACACCAAAAACAAGAAACAAAAAAATGAAGACAAAGAGAAAAGGTAGACTTTACAGTCTATATATATATAAAGAAGGATGTATATATGTGTGTGTGTATGTATGTATGTATGTTCCTTGATCACTCAAAAACACAACCGTCGATTTCAACAAAACTTGGTACACATATACCTTGCTACCTGGAAAGAAATCTTGTGGGGGTCATACACCGCTACACAGTACACAGCGGCTGCATGGAGCAACTGTTTTTGCTACACACATATTGCTCTGCAACTCAAAAACTCATTGATCAATTTCTACTAAACTTGGTACACCTATCACTTACTATCTGGGAAAGAATACTGTGGAGGTAACATGCCTGTACACAATGAGACTCTGTCTGTCTTTCTTTATGCGCAACCAAACGACTAGACTGATCTTCACCAAATTTGGCACACAGATACATCAGGTGTCCGCGAAGGTTTTAGACCGGGTCTCAGCTCTCTAGGATGTACCGTTCCTGAGATATTCCAAAAAAATGACCTGCATTTGCCAATTCATGCCTGCAACTCTTTCTCTCCCTATCCCAACTGCCATACACACGGTCACATGTCCCTGTCCGAAACATGTAGACCCTGGGAGTGAGTGTACCAAACATCAAGCTAAGCTGTTTCTGTATTTTAACGCAACGAAAATAAAGGAAATTTGGCAATCTACATCCGTGGTTTGTGCTGGACTACTTCATCCATTTCCAAGTGAGCACACGGTCACATGACCCTTATCAGCCAATAGAATCTTGCAGGCCCTTAGTCTCCACATACACACAGTTTTACTCCAGGTTTCCATAACAACCCAGCCATTTTTCTTCACTGCTGTAGGTCAGCTTTAGGCTAGGGCTACACGACAACATGTGTCACGTGAAAATAAGTCGCACGAGACATAGGGAACAACTACATGTGTCGCACGACATGTGACATGCTGCGGCTGCGACACGACAGTCGCCGAAAAATCCCTCTTGGATAGATTTTTTGTAATTTTTTGCGACTGCAGCCGCAGCATGTCACATGTCACAGTGCGACACCATAGCCTATCATTATGAAAATTGTTGAGACAAAATATTGCGCAACAGATGTCGTCGTGTAGCCCTAGCAATAAAGGAGCAGGGCGCTGTGGAGATCACAGGTAAAGGGGCAGGCACTGTGGAGGTCACTGTTAAAGAGGCGTTCACTGTGGATGTTACTGTTAAGGGGGCAGTCCGCTGTGGAGGTCACTGTTAAGGGTGGCGGACACTGTGGAGGTCACTGTTAAGGGGGCAGAGGCCACTATTAAAGGGGCAACTGCTGTGGAGGTTACTGTTAAGGCAGCAGGGTACTGTGAGGTCACTGTTAAGGGAACAGGGTACTGTGGAGGTCACTGTTAAGGGGGCGGGCCCCTGAGGAGGCCACTGTTAAGGGAGTGGGGTGCTGTGAAACTCACTGTTAAAGGGGCAGGCTGCTGTGAAGGTCAAAATTAAGGGGATGGGGGATGAGCTGCTGTGGAGGTCCCATTTTAAAGTGGCGGGGCACTGTGAGGGGGGGGGGTTGGTGTTAAGGGTTTGGGGACTGTGAGTTCACTGTTAGAGGGATGGGGTGCTGTAGAGATCACTGTTATGGGGGATACTGTCAATATCATTTAACGACACATAAACATTAAATGAAATAGATGAAATATACCTGTGCGAAGGCGGTTCCTTCTGCTAGTCTAAGGGTACTTTTACACTAGCGTTTTGAATTCCGTTTGTGAGATCCATTTCAGGGCTCTCACAAAAGATCCAAAACGGATCAGTTAAGCCCCAATGCATTCTGAATTGTTAAGGATCCGTTCAGAATGCATAAGTTAGGCTCCGTTCCGCTTCTATTCTGTTTTTGAGGCAGACACCAAAACGCAGCTTGCAGCATTTTGGTGTTCGTCTGAAGAGGCGGAGCCTAACGGATCCGTTTTGAATTACAATGTAAGTCAATGGGGACGGATCCGTTTTAAATAACACTATATGGTGCATTTGAAAACGAATCCGTTCCCCATTGACATTCAATGTAATTCAAAACGGATCCGTTTTGGACTTTGTCATTTTTATTTAAATGCTAATGGCTCCGTTCTAAACGGATACAAACGTTTGCATTATAGGTGCGGATCCGTCTGTGCAAATAAACAGACGAATCCGCACCAACGCAAGTGTGAAAATACCCTAATATATAAAGCTGAGTGTATGTATGTGTGTATGTATGTATGTCCGCTAAAGGAATCCACACCGTCGCATTTACAATCTCGAAATTTGGCACACAGGTACATCAGGTGTCCAGGAAGGTCTTAGACCGGGTCTCAGCTCTCTAGCATGTACCGTTCCTGAGATATTCACAAAAAATGCAACTATGGCACATCACATGACCTACATTAGCCAATAGAAGCCTACAGGTCTTTTTATTCATATTCCAACTTCATATCCTAACTGCCATACACATGGTCACATGTCCCTTATCAGCAAATAGAAGCTCGCAGGTCCTTAGTCTCCACGGACACACAGTTTTACACCAGGTGTCCAAAACTTTTCCAAAATTTTTCTTCACTGCTGCAGGTTAGCTTTAAAGGAGCAGGGTGCTGTGGATGACACTGTTAAGGGAGCTGAGTGCTGTGGAGGTCACAGTTCAGGGGGCAAGTAGGGTGGCCTGAACAGTTCAGGGGGCAAGTAAGCTGGACTGTCCAACCTAAAACTGGACCTCTGGCCACCCTAGGGGCAGGCTGCTGTGGAGGTCAAAGTTAAGGGGACGGTCCGCTATGGGGGTCAGTGTTAAGGGGAAAATTGCTAAAGAGGCCACTGTTGAGGGGACAGGGTGTTGTGGAAATCATTGTTAAGGAGATGGGGTACTATGGAGGTCACTAATAAAGGGGCGGCCGCTGTGGAGATCACTGTTAAAGGGGCGGGCTGCTGTGGAGGTCACTGTTAAGGGGCGGAATTCTGTCGAGGTCACTGTTAAAGGGGCGGGCTGCTGTGGAGGTAACGGATAAGGTTCGGTATGCTGTGGAGGTCACTGTTAAGGGGACAGGGCACTGTGGAGGTCACAGTTACGGGGACGGTCTGCTATGGAGGTCTATGTTAAAGGGTGGGGTGCTGTGGAAGTCACTGTTAACAAGATGGGGTACTGTGGAGGTCACTATTAAAGGGGCATCCGCTGTGGAGGTCACTGTTAAAGGGGAGGGCACTGTGGATGTTACTGTTAAGGGGGCAGGATGAACTGGAGGTCACTGTTAAAAGGCGGGATACTGTAGATGTCACTTTTATAGTAAAAAATTCTGTAGAATTCTATTTCTTTTTGAGAGGCTACTGTTGTCTACAGAGTGCAGTACTTTAGTTGTTCGGGCTCAAACTGTAGGTGTTTTTAATTTATTTTGAAAGGTTAGTGGATTGCAAAAGTGACATTTTCTAGTAGTTCTTACGCAGCAGATAGCTGCCGGGAACACGCAAATTAATTAGAAATCTGTATTTTAGAAACAAAAAGTTTTTAGAGCTACTGTTTTTTTTAACTTATTTTTTAATAACATTTAAGGACGTGTCAACTGATTTTTCTATGAAATCCCTTTTGCTCTGTTGTCCTAGAAATATCCTATTGATATTATATAGATCAAAAGCTCTATATCCCTACAAGATAAGGATCATAAAAGAAGACAAAGTATAAAGAAAAGATACCTTGTTACCTGTTTATGTTACCTGATTGTTTGATTCCACTCCTGATTTTGGCTTAAAAAATTACATTAAAAACCTGAATGTGTGGTAGCAGCATAAGGGCTCATGCGCATGGTGGAATTTTCCAACAGGATTTGCCAGCAGAATTTTAGTGCGGACACCTTGTCAAAGTTCCAGCAGCGGAAGTGTGGTCTCTGCCACCCATTGTTTTAAATGGGAGGCAGCGCTGCTGAAGGTACATGAAGGTTGGAAAAAGGTGTTTTAGTTAAGGAGAAGTGATTTGAACCATGGGTTTCAAGGGGTATTTCGGTTACCTTAAGTTATCCTCCATCCACAGTATTGGGGATAATTATTCGATTGGTGGAGGTCCTACCACTGGGACCTCCACCGATCACGAGAATGGAGACCCTGTACCCCCTGTAGCCCTCTGAAATGAACGGAGCGGCCGGTTGATTCACTTCTATTTTTATGGGAATTCTGGACATATGGGGGGCCCCCACTCTCGTGATCGTGTGGGGTCCCAGCAGTAGATTTTTTTTACTGAAAAAACCGTGCAAAGATATTTTAAAAAGCATAAACTATAGCTCTTTATTTTTTAAATATGCAAAGTGACCAAAATAAATGATAAAGTACAAAGAAAAGAGAAAATTATTGAAAAGGCATATACACATATAATAACACACATGCAGCGCAGAGTACTAACATGAAATGAACATGCATAGCAATATAACACAAATAGATTTAAAAAAAATCACAATTATAATATATCTGAAAACATTAAAGAAATAAAACATGTCAGAAAACAACCCATAAAGCTGCTTTCACAGGTGGATATCATACATATCTTTATACAGTAGGGATGAGCGAACTCGAACTGCGAAGTTCGGGTTCGTAACGAACTTTGCAAGTTCAGGTACCCGAACCTGGACTTTTTTACTGAAGTCCGGTTTCAGATTTAGTGTCTGCATCATTTTATTATTTTGTGTTATAACATGGTTTAGCGGAAAATAATAGAATTCTTAAGACAGAATGCAAAAGAGTATGGCAATTTAGGGGTAAAAAAACCCCAAAAAACTCACCTCGTCCACTTGAGCGGTGACGTCATCGCAGTTAATTTTGCAGGTCCTGCTTAACCCCTTAAGGACTCAGCCCTATTTCACCTAAAGGACTTGGCCATTTTTTGCAAATCTGACCAGTGTCACCTTATGTGGTGATAACTTTAAAACGCTTTTACTTATCCAGGCCATTTTGAGATTGTTTTTTCATCACATATTGTACTTCATGACACTGGTAAAATTAAGTCGAAAATTTTTATTTTTATTTATAAAAAAAATATCAAATTTACCAAAAATTTGGAAAAATTAGCAATTTTCCAAGTTTCAATTTCTCTACTTCTATAATACATAGTAATACCGCCCAAAAAAGTTATTGATTTACATTCCCCATATGTCTACTTCATGTATCGATCATTTTGGGAATGCCATTTTATTTTTGGGGACGTTACAAGGCTTAGAAGTTTAGAAGCAAATCTTGAAATTTTCAGAAATTTTCAAAAACCCACTTTTAGGGACCAGTTCAGGTCTGAAGTCACTTTGTGAGGCTTACATAATAGAAACCATCCAAAAATGACCCGATTCTAGAAACTACACCCCTCAAGGTATTCAAAACTGATTTTACAAACGTCATTAACCCTTTAGGTTTTCCACAAGAGTTAATGGCAAATGGAGATAAAATTTCAGAATTTAGATTTTTTGGAAAATTTTCCGTTTGAATCCATTTTTTCCAGTAACAAAGCAAGGGTTAACAGCCAAACAAAACTCAATTTTTATTGCCCCGATTCTGTAGTTTTCAGAAACACCCCATATGTGGTCGTAAACTGCTGTATGGCCAAACGGCAGGGCACAGAAGGAAGGGAACGCCATATGGTTTTTGGAAGGCGGATTTTGCTGGACTGGATTTTTGACACCATGTCCCATTTGAAGCCCTCCTGATGTTCCCCTAGAGTAGAAGCGCCATAAAAGTGAATCCATCTAAGAAATTACACCCCTCAAGGTATTCAAAACCGGTTTTACAAACTTTGTTAACCCTTTAGGTGTTCCACAAGAGTTATTGGCAAATGGAGATGAAATTTCGGAATTTCTATTTTCTGTTACCTTGCCTCAAAAAAAGTCTAATATAGAGTAACCAAAAATCATATTTACCCTAAAATAATACAAACAAAACTGCCAACTTATCCCGTAGTTTCCAAAATGGAGTCACTTTTTTGGAGTTTCCACTGTAGGGGTGCATCAGGGGGGCTTCAAATGGGACATGGTGTCAAATAACCAGTCCAGCAAAATCTGCCTTCCAAAAACCATATGGCGTTCCCTCCCTTCTACGCCCTGCCGTTTGGCCATACAGCAGTTTACGACCACATATGGGGTGTTTCTGCAAACTAGAGAATCGGGGCAATATATATTGAGTTTTGTTTGGCTGTTAACCCTTGCTTTTTTTACATTTAAATTGATTAAAATGGAAAATTTGCAAAAAAATAGCTATTTTCGGACCGTTTTTATTTTTTGTTATTTACATCGTTGAACTGACAGGTTAGATTGTGTGCTATTTCTATAGAGCAGGTTGCTATGGACGCGGCAATACCAAATATGGCTACTTTTTGGAGGGTTTTGTTTCAGTTTTACATAATAAAGCATTTTTGAAAAAAATGATTTTTTTAGTGTCTTCACATTCTGAAAGCCATATATTTTTTTTATTTTTTGGGCGACTGTCTTATGTAGGGGTCCCGAATCCGAACTTTGACCTGAAGTTCAGCTGAACACAAGCTTCCACGGGTTCGCTCATCCCTATAATACAGCTGTCAGGATTCTTTTTTCAGGATTCTCTACGCCAGGCATCCTCAAACTGTGGCCCTTCAGCTGTTGTAAAACTACAACTCCCACAATGCCTTGCTGTAGGCTGATACCTGTAGGCTGTTCGGGCATGCTGGGAGTTGTAGTTTTGCAACAGCTGGAGGGCCGCAGTTTGAGGATGCCTGCTCTACGCACTGATGACTACGGGCTGATGTTTCACACTTTAAAGAATTTGTACTGCCCTTTTACTCCTTACCACTAAGACTACTATTTTGCCCTTTAAACTTTCCTTTAACCAAACTGGTCCATGTGTCTTGTGGAGGACATCTTGCTTCATGTTTGGGCCTTTTTCAGACCATATGAAAATCCAAACAATGCTAGAATATTGTGACTAGCTCTGTTCTCTAGCCTAGTCTTCATCCAATGGAATTATCTTTGTCAGCATGTTCTTATTTCTTTGCAGGATTAACTTTTACATTGAATCCATTTTTCAAACTACTTCATGCTATTGTATATCAGCATTACTTCATCGGTATAGTAACAATAGGGCTCATAGACTGCTATGACATACTATACGTTTGCATGGTTTGATTTTAAATGTAGCCACATAGAGGATTTTTGGCTAGCTAATGCGTATGAGTAAAAAATGTGGCATTTGTTATTGCATGTCACATTACAGAGGCATTCAATTCTAGAAGTTTTTCTTCTAGTGTAGAATATAGTGCTGGATTTAGACATCGTACAGCAGCACACACAATGGCTACTACTGCGTAATATGTGCTGCCACACAGGCAGCTTGCACTCTTGGCTATCACATGAAATAAACACCAACATTACTTGTTTATTGCTCTCAGAAGAGAATCAAGAGTCTAGTAGGTATGATACTTTATAATTAGAGATCATTGCATCGAAACTGACGAAGTAGAATTCAATCCGAATTTCTGGAAAAATTAGATTTACACCGAAGCCGAATCTCCTCACGCTTCGTGGTAACGAATCATATTTTTTCCTAAAATGGCTGCTGCACGGGTTAGGACATGGAGAAAGGAACTCTGGGAAGGCAGGATAACCCATAATGCCATGCATGCAGCCAATCAGAAGACAGCCAGTCCTGTGATGTCACAGCCCTATAAATAGCCTCAGCCATCTTAGATTCTGCTATTTACCAGTGTACTTAGTGCAGGGAGACAGAGACAGTGATAGGAAAGACTTGATTGTGGTGAAAAAACAATTTATAAGTGCAGGGAAAGGATAGGGAGGAATCGTTCCACAGCATTTATGTAGAACAGGGTTCAGTAGGGGAGGTTACAGCCTGGGTAATAGGAACAATCCTATTACACCTTGTTGCACTGACTGGGGATCCAAATTGCCATTATACAGCTCTGTAATTCCAGCAAACCGTTCTTGTTATTGGGGTGCAAGTGCTGTTTGATACAGCCATTAACAGGGTTTATTACAAGGAAATATTTCTACGTCTTATTTCCCTTGCGGTGCAGTTATATGTTGTAAAGCCCTTTTTGCTTTGTATAAGTGGCAAAAAAATAATAATTTGCCCTTGTACGGTGCAGTGATATATTCTAAAGCCCTGTTTGCCATGTACTAGTGGCGAAATAAAAATATATTCGCTGTTCAGCGTTGCACTTATCTGTTGAAAAGCCTTTTGTGTTGTGTAAAAGTCAAAAAAAATGATGGCCTAACTGCCGTTCAGTGGTGCAGTGATATATTCTAAATCCCTGTTTGCCGTATATTAGTGGCGTAATAAAAATATATTCGCCGTTCAGCGTTGCAATTAAATGTGTGTAGTGGAAAAGTGGAAACAAATTAGGGCCTATTTGCCGCTCAGCGGTGCAGGTATACACTCACCTAAAGAATTATTAGGAACACCTGTTCTATTTCTCATCAACCAATCACATGGCAGTTGCTTCAATGCATTTAGGGGTGTGGTCCTGGTCAAGACAATCTCCTGAACTCCAAACTGAATGTCAGAATGGGAAAGAAAGGTGATTTGAAGCACTTTTGAGCGTGGCATGGTTGTTGGTGCCAGACGGGCCGGTCTGAGTATTTCACAATCTGCTCAGTTACTGGGATTTTCATGCACAACCATTTCTAGGGTTTACAAAGAATGGTGTGAAAAGGGAAAAACATCCAGTATCCGGCAGTCCTGTGGGCGAAAATGCCTTGTTGATGCTAGAGGTCAGAGGAGAATGGGCCGACTGATTCAAGCTGGTAGAAGAGCAACGTTGACTGAAATAACCACTCGTTACAACCGAGGTATGCAGCAAAGCATTTGTGAAGCCACAACATGCACAACCTTGAGGCGGATGGGCTACAACAGCAGAAGACCCCACCGGGTACCACTTATCTCCACTAAAAATAGGAAAAAGAGGCTACAATTTGCATGAGCTCCTGACGCAGGAGAGGTTGGCACTAGTGGACGCAGGGAGCTATTGAATTTAAAGGGCTGGAGGATGCACAGGCATATCGAATAGCGGCACAAATATCATACATATACGGCCTGGTAGCTCCTGACACTGCGTCATTGGATAAATGGAGTGCCTCCTGTGATCCACTTTTTTTTTTTTTTATGTGGTATCATCAATTTATCGATTCTGTACCTATTATTGCTAGGAGACTCATAATTTGGAGTTGTCTCCATGTTACAGCTCTGTTAAAATTGATTTATCTTCCTCCTGATGAACCCTATATATCTAATTATTAAAAAAAAGGGGGAAACGCGTTGAGGATTTGGAATCCTCTGAGGTGAATTCAATCTGGTCTCAGAGGTTTATGTATGCGCAGGAACCAGAAAGAATACATCTATATCCTGCTGCTGCTTTTTGAGTTGTACTATTGACTTACCTCCTTTCGGGGGGTCTGAGTTGACACGGATACTCAGGATATATATCTATTTAGATTAGGGTGCTAACTAGGGCTATACAGGTCAGGTTCGGGGACAGGGAATCCCCACCATAAGGGGAGGTCCCTGGGCTGAGGACAAACCTAGGGTGACATCAGGGAATAGTAGTACGTATATTTATTTGATTAATGTACGTCATTGTATCAAACATGTGGTGCTGAGTATCCGTGTCAAATGAGCATTTTGTTATATTATCTTACTGTTGAGGTTTTTTTTGGTCTCATTAGGACCGGGTGTCCATGATTTTTAATAGGATTTATTAAAAGGTATATTTTAAAGGGATTTTCTTTTTTGATGGATTATGTATTCTTCCATCAATACAGATGGAATTGCTCATTGCTGGAGCGCAGGGAGCTGCGGTCCTGTCCCTCACCGCTCAGCTCCCCACTCTCCTCCCCTTCTTCAGGACTGTCGCGCTCTGAATGGTGAAGCAGAAAGACTTCTCCCTGCTCCACCATTCAGCCTGCAGGCACAGATTGCTATGCCGGCCTGTGTGGGCCTGCATCCCTGTAATGTGCGTAAGCTCCTCCCACACAGTGCTGCAGTGCGATCTGTGCATGCAGGGAAGAGAGGACTGTGAGCTTCAGGAACGGGACAAGGTGAGTAGCTACTGTGTTTTTTGTTTTTAATACAGAGGGGTCACAAAGGACTTTATTACTATGGAGGGGACACAGAGGACTTTATTACTATGGAGGGGACACAGAGGACTTTATTACTATGGAGGGGGCACAGAGGGCTTTATTACTATGGAGAGGGCACAGAGGTCTTTATTACTATGGAGGGGGCACAGAGGACTTTAATACTATGGAGGGGGCACAGAGGACTTTATTACTATGGAGGGGGCATAGAGGTCTTTATTACTACGGAGGGGGCACAGAGGGCATTTCTACTATGGAGGTGGCACAGAGGGCATTACTACTCTGGACGGGGCACAGAGGGCATTACTAATGTGAAGGGGGCACAATGAGCATTTCTACTAAGGAGGGGGCGCAGAGCCAGAGGGCATTACTACAATAAAGGGGGCACAGTGGGCATTATTACTGTGAAGGGGGCACAATGGGGATTTCTACTATGAAGGGGGCACAATGGGGTTTATTACTATGAAGGGGGCACAATGGGGTTTATTACTATGAAGGGGGCACTATGGGGATTATTACTATGAAAGGGCACAATGGGGATTATTACTATGAAAGGGCACATTGGGGATTATTACTGTACTGTAAAGGGGGCACAATGGGGATCATTACTGTGAAGGGGGCACGGATAGGGCATTACAGCTGTGAAAGGGGCACAAAGAGGGCATAACTACTGTGAAAGAGCACAATGTGGACATAACTACTGTGAGGGGGACACACCTTTGTACAAAATTGCAAAACTGCAGTGAATGTTGTACAATAATGGCAATACTACTGTGAGGGGGTAAACATTTTTTCCAAAAAGCATTTAGGGGGGGGGGGGGTGCCAGAAAAAGGACCCACCCCGGGTGCCAAACACCGTAGGCACGCAACTGAAGCAGGGAACTATTTGCTCCCCGCTCCCCCATTGAGCCACCAGCGCTCCACAGCAGCAGCAGCACGATGTCCTCACCCATCATCCCGCTGATCTGTGTAGGAGGAGGAGTGGGGCAGGCTGGGAATCAGCCTCTGCTCCTCCTATACAGCAGTACGATGTGTCACAGTATCCTGCTGCTGATGGGGAGCACAGATCATGGGAGGAGCGAGGTGACTGAGGCGAGGAGCAGCATTTATTTTTTGTTTTTTTAACTGTGAAGGGGGCACATCTGGGCATAACCACTGTGACTTAGAGGTATGCTTGGGATCATTGTCCTGTTGAAAGGTCCAACGTCTCCCAAGCCTCAGGTTTGTGACGGACTGCATCACATTTTCATCCAATATCTCCTGGTACTGAAGAGAATTCATGGTACCTTGCACACGCTGAAGCTTCCCTGTACCTGTAGAAGCAAAACAGCCCCAAAGCATGATTGACCCCCCGCCATGCTTCACAGTAGGCAAGGTGTTCTTTTCTTCATAGGCCTTGTTCTTCCTCCTCCAAACATAGCATTGATCCATGGGCCCAAACAGTTTTAATTTTGTTTCATCAGCATACTGCAGTCGACTCTTCTTATTCTTTGGAGATAGCAAGGGGGTGCACCTGGGAGTTCTGGCATGAAGGCCTTCATTACGCAGTGTGCGCCATATTGTCTGAGCTGAAACTTCAGTACCCGCATCTGACAAATCTTTTTTCAGTTCCTCAGCAGTCACAAGGGAACTTTTCTCCACTTTGTGCTTCAGGTAGCGCACAGCAGTCGAAGTCAGCATCTTCTTTCTGCCACGACCAGGTAGAGTTTCAACAGTGGCCTTTGCCTTGAATTTGCGAATGATGCTTTCTATGGTGTCTCTTGGTATGTTTAACATATTTGCAATCTTCTTATAGCCATTTCCCTTCCTGTGAAGAGAAATCACCTCTTCTCTTGTCTTCCTGGACCATTCTCTTGACTTCACCATGTTTGTAAACACAACAGTAAATGTCTAGAAGGAGCTGAGTATCACAGTAATTTTAAATCTGCCTAATTGGTGCTTATTATGCTGGATTGCTGCTCCTTGACATTCACAGGTGTTTTCAATACCTGATCGAAAACACTTGAATGAACCCCTGTTCTTAAGAGTGGTAGTCTTTTAGGGGTTGAATAATTGTGTCAATGAAGAAATCACAAAAAAAAACCATTTAAGGGTCCATTCACACGTCCGCAATTCCATTCCGCATTTTGCGGAACGGAATTGCGGACCCATTAGTTTCAATGGGGACAGACGATGTCCCGGCCGGGTCCGCAATTGCGGATCCGCACTTCCGGGTCCGCAATTGCGTTCCCGAAAAAAATAGAACATGTCCTATTCTTGTCCGCACTGCGGACAAGAAAAGGCATTTCTATGAGTGCCGAGCGATGTGCGGTCCGCAAATTGCGGAACGCACATCGCCGATGTCCGTGTTTTGCGGATCCGCGGATCCGTGGATCCGCAAAACACACACGGACGTGTGAATGGACCCTAATACTGTATTACAAAAACAATTGATGTCATTTTAGTTGCATTTGGTTCTTTAAAAAGTCCTTGTAAGATTTCATTCTGAACACAATTACAAATGTCCACTAAATTCCCTAAAACCCTTTACAGCATTGGGGGTTGAATAATTTTGAACACAACTGTATATATTGCAGCTGTCTGCCCATGTGTGAGAGGCCGCAGGCCCACAGAATCTACTGTGTGCACACCACTCATATCGGGTGGCACAGTACTTTGCAGATAAAAAAGTAATTTAATTTTTACCCTTTAATATAATTGCAGTTGCCTGCCAGTGTGTGTCAGGCCCACTGACTGTACTGTGCCCACCACTCATATCGGGTGGCACAGTACCTTGTAGATAAAAAAGTCATTTAATTTTTACCCTTTAATATAGATGCAGTTGCCTGCCAGTGAGTGTCAGGCCCACAGACTGTACTGTGCCCACTTCCAGTGCCCACCACTCATATCGGGTGGCACAGTACCTTGCAGATAAAAAGGTCATTTTTTACCCTTTAATATAATTGCAGTTGCCTGTCAGTGTGTGTCAGGCCCACAAACTGTACTGTGCCCACTGCCCACCACTCATATAGGGTGTCACAGTACCTTGCAGATAAAAAAAAGTCATTACATTTTTACCCTTTAATATAATTGCAGTTGCCTGCTAGTGTGTGTCAGGCCCACAGACTGTACTGTGCCCACCACTCATATCGTGTGGCACAGTACCTTGTAGATAAAAAAGTCATTTAATTTTTACCCTTTAATATAATTGCAGTTGCCTGCCAGTGAGTGTCAGGCCCACAGACTGTACTGTGCCCACTGCTCACCACTCATATAGGGTGTCACAGTACATTGCATGGCGCACGCGCAGTGACCTAATATTCAAACGAAGCGGACCGAGCATGGGTCTTTTTCCATCTCAAAGTTCCAAAGATCTATTCACTACCCAGCCCTGGCCCTGATAAGGGACAAAACAGAGATTAAACTGATAGGAATAGTACTTAGTTAACACTAGTTGCATTGGTGGTAAATTCCATTGCAAGTGCCCAAAATTAGAAGGAAGCGGACAGAGCAAGCTTTTTTCTCTATCTCCCCATGCAAGGATTCAATTCAATACACGTCCCCTGATAGGGGACTTAACAAAGATTAAAATGAATACACCAAGAAAGCAATATCTTAATGTTCAGCGTGACTGCATAAACTAACTCCAAAAAAAAACCCAAAAATTATAAATCTTTATTAATGAATATGAACATCATAAAAAATAGAACATACATAATTAGAAAACATGGCGGCAACAAAGGTGAAGAGTCAAGACATAAGGCTCTCCCACCGACTACTGGTATCCATAAACAATCATGTAAGGTGCAGGTACCATTTTGATGACTGTATGTTATAACTAGCTACAATGTATGAGCCAGATAGTAGTAAATAGAAAGTGCGCACAATTGCAATAAGTATCACAGGCTAATGCAGCTATGAGATAAATATATATATATACCTAAAAAGCACAAAATACAGGATCCAGGAGTCAGGTCAAAGGGAGGCCCACCCCAGGGCGTGTCTATTGCCTACCTCTAGTCTCCTAATATACCCCCAGACAAATTGCTCATAAAGGACACCTGTAACTAGACTTTACCTCCACAACCGCACAGCACTTCCCAACGAGCCCGATAGCGTCATCATAAGGTGCCACCGGCTCCTTCAGTTAGCATCACATCATCGCGATACTTCGCCTGAAGTCGCACGCGACGCGGTCAAAACATCGCGATATTTGCAGCCATACCAGAGAAAATTCGCATTGTGCGACTTAACACTGCATAACATACAGGGAGTCGCGTCCAGTCCAAGCGAAATCTCGCGATATTATGCGATATTAACACTCATACGAGAATATTTCACACGGTGTGAATATGAATCAGGGATATCACTTACACATAGATGCATAATTTATATATATATCCTAAAGCTAGAAGACAAAAATTAAAAATGAATAACCACAAGGGATATATCAGTGACCACCTATCTCACCGATCCCGGTCTTGTGACCAACATCGAGTACCAATGCATTACATATATTTTAATGCAGCTATTGCTCAACCAATGAAATAAACACACACTAAGAGCCAACATATATTTTGGGGAATAATATATATACTACATTAAAAAACTCTTAAATTTCGCAGCCTTGTGACAAGGGTAAAAGTGATACATGACACGACACTAAAATCATCAATACAAGCATATTCAGTGTTGAAAAACCAACTAGTGTAGTATACCAATACTGGTAACCATATCAAGACCATGATAACATGGACATAAGATTAAGTGTGAGAAGTGAGTCTTTACTCTTCACCTGAGTTGCCGCCATGTTTTCTAATTATGTTTGTTCTATTTTTTTATGATGTTCATATTCATTAATAAAGATTTATCATTTTTTCATGCGTGTCCCCTTGTTTTGGGGTTTTTTGGAGTTAAAGATTAAAATGGTAAGAATAGTAGTTCCCTAGTGTGGAGCGCGAATATTCGAATAGCAAATTTTTATCGTGAATATCGCAACTTCAAAAATTCGTGAATATTGCGAATATAGCGGTATATATTCGCCATTTCAAATATTCGATTTTTTTTTCCCTTTAGCTGTTAATTCTTGTTGCTCTCTGGTTGTCTTCCCACTTCCTAAAAGCTGTTCTTACCTGTCCGGAGGATTCCTGGATTCCTGCCCGCTCCAGTTAATGCCTGTTGCCGCTTCCGCGACTTCCCGTGTGCATGGAGCGTCCCCATCCCAATGGGAACGCCTCCATGCTAAAATGTACTGTCGGATGTGAGAATCACGATCTCACAAATTTGATTAAGTTGTAATCGCAATGCGATTAATATAACCTGAATTATTCGCATTGCGATATTCGTTATATTCTAGCAATACAACCATTAGGAACTTAGCTCTAAGATCAATTCGCAATGCGATTATATGAGCGCTTCGTAAATGAAACAGAGCTGAGTTGCTAATGGTTGTATTGCTAGAATATAACGAATATTGAGAATATAGTGCTATATTTGTGAATTTGTGATATTCGTCATCTTCGTTTTATTCTAGCAATACAACCATTAGGAACTTAGCTCTAAGATCAATTCGCAATGCGATTATATGTTCGCTTCGCAAGTGAAACAGAGCTGAGTTGCTAATGGTTGTATTGCTAGAATATAACAAAGATTGAGAATATAGTGCTATATTCGTGATTTTGTGATATTCGTCATCTTCATTATATTCTAGCAATACAACCATTAGGAACTTAGATCTAAGATCAATTCGCAATGCGATTATATGTTCGCTTTGCAAATGAAACAGAGCTGAGTTGCTAATGGTTGTATTGCTAGAATATAACGAAGATTGAGAATATAGTGCTATATTGGTCAGTTCGTGATATTCGTCATCTTCGTTATATTCTAGCAGCGCAGAGAGAGGAGTCTGAAGAAGAGAAGTCAGAGGAGGAAGGTGGCTTTAAAGAGGTGGAAGACCAACCACAGCAGGCGTCCCAGGGGGCTTGTTGTCACCTTTCGGGGACCCTTGGTGTTTTACGTGGCTGGGTGGAGGAAGAGACCTTCAATGACGTCAGTGAGGACAAGGAATGGGACATGGCTAGCTTGGTATCCAACCTTGTGCAAATGGGGAGTTTGTGGTTGTGCAAATGGACTGTTTGCGGTTGTTTGTGGTACGTTAAACAGGGAGTTTGGTCTGTCAGAGTCTAGTCTGTCACTGTGAAGCGGGCATAACCCTTACACTACCTGATCGATACAACATCATACCTGATCGTATACACACACTGGATGTTTTAAAGCATGTTATTCCAAACAATTTAGGAATGTTAGGTGATTTATGCCCTTTATGGATTAAAACCCGACTCTGCGTCAACTACGTAATTTTCCATGGGAGTTTTGTCATGGATCCCCCTCCGGCATGCCACAGTCCAGGTGTTAGTCCCCTTGAAACAACTTTTCCATCACTATTGTGGCCAGAAAGAGTCCCTGTGGGTTTTAAAATTCTCCTGGCTATTGAAGTCTATGGCGGTTCGCCCGTTTGCGAACATTTGCGGAAGTTCACGTTCACGAGGGGAAATTTTATGTTCGCGACACCTCTAATTTTGGGATATCTACTGTAAAGGGGCACATATCTTGGCATATCGACTGTGAGGGGTGCACATATCTTGGCATATCTACTGTGAGGGGGCACATATCTTGGCATATCTACTATGAAGGGGGCATATCTTGGCATATCTACTGTGAGGGGGCACATATCTGTGAGTAGACCTGAGGAACTGAAACGCTGGGTAGAAAATAAAAGTAGGCACATAAGGACTGATTCACATATATATGCTCTGTGGCATGCTCTGTGTAAAGTATTTCATCTATAATACATGCAGTTTCATTGCTGTAAGTGCCATGCAAAATTCCACAAGGGGGCCCACTGAGACTTTATCGCCCAAGGGCCACATGAACCTGGAGCCAGCCCTGCCCCCAACATAGGCTGATATGCAATGTTTACAACCACTGGAATTTCACTCTTCATATGTTGGACCGACTATACGAACAGAGAGAGGCCATAAACTATTTCTTGATGATCCAAGCGGACAGGAGTACTCCCCTGTGTAACCTCGATGTCAGCCAGTGGCAGCTCATGCGTAACAACTACCGTTTGCTCAAGCCCTTTGAGGAGGCCACGTTATTTGTCAGTCGCCAGGACTACGGGATGAACAACGTTATTCCACTGTTTCATGTCCTGGAACAGATGCTGGTAAATCTGGCTGGTCAGGGGACTGGAGACGTGTCGCCTAGATCTTACGGCCACATGAGCAGTGTGGGGGCTGAACTGGAAGAGGAGGAGGACATTCGAGCACAAGCAATGTGTAGCAAAATGGGTGCTATTTTTTACACAGGTGACAGGAGGAGCATAAGCAGCCAGAGGAGCTACAGGGCGATAAAGAAGAGGTGGCAGAGGACCCAGACACACCGTGGCAGTCTGCAGTGAAGATGGAGATAGGGAGTCCCTCTGAATCAATTGCACAAATGGCCCGATGCATGCTAACTTGCTTGCATAGTGACAGCCGAATTGTCACCATTCGGCATAGGGATAACTTCTTGCTCTCCACCCTGTTGGGCCCTCGCTACTGGTCCAAAACAGGGGCCTTTTTTACACCCGTTGAGAGGGAGGACAAACTGAACTACTATAGAGACATCCCATGTAGTCAGTTGGTCATGCCTATCTGCACAATCATCCATTCTCTTGCAGGTCTGACCAGGGGGGCCCTCTACGCTCACGTTCTACTGCCATGGCTGCTTGAGAGGGGTGGGGTGGCAGGAGAAGTTCCAGCTCCATCAGCAGCAGCCTGAGTCTAGAGTCGCTGATGGGCAGCTTTCTTCACCCGCCTAGTGAAGAAACTACTTACCAGCAGAAGCAGCAGCTAGACCTGGTGTAGGACCTGAACCAGCAGGTGGTGGCATACTTGGACAGCACCCTGCAACCGCACATTGAAGATCCGCTGGACTACTGGGCAGCCAAACTGGATTTGTGGCTGCAACTGGCCGAGTTTGCTCTGGAAAAGCTGTCCTGCCTGTCCAGTAGTGTTGCATCAGAGTGGGTGTTTAGTGCGGCGGGGGCCATAGATACCCCAGTAGGATTGTGCAGCAACCTCTATACAACCCATTCAACAGTTACCGAGAAATAGTACCCGATTCCGCACCAAACAGACTGCAGGAGTTCCATGGAAACACGTTGTGCAATCACAGAAGGTAACTGTTAGTGAAGATACTAGTTTGGAAACCTCCCAACCAAGAGTGGGATCCGTTTTATTACTGAGACTTGTGTATCTTTTAATAACATAGAGCGCGGTATCCATTTTTATTTAAAAAACATATCCCACTTTAGCATAAATTTTAATATCTTCATTGAGTCGAGAGATGGAATGCAAATTGCCTGGACGATCAGGGTCTTTCTCTGGTTTAGGAAGCGTAATAATATTAGCAGAAAGCATTCCTTTGGGAAAATTACCTGTTGTAAATGCTTTATTAAAGGCTAATGTAATATTAGGTGTTAAGATTTACTCAAAAAGTTGGTAGAAATCAGATGTAAACCCATCTGGTTGAGGTGATTTTCTGAGTTTCAGTTTTTTAATGATCTGTTTGACCTCTGGTTCTTTAAAGGGTTCTGCCAGCTTGTTTTTATAAGTAGAGTCTACTGAGGGCAGTGTGCGCTCATCTAAGTATTTTTTTATTTCTTTTAGAGTCAGATGTTTTTAGATGGTGTATTCTATTCTTTGTTCTAATTTTCCTAGCCTTCATAGCCATTAGTCCAGTGGGTTTATTGAATTCAGTATAGTAGTTTATTTTGGTTTTATTAGTCTGTTTTATAAATTGAAGAGGAAGGGGTTAAAAATAATAAAAGTTAACTTACCTTAGCCACTTGATCGCGTAGTTGCGATCTGTCCTCTCTTTCCCTGCATCAGCTAAGAACTAAAGGACCTGTGATGACGTCACATCACATGGTCCAATCACATGGTCCATCACCATGGTAAGATGGACCATGTGATTGGACCATGTGATGTGACATCATCACAGGTCCTGTAGATCTTAGCTGATGCAGGGAAAGAGAGGAGAGATAGCGACTACGCGATCAAGTGGCAAAGGTAAGTTAACTTTTATTATTTTTAACCCCTTCCACTTCATTTTACAATGCATTCTTTTTTAAGAATGCTATTATTTCCCCTTATAACCATGTTATAAGGGAAAATAATAGAGATCGGGTCCCGTTGCTAAGCAACCATGCGGGAAAATCGCAACGCATCCGCACTTGCTTGTGGATGCTTGCGATTTTCCCGCAGCCCCATTCACTTCTATGGGGCCTGCGTTGCGTGAAAAACGCACAATATAGAGCATGCTGCGATTTTCACGCAACGCAGAAGTGATGCGTGAAAATCACCGATCATGTGCACAGCCCCATAGAAATGAATGGGTCCGGATTCAGTGCGGGTGCAATGCGTCCTCCTCACGCATTGCACCCGCGCGGAAAACTAGCCTGTGTGAAAGGGGTCTAAGAGTTTGTGCAATTTCAGCCTTTCTTCTCTTAGGGCCAATTGTAGAGTGAGTGATGTTTTCAATTTATGTTGTCTTTCCAATTTTTTGATGTTTTCTAAAGTGTTTTTAGATCTTAGTTTTTTTGCTTGATGTATTTTGCTGTTTGTAGGATTAAGATACCTCTAGCGTAGGCTTTGGCAGCAGTCCAGGTTGTCAGGGGATTATCTACTGAAGGATTGTTTATTATGAAAAATTCCTGAAGTAGGTCTTTGATTTTTTTGTTCATTTCTGTGTGTGACATTATAAATGTGTTATTCTTCCAACTAAAAGTGTTAGTTGGGTAAAGTTTTTTTTTATTTTCAATGTCACCGGAGCATGGTCTGACCATGTTATATTTCCTATTGAGCATGAAATAATGTCACAGAGTGTCAGAGCTGGAGTAATGAACATATCAAAGCTCTCTCAAAGCTCTTTCTTGGTTATGGAACATGGCCATACATCATATAGCTCTTCCTCTTGCAACCAGTGTTTAATGGAAATCCTGTTTTTAGTAAGGTAGTTGGATGCATCTATACATGCGTCATTCACTGCATTGATATCTCCACATATAATAAGCGTGCCTTTTTAGCTTTTGTTTGGTAATTTTGTTGAGAAAGCTGATTTGTCCTACATTTGGTACATATAAATTAGCTATTGTGAAGGTCTTGTTATTTAATTCAAAAACTGTGATAATGTATCTCCCTTTTTTATCAATAATTGAATCAAAAAGCTTAAACGTTACTGAGTTTTTAATGGCAGTTAAAAAACCTGCAGTTTTCTTCTCATTGGTTGCAAGAAATATTTGTGAGAAGTTTGGGATTTTTAAGTCAGGATGGTTGTCTTTCTTACAGTGCGTCTCTTGAATGCAAAATACATCAGAATTTATGGATTTTTTTTTTTAGGAAAGATCTTTTGTGTGGACTGTTTAGTCCTCGTACATTTAGGCTGGTGAAGGTGAGAGACATGTTTATCCTTTCGTCTCAATGCAAATCCAGTTATGCGAGTTAGCAATGGGACGAGCGGAAATTTGTATTATGGAAAATGCGTTCAGATGGATTGTGTGTAAGCTCTTACCATTTAGGATTGGTGGATAAACTGTCTAAGGTTGAAGCCGAGGAGGAAGAAAGTTCTCTGGTATACTCTACTAGGCAAAGAACAAAATATAACAATTTAACCAAAACAGTGAAGTAAAGAGATGAGAATTAGGAATAGGCAAACTAGAGGTGTAGCTCAACGCTATGCAAGTGGGAGCGGGGGGGGGGGGGGGGGGTTAATAGAAGGGGAATAGGGGAAAGCTGAGAGGGTAAGGGATTGAGAGAGACAGAGGATGTGAAGCTGTTTCCAGATATAAGGAATAGGACTGGTCACAGAAGTTTGTCAAGTCCTATCCGCTCTGGTTCTTTCTTATCCACTGCTGATTTTAAAGTCCCTTTGGAGCTTTAGAGGGTGTCATCAGCGTTCTTGTGATGGCTGGTGTACAGCATTCCTCCAGCCATCTCTTTTCCTATCTTTATCACGACTTTCAGGAGCGGATGAGATAGCAAAGTTCCACTCTTTTAAAAGATCAAGTCCTTGTTCCACAGTTGAAATAATTATCATTTTATCCCTCATTGGGGATATGAAGTTTCATGGGGAAGCTCCAGCTGTAGGAGGACATTGTTTTCTCTTAGAGTAGAAGTAATTTGTGAGAAGTTTCTTCTCGCTTGGACTGTAAGTTTTGATAGGTCAGAAAATACTGTGATATTCTTGAATTTTTCAGGAATGCTATTAGGTTTCCTCATTTCTTGTAGTATTTTTTCTTTGCTAGTAAAGAAATGCACCCGTGCAATGAAGTCCCTTGGGACTGATGGATGAATAGATTTTGGTCTGGGCAGTCTGTGAGCTCTAGCAATCTCAATATCTTTTTCTGAGCAAGTTGGTAGCAAGTTCTTTTTGAAATCTTGTAGAAAGCACATCAAATTGTTATTTGGAATGCTTTCAGGGACTCCACGGAACTTGAGATTATTTCTCCGACTTCTATCCTCTAAGTCTGCAATTTTAAGTTTTATTTGGCTGATTTAATCCGAGTGGTCGTTTACTTTGTCAGCAATGGAGTTCTCTACTGTACAGTATTCAGCCATTTTTGTTTCTACATGAGTGATTCTTTTTTTTGTCTCCTGAAGTTGTTTATTAATAGTAGAAATCATTTGTGAGAAGTCTTGTAGAAAGGATTTCCTTAGTAACATTAAGGATTCTTTGATGAAAGATTCAGGTGCTAATTTTTCTGAGGATGGTAATGCATTGAGAAGTTCGTTGTTCTTTCTGTGTCATCTGAGATGGGAAAGTCGACTTGTTTGCCGATTTGTTCCTCATCACTCCATATAGTCTTTTGGTTCACAGGGCTGTTATCGGTGAGGAGTCTGAGGATAGTTCTGCATTCACATTTTCTTCTTGGCATGCAGCTGTAGATGGAGTAATGCTGCTAGCTGATTCTGAGCTTGGTTTTAGCTTAGCTAGTTTTGTTTTCATCTTTTGTAAGCTGGACATTGCTGGACTGTTGGACTGTTGCTAGCTTTGTCCCCTTTTTTTGGCGGGTTTCCAGTCACCGTATGCGTCACGTTGGTGTTAAATGTGTTGTAAGATGATCTCTGGCTTTGCATTATAAGCTCTGTCAGAGAGCCAACATATACGGGAGTCACAGGCTTTGATGCTTTTTTAATTTAGTGCTCTACGTGGACTTATATGTTTGTTTTACAAAGGGCTGTCTTCCACTAAGGCAGCGGTTCGCGCCATTATGTTTCACTTCCGGTTGTGGATGTGAGCGCTCTATAGCTGAGTATAATGAAGGGTTTCACTCAGGTTTATAGTCTATAAAGTTCACCAGACATTCGCTGGTTATATACTGTGACCACTTCTTGATTCAAGCACAGTCAGTTATCGTAAAGAACAGTACAACTCACTGTTACTGGAAGCTGCAGCCACGCTGGTGTCTGTTATGGGTGCTTCCTTCTGCTGAATTTCCAGCGTCCAGGCACTGTGTGCTACGGCAGCTCTCCTCGTCTGAAAAGTAGTCCAAAACTCTCAATAAAGGTGTCGATTTGTTCCCTGGACTCTTATCTTCTCCCTTCAGTAGTTTTTAGTATGATTTGTTCGGGATTTAGTAGCTTTATAAGTCACTTTAGCAGTGTTCTCTTAGGAGCCCCTAAGATCAGCATCCTCTCTCCATGGGCAATATGAAAGACTTCATATCAACTGGCCTACATGCCTCAAATGGGACGCCTTTCACTCCAAACAAATTAAAACGTCATCTACAGTCAGGCCATCAGGTATAATCGCATCTGTTTCAGCTCATCAGATAGGGATGAATAATTACACCATCTGAAAAGAACACTTTCACATCAGGGCTATTAGTTATTAGTTATATCTTCAATTGAAGATCAAATCATAAGAGCCACCAAAGATCACCATTTCCAATACAAGGAAAAGAAAGGGAACTACCTTTGGTAATGACCTGCGTACAACCCACAACTAGAGGTACTGAGGTAAACTTCAAAAAATACATTATGTTCTACACAAGATGAACAGCTGAAAAAAAGTTTCACAGACCCTGCCTTGCTATGTTACCGACAACCTGCAAATCTGAGAAATGTTCTGATCAGAAGTTGACTGCCCTATACTGCACAAAAAGGAACTTATTATTACGTAAGTAGATACAAAACCTGTTCCCATGTCATGACAACAGAGAACATCTGGATTCCCAACAGACAGCAGGACTACAAGATCCATGGGACAGTCACACATTCTACATCTAATGTTGTGTACCTGATTCCCTGCACTAAAAGTCCGGTTGGAGGTCTCTACATTGGAGAAACAGGACAGAAACTAAAAGCATGTTTCAAATCTCAAGGATCCAGAAGATCCAGTATAAACTAATAACTCTCTTTGACACACTGAAAACAGGATTGAATTTGTCTCAATGATTTATGGCAAACTAAAAGATATAAAGAATATATATATATATATATATATATATATATATATATATATATATATATTTAGATCCCAGAGAAGAGGCAGCACTCCTGAGTTAAATGGTGATGACCCAATTTATTCCAAGGCAGCGTTTCAGCCTACTCCATGAGGCCTTTGTCATGGAGTAGGCTGAAACGTTGCCTTGGAATAAATTGGGTCATCACTATTTAACCCAGGAGTGCTGCCTCTTCTCTGGGATATAAATATATGAGACCAAACGACTGGACCGATCTTCACCAAATTTGGCCCACAGGTACATCAGGTGACCGGGAAGGTTTTAGACCGGGTCTCAGCTCTCTAGGACGTTCCTGAGATATTCCCAAAAAATGACCTGCATTAGCCAATACAAGCCTGCAAGTCTTTCAATTCAAATCCCAACTGTCATACACACGGTCACATGCCCCTTATCAGCCAATAGAAGCTCACAAGCTCTTAGTCTACACAAACACACAGTTTTACTCCAGGTTTCCATTACAACCCAGCCATTTTTCGTCACTGCTGTAGGTCAGCTTTAGACTAGGGCTACAAGACGATGATGTGTTGAGCGACAATTTTTATGATAGTCTATGGTGTTGCACTGTGACATATGACATGGTGTGACTGCTACACAGCTCAGCAGACAGTATTACACAATAGACTTAGATACAAAGTATAACACTTGATAGGATTAGATACACAGCTCAGCAGACAGTATCACACAGGATAGGATTAGATACACAGCTCAGCAGATAGTATCACACAGGATAGGATTAGATACACAGCTCAGCAGATAGTATCACACAGGATAGGATTGGATACACAGCTCAGCAGACAATATCACACAGGATAGGATTAGATACACAGCTCATCACATAGTATCACACAGGATAGGATTGGATACACAGCTCAGCAGACAGTATCACACAGGATAGGATTAGATATACAGCTCAGCAGATAGTATCACACAGGATAGGATTAGATACACAGCTCATCAATCAGTACCACACAGGATAGTATTAGATACACAGCTCATCAGACAGTATCACACAGGATAGTATTAGATACACAGCTCATCAGACAGTATCACACATGTCGCAGTGCAACTCTATAGCCTATCATCATAAAAATTGTTGAGACAAAATGTCGCGCGACACATGTCGTCATGTAGCCCTAGCGATAAAGGGGCAGGGCGCTGTGGAGGTCACTGTTAAAGAGACGTTCACTGTGGATGTTATTGTTAAGGTGGCAGGCCGCTGTGGAGGTCACTGTTAAAGGGGTGGACACTGTGGAGGTCACTGTTAAGGGGGCAGGGTACTGTGAGGTCACTGTTAAGGGGGCAGGCCCCTGAGGAGGTCACTGTCAAGGGAGTGTGGTTGTCACGGGTAATGGGAACGGGAAACACACCAGACTAGGCCCCAAAGCTAGGGAAGAGGGAAAGGTCACCACCTGACAATCCCTGAGCCTTTCCATGACTGCTGACAGCATAAGCAAATCCTAAAGGTGGAAGTACCCATGCGCTGGAACCTAAGCCAGAGATATGGGAGCAGGAGATAAGACAACCTGTGGTTCCTTCCACCGTGAAGGAACCAGCATCTCCCTGAGACCTAATCAGAGCAAACAACAAAAGGGAAGGAAGGAGGACTTAGCTTTAGACAGACGGGGAGAAGGAGATCCACCAAACACTAACAGAGAACTCCAGGAGGAAATATATACTGCAAGGGCTGCAGTGAGAGGTGGGTATAAATAGAGCTACTAAACAGCTAATGAGCAGAACCTGTGGAGAGGTGGGATCCTGCCCACAACAACCAACAGCAAGGAAAAAAGAAAGATCTGCCAGATAGACTCACATGCAGCAAGTCGATCAGATCTTCTCAATCCTTTCATAGGGCAGGCAGTGACAGAGGTGATGTGAAACTCGCTGTTAAAGGGGCGGGCTGCTGTGAAGATCAAAGTGAAGGTGATGGGCTGCTGTGTAGGTCCCATTTTAAAGGGGCGGGGCACTTGGGGGGGTTTTAAGGGGTGGGGGACTGTGGAGTTCACTGTTAAAGGGGCGGGGTGCTGTAGAAGTCACTGTTATGGGGGATACTGTCAATATCTTTTAACGACACACAGAAACGTTAAATGAAATAGATAAAATATACCCGTGCAAATCCGGGTCCTTCTGCTTCTCTCTTATATATATAAAAATGAGTTTCTGTCTGTCTGTCTGTTAATTATGTTCTACCAAACGACTGGACTGATCTTCACCAAATTTGGTACACGGGTAGATCAGGTGTCCGGGGGGTTTTCAGAACGAGTCTCAGCTCTCTAGGACGTATTTTTCCTGAGATATTCCGCCAAAAATGACCTACATTAGCCAACAGAAGCCTGCAGGTCTTTTACTCATATCCCAACTGCCATACACACGGTAACACGTCCCTTCTCAGCCAATAGAAGCCGGTCCTTAGTCTCCACATACACACAGTTTTACACCAGGTTTCCATAACACCCCAGCCATTTTTCTTCACTGCTGTAGGTCAGCTTTAGACTAGGGCTACACAACAATAATAAGTCACAAGACACATAGGGCACAACTACACTGCTACATGCATCTATCTTGGATGGATTTTTTGTGACTCATGTCACAGTTGCAGCATGTCACATGTCGCAGTGCGACACCATAGCCCATCATTATAAACATTGTTGCACGGCATTGGTACGACAACATTTTGCGCGACACATGTCGTCATGTAGCCCTAGCCTTAAAGGGGTAGGGCGCTGTTAAGGTCACGGTTAAGGTGGCAGGGGCCACTATTTAAGGGGCAGCTGCTTTGGAGGTCACTGTTAAGTTAGCGGGGTACTGTGAGGTCACTGTTAAGGGAGCGGGGTACTGTGGAGGTCACTGTTAAGGGAACGGGAAACTGTGGCAGTCACTATTAAAGGAACTGGTGCTGTGGAGGTTTATGTTAAGGCGCAGGGGGAGGTCCCCTATGGAGGTCAGTGTGAAGGGGCGGGGTGCTGCATATCTCACTGTTAAGGGGGCTGGGCTCCTGAGGAGGTCAATGTCAAGGGAGTGGGGTGCTGTGAAACTCACTGTTGAAGGGGTGGGCTGCTGTAAAGGTCAAAGTTAAAGGGATGGCCCATTTTAAGAAGGCGAGGCATTGTGGGGGGTCAGTGTTAAGGGGTGAGAGGCTGTGGTGTTCACTGTTAAGGGGTCAGGGTACTGTAGAGGTCACTGTTATGGGGGATACTGTCGATATCTTTTAACGACTGTCAAGGATGGAGGACAGTTAGCAGGAACTGATAAATAACGACAGACTGGCTTGATCCCACACTAAGGAAAACATAGGAGGGCCCTATAAATCCCTAAGAACTCTCCCAAACTACTGTGCACATGTACGAGTCCCGACGGTAGACAGATACATGTCCTCGTACCTATAACTGAGTGACACCTGAATTCCCTATAGTAGTGAGGGGAATGGCCACCAGCTCCCTGCACTGAATACGGAGGGAGTCAGGGTCATCTAGAATCAAGCCAGCAAACAAAACACAAAGTAAATGGAATGCACTTATCTTAGAGCAAAACAGCTGCAGCCTCCAGCAGCACACACTTCATCCAGGAAGTAATATAAACCGCAAGGAGGAGCAGTAAGGGAGAGAATATAAAGCAAACCAATTAATCAAAGATAAGAGGCAGCCGAGGGAGAGAAAGGAACTGAGCAAAGTGAAACCAAAACAAAGAACGTCATACACAAGACAGGGAGGAACCACTGACCGACCGTCTCCCAGAACCGGCGGTGACAACGACACACAGAAACATTAAATGAAATAGATGAAATATACCCGTGCAAAGCTAGGTCCTTCTGCTAGTGTGTATATATATATATATATATATATATATACACACACACAAATATATATATTGCCCACTTACACAGTGCTTTACAGACATTAACATTACACTCTTCCCAATAGGGCTCACAATCTAAGTTTCCTATCAGTATATTTTTAGAATGTCGGAGGAAAGCAGAATACCTGGAGGAAACCCATGCAACCACAGGGAGAACATTCAAACTCCATGCAGATGTTGTCCTTGGTCAGATCTTAACCTAAAACTCCAGTGCAGCAAGGCCATTGTGCTGTATATTGCTGTTTCTTCAGAAACCCATACCTCCCAACTTTTTGGACGTTCAAAGAGGGACACTTATGGTTTATTGCATGAAAGATCCATTTTTCCTACATATTTATATGCTTTAATTGTTTTCTCTTATGAAATAATGAAAATCTATTCCTTAGATCAAAAAGAGGGACTTTCCCTCCAAAAGATGGACACTTGGGAAGTCTGGAAACTATTATATCTGATGAAGAGAACTAAGTTGTCTGGAAAGCTTGCTACTGTCTGTAACATCATTGCTTTTATTTTTGTTAGCCATTAAAATATATCATACCTACAAGACTATTATTTTGTTTCTCTTAATGAGAACAATAAACCTGTTTTTTGCTATCTAACATGGTACCAGAATTTATTCTTTTTTTATTGTGATGGTCCTTAAAGGTATTTTCCAGGATTACAGAAAACGATCTGATTTATGAAAGTATGAAACTATTTCTATATAAAGACTAGTGATGAGCGGGAGGTGCCATATTCGATTTCGCGATATTTCGCTTATATTCGATTGAATATTCGTCATATATTCGTCGAAATCGAATATTTGTCATTATTCTATATATTGCGAATGTTACGCGAATTTATATTCGCATTGCAAATTAAACTTAGAGCTGAGTTCTTAATGGTTGTAACTTGTATTGCTAGAATTGACGAAGATAACGAATATCACAAATACAGCACTATATTCTCAATCTTCGTTATATTCTAGCAACAACCATTAGGAACTCAGCTCTAAGTTTCATTCGCGAAGCAAACATATAATCGCATTGCGAATTGATCTTAGAGCTAAGTTCCTTATGGTTGTATTGCTAGAATATAACGAAGATCACGAATTCACGAATATAGCACTATATTCTCTATCTTCGTTATATTCTAGCAACAACCATTAGGAACTCAGCTCTAAGTTTCATTCGCGAAGCAAACATAAAATCGCATTGCGAATTGATCTTAGAGCTAACTTCCTAATGGTTGTATTGCTAGAATATAACGAAGATCACCAATATCACGAATTCACGAATATAGCACTATATTCTCTATCTTCGTTATATTCTAGCAACAACCATTAGGAACTCAGCTCTAAGTTGATTTCACAATTCGAACATATACTCGCATATAGTGCTATATTCGTGAATTCGTGATATTCGTTATATTCTAGCAATACAACCATTAGGAACTCAGCTCTAAGTTGAATTCGCAATGAGAGTAATTCAGGTTATATTAATCGCATTGCGATTACAACTTAGTCAAATTTGTGAGATCGTGATTCTCACATCCGACAGTATAAAGAATTCGCTATTTGAATATTCGCGCTCAACACTAATAAAGACAGACCCTTTTATTAAGGGCTCATGCACACGAACTGCTCATGCCCTGACTGTTTTTGCACCGCATCATGGATGCGGACCCTTTCACTTGATTGGGTCCACAATCTGGAAGGTGCGGAACTGATGCACAGCACCCCACAGAAGCACTAGGGAGTGCTTCCGTAGAATTCTGTCAGTGCCTCCGCACCGCAAAAAAATAGTGCATGCACTACTTTTTTGTGGTGCGGACTGTCGGATGCGGTTCGCAGACCCCATTCAAATTAATAGGTCCCCGTTCGCATACGGCAGCTCTACGGTTGGTGACCATACATTGCGGTCTACAGCATGGGTCCGAACGGCACACGTTCGTGTGCATGAGCCCTAATGCTGACAATACCAGTACCAGCTGCAGTAGTAACAAAGTGAAGCAGCAAAAACATCCTTTGTGAATGTGACCTGAAAATGTCCAGGTTAATGCAAAAATAACTGATGTGTACCATGAGTTGGGTCCTAGGATGGCAGTGCTAAGTGCAATGGAAATATTCGGGCTTGAAATCCTTACTTAATCTCTGTGTTTATATTATATCTTGCACTTAATATTTATGTGACATGAGAATAAGCATTTCTATTTTATTTTTGGTTATTAAACTGAGTTGGAAAATTCTGTTAAAGGACATACCAGGCATTTCATAACATTTGTCAACTTCGTACTAGAGATCTGGCAGTAGCAATAAAAGAAGATGTACGTATTTCATAATATAAGTGCATACTTACTAGTCTTATGGTATAAATACCAACCATATAACTCTATATGAACTATTTTCTAATTATTTGCTACTAGAGATGAGCAAATTGATTCATACAAATCAAATTTATTTCAGCTTCCTTAAGCAGCAAGGTCCTGATTCTGCTTCTCAAGAGACTCCCGCAACCCCTTGTTTGACATGACCAGACATCTTTCCAGGCCCTTTTAATCTTGCACCTGTACTGATGCTCTGAGTAGTGGTATAACCACAGAGGCTCTGCTGGTGCTACCAAATCTCTGCCATTACAACAAGTATTTAAGCTGAATGGGGTTGCCCTTTAACAGTCTGCAAACTTTTATTTATTTATTTTTTCTGCAGAATGAGTGCACAGTGTGTGAAATGGTTATTGGTTGTATTGATTTTTAACGTTTCACGTTTGAATATAGAGTGGTTAAAGGGGTTGTCCCATGACAACAACTTATCCCCTATCCATAGTGTAGGGGTGTGTCTAATTGTCACATGCATGTCCCGCACCCCATTCAACCCTATGAGACTCTATGGAAACAAGTACAAGTGCTCTCCAATCTCCAGCAGCCCCATAGTGTTGAATGGAGCTTCAAGACATGCCCCTGTTCTAGTGATCGGTAGCGACTCCAGGTGTCTGACCCCGCAAATCAAACACTTATTGTCAGGAACTTACTCAGCTATGTTCCAGTGCATTGCTGGTCCAGGAGGATTGCTATGCTGACCAGCCAAGCTCCAACTAATCAGCCTATAAGTCATTCTGGACACCAGTTCAATCATGTTCCTGGCTTGGTGTCCATTCCCAGAGACAGGCAGGAAATATAAGTCAGGTACTTAATGCTTGCCAGCGCCTATGATTCTTTGATTCCCGGCTACACTTTCTTGTTTGTGCTCAGGGTAGTGCTGCATTTCTGTTGGATCTTCCTTTATATTGACCCCTTTGTCTACTGTATTTTTTTTTAGTTTTTGTTAGATTCTGGTATATTTTACTCTCCTGCTATTTCTTGATATCTGATATGTTTGCTATCTGTGTATTTGCACTTGCTTTCTGCTGGGTCCATAGCATCCAACTCGAACTGGTCTGAATACCTAAGGGTAGCCTTACTAACTGTAGCAGTGAAGGAAGATAGCAGATTAAGAGTTTGCAAATGGCAATTCCGGATGGTGACCCTGTATTTCCTTCTCACCTGTCTGTTTAGAATATTTATTCTCTCTACCCAGGAGTTGGGAAGTTCACTTAGGCTACTTTCACACTCGCGTTTTGTGCGGATCCGTCATGGACAGATCCGTTCAGATAATACAGCCGTCTGCATCTGTTCAGAACGGATCCATTTATATTATCTTTAACATAGACAAGATGTCTTGAACACCATTGAAAGTCAATGGAAGACGGATTAGTTTTCTATTGTGCCTGATTGTGTCAGTGAAAACTGATCCGTCCTGGCACACAATGTAAGCCAATAAGAACAGATCCATCCCTATTGACTTACATTGTGTGCCAGGACGGAATCGTTTGGCTCAGTTTCATCAGAGTTCAGCAGTGTTTTGGTGTCCGTCTCCAAAGCAGAATTGAGACTGAACTGATGCAAACTGATGCATTCTGAGTGGATACTTTTCCATTCAGAATGCATTAGAATGCAAACTGATGCATTTTGGCCCTGAACGGATCTCATAAACAGAAATCCGAAACGCAAGTGTGAAAGTAGACTTAGACGTAAATTGCATTGTATATGGGAAAAATGATTCTTGCTTTTTAAAGTTTTCATGCTGCTTAAGAATGGTTGAGGATTGTAGTAATAAACAAAAATATTTAAAAAAAAAACCAAAAAAACAAAAAACTATCTTCTACTCCAGCAGTCAATTTTCTTACACTTTTATTATCTTGTTTCTGTTAGCTACCTAGACAGAAGAAACGTAAATGTCTGGACAGATAGATCATTTCATTGTGTATTATGAATCAGAGAAGCTCCTGTCTTTGTAACCTGTAATGTACTATATAGTTTCAGAAGACATGCCATTCAAAGGGGTTGGCGACTTTATTGGAAAATTGCCACAAACATTCCACTAACTTTTATGTTGTGTCACATAAAAGTAGAAATGTGCTCAGCTCTTCATTTGAAAGCCTACTGCTGCCTAGGCTGGCCACTTTACAAACCCCAAAAAGGAGGACATCATACTAGGGATAGTGGCAGGGGTAAAGCTATAGCCGAAGCAGGGGAAGTGGCTGATTTGGGGCCTGAACTCAGAAGGGCCCACCCAGGAGGAGGACTAAAAGATTTTATTGTCAGGGCACCCTCAACAGTATTATACAATGACATTATATACAGTGACACTGTAAAAAATGGACAGAGCAGCTGCCGGGCCTGGTCTAAGAGAGCGAACTTGAATAGCCACAGGAGTAGAGGATGCATGGGAGGAGGGTCATGTTCAAAAATTTGCTGTGAGGTCCAGTCATTTCTATTTATGCCACTGAATCCCAATGAATGGAAACCATTATCCAAATAACAATGTCAGCCAAATAAAACTAGATATCTACAGTATAACATAAATTAATGCTTTACTGACCAAACTTGGTACCTACTTGCAATTATTAACTCCTTAACTTGCTGCCTCCAAGAATTTTCTATTGGCCGGCTACTAGTGTTACATCTCTGTACACCCTTTTGTGAGTTTCACACAAATCGGAAATTCTGTCTTGACACCATCTACCTCAAGACGATTTCTTTCATTTCTCTACTGTATGCTATGCTCATCATTTTAAGAGCCTCAGCAAACAACTTGAGATACTTGTCACTGCTGTTGTTATCTGGGTCAGGAGAACTTAGAAATGTCTCCACAATGGTATATTCCTCATAAAGTCCATCCTTATCAATGTCTTAGAGATAACAGGCCTGAAGTACTTCGCTAAATTCTTCATACAACAATGGACTTCCAAGTTTAGATGTCTGTGAAAGCTCCTTTCAGAGAAATCATTTCTGTCATTTAAGTATTTTTTTGCCCTTTTGTAGAAAACAATGAAGTCAGCTTCACATTTTCTAACTAGATATGGAGTAGGCTGTTTTAGCCTGGTGTTCACAAGCAGTTAAAATAGTGCAGAAGTCTTCTCTCAAGTTTACTCAGATCTTTCACTGGCTTATACACTGAGGTGATGCATGAATAAATTGGCCTCCAGTGCCTCAATGCTCTCAGAGAATAATTTCACAGCACGGCTGAGGAATAAGTCTGACACTTCACAGATGTTCTCTCCAAAGCATGTCTGCAGAACTTTGTGTTATTCCTCCTCACCTAAACTCCTAGTCCCTCTAAAAGCTGCCACCTTCCCCCTCCATTTAGCACCAGTCTTATTTAAAAACAAAAGTCACTGTCAGCATCACCCAGTTTATCTGACTTCTATATTGGAAAAAGGGGAACTAGTGCTTTAAAAATATGGAGCTTATTCTGAACACTATACATTTCAAAGCATTTACACCTGGCAACTGGTAAAAATACAAAAATACATTCTGCTGGAAACCACCACTAGGGAGAGCTCAGTGTATATGATTTTATACAGTTACCATTGTCTGCAGTGGAATCTGCAATTATCTCTTTGCACTGAACTCTCCCTAGTGGTGCCTGCCCTTCCCCCCAGGCCCTATAGCAGTTATCTGGTCTGTCTCTGTTGAATGTACACCACTCCTTGTACCTAAAGGCTGGAGCTACAGTGAGGGCTTTGACCAATAAGCTTGAGCATAGCATGTTAGGTGACATGATTGGCCAGATGTTTAAAAGAGGGCTGAAAAAGGACAGAACTCTTCCTAAATATTCATCATCAGTTGTTTCTAAAGACACATAAATAAAATCCAGGACATCTGTAGTGCAAGCTACTGGAAGAAGATCCCAGTAGCTGTTGCAAAACTACAACTCCCAGCATGCCCGAACAGCCTACAGGTATCAGCCTACAGCATGGCATTGTGGGAGTTGTAGTTTTACAACAGCTGGAGGGCCGCAGTTTGAGGATGCCTGTATTAGCCTATGGCAGGCACAGTGTCTAGGTCATTTTTTGTCCTGTTTGTATACATTAAAAAAAGGAAAAACTAAAACTATGCATGGACATACAGTGGTATGCAAAAGTTTGGGCACCCCTGGTCAAAATGACTGTTATTGGGAAACGTTAAAGGCTATGTACATATTTGGAGAGAATTTGTATTTATGATTGCATTTAACTTATTTTTGGTTAAAAATTATATTTTCAATTGGCCTTTATTAAAAATATTGGGCTATTCTGTCACAAAGGGTTAACTGTTCTTATAACTGTGTGACTGGCACTTTCACTTTGTGCTGGTCATCTAATAACCCTTATCTCTAAACTACTGAGAGGTCATAAACACTTATTTAAGCCACTTTCTTATCAGTAAGATAAAGATTGAGCTTTAATGAGTGTTTATAATGTGAGGGAGCAGAGATAAGAATTTGTCTGCTCCTCAGATGAGGGAAAAGACAAAAAATCCACATGCAGCTAGTTTAGCATGCCAGCTCTGCACGCAAAATTTTTTTCCGTATTGTTAATAAACACCAATTTAAAAATTGATTTTTAGCTCAAAATAAGAATAATTCAATAATTAAAAAATTGCCCCCAAAGCTGTACATAGCCTTTAAGCAAGTTGAATATGAAATTATCTCTAAAAGGCATTAAGTTAAAAATGCCAGATTCCCTTTATATTTTAAGCAACATTTTTTTATTTTTTTATTTTATTAACAAAAAAAGAAAAGGGCCTGAAGCAATACTTTGAGCACCCTGCGTGGTTAGTACCCAGTAGCACCCTCTTTGGCGAGTATCACAAAAAGGAAAAGGGCCTGAAGCATAAACTTTGAGCACCCTGCATGGTTAGTATCTAGTAGCACCGTCTTTGGCAAGTATCACAGCTTGTAAACCCTTTCTATAGAGAGCCAAGAGTCTTTTAATTATTCTTACAGGGATTTTCACCCCTTCCTCACAAAATTCTTCAAGTTGTCTGAAATTCTTGGGGCGTCTTGCATGAACTGCTCTTTTGAGTTCTAACTACAGATTTTCAATAATATTCTGATCAGGGGACTGTCAGGACCATGGTAAAACCTTTAGCTTGCCATCCCTTTTTCAACTTTAGCTTGTTTTACAGTTGGTGTTATATTTGCTTCCAGAATTTGCTGGAATTTCATTAAATCCATTCCTCAATCTACCTGAGAAATGTTACTTGTGCCATTGGCTGCAACACAAACCCAAAGCATTATTGATCCACCACCACTAGAATTGAGCACATTTTTCAAAAATTCGACTCGGCGGGTTCGCCAATTTTTTTTTTTAAATTCGGTTTGATACGAATTTATTTGCAGCGAATTTCATTAAAAATCGGCTATTTCTTGGCTGCAGAGAGCCTTTGTAGTGGTGTAGAACACTGTGCCTTGCAGTAACACACATAGAGAGTCTGCTGTGGTTGTGAAATAATAGTGTGAGTCAGTATGACATGCAGATGACAGGCGTCGCTCTTAGAATCACTGCACACTTCACTTATTTGTACAATCACAGGGCCAAAACTGACCAAATAACTCAAGTATGAACTCAGCCTTACAGGTCGATGTTAGCGCCAAGAAGAAGTGCACTCCTTTTACACCATCGTCAGCTGATTCCACATAGATGTCTACAGAACCTGTTTTATTAAATGCTTATACAAGTAGAGCACCCCTACAGAGTGGAGAGGGTGTCAGCAGTAAGTTTGTGTTGACTTCACTGATTATTTTGCCCTTCCGCTGATCCATCAGAACAATAACCCCCGAAAAAAGGATCCTGTCTGTTGAGCATACGCCGGCACTCGGTCAGCATTTGGTCAGTAATCCATCGGTATTGCTAATGCCAAAAAAAAACAAAAGTGGATCTAAAACAGAGATGACACGTGGATGGAATATTTGCATGTCTTCTGTGTTTTGTACCCACACCTGCTTTGGGCTACCAAATCCCAAGCCAATTCTAATGGGACCATACAGGACTTACAGCTGCCACACAGACAGGATCCATTGTGTGTCTGATTTTTCCTTTGTTCTGACAGATCAGAAGAAGGGTCAAATAAATTATGATGTCAGCCAGGCTGAAAGGCAAAATAGTGGTCCAGTCATGAAGTGTGAACAGCATGAGAAGTCCACAGAGTGGCCCTTTGACATAGTTGTGAGGGGGAAGCAGCATGAGGAGAACACAGAGTGGCTCAATGACAGTGTGGAGGTGGCGGCAGCATCCGGAAGCCACAGAGTAGCACAATGACAGTGTGGAGGTGGAAAAGGCATCAGGAGGCCACAGAGTGGCAAGGAGACATAGTGTGTAGGTGGCAGCAGCATGAGGAGACCACAGAGTGGCAAGGTGACATAGTGTGGAGGTGGCAGCAGCATCAAGAGACCACAGAGTGGCAAGGTGACATCGTGTAGAGGTGGAAGCAGCATCAGGAGGCCACATAGTGGCAAGGTGACAGTGTGGAGGTGGCAGCAGCACAAGGAGACCACAGAGTGGCAAGGTGACATATTGTGGAGGTGGCAGCAGCATCAGGAGACCATAGAGTGGCAAGGTGACATATTGTGGAGGTGGCAGCAGCCTGAGGAGACTACAGAGTGGCAAGGTGACATAGTGTGGAGGTCTCAGCAGCATGAGGAAACCACAGAATGGCAAGGTGACAGTGTGGAGGTGGCAGCAGCATATGGAGACCATAGAGTGACCCGGTGAGAGAGTAGGGAGGTGGGTTGCAATAACAGTACCTGCTGGCGATGGTGGGTGTAAGAAGGAGCACTTGGCATCAGATGTGTGGCATTAGGCGGGTGGCAGCATCAGAATAGTATCAGAGGCAGGTAGCCAGAAGAAACCTACCTCTTTTGTCAAAGTGTTGGTGTGGCACCATGGATGATCTAGTCTGATGCATCAGGCACTGGTGTTTGAAAATCCTGGCTTATCCACATCTGATTCATCTTCACAAAAGGTCAGTTTCTCCACATTTTGGATGGACAGGTGAGTTCTTCTTGGGGTAACTATGGCACCCACCGCACAAAACACCTGCTCTGATGCACACTGCTGGACAGGCAGGACAGCTTTTCCAGGGCATATTGCCAGTTGTGGCCAGAAATCCAGTTTGGCTGTCCAGTAGTCCAGCAGATCTTCAATGTGGGGTGGCAGGGTGCTGTCCAAATATGCAACCACCTGCTGGTTCAGGTCCTTCTCCAGGTCTACCTACTGCTGCTGCTGGTGAGTAGTTTCTTTACTAGGCGGGTGAAGATAGCTGCTCATCAGCGACTCTAGACTCAAGTTGCTGCTGATGGAGCTGGAACTGCTTTTACCCCCCCCATTCTGCCACAGCAGCCATGGCAGAGGAACGTGAGCGCAGAGGGCCCCCCGGTCAGACCTGCGAGAGGATGGACGATGGCGCAGATAGGCAGCGGCCAACTCACTACATAGGATGTCTCTGTAGTAGTTCAGTTTGTCCTCCCTCTCAGCGGGTGTAAAAAAGGCCCCCATTTTGGACCGATAGCGAGGGTCTAACAAGGTGAAGAGCCAGAAGTCATCCCTCTGTCGAATGGTGACAATTCGGCTGTCACTACGCAAGCAAGTGATCATGCATCGGACAATTTGTGCAAATGACTCGGAGGGACTCCCTGCCTCCATCTCCACTGCATACTGCCACAGTGTGTCTGGGTCCTCTGCCTCCTCATCCTCATCGCCCTGTAGCTTCTCTGGCTGCTCCTGCTCCTCATCTCCTGTCACCTGTGTAGAAAAACCACCCATTTTGCTACACATTGCTTGTGCTCCAATGTCTCCTCTTTCTCCAGTTCAGACCCCACAGAGCTAATGTGGCCATGACATATAGGCACCACGTCTCCAGTCCCCTGACCAGCCAGATTTACCAGCATTTGTTCTAGGACACGAAGCAGTGGAATGACATTGTTCATCTCGTAGTCCTGGCGACTGACAAATAACCTGGCCTCCTCAAAGGGCCTGAGCAAACGGCAGGTGTCATGCATGAGCTGCTACTGGCTGACATCTAAATACTGCTGCTACTGGCTGACATCTAAGGGGAGTACTCCTGTCCGCTTGGATCATCAAGAAATTGTTTATGGCCTTTCTCTGTTCGTATAGTCGGTCCAACATATGGAGGATGGAATTCCAACGGGTAGAAACGGCCCATATCAGCCTATGTTGGGGAATGCTGTTCTGCCGCTGCAGCTCAAGGAGAGTCTGCTTTGCGGTGTACGAGTGGCTGAAGTGCATGCAAAGTTTCCTGGCCATTTTTAGGATGTCTTGCAGATGGGTGGAAGACTTCTCAGCCCTCCTTGACGCAGCGCCGACACCATGTTCTTTCCGTTGTTGGTCACCATGGTTCCGATTTTCAGTGGTCGAGGAGAAAGCGAGGATTCGAGGTGCAGAACAGTGTGACAACAACTTGCCCTGCACAGGTGATATGCTGGATGGGCACTGTGGACACGCAGATTGATGAGGAGGCAAAGGCAGACATTGTCGCAGGACCAATGGTGTGAGAACATGGAAGTGGCATCACCTGGCCAAGTTGCTGGTGTGGCTGTGTAGAAACCACATTAACCCAGTGGGCCGTAAAGGACATGTATTGTCCCTGACTGTAGCTCCACATGTCGGCGCTTCCGTGCACTTTGGCAGACACGGACAGGCTTAAAGACTGGCCTAACTTCTGTTCTACATGTGTGTGCAGCTGGTACTGCCTTTTTGGCAAAGAAATGACGGCTGGGGAATCTCCACCTCGGTTCTCTGAAAGGTGCAGAGTCCACCACTTGGAAAGGGAGAGACTGCAGCAACTTGGACAGGAGCATGTTCAGCTTCTGCTCCATTGGATGCGTGCACGCATACTGTTGTCTCTTGGCAATCGCTTCGATGGTCGATTGCTGACGAAATGACTGATGAGGAGTAGGAGGGCGAGGAGCAGGAGCATCAGGATCAGCAGATGATGGAAGGACAGACAGCCCCTTTGGCTGAGGTGGTGGAACCTTGACTGCCTGAAATCTGCTGTGTGCCACTGGGTGATGCAGCGGTTGCTGTGGCAAGCTGGACCACCACATCGGAGCCACGGTTCTCCCAGGCCACTTTATGGTGACGCTGCATTTGTTGATGCAGGGCTGTGGTGCCAATATTGGCACTCTGGCCATGCTTTACCTTCTGCCCACAGATTCTACATACGGCCATATTCACCTCCTCCGGCGGCTTAATAAAAAAAAAATGACTCACCGCCGAGTAGGTGATTTTACCCCCAAAACTACGCACTGACTGACTGCTACTGCCGCTGCCTTTGTGAACCCGTGCACTGCTACTTCCCGGGCAGGTAGGCTCCTGCGAAATGGGTGGTCTATCCTGGGCACGTTTCGCTCCCGACCTCCCACTGCTGCCACCCTGCTGACTCCCGCCACGCTAGCGACTTGTAGGCTCCACCGCTGCCTCACGGGCAAGCTGCCACCTTCTTCTCCCGATGATGATGAAGCCCCCAATTCATCCGGCTCCCAAGGGCGATTAGCTTCATAATCATAGTACTGTCATCACATCACTAATGTCCTTCTCAACCGTCTCTGGGTAAGGATCCTGACCCCTCGCAACACCAGCTTCGCCCGGGTATATTTAATCTATTTAATTAAATGTTTCTATGTGTTGTTAAAAGATATCGACAGTATCCACTATAACAGTGACATCTAGAGCACCCTGCCCCTTAACAGTGCCCTCAACAGCCCCCCAACCCTTAACACTGACCCCCCCCACAGTCCCCCATCCCTTAATATGGGACCTCTACAGCAGCCCACCCCCTTAACTTTGACCTTTATAGCAGCCTTTCCCTTAACAGTGAGTTTCACAGCACACCACCCCCTTGACAGTGACCTCCACAGGGACCCGCCCCCTTAACAGTGACCTCCATAACGGACCATTCCCTTAACTGTGACCTCCACAGCAGCCTGCCCTTAGGGTTGCCAGAGGTCCAGTTTTAGGCCAGACAGTCCTGTTTTCTGACTCCCTGTCCTCCGTCTGGCACAGGGCCCGGACGGGCACAGGGATGTCCTTTTAAACAGCTCACTCTCAGACAGCAGCACTGTGCTGTTTGAGCATGAGCTGCAGGGAGAAAGACATCCTCCCCTCCGGCAGCTGCCAAAAGTTTATTTCTAACTTCCGTTGGCTGAGGAGGGGGAGGGGTTGTGGCCTAACCAGTTCAGGGTTGTCCCTTAGCGAGACTTAGAAGTTGATTTTTAACTTCATTTTTTCAATCCCTGTTCGCTGAGGAATGGGAGGAGGCATGGCCTAACCTTATAGGGGGCATGGCCTTTTTAACGGCTCACCCTAAGACAGCAGCACTGTCCTCTCTGAGTGTGAGCTGCATAGAGAAAGTCATCGTCCCTCCCACCTTCATTTTGTCAATCCCTGTCAGCTGTGGAGGGGAAGGGGTGTGTCCTAACCATATCAGTGGTGTGGCTTAGCTGGACCTAGAAGTTGGTTTTGAACTTTATTTTTTCCATCCCCGTTGGCTGAGGAGTGGGGGGGGTGGGGCCTAACCAGATAGGGGGCGTGTCCTTTTGAACAGCTCACTCTAAGACTTGCTGTCTGAGTGTGAGCTGCAGGGAAAAAGTCACCGTCCCTCCCACATCTGTAGCTTATAGAAGTTGATTTCTTCATTTTGTTAGACCCCGTCGGCTGCGGAGGGGAGGAGGCGTGGCCTAACCAAATCCGAGGCGTGGGTCAGCGGGACCTGGGAGCGAGATTTTAAGGGTGACTTGAATGGCCACCCTACTTGCCCCCTGAACTGTGACCTCCACAGCACTCTACTCCCTTAACAGTGTCATCCACAGCACCCTGCCCCTGTAAAGCTGACCTGCAGCAGTGAAAACAAAATGGCCGAGTTGTTATGGAAAGCTCAGGAAATAAGGTACTAAGTGCTATTAGGCCATGGCTTTACTTCAATAGCGATTATCTTGGTGACAGATTTTCTTTAAAATTCATCTATAGCAGTGAATAAACATGGCTGGGCTGTTATGGTTATCTGGAGTAAAACTGTGTGTGTGGAGACGACCGGCAGCAAGCTTCTATTGGCTGATAAGCACCATGTGACCAGGCTTCTATTGGCTAATGCATTTTTTGGGAATATCTCAGGAACGGTACGTCCCAGAGAGCTGAGACCTGGTCTAAAACTTTCCCAGACACCTGATGTACCTGTGTGCCAAATCTCGTGATTGTAAATGCGATGGTGCCCAGATTCCTTTAGCGGATATACATACACACATACAGTGGATATAAAAAGTCTACACACTCCTGTCCAAAAAGAACCTTATAACATATAACTGTGGGAGGAGTGGCTGGAGGCCGGCAACTGCTGTTGCACTTGCGGCGGGGCCCAGTGCAGTCACTGTACTCCCTTACACCGGGCCCCGCTCACAGCAGTCTTTATATGTAAAGTCTATTTAATGCTCAAGCAGTGGCTCCCTCGTTGTTAAACTACTGTAATCGTCTGTAGTAGTACTCACTAGCTCACTTAAAGCAGCGATCAGGCCGGCAGCAAAACCTCAGTCACTGTCATGCTGTCATGGTAGCAGACTGACATCCTAATGCTGCAGCAGAGGCTAGGGAGATTAATGGCCAGGTCTACTGACCCCATGGTCTTCTAAAGAAGCAATGGGTAGCTGCTGTAGATGTCCAGATAAAGAAACTTTCCCGGATAACCACCAGAACAGGTTTAAGGTTATTAATGTGGATGATCATGGTAATGAGCTGGGCACTGGAGTAATGGAGCTAACAGAAAGCGAGCTCATCTTGTATACATGCAAGCAGGACTCTGTTAAATGGCCTTACCTTTGCCTGTGCCAATATGGATACGAATATAAAGAATGCTGTGAGTGGGGCTCTGTGTAATGGGGTCACACTATTCACACAGTTTCATGAGGGGACATATTAATAATGTAATACTGTGACACATAGGGCCATGAGGGGGACCAGCATAACATGCTATATGTGTGTCATCCACAGATCCCCCTATAACAGTGTCATCCACACATCCCCCATAGCAATGTATCATCCACACATCCCCCATAACAGTGTGTCATCCACAGATCCCCCTATAACAGTGTCATCCACACATCCCCCATAGCAATGTATCATCCACACATCCCCCATAACAGTGCGTCATCCACAGATAACCCACATAACAGTGCATCATCTAGAGATATCCCCCATATCAGTGTGTGATCCATAGATCCCCATAACAGTGTCATCCACAGATCCCCCATACCAGTGCATCATCCACAGATCCCCCATACCAGTGCATCATCCACAGATCCCCCATAACAGTGCATCATCCACAGATCCGCCATAACAGTGCGTCATCCACAGATCCCCCATAACAGTGCGTCATCCACAGATCCCCCATAACAGTGCGTCATCCACAGATCCCCCATAACAGTGCGTCATCCACAGATCCCCCATAACAGTGCGTCATCCACAGACTACCATTAGTTCAAAACCCACCAAAAGCACATCTTTTGGTTAAAAAAATTATTTTTCTTATTTTTATCCTCAAAAACCTAGGTGCGTGTTATCATCAGGTGCGTCTTATAAAGTGAAAAATACGGTAACTGCACTGCTGAACGGCGAATATATTTTTATTTTGCCACTATTACACGACAAAAACAGCATTATTGCATATAACTGCACAACTGAACGGCAAATATATTTTTATTTTGCCACTATTACATGACAAAAACAGCATTATTACATATAACTGCACCACTGAACGGCAAATATATTTTTCTTTTGCCACTAATGCACGCCACAGAAGGCTTTAGAACATATAACTGCACCGCTGAATGGCAAATATATTTTTCTTTTGCCACTAATACACGACAAAAAGGGCAGCAATTTTCGCACTTCATCACACAATGGCTAATATGCCCTTTTTCCCTCTAATACAAGCCAAAAAATGCTTACGTACATACAAACATATAACTGCACTGCACAAGGGCAAATAAGACATAGAAATATTTCATTGTAATAAACCCTGTTAATGGCTGTATCAAACAGCACTTGCACCCCAATAACAAGAACGGTTTGCTGGAATTACAGAGCTGTATAATGGCAATTTGGGTGCCCAGTCACTGCAGCAAGGTGTAATAGGATTGGTCCTATTACCCAGGCTGTAACCTCCCCTACTGAACCCTGTTCAACATAAATGCTGTGGAATGATTCCTCCCTATCCTTTCCCTGCACCTTGAATAATCTTTCCCTGCACTTGTAAATCATTTTTTTAAATCTCTCCCGGCACTAAGTACACTGGTAAATGGCAGAATTCAAGATGGCTGAGGCTATTTATAGGGCCGTGACATCACAGGGCTGGCTGCCTGCTAATTAGCTGCATGGAGGGCATTATGGGTGGTCCCACCTTCCCAGAGTTCCTTGCTCCATGTCCTCACACGTGCAGAAGCCATTTTATGAAAAAATGTGATTCATTACCACGAAGTGTGAGGAAATTCGGATTTGATGCAAATCAATTTATTTCTGAAATTCGGATCGAATCCCTTTTTGTCAGCTTTGATTCGCTCATCTCTTACCCCCACACTTAATGGTTGGAGAGGTTATCTTTTCATGAAATTCTGTGCTCTTTTTTCTCCAAGCATTCTTTGCTCATTGTAGCCAAAAAGTTCATTGGTTCACAGGACTTGTTTCCATGTCCAGGCTTGTTTATATGTTCTTTTGCAAACTTTTGACTTTGAATTTTGTGGTGAAGATGCAGGATAAGTTTTCATCTGATAGCTCTTCCATGAAGGCCTTATTTTTGCAGGTGTTGCTGAACAGTAGAACAATGTACTACAACTCCAGAATCTGCTTAATCTTCCTGAAGGTCTTTTTCAGTCAAGCAGTGGTTCTAATTTGCCTTTCTAGCAATCCTATGAGCAGCTGTCTCTGAGAACAAGCATTAACCCAGGCTATTTAAAGTCTGAGACCTTGGTCAAAGTTATCTGAGCACTCAAATATCCTTGGATTGCCATACTTTTGCAAAGGTACTCCTTTCCTTTTTTCACTCTAATATTGTACATTAACAATGCATATCAGAGCAAAAGCCAAGCCATTAAGAGGAATGAACTGCCAAGACAGGATAGTGTGGAGGCACAGATCTAGAAAAGGGTACGCAAAATTTTCTGCAGCATTGAAAGTTCCCAAGGGCACAATAGCCTCCATAATTCTTAAATGGAAATAGTTTGAAACAACCAGAACTGTTTCTAGAGCTGGCTGCACCTCCAAACTAAGTAATTGGGTGAAAAGGTCTTTGGTAGTAGGGGTGACCAAAACCTAATGGTCGCTCTGGCTGCGCTCCAAAGATCCTGTGTACAGATGAGAGAAACTCTTTATGGCAGAGTGTCCAGAAAGAAGCCACTGCTCAGTAAAAAACATGAAAGTTTGCAAAAAAGCACATAAAGGACTTTCAGACTGTGAGAAACAAGAATCTCTGGTCTGATGAAACCAAGATTAAACTTTTTGGCCTCACTTCTAAGCATTACGGAGGAAACCAGGTGATGTACAATACCATCTCTACAGTGAAGAATGATGGTGGTAGCATCATGCTTTGGGGGTGTTTTTCAGTGCCTGGTCAGGGAGATTGCTCAGGGTTGAGGGAAAACTGAATGGAGAAAAGTACAGAGATATTCTTAATGAAAACGAGATCCACAGTGCTCTGGACCTCACACTGGGCTGAAGGTTTACCCTACATAAGGACAATAACCTCAAGCATACAGCCAATACAACACTGGAGTAGCTCAAAGCAGGTTTACACAGGCCGAGGAACAGCCGATTAATGGGAAGGAAGCATTCCTTCCTGACAGTCGGCTACTTGTTCAATGAAGGAGAAAGCTGCATTTACATACAGGAATCTCCTTCACAGTGTGAGAACGATGGATTGCTATTGTGATTGCTCATCCTAATACAGCTGCATTGTTTCTCAGCAGCAAATCGCTGTTTAGACTGCATGATCTGCTGCCCAGAAACAATAATTTACGTGCCTGCATGAACGACACGATCACCCAATGAAAGGGTCTGAAAACTTTTGGAATGTACTGTATGTTTTCTTTACTCAGGAGGAAGGGTGACGCTTTACTATCTTCAAAAAGGTTGCTGAGCTTGCTACTGTCTCTTTAAACGTCACCAGTCCACTCAAAGGCCTTCCACTAAGACTCAGGAGAGCCATTCTTTCTCTCTCTGCTGGTCACACTCCACATTTTTGCTGGCACCTACTCAACACATACTAACTAGTGTTGATCGAGCACCCAACTGCTCAGGCCAAACACATTGAGAGCACCCGAGTATAATGGAAGTACGGAGAACACGTGCATTAAACCAGGCACACCCTAGTCTGAAGAGGGGAGGAAGCATTCCTTCCTGACAGTCGGCTACTTGTTCAATGAAGGAGAAAGCTGCATTTACATACAGGAATCTCCTTCACAGTGTGAGAACGATGGATTGCTATTGTGATTGCTCATCCTAATACAGCTGCATTGTTTCTCAGCAGCAAATCGCTGTTTAGACTGCATGATCTGCTGCCCAGAAACAATAATTTACGTGCCTACATGAACGACACGATCACCCAATGAAAGGGTCTGAAAACTTTTGGAATGTACTGTATGTTTTCTTTACTCAGGAGGAAGGGTGACGCTTTACTATCTTCAAAAAGGTTGCTGAGCTTGCTACTGTCTCTCTAAACGTCACCAGTCCACTCAAAGGCCTTCCACTAAGACTCAGGAGAGCCATTCTTTCTCTCTCTGCTGGTCACACTCCACATTTTTGCTGGCACCTTCTCAACACATACTAACTAGTGTTGATCGAGCACCCAACTGCTCAGGCCAAACACATTGAGAGCACCCGAGTATAATGGAAGTACGGAGAACACGAGCATTAAACCAGGCACACCCTAGTCTGAAGAGGGGAGGGTGCCTGGTTCATAGGAAAAGGTCAGAAATTGATGGAAACACCACCGAAATGGTTTGGGAACAGCATGGGGAGGATGTCTGGATGCATCTTGGACTCCCAGGTCACTGCTGGAAATTGTGGTGTCCAAGTAGTACGTAACGCCACTATTACAGACTGACAATAATTCGCACAAAACCAAAGAAAAAAAATCGATTTTAGAGGAAAAATTGTTAGGAAACATTCTTTCCTGTATATTTACTTGTATATAAAGTGCAAGTGCTGCCAAAAATTACAAGCAAGAGGCACTCCGATACAACCTGTATATAACATAAAGGAGGACATCATTCACATTGTGGTACAATTGTTCATGTAGCAGGACTCCTACACTCATAAAGCCTATGCACTTAGTAAAAGGGCTGCCAAAAATTACAAGGAATCGGCACTCCAATACACCCTTTGTAACACATAAAGGAGGGCATCATACACACTCTTGAAACATTATGATTGATGGCCTGCTGGTGACCCTCAAAAACATTTGGAGCAAGGGACTGCTGATCTAACCATCTAAAACATTAGGAGCGAGGGCCTGCTGCTGAGCTGACTCTCTAAAACATTATATGTGAGGGCCTGCAGGTGAGCTGACCCTGTAAAACGTTATATGTGAGGGCCTGCAGGTGAGCTGACTCTGTAAAACATTATATCGGCACTCCAATACACCCTTTGTAACACATAAAGGAGGGCATCATACACACTCTTGAAACATTATGATTGATGGCCTGCTGGTGACCCTCAAAAACATTTGGAGCAAGGGCCTGCTGATCTGACCATCTAAAACATTAGGAGCGAGGGCCTGCTGCTGAGCTGACTCTCTAAAACATTATATGTGAGGGCCTGCAGGTGAGCTGACCCTGTAAAACGTTATATGTGAGGGCCTGCAGGTGAGCTGACTCTGTAAAACATTATATGCGAGGGCCTGCAGGTGAGCTGACCCTGTAAAACATTATATGTGAGGGCCTGCAGGTGAGCTGACCCTGTAAAACATTATATGCGAGGGCCTGCAGGTGAGCTGACCCTGTAAAAGATTGTAGATGAGGGCCTGCTGGTGAGCTGACCCTGTAAAACATAATATGCGAGGGCCTGCAGGTGAGCTGACCCTGTAAAAGATTGTAGATGAGGGCCTGCTGGTGAGCTGACCCTGCAAAACATTATATGCGAGGGCCTGCAGGTGAGCTGAACCTCTAAAACATTATATGTGAGGGCCTGCAGGTGAGCTGACCCTGTAAAACATTATATGCGAGGGCCTGCAGGTGAGCTGACCCTGTAAAACATTATATGCGACGGCCTGCAGGTGAGCTGACCCTGTAAAAGATTGTAGATGAGGGCCTGCTGGTGAGCTGACTCTGTAAAACATTATATGCGAGGGCCTGCAGGTGAGCTGACCCTGTAAAAGATTGTAGATGAGGGCCTGCTGGTGAGCTGACCCTGTAAAACATTATATGCGAGGGCCTGCAGGTGGGCTGACCCTGTAAAAAATTATATGCGAGGGCCTTAGCTACTGAGACTGGACTTGGTGGAAGACAGGATGGTGCTAAACCGACTGGAAGCATTATCTGCTGCAATCCAACTGACCACCTGGTCGCACGGCGGGTGAACATATGCAATGTTCGGTCCGCCCCCTATATGTCATTATTGAGCAAACTTTGACCCTGTACCTCACAGTCAGCAGACACATTTCAGACAATCAGCATACCCTCATGCTGGGACATGAAGCTAGGTATTGTAGATGATTGTTTTTCTTGTGCTTTGGCAGCAGGCACAGTTTCAACGCGCCCAGGGCCACGGCCTCTGCGTGCACCATCAGCATCACGGCCACTTCCCGGTCCCTTACTGCTCGCCTTCTTCATTTTAAATGTTATATATGCTTGAAAGTATGTCACACATACAGTAGCGTAGGATTTGGAAGTGTATGCCCAAAAATTTTTAAAAAGGTATTTGGGATGTGGAAACATCAAACAGGAGATATCCTGCAGATAATGTCAATGCTGTCACCAGCGGCTAATAAAAAAATTACAGGGAATGTCACAGGTATTTGGGATGAGGAAACGTCGGAGAGTTACCATAGGTAATATCACTGTCCACAGAGTCTACGGAAAAAGTACACTGTATGTCACAAATAAAAATGTTATGCGCACACTAGTGATGATCGAGCACCAAAGTATTCGGTCCATGTCTGGACGCATCTTGGACTCCCAGGTCGCTGCTGGGAATTATGTTGTCCTAGTTGTATGCCACTTTTACAGACTGACAAAAATATACCCAACCCCCAAACCCCCCCCCCCCCCCCCCAAAAAAAAAATAAAAACATTTTTTTTTACAGGAAACATTCTTTCCTGTATATTCAATTGTATATAAAGTGCAAGTACTGCCAAAAATGTTGTTTTAACTGCCGGGGGTATCCATATTGCGCTGCTATAGGTGAAATTCTATGACTGGTGCCAAAAGAACCACACTGAAGGCATTTGCCAAGAATGTTTTCATGAATCTAAGATGAAATTTGTAGCCTTTTTTGAAAAAGATCCGAAAACACAATCCGGCGGCGTTATTCTCATCACCCGCCGAGTCTTTGGGTTCCGAGGGGAGTATGGTTGCAAAGCTGAAACTTAAACTAATTGACAGAAGGGCTCCATCAGGAGTGGAGCCTGCGGCTTAATTTGATTCCACATGGGAAACCTCACCCGGCCCGGACACTGAAAGGATTGACAGATTTATACCTCTTTCTCGATTCTGTGGGTGGTGGAGCATGGCCGTTATGAGTGAGTGGAGCGATTTGTCTGGTTCATTCTGAAAACCAACAAGATTCCTCCGTCACGTTACGTCACCCCCGGCTGCCAGTGCAAGGACATTGCAGAGATATTATCAAAAACACTGGCTACGATAAAAATGTATTGAATTTTAAAAACATTTTTTGCTTGCATCGCAGAGTTAGCGCAGGGAATGGCGGTCAGCACCGGCTACGAAAATTTTTTATTGCAATTTAAGAATATTTTTTGATTGCCCTGTAAAATGTTGTAGGTGAGGGCCTGCAGGTGAGCCGCTCCTCCCTGAAGAGGGACACAAGGAAATCTTGTGCACTGATCCCCAAACTCTTCACCATCCACAGTCAGAAGAAGATGACAGTGGGGAATGGCAATTAGTGTTTCTTGAGGTGGATGATGCGGATGAGACACAGTTGTCAATAAGTGAGGGTCGTGTTAGGTCAACACAAGTCAGGAAGATGACCAGAGTGAGGAAGTGTAAGAGGAGATGGGGGACGATGACAAAACTGACCAAACCTGGAAAGGTGGCAAGCCAAGCGAGGACAGCAGGACAGAGGGGGAGGAATCCACAGCACCACAACAGGCTGGAAGAGGCTATGGGGTGGCAAAAGGGAGAAGGCGGGCCACACCAAACAGGCCCGCAACTGTTCCCCCTTGAGGAAATCTCCCTTCCCAAGGGATAGGTGTTCCTGCAGTCTGGAACTTTTTTGAGGAAAACTAGCAACCTCACCACCACCAGCATGATTCACCACATGGCATCAAAGCACCCTAATAGGTGGGCCGAACGCCTGGGTCCACAATCAGTGTCTGTGGGTCACACCACTGCCTCCTCTTTCACCCCTGTGTTACGTGATTGCCAATCCTCTGTCATAGACGCAGACCTTGATGACTCCCGCCCTGCAGCTGGGCCTTCGCAAGCACCATCAGCTAGCATGCCCACTTCTTTGTCCAAGCACAGCGTACAGATGTCCTTACCCCAGGCCTTTGAACGTAAGAGCAAATACCCAGCCATCCAGCCACAGGCCATAGCACCAAATGTGCACCTTTCAAAATTTCTAGGCCCTGGAAATGTTGCCATTTAGGCCTGTGGACACTGAGGCTTTCCTCAGCCTCGTTACTCAGTCCCCAGCCGCCACTATTTTTCTCGGTGTGCCATCCCCGCATTACCCCAGCAATTGTGTCCCCTAACATCACCCGTGCCCTGACCAACGCAGTTATTGGGAATGTACACTTGGACAGACACATGGACAAGTGCTTTTGGCCAGGGACGCTACATTTCCCTGACGGCACACTGGGTGAACCTTGTGGAGGCCAATAGCGAGACGTACCCTGGGATGGCCCAGGTGATAAAGATGCTATGGATTGAAAGCCCTACTTCTATCAGGATTTTCGCCACCTCCTACATCAGTGGCTGCAACCCCCCCTTCTCCTCCTCCAACTACTCCTCCACTGCAAACTCTGAATTCTCATCTTGCAGCAGCGGTCAACCATCAGTCAGTAGCTGCTGGAAGCAGTGAAGCACGGCAGTGGGGATGCGGCAACAGGCTGTGCTGAAACTTATTTACTTGGGTGACAAACAGCACACCGCCGCAGAATTGTGGCAGGGTATAAGCGATCAGGTTGGTTGTGACTGATAAACAGGGGTGGATTGGCTATAGACCACACATTAGGTATCGCCAGATTCATACTGACCTGTAGAATAAGACTAACTGGTCAGTTTTATCACACAACGAACGTTGGAATTTAAAAACCCGTAAAACTGTGCTGGAATGGCTTTTTTTTGCAATTTCATCCCATTTGGAATTTTTTTACTGCATTCCACTACATCGTATGCAATGTTAAATGGTGGCATTAGAAAGTACAACTTGTCCTGCAAAAAACAAGCCCTCATATGGCTATGTGAACGGAAAAATAAAAAAAGTTATGGCTCTCAATAGGCAAAGAGTGCAAAATGAAAACGCAAAAATGAAAAAAAAAAACGTGTCCTTAAGGGGTTAAGAACTAACCAAATAACCATCCATAACATATTTTACAGCGTAGTCATAAACTCAAACTCAAACCATAGCAAAAAAACCTAATCAATAAATGTAACATAACAGGCTCAGCCCTCAGCCAATCACGGTACTCACCGGGCAGAATAACAAAGCAAATCGTTGGGAAATTGTCCCTCAAAAACCTGTACTAATAATAGATCTTAATCACTGGGCAGAAAACAACCTCTGCCCAGTGAAGAAGGCAAAATTGTATATGGGACAAATGCTGATATGTGGATCCATTTTTAACCACATCAGCCCCCCTAGGTTAAACACCCTTAATGACCAGACCACTTTTTACAATTCTGCACTACACTATTTTCATCGTTTATTGCTCCGTCATACAACTTACCACCCAAATAAATTTTACCTCCTTTTCTTCTTACTAATAGAGCTTTCATTTGGTGGTATTTCATTACTGCTGACATTTTTACTTTTTTTGATATTAATCAAAAATGACCGAAATTTTTGCAAAAAAATGAAATTTTTCACTTTTGTTGTAATTTTTTTTTTTAAACTACATTTCAATATAAATTTTTCTCTAAATTTATTGTTCTACATGTCTTTGATAAAATAAAAAATCCAATAAGTTTATATTTATTGGTTTGGGTAAAAGTTATAGCGTTTACAAACTATGTTGCAAAAAAGTGAATTTCCGCATTTTGACTTTCTAAGCACCTGTCATGTTTCCTGAGGCACTACAATGCCCAGACAGTAGAAACACCCCACAAATGACCCCATTTCGGAAAGTAGACACCCTAAGGTATTCGCTGATGGGCATAGTGAGTTCATGGAAGTTTTTATTTTTTGTCACAAGTTAGCGGAAATGGATTTTTTTTTTTCGAAAAAAAAAAATCTTCTATGAACTCGCCATGCCCCTCACGGAATACCTTGGGGTGTCTTCTTTCTAAATGGGGTCACTTGTGGGGTATTTTTACTGCCCTGGAATTTTAGGCGCCCCTAAAGCATGAGAAGAGGTCTGGAATCCAAATACGTAAAAATGCCCTGTGAAATCTAAAGGTACTCAATGGAATTAGGGCCCCTTTGCGCATCATGGCTGCAAGTTAGCGGAAATAGTTTTTTTTTTTTATTTCTTTATTTTTCTTACAAAGTCTCATATTCCACTAACTTGTGACAAAAAAATAAATTTTACATGAACTCACCATACCCCTCACGGAATACCTTGGGGTGTCTACTTTCTAAAATGGGGTCACTTGTGGGGTATTTATACTGCCCTGGCATTTTAGGGGTCTCTAAAGCGTGAGAAGAAGTCTGGAATCCAAATGCGTAAAAATGCCCTGTAAAATCCTAAAGGTACTCATTGGAAGTAGGGCCCCTTTCTCATCTTGGCTGCAAAAAGTATCACTCATGTCGTATCGCCGTACTCAGGAGAAGTAGGGCAATGTGTTTTAGGGTGTATTTTACATATACCCATACTGTGTGTGAAAATATCTCTGTAAATGACAACTTTTTCAATTTTTGTTATACAAAGTTGTCAATTTACAGAGATATTTCTCTCACCCAGCATGGGTATATGTAAAATACACCCTAAACACATTGCCCTACTTCTTCTGAGTACGGCGATACCACATGTGTGACACTTTTTGCAGTCAAGATGCGCAAAGGGGCCCTAATTCCAATGAGTACCTTTAGGAGGGCATTTTTACACATTTGGATTCCAGACTTCTTCTCACGCTTTAGGGCCCCTAAAATGCCAGGGCAGTATAAATAACCGACAAGTGACCCCATTTTGGAAAGAAGACACCCTAAGGTATTCCGTGAGGGGCATGGCGAGTTCATAGAATATTTTTTTGGCACAAGTTAGCGGAAATTGACTTATTTTTTTCTCACAAAGCTCTCTTTCCGCTAACTTGTGAAAAAAGTTCTATCTTTCATGAACTCAATATGCCCTTCAGCAAATTCCTTGGGGTGTCTTCTTTTAAAATGGGGTCAAAGTCTCATATTCCACTAATCTCGCCAAAAATTGAAATTTCTATCATGAACTCACACAGTACCTCACGGAATACCTTGGGGTGTCTTCTTTCCAAAATGGGGTCACATGTGGGTATTTATACTCACCTGGCATTTTAGGGGCCCCTAAAGCGTGCGGCAGAAGGAGCTGGAATCCAAATGCGTAAAATGCCCTGTAAAATCCTAAAAGTACTCATTGGAATTAGGGCCCCTTTGCGCTCTGGCTGCAAAAGTAGTATCACTCATGTGATACGCCGTACTCAGGAGAAGTCAGGGCAATGTGTTTTGGGGTGTATTTACATATACCCATGCTGTGTGTGAGAGTTGTCCCTGTAAATTGTCAACTTTTCGTATACAGAAATGTAAAGTTGTTTGCTTACAGGATTGTCAATTTACAGAGATATTTCTCTCACCCATAGACACCCTAAGGTATTCGCTGATGGGCATAGTGAGTTCATGGAAGTTTTTATTTTTGTCACAAGTTAGCGGAAATGGATTTTTTTTCGAAAAAAATCTTCTATGAACTCGCCATGCCCCTCACGGAATACCTTGGGGTGTCTTCTTTCTAAATGGGGTCACTTGTGGGGTATTTTTACTGCCCTGGAATTTTAGGCGCCCTAAAGCATGAGAAGAGGTCTGGAATCCAAATACGTAAAAATGCCCTGTGAAATCTAAAGGTACTCAATGGAATTAGGGCCCCTTTGCGCATCATGGCTGCAAGTTAGCGGAAATAGTTTTTTTTTTATTTCTTTATTTTTCTTACAAAGTCTCATATTCCACTAACTTGTGACAAAAATAAATTTTACATGAACTCACCATACCCCTCACGGAATACCTTGGGGTGTCTACTTTCTAAAATGGGGTCACTTGTAGGGTATTTATACTGCCCTGGCATTTTAGGGGTCTCTAAAGCGTGAGAAGAAGTCTGGAATCCAAATGCGTAAAAATGCCCTGTAAAATCCTAAAGGTACTCATTGGAAGTAGGGCCCCTTTCTCATCTTGGCTGCAAAAGTATCACTCATGTCGTATCGCCGTACTCAGGAGAAGTAGGGCAATGTGTTTTAGGGTGTATTTTTACATATACCCATACTGTGTGTGAAAATATCTCTGTAAATGACAACTTTTTCAATTTTTGTTATACAAAGTTGTCAATTTACAGAGATATTTCTCTCACCCAGCATGGGTATATGTAAAAATACACCCCAAAACACATTGCCCTACTTCTTCTGAGTACGGCGATACCACATGTGTGACACTTTTTTGCAGTCAAGATGCGCAAAGGGGCCCTAATTCCAATGAGTACCTTTTAGGAGGGCATTTTTACACATTTGGATTCCAGACTTCTTCTCACGCTTTAGGGCCCCTAAAATGCCAGGGCAGTATAAATAACCGACAAGTGACCCCATTTTGGAAAGAAGACACCCCAAGGTATTCCGTGAGGGGCATGGCGAGTTCATAGAATATTTTTTTTTTGGCACAAGTTAGCGGAAATTGACTTATTTTTTTTCTCACAAAGTCTCTCTTTCCGCTAACTTGTGAAAAAAAGTTCTATCTTTCATGAACTCAATATGCCCTTCAGCAAATTCCTTGGGGTGTCTTCTTTTTAAAATGGGGTCAGATGTGAGGTGTTTGTACTGCCCTGGCATTTGTGGGTCTCCGCAATCATTACATGTATGGCCAGCATTAGGAGTTTCTGCTATTCTCCTTATATTGAGCATATGGGTAATGAGATTTTTTTTTCAATTCAGCTTCTGGGCTGATAGAAAAAATGAACGGCACAGATTACTTCATTCGCATCGATCAATGTGGATGAAAAAATCTCTGCCAAAAAATATGCAAGAAAAAAAAGAGGGGCCTGGCGATTGCCAGGACATAGGGGCTCCGCCCAAACATCCATACCCACTTCAGCTCCTATGTCCTGGCAAACGTGATTTTTCCATTCACATCGATCAATCAATCGTTGTGGAGGAAGACATCTTTGCCAGATTTTTGATACAAAGTGTTTGCCAAAGCATATGAACTCCAACACCTCTCCTCAGCTCATATGCCTGGGCAAACGTACCTGTACTGCGGAGAAGAAATCTCGTCCTGCAGCGCCACATACACCGACTTCACATGTAAACTGACAGCAGCATTTTTGTTGGTTGGTCCAGGTGTAAAGTAAAGGGTGGTTAGTAAAAACAAAAGAAGAAAAAACAAGCAGCAGGTTCATAAATTTGAACGTTACAAACTTTATAAAACCTGAACATCATAAAACTTTTAAAACCTAAACTAACTCAAGATTTCTTTTTCTTACTACCTGTTTAATTTTTTTTTTTTTTTTTTTTTACTTTTCACTCTCTACTTACCTAGCAGAAACCTCTCCTCTCCCATAGGACAATGTGTAAAGTGTAAATCGCACAGAGATGGTGCAAAGTACATTATGCACTTTATCCCAAGTGAAAGGAGAGGTTTCACATATCTGCAGTAGTACACTAGCACCCCTGTGTGTTAGGGTCTCTCAAAATCTAGTATCCTGAGAGACCCTTGTGTAAAATATACCTGTGTCCTGCGGTTCCTAAGTCCCTAAGTGTACCTGAGTGTGGTACTTCCAGAAACACTCCCCTAAGCATAGGGCAGGGTGGTCAGGGCAGTCAGGACAGAAATAGCGGGTGTCACGCCTTATTCCACTTCTGCTACAGACACGACATCTTTTTCGGGGTGGCGGTTGGTTTGAGGTACCAGCAACGACACTGGGGAAAGGTCGCTTGTGTAGACGGCTCACTACACTGGTGATTGGGGCCACAGAACCTCCTGGATACAGGAGGTTCTCGATGATCTCTTCCTGAAATTTAAGGAAGGATCCTGTTCTCCCAGCCTTACTGTAGAGAACAAAACTATTATACATAGCCAATTAAATTAGGTGTACAGACACCTTCCTATACCAGCGTTTGGTCCTGCGGGAAAGTAAATAAGGAGCCAACATCTGGTCATTGAAGTCCACCCCTCCGATGAGCAAATTATAGTCGTGGAGCGAGAGGGGCATTTCAATGACACTGGTTGACCGTTCAATTTGGATTGTCGTGTCTGTGTGAATGGAGGAGAGCATGTAAACGTCACACTTGTCTCTCCATTTCACCGTGAGCAGTTCTTCGTTACACAAGGCAGCCCTAGGTCACGTGGTGCCACAGCAGCCAATCTGTTCTAGGAACAAATGCCTAAAGAGGGGCACACTTGTGTAGAAATTGTCCACATAAAGATGGTACCCCTTGCCAAATAAGGATGACACCAAGTCCCAGACTGTCTTCCCACTGCTCCCCAGGTAGTCAGGGCAACCGACCGGCTCCAGGGTCTGATCTTTACCCTCATAGACATGAAATTTGTACGTATAGCCTGTGGCCCTTTCACAGAGCTTATACAATCTGACCCCATACCGGGCGCGCTTGCTTGGGATGTATTGTTTGAAGCCAAGGCGCCTGGTAAAATGTATCAGGAAATCGTCTATGCAGATGTTTTACTCAGGGGTATATAAATCTGCAAATTTGGTGTTAAAGTGGTCTATGAGGGGCCAAATTTTGTGGAGCCGGTCAAAAGCTGGGTGGCCTCTGGGACGAGAGGTGCTGTTTTCACTAGAGTGCAGGAAACGCATGATGGTCTCAAATCGTGTCCTGGACATGGCAGCAGAGTACATGGGCATGTGATGAATTGGGTTCGTGGACCAATATGACCGCAATTTATGCTTTTTTGTTAGGCCCATGTTGAGGAGAAGGCCCAGAAAAGTTTTAATTTTCGGAAACTTGAATGGGTTTCCACCGGAAAGACTGGGCATAAAAGCTTCCTGGGTTGGCGGTTATAAATTGAGTGGCATACCAGTTTGTTTCTGCCACGACTAGGTCAAACAGCTCCGCAGTGAAGAACAGCTCAAAAAACCCCAGTGCAGATCTGATCTGAGCTGTCTCAACCCGAACTCCTGACTGGGCGGTGAAAGGGCGAACTACTGGTGCGGCTGAAGATGGGGGCTACCAATCAGGGTTTGCCAGCACCTCAGGGACTCTAAGGTCTCTACGGGCCTGTCTGTGTGGTGGCTGCGACGGGGGAACTACTGCACGTGCCACCGTACCAGCTTCAACTGCCCTTATGGTGCTCGCCACTTCACCATGTTCTACGGCAGTGCTGGTACTAGGTCCAGGATGGGCTGCGCTGCTGGTGTATGCCTCACCACGTAATCCGACAGCGCCAGCCCCACTCTGCTGCCCTTGAAGCGGATCCTGCGCAACCTATGGTCTAGCAAAACGGGGCCGGGTACGCCTGGTGCTATCAGGGACCTCAACCTCATCGTCTGAACTTTGGGTCAGACTGCCACGTCTACAGGTTCGTATTCTGACCCGCTGGATTCGTCAGATGAGGGTTCCCATTCCTCATCCGACTGGGTCAGAATCCTGTAGGCCTCTTCAGCAGAATACCCCTTGTGACAAACTGCCATTTATCCCTGGTCATTGGAGAGGCCTGCTTGTCAGCCTCTTACCCTGTGACTATGGCCCCAGTGACAGTTGGCATTCACAATGGACTTTGCCTGTGACCTAATCAATATCCACAATGGACATTGCCTGTGAACTAATCATCATCCACAATGGACATTGCCTGTGACCTAATCAACATCCACAATGGACATTGCCTGTGACCTAATCAACATCCACAATGGACATTGCCTGTGACCTAATCAATATTCACAATGGACATTGCCTGTGACCTAATCAGCAAGCACAATGGACCATGCATGTGGGGTTGGGATATATCTGGCTGTATGTTGATTGGTCGCTGTAGTTTGTGTGCCTGTCCTCAATCAGGTCCCCGGGGGAGTAGCCCTGGCTGGAAGACTTGCCATCCAATAAAGAGTTCCTGCTTGACCCTCAAAATGAAGTGTCGTCTCGTTATTGGGGGGGATTTGACTGTATGCCGATTGCCAGGAGTGTAAGCTGTTCATATTGCTTTTCCTGTTCGGCTGTTTACCGCATTCATATGCTTCTCCGATTTGGTGGTTGTGGTGTCGGCTAGAGCGCTTGGAATCCTCAAAAAGAGCTAGGAGCATCTTTCAACGGAGGTACCCAGTCGGGGTGCCCGTCGATCCGTTACACCCCTTACTTGCCATTTGGACAACTAAATTTAGGGGGTATTCCCTGAGACTACCTAAGAAAAAAAGCAAGCCTGTCTTACAAATGGGAGGCTAGCGAAGTACAGGAAGCCGCTGCGATTGATAAAAAATATCAAAACTGATTTTTTTATCGCCGCAGCACTTGTGTAGTGATTGTGCAGTGATAAAAAAAAAGGCCTGATCGGGCAAACACTGCGTTTTGGGTGGAGGGTGACTAAGGTGACACTAATACTATTATAGATCTGACTGTGATCAGTTCTGATCACATACAGATACTATAAACTACCAATCAGCGCTACACTAATCAGCGGACGCGGTGCAGTGGGCACTAACTGACTACCTAAAGGGGCCTAAAAACTAAACCTAACAGTCAATACTAGTGAAAAAAAAAAGTGACAGTTTACAATGATCACTTTTTTCCCTTTCACTAGTGATTGACAGGGGTGATCAAGGGGTTAATTGGGGTGATGGGTGGGTGATCTGGGGATAATTGTGTGTGTGCTTGGTGTACTCACAGTCACATGTGCTCTCTGCTGGGACCAACCAATGAAAAGGACCCAGCAGAGAGCACAGAAGCCATTTAACACATTATATTTATAAATATAATGTGTTAGATGGCTTTTGATTCGAGTTTTTGAAAGTCATCAGTCATCATCTGATGACTAACTCCTTCCAAATCTTTTACTGCCGCTCGCAAGATGATGCGCCGATGCGTCCAGGAGGAACATTCCGGCCGCCCGCAGGACACATCCCTGCGTTAGGCGGTCGGGAGTTGGTTAATTGACATAATGGTGCACCTATAAACATAGCACAGAACAGCTGACACATGCGTGCCGATAAAATACAGTTTATAGATTAAACACACTTACCGAAAACAGGCCGAACTGGATGGACAAATGTCTTTTTTCGGTCTTATATACTATGTTACATACAAGAGCATCAGAACTCAAATACAGACGCCTTAACCAAATCTGCTTGTGCCCCCATATACAGACCACTGATACACATTTACCAACACCTTGCATATCTGGTGCTAACTGCGGATGTGCGCCCCGCATATAAAACAGGTGACAGTAAACATGCAACCATTTTTTTTTTAGCATGCTCATTCCTGCCTATTTTTAGGCATATATCGTACTAATAACTATATATACAGTAGACCCCCCCCAAGTCCCTAAACGGCCGGGCAACAATCCTAACGACAATCATTCGACTATTAGCACCCAACCCTCTTCATCCCAGAGCACTGCAAATCGCGGGCCGCAGTGTGAGTCCTGTGCAAACAAGTCTGTGAGCGCCAGCATTCGGCTGGCACCTTTTGCCGTTACCCACTCGATGCTGCGGGTTCTTTTTTTTTTTTTTAATTAAACAACCATTGATTCACGACCCTTCAACAATAAATAAATAAAATACCATCACTTAAACACAGCGTGCATAGCTTTCAGACACGCGTACCCCATGTAACAGGTATCAGAAAACATGCGACCATACCTACTCTAGGCGCATGCGACACCAATAACTATATGCAATAGCCCCCTACAAGCCCCTAAACAGCCGGACAAAAATACTAACAACGGTCGTTTGACCATTAACTCAGCTTCGTCCCAGAGTACTACAAGTCACAGACCGCAGTGTGGGTCTCGTGCAAACAAGTCCGATGCTACCGTGAACACCAGCACTCGCCTTGCACTTTCTGCCGTTGCCCAGACGTGAACGGGCCTTCACACAATGCAGCTGCGTTTTTTTTTAGTGTTTTTTTTTTCAAATCGACCATTGATACACATTTACCATCACTTACACACAGCGTGCATAGCTTGAGCCAACTGCAGACACGCGCCCCGCATGTAAACCAGGTATCAGAAAACATGCGACCATACCTACTCTAAGCGCATGCTACCCAAATAACTGTATGCAATGGCCCCCCACAGGCCTCTAAACAGCCGGACAACAATACTAACAACCATCGTTCGACCATTAGCGCCCGAACTCTGCTTCGTCCCAGAGCGCTACATGTCGCGGACCGCAGCGTGGGTCCCGTGCAAACAACTCAGATCCTACCATGAATACCAGCGCCCACCTGAGACATTTTGCCGGTGCCCAGCCGTAAGGAGTCTCTATACCATGCTGCTGTATCCTAGAGATGACCCAGAGGTAGTGAAATCAGCTAAATCGACATCCGCCTGGGCCCACAGGTGCCTATAAATAGCCTAGTAATTAGCCAGCCTGGGCCCACAGGTGCATATAAATAGCCAATCAACCTCCCCTCCCACAAATGCAGCAAATATATTTGCTTAATACATGCGAGTGCATGCTGTTCAGCTGACGCTCTAAAACATTATATGCGAGTTCCTGCAGGTGAGCTGATGCTCTAAAACATTATATGCGAGTGCATGCAGTTCAGCTGCCGCTCTACAACATTATATGCGAGTGCATGCTGTTCAAATGACGCTCTAAAACATTATATGCGAGTGCATGCTGTTCAGCTGACTCTATAAAAAAATTTGAGTGTAGGGAATATATAAAATCTGGATGAGGAGGAGGAGGAGGAGGAGGAGGAGAAGAAAACAAGATTCAACCATATACTCTTTTTTTTGGTGGAAAAGGTGCATGGGAATACACTACAGTAGATTGAGTACATTATAAATGATAGATTGATATTGCCTTTATATTCATCATCAGCTCAGCTCTCCTCTGGTGAAGTTGAGAAGTCAGGGGCAATCCAGGCCTTGTTCATTTTTATCTGAGTCAACCTGTCAGCATTGCCAGTGGACAAGCAAATACGCTTATCTGTTATAATGCCACCAGCAGCACTAAATACACGCTCAGATAAAACGCTGGCAGCAGGGCAGGCCACCCCCCCTAAGGCGTAGAGCGCAAGTTCGTGCCACGTGTCCAGCTTGGACACCCAGTAGTTTTAAGGCACTGAGGGATCATTTAGGACGCTGACACTGTCTGCTATGTATTCCTTCACCATCTTCCAAAACTTTTCCCTCCTTGTGACACTAGGCCGCGCTTCAGGGTCAGGTTGCTGGCGGAATGTCCTGAAAGTGTCCCATGTCTTGGTGAGTGTTGCCCTGCCTTAGTTGGAACTGCTGTGTGTTTCTTTTGTCTCCCTTCCTCGGTTGCCTAAGGAAGTACGGACTCTGCCGGCCTCGTTGTCAGATGGAAAATTTTGGAGCAATCTCTCAACAAGTAACTTGTATTGCACCGTTTTACTTGTCCTCTCCATCACAGGAATGAGAGATGAGAAGTTCTCTTTGTAGCGGGGGTCGAGAAGGGTGAACACCCAGTAATCCATCTTTTCTAAAATGCGTATAACGTGAGAGTCGCGGGAAAGGCAGCCTAACATGAAGTCAGCCATGTGTGCCAGAGTACCAACAGGCAAGACATCGATGTGGACATCAGTATGACTCTCCATATCCTCATCCTCCTCCTCCTTTTCTGCCCATCCATGCCGAACAGATGGAATTAAAGTTCCATGGGTACTATCCTCTGTAGTAGAGACAACTGTCTCCAGCTCATCCTCCTCCTCTTTATGATCCAATTTGAGCTGAGAAGACGAACTGTGGGTGGTCTGGCTATCAACCTGTGTAATGTCCTCCCCCATTTCCTCGTCTGCCACATTCAGAGCGTCCTCCTTAATTGTGAGCAGTAATCGTTTGAGTAGAAACAGCAGAGGGATGGTTAAGCTGATACTAGCGTTATCGCCACTAACCATCTGTGTGGATTCATCAAAGTTTTTTTAAAACCTCAAAGAGATCGGACATCAGTGCCCACTCCTCGCTTGTGAATAGTGGCAGTTGACTCGAAAGGCAATGAGCATGTTGCAGCTGGTATTCCAAAACTGCCCTCTGCTTCTCACAAAGCGAGGGAAGTGGATGTTGTTGCTGACGGTTCATGCAAAGGTCCAGGTGCAGGGCGAGGGGCATCCGGGCCTGCGTCTTCGACAGGGGATTGGACAGCAGTGTGCAACACAGGGGAAGAGGAGGCAGTGGTGTGACCCACAGACCCAGATTGTGGACCCAGGCATTCGGCCCACATATTAGGGTGCTTGGATGCCATCTGGTGGATCATGCTGGTGGTGGTGAGGTTGCTAGTGTTCACGCTCCGGCTCATTTTGGTATGGTGCAGGTTTCAAGCTTCCACTCTTTTGTTGTCTGCACTTTCCTAAAAAAAGCACCATACTGCAGGAACACCTACCCCATGGCAAGGTAGATTTACGTATGGGGGTGCTCGGTGTAACGGTTGCGGGCCTGTTTGGTGTGGGCTGAAGTCTACCTTTTGCAACCCTACTGCCTCTTCCAGACTGTTTCGGTACTGCGGATCCCTCCCCCTCTGTACTGCTGTCCTCGCTCGGCTTTTCACCTTCCCATGTTGGGTCAGTGACATCATCGTCCACCACCTCCTCTTCCATTTCCTCACTCTGCTCATCCTCCAGACTTGACCTAATTACAACAACCTCAGTGATTGACAATTGTGTCTCATCATCATCCACCTCGTGAACGAATGATTGCCATTCACCATCGTCATCTTCTTGAAACTGTGAAGGCTCAAGAGGTTGGGAATCAGGGCACAATATCTCAGGTACCTCCTCAAGCGTGCTTGGCACGAGGGCTAAATCTAATACTGGCGCTTAAAAGAGCTCCTCGGAATATCTGAGTGTGGGATCACTGGTTTGGCAAGCTTCTACATGGTGGGAGGAAGGATGATCAGAGTGAAGATTCGGTTGATCATACTCTTGGCAAGATAGACTGGACGAGAGGGTGGTGCTTAACCGACTGGAAACATTATCTTTAGCAATCCAACCGACCGACTGATCGCACTGGTCCGACTTGGACAGTGTTGTCCTGCGCCGCCCAGCTAACTTGGACATCAAGCTGGGTGATGCACCCGATGATGCATTCCGGCCAGCCAATCACTGTAATACCAGCAGCCAACATGGCTACTGGCATTACAGTGAGAGCAGTACTTACCTGCACCACCTGCACCTTTATTGGCTTCTTAAAACCTGCGAAACGTGCGCGGCGGAGACTCGAGCATTGCGCTCAAGCACATGCGGTACTTGGTCAAGTACCGCCATGTGCCGAGCATAGCGAACAGATATTCGGCCGAGTATGCTCGCTTATCACTAATGGTCAGCAGATGATAATGTCAAGGATTCCATTATGATTTTAAAATGAATAGTCAGCAGATAATAGTCTCCAGGATTCCATTATGATGTCACAATATATGGTCAGCAGGTGATTTTATACAGTATTCCATTATGATGTCACAATAAATGATCAGCAGATAATAGTATGCAGGATTCTATAATGATGTCGCAATGTATGGTCAGCAGGTGATTGTATCCAGGATTCCATTATGATGTCACAATGTATTATCAGCAGGTGATAGTATCCAGGATTCCATTATGATGTCACAATGTATGGTCAGCAAATGATAGTATCCAGGATTACATTATGATATCACAATGTATGGTCAGCAGATAATAATATCCAGGATTCCATTATGATGTCACAATGTATAGTCAGCAGATGATAGTATCAATGATTCAATTATGTCACCATGTATGGTCAACAGATGATGGTATCTGGGATTCTATTATGATGTCATAATGTATGGTCAGCAGGTGATGGTAACCGGGATTCTATTATAATGTCATAATGTATGGTTAGCAGATGATAGTATCAAAGATTCCATTATGATTTCACAATGTATGGTCAGCAGGTGATAATGTCTTGGATTCCATTATGATGTCACGATAAATGATCAGCAGATGATAAACTCCAGGATTCCATTATGATGTCACAATGTATGATCACCAGGTGATTGTATCCAGGATTTCAGTATAATGTCACAATGTATTGTCAGCAGGTGATAGTATTAATGAATTCATTATGATGTGACATGTATGGTCAGCAGATCATAGTATCAAGGATTCCATTATGATGTCACAATGTATGCTCAGCAGATGATTGTATTCAGGATTCTGTTATGATTTCACAATTAGCGATGAGCGAGCATGATTGGCCGAATACCGGTTCGGCTCGAGCATTGCTGTGCTCGGCACATGGCGGTACTCGGACGAATACCACATGTGCTCGAGCACCATGTTCGAGTCTCCGCCCTGCATGTTTTGCGGGTTGTAAGCAGCCAATCAAGGTGCAGGTAAGTACTGCCCTCATTGTAATGCCAGTAGCCATGTTGGCTGTTGGCATTACAGGGATTGACTGGCCTGAACGGCCTTAAAAGTTTTTATCAGAAACAAGATTTGCAAAGACCCAAATGTCCTTTTAAGGACATCAGTGTGTGTGTGTGTGTGCATTTTACAGCAGCAATCAATTTAACTCTTGCAGTCTCAGGGACAGTGCTTCTGAAGAGACAGATAGTGCAGAGAGAGAAATTAGCTGTTTTTTCTACCAGAGGCTTTAGAAAGACCCCAGAGTCCTTTTTATTACTACTGAGTGTGTTTGACAGCAGCAAGATATTAGTGACATATAGTGTACATCATCCGCAGACTGCGTCTGTAATAATCTGGCCCACATCTAGTGACCATAGTGTGTGGCTTTGTGTAAAAATACTATACTACATCAGCAAACAGTATCTGTATTGCAAATTCCATTAATCTGGGTCTTATAGTGTCCATATTCTGTGGATTTCTGCGACATATACTATCCGGCATCCCAAAACAGTGTCTTTATTTAAAATTACATTAATCTGGCCATAATATACTGTCCACTTTCTGTCGGTTTCTGTGACATATAGTGTCCGTCATCCCAAACCAGTCTCTGCATTTCAAATTACTTTAACTGCTTCAGGACCGCCGTACGCAGGATTGCGTCCTGCAGGCGGTCCTGCTCTTCTGTTCGGACGCGCCGGTGCGTCATCTCACGAGACGCGAGAGTTCCTGTGAATGCGTGCGCGCGCGCGTTCACAGCGTCGCGCGTCTCAAGAGTTGGACTACAGCCTGCCAGCGATGATCAATCGCTGGCAGGCTGTAGATGCGATATAAATCGCATCAAACAGCTATATCAGACGCTGTTTTATGAACAGCGTCTGATATAGCTGCTACCTGGTCCTCTGGTGGTCCCATTTTCTGGGATCGACCACCAGAGGACCAGGTAACACAGTAAAGTTGCACCAAACACTACACTAACCCCCCCCACCCCCCCCCTCACCTATTAACCCCTTGATCACCCCATCTAGACCCCCTGATCACCCCCCTGTCATTGATCACACCCCTTTATGTGTCCATATGTGTTTTGCGGATCCGTGGATTCACGGATCCGCGGATCCGATCCGCGGATCCGATCCGCGGATCCGATCCGCGGATCCGATCCGCAGATCCTCAAAACACGGACACCGGCAATGTGCTTTCCGCATTTTGCAGATCCGCACATTGCCAGAACTATATAGAAAATGCTTTTTCTTGTCCGCAATTGCGGACAAGAATAGGACATGTTCTATATTTTTGCGGAACAGAAGTGCAGACCCGGAAGCGCGGATCCGTAATTACGGATCCGAGCGGGACAAAGTCTGTCCCCATAGAAATGAATGGGTCCGCAATTCCGTTCCGCAAACAGAATTGCGGACGTGTGAATGGGGCATAAGGGTCCCTTATCACCGCCAGTTAGTTAGCTACTTGTTAGGTAGCTAGCGCCCAGCCCATCGCACCGCAGTCACTGATTTTGGCAGAGATTTTTTCATCCACATTGCGAATGAAAAAATCTGTGCCGTTCATTTTTTTTTTTTTCAGCGCAGAGGCTGAACGGAAAAAAAAAATCTCATTACCCGTATGCTCAATATACGGAGAATCGCAGAAACTCCTAATGCTGGCCATACGTGTAATGATTGCGGAGACCCTCAAATGCCAGGGCAGTACAAAAAACCCACATGTGACCCCATTTTAGAAAGAAGACACCCCAAGGTATTCAGTGAGGGGTATGGTGAGTTAATGGAAAATTTAATTTTTTGTCACAAGTTAGTGGAATATGAGACTGTAAAAAAAAAAAAAAAAAAAAACAATTTCCGCTAACTTGTGCCAAAAAATTTTTTTTCTGTGAACTCGCCATACCCCTCACAGAATACCTTGGGGTGTCTTCTTTCCACAATGGGGTCACATGTGGGGTATTTATACTGCCCTGGCATTTTAGGGATCCTAAAGCGTGAGAATCCAAATGCGTAAAAATGGCCTGTGAAATCCTAAAGGTACTCATTGGTTTTAGGGCCCCTTTGCGCATCTTGGCTGCAAAAAAGTGTCACTCATGTGGTATCGCCGTACTCAGGAGAAGTAGGGCAATGTGTTTTGGGGTGTATTTTTACATATACCCATGCTGGGTGTGAGAAATATCGCTGTAAACGACAACTTTTTACATTTTTTATTCAAAGTTGTCAATATACAGAGATATTTCTCTCACCAGCATGGGTATATGTAAAAATACACCCCAAAACACATCGCCCTACTTCTCCTGAGTACAGTGATGCCACATGTGTGACACTTTTTTGCAGCCAAGATGCGCAAAGGGGCCCAAATTCCAATGAGTACCTTTTAGGAGGGTATTTTTACGCATTTTTCTTCTCACGCTTTAGGGCCCCTAAAATGCCAGGGCAGTATAAATACCCCACATGTGACCCCATTTTGGAAAGAAGACACCCCAAGGTATTCGCTGAGGGGCATAATGAGTTCATGAAAAATTAAACTTTTGTCAAAAGTTAGCGGAAAGGGAGACTTTGTGAGAAAAAACAATAAAAAATCCACTAACTTGTGCCAAAAAAAAAAATATTCTATGAACTCGCCATGCCCCTCATGGAATACCTTGGGGTGTCTTCTTTCCAAAATGGGGTCACATGTGGGGTATTTATACTGCCCTGGCAATTTAGGGGCCCTAAAGCGTGAGAAGAAAAATGCGTAAAAATGCCCTCCAAAAAGGTACTCATTGGAATTTGGGCCCCTTTGCGCATCTTGGCTGCAAAAAAGTGTCACACATGTGGTATCGCCGTACTCAGGAGAAGTAGGGCAATGTGTTTTGGGGTGTATTTTTACATATACCCATGCTGGGTGAGAGAAATATCTCTGTAAACTGACAACTTTGAATAAAAAAATGTAAAAAGTTGTCGTTTACAGCGATATTTCTCACACGCAGCATGGGTATATGTAAAAATACACCCCAAACACATTGCCCTACTTCTCCTGAGTACGGCGATACCACATGAGTGACACTTTTTGCAGCCAAGATGCGCAAAGGGCACAAATTCCATGAGTACCTTTAGGATTTCACAGGCCATTTTTATGCATTTGGATTCTCACACTTTAGGGGCCCCTAAAATGCCAGGTGAGTATAAATACCCCACATGTAACCCCATTTTGGAAAGAAGACACCCCAAGGTATTCCGTGAGGGGCATGGTGAGTCCACAGAATTTTTATTTTTGGCACAAGTCAGCGGAAATTTTTATTTTTTTATTTTGTTTTTACAAAGTCTCATATTCCACTAACTTGTGACAAAAATAAAATTTTACATGAACTCACCATACCCTCACAGAATACCTTGGGGTGTCTTCTTTCAAAATGAGGTCACATGTGGTATTTATACTGTCCTGGCATTTTAGGGGCCCCTAAACCGTGAGAAGAAGTCTGGAATCCAAATGCGTAAAAATGCCCTGTGAAATCCTAAAGGTACTCATTGGTTTTAGGGCCCCTTTGGTTTTTATATATACCCATACTTTGTGTGAAAAATATCTCTGTAAACGACAACTTTTAAAAAATTTTATACAAAGTTGACAATTTACAGAGATATTTCTCTCACCCAACATGGGTATATGTAAAAATACACCCCAAAACACATTGCCCTAATTCTCCTGAGTACGGCGATACCACATAAGCGCCGCTTTTTTGCAGCCTGGGTGCGCAAAGGGGCCCAAATTCCAACGAGTACCTTTAGCTTTTACATGGCTGCTCACAATTTAGCCCCGCCCAAAATGCCAGAACAGTAAACACACCCCACAAATGACCCCATTTCGGAAAGTAGACACCCCAAGGTATTCACTGAGGGGCATAGTGAGTCCGTCTGAGATTTTATTTTTTTTTGCCAGAAGTTATCAGAAATTGAAACTTTATTTATTTATTTTTTTCTCAGAAAGTGTCATTTTCCGCTAACTTGTGAAAAAAAAATGAAATTATACATGAACTCACCATGCCCCTCCGCGAATACTTTGGGGTGTCTTCTTTCTAAAATGGTGTGATTTGGGGGGTATTTATACTATCCTGACATTCTAGCACCTGAAGAAACATGACAGGCGCTCAGAAAGTCAGAGCTGCTTCAAAATGAGGAAATTCACTTTTTTGCACCATAGTTTGTAAACGCTATAACTTTTACCCAAACCAATAAATATACACTTATTGGATTTTTTTTTTTATCAAAGACATGTAGAACAATAAATTTAGAGAAAAATTTATATAGAAATGTAGTTTTTTTTTTAAATTTTTACAACAGAAAGTGAAAAATGTCATTTTTTTGCAAAAATTTCGGTAATTTTTGATTAATAGCAAAAAAAGTAAAAATGTCAGCAGCAATGAAATACCACCAAATGAAAGCTCTATTAGTGAGAAGAAAAGGAGGTAAAATTCATTTGGGTGGTAAGTTGCATGACGGAGCAATAAACGGTGAAAGTAGTGTAGTGCGGAATTGTAAAAAGTGGCCTGGTCATTAAGGGTGTTTAAGCTAGGGGGGCTGAAGTGGTTAATCTGTGCATAATATACCGTCCATATTACGTTTTATTTTTTTTTGGGACATATACAGTCTGGTATCTGAATACATTGTCTGTATGTAAAATTACTTTCATCTGGCCATAATATACTGTCCATTTTCTGGGGGTTTCTTTTTTTTTTTTTTGGGCAGGGGACATATACAGACTGGCATCTGAAAATATTGTCTCTATGTAAAAGTACATTAATGTGGGCCAAAAATAATGTCAAAAATCTGGTGTTTACTGTGACATATACATTCTGGCATCTGAATACATTGTATGTAAAATTACTTTCATCTGGCCATAATATACTGTCCAAAAAAGGGTCTGTATTTGCAATTACATTAATCTGGGCATAATATACCGTCCATATTCTTTTTTGTTTTTGAGGGGGGGGGATATATACAGTCTGGCATCTGAATAGTTTGTCTGTATTTAAAATTACATTAATCTGGGCCTAAAATATTGTCAAAAATCTGGTGTTTCATGTGACATATACAGTCTGGCATCTGAAAACATTGTCTGTATTTAAAATTACTTTCATCTGGCCATAATATACTGTCCATTTTATCGGACATTAAAAAAATCTGTGCCACATCTTGTGACAAAAACATTAATATGAAGAGGGCAAGCACTAAGTAATGGGAAAGTGGGTGTGATGCTGATGGTGCATGCAGAGGCTGTGGTCATGGGCACAATGAAACTGTGCCTGCTGCCAGTGCACCAGAAATAAATAATAATAAAAACATCCACCGTACCCAGCTTCATGTCCAGCTTAGCTGGGCAGCGCAGGACAACACTGTCCAAGTCGGACCAGTGCGAACAGTTGGTCAGTTGGATTGCTGAAAAAAATGCTTCCAGTCGGTTAAGCACCAACCTCTCGTCCAGTCTCCGTAGCCAAGAGTCTGGTCAACTGAATCCTTACTCTAATTATCCTTCCTCCCACCATAGAGAGGCTTGCCAAACCAGCGATCCAACACTCAGATATTCCAAGGAGCGCTTTCCAGCGCCATTAATAGATTTGGCCCTCACAACTAGCACGCTTGAAGATATTGTGCCCTGATTCCCAACCTCACGAAGAAGATGACAGTGGTGAACAGCAATCATTCGTTCACGAGGTGGATGATGATGAGACACAGATGTCAATGACTGACATTGTGGTTAGGTCAAGTCAGGAGGATGAGCAGAGTGAGGAAATGGAAGAGGAGGTGGTGGACGATGAGGTCACTGACACAACATGGGAAAGTGAAAAGCCGAGCGAGGACAGCAGTACAGAGAGGGAGGGATCCGCAGCACCACAACAGTCTGGAAGAGGCAGTGGGGTTGCAAACGGGAGACGTCAGCCCACACCAAACAGGCCCGCAACCGTTACACCGAGCACCCCCATGCGTAAATCTACCTTGCCATGGGGTAGGTGTTCCGCAGTATGGCGCTTTTTTGAGGAAAGTGCAGACAACAAAAAAATAGTAGTTTTCAACCTGTGCCTTACCAAAATGAGCCGGGGCGTGAACACTAGCAACCTCACCACCACCAGCATGATCCACCACATGGCATCCAAGCACCCTAATAAGTTGGCCGAATGCCTTGGTCCACAATCTGGGTTTGTGGGTCACACCACTGCCTCCTTTTCCCCTGTGTTACACACTGCTGTCCAATCCCCTGTCGAAGGCTCAAGCCCGGATGCCCCTCGCCCTGCACCTGGACCTTCGCATGAACCGTCAGCAACAACATCCACTTCCCAGTCCCAGCGCAGCGTTAAAATGTCGATAACACAGGGATTTAAACACAAGCGCAGATACCCACCCACCCACCCAACTACAGGCTATAGCACTAAATGCACAACTTTTATAATTCCTGGCCCTTGAAATGTTGCCATTAAGGCTACATGCACACGACTGTTGCCTGCCTCCGCATCCGCTCCTCCTGCAAATTTTGCGTCCGTCAAAAAAAATGGATGACGGACCGTTTTTTTTGACGGATCCGATTTTTATGGCAGATCCATTGTAAAAATGCCTATCCTTGTCCGCAAACGTGAAAAAAATAGGACATGCTCTATTTTTTTGACGGAATGAAAACACGGACCACGGATGCGGAACAAAAACGGTTGACCATCCGCATTTTTTGACGGACCCATTGAAATGAATGGGGAAGCATCCTATCCGTGAAAAAAAACGGAACGGACGCGGAAACAAACAACGGTCGTGTGCATGAGGCCTAAAGCTTATGGACACTGAGGCCTTCCGCAGCCTGATGTCGCTGGCCGTCCCTCGGTATGCAGTCCCCAGCCGCCATTATTTTTCAAGGTGTGACTTGCCCGCCTTACAGCAGCATGTGTCCCAGAACATCACCCGTGTCCTGACCAACGCACTTACTGGGAAGGTTCACCTCACCACGGACACATGGACAAGTGCTGGTGGCCAGGTACGCTACATTCCCCTGACCGCACTCTGGGTGAATGTTGTGGAGGCCGGGAGTGAGTCATACCCTGGAATAGCGCAGGTGCTACCCATGCCCAGAATTGCGGGCCCTACGTCTATCAGGGTCTCCACCAGCAGCTATGTTACTGGCTCCAACCACCACTTCTCCTCCTCTGCCACCTCCTCCTCCACTTCCACCAACAGCAGTCAGCCGTCAGTCGCTAGCTAGAAGCAGTGTAGCACTGCTGTGGGTAAGCGTCAACAGGCTGTGCTGAAGCTGATCTGCTTAGGGGACAAACAGCACACCGCCACAGAGCTGTGGCAGGGTATAAGGGACCAGACCGAGCTGTGACTCTCGCCACTCAACCTACAACCAGACATGGTTGTGTCTGACAATGACCGTAACTTGGTGGCGGCTTTGGAGCTCGGCAACCTTACACACATTCCATGCTTAGCCCACTTCTTAGTGGTTTAGCAGTTTATCAAAACCTACCCCAATTTGCAAGAGCTACTTGTGTGCTCATTTCTACAAGTTGTCCACAGCTTCAGCCGGTCTGTCAAAGCTGCAGCAGTGCTTGCGGCTTCCAGCTCACCGACTTTTGTGCGGCGTGAGCATGCGCTGGAACTCTACGTTCTACATCTTGGCCAGGCTTTATGAGCAGCAGAGGGCAGTTGTGGAATACCAGCTGCAACTTGGTTGTCGCCTTTCCAGTCAACTGCCACTATTCACAAGCGAGGAGTGGGCATTGATGTCAGACCTATGTGAGGTTTTAAAAAACTTTGATAAATCCACAAAGATGGTTAGTGGCGATAACGCTATTATCAGCGTAACCATCCCACTGCTGTGTCTACTCAAACGATCAGTGCTCACAATTAAGGAGGACTCTGGCACACATGGCTGACTTCATGTTAGGCTGCCTTTCCCGCGACCCTCGCATTATACACATTTTAGCTAACACGGATTACTGGGGGGTGTTCAGCCTTCGTGACCCCTGCTACAAAGAAAACTTCTCATCTCTCATTCCTGTGGTGGAGAGGACACCCCGCCAGTACCCTTAACCAGGGGCGTACATAAAAATCATGGGGCCCCATAGCAAAACTCAGAATTGGGCCCCCCCTTAAAAAAAGTACAATTATTGCACTAACCTAGGGGCTCATGCATCTAACAGGTTAAGATGGCAGAACTGGTGCTAACTCCAGTCCTGCTAGATTCAGCAATATATAGCCGACACCAACAGCTGATGGCACAGGTTCAACCTTTGAGCCTGTGCCATCACTGCTCTACACATCTATGTAGAGGTCTTACAATAAATAATATATGTGTGTGCATAACATATAAATATAATATAAAATATAATATAATATTACATAGACATATGCTTGAGATTCTGAGGGGGGGGGGGGGGTTCAGTACTTCCCATTGCCTTTTTAGAAATAAGCTATTAGTAATTGGGCAATGAAGGGCAGGGACTGAATTTCAAGCATATGTCTATGGGGGGCTGCTGTGTGGTAAGCAGTGAATATTGTTTTTTGTGTGTACATATATATTATATATGTACAGTGGCGCTGCGAGCCGCACCGGGTGACACCAGTGTCGGCAGTGCTATGAACATGAAGGGGGTATCCCCAAGCATTGGCAGTATGCTTGGGGACACCCAATGTATTTTAATCTAATTTAGCTTCTATTTCTGAAAGGTTGCCATCAGGATTCGAACTCACAACCTTTCATATCAGAGGCAAGAACACTAACCACTGAGCTATGGAGCTCAATGGTAAACTGTGTTAGAAACACCTCATAGTAGTTTATCAAGCAGAAGTATAGTTTACATATTTTTTCTTCAGTAATTGAAAAAAAAAATGTATGACACAAAATAAATGTGTAAATATATATATATATATATATATATATATAGTAATTGCGCATTTATTTTTTTATTTAATTATACTTCTGCTACATAGGAATACCTAATACATGATACACTACTAAGAGGTTTTTCCAATATGATTTAGCTTCATAGCTCAGTGGTTAGGGTCTTTGCCTCTGATGTGAATGGTAGTGAGTTACACTTTTTTTGTAACATTTTTTGCTGTGGGGCCCAGTCATTTCTAGCTACGCCCCTGGGTGACATCACCAGGAGATGAGCACTTGCATTATGGAAGCACTCATCTCCCTACATTCATCTGTATCGCAATACAGATGAACACTGCAGTGGGGCAAGGGAGAGGTGTCTCTCTTCCCTGTTCCTCTGATAGGCCAGCAGCCTATCAGAGGCCAATGCAGGCGGTGCAATTACGTCATCGCTCGGCCTGAACTGTACTGCTCGGGACACAGGCCAGAAGAGGCCTGCATCGCATCGCTGCCATGGAGGTAAGTATGTGTTTTGTTTTGTTTTTCTGTGAGGCGCTGGGCTGCGCTGGGGGGTCATTTCTGGCATAAAGGGGACACTTTGGGGCAATGGCTGGCACATGGGGAACACTATGGGGGCATTTCTGGCATATAGGGGACAATATAGGGGCATTGCCGGCACATGGGGGACACTATGGGGGAATTGCTGGCACATGGGGGACACTATGGGGGCATTGCTGGCACATGGGGGACGATATGGGGGCATTGCTGGCACATGGGGGACACTATGGGGGCATTGCTGGCACATGGGGGACACTATGGGGGCATTGCTGGCACATGGGGGACACTATGGGGGCATTGCTGGCACATGGGAGACACTATGGGGGAATTGCTGGCACATGGGGAACACTATGGGGGCATTGCTGGCACATGGGGACACTATGGGGGCATTGCTGGCACATGGGGGACACTATGGGGCCATTGCTGCACATGGGGGACACTATGGGGGAATTGCTGGCACATGGGGGACACTATGGGGGCATTGCTGGCACATGGGGGACACTATGGGGGCATTGCTGGCACATGGGGGGACACTATGGGGGCATTGCTGGCACATGGGGGACACTATGGGGGAATTGCTGGCACATGGGAAACGCTATGGGGGCATTGCTGGCACATGGGGGACACTATGGGGCATTGCTGGCACATAGGGGACACTATGGGGGCATTGCTGGCACATGGGGGACACTATGGGGGCATTGCTGGCACATGGGGGACACTATGGGGCATTGCTGGCACATGGGGGACACTATGGGGGCATTGCTGGCACATGGGGGACACTATGGGGGCATTGCTGGCACATGGGGGACACTATGGGGGCATTTCTGGCACATGGGGGACACTATGGGGGCATTGCTGGCACATGGGGGGCACTATGGGGGCATTGCTGGCACATGGGGGACACTATGGGGGCATGGCTGGCACATGGGGGACACTATGGGGGCATTTCTGGCACATGGGGGACACTATAGGGGCATGGCTGGAACATGGGGGACACTATGGGGGCATTACTGGCACATTATGGGGACACTATGGTGTTGGAGGGGAGAAGAATACTATAGGGGTATATTATATAGGCACATTATGGGGGCACTAAGAAGGGGCATTTAATACTGGCACATTCTGAGGGACACTATGGGGGAATCTTATACTGCCGCATTTTGGGGGCACTATGGGGAAAAGGAGAACTATGTGGGCATTTACTAGGAGCATTATATAGTATAATGGGGTATTTTATACTTGCACACATTATGGGGACATTAGCTCAACTGGCGGCACTGAGAGAGTTTTTTTGCACTGGCATACAGAACGGGAGCACTTTTGAATTAGTGCACATTATTATTATTATTGAAGGTGGCAGGTGAGTTGTTAAGAAGGTGGGAGGATGATGGAAAAGTAGGAACCTAAGATGTCTTTTGTCAAACTACAGAGACGAGAGATGGGTGAAAAATCATCATGGCGGTCTGGTCTGAAAGGAGAAGATGAAGTAAGAAGGTCTGCATCAGAGAAGTTATTGGATGTAAGATATGTGGTGCTGTATTCTGGATATCACAGAATATAATATGTATGCAAATGTGTGTGTGTGTGGGGGGGGTTCTAAGCAGACAGCAGACAGATCATCGGGGGTTGGGGGCCTGTTGGGGGTGCTAGTATTTGATCCCAAGCGATAACATGGATGGGGGTTTAGATAGTAAACAGACAGCTGACAAGGGGGCGGGGCTAAGCAGAAAGATCGCTGCCGACGGGTGGTGGTGGTGGTGGTGGTGGGGGGAGGGGGGGTTGTGCTTGGGGGGAGGGGGTGACACCAGCCCTAGCAACGCACCGGGTGACACCAGCCCTAGCAACGCCACTGTACATACACACCAATGACCCAGTGTAAACTCACTATGTCCTCCTTCCACCCTAAAGCACATGCACAGTCTGTCTGCTGTGCGATGTAGGATGCTGGAGATACCTTTCTTGCCAGGCTCTGCAGGTCACAGTGGTGAGGAGGTCAGAGTAGTAAAGCGCTGCTAACCCTGCCGGGGCCGCTCTCTCTTACACGGCTCTGCTGCTGTTAAACCTGTAATGATGACAGGTACATCCTGCAGGAGAAGCAGCAGGGCCTGCTTTTAGACAAAATGTTGGCCCTGGGCAAAATCAGAAGGGGGGGCCCACATCTTGTAAGTCCGAAAACCCCCGCAGATCAGCTGTTTGAGGAGACAGAGTGTGCTGTTCACTGCTGCTGTCCCATAGGCATATAGCAGCAGGGCAGGAAGAGAGAAGGGAGACGGCATGTGCGCACAGCGCTCACCATCTTCTCATACAGCTGATCGGTGGGAGTGCCGAGTGTCAGACCTCTACCCCTCTTGAAGCTATCCCAAATACTGTGCCTGTTCTGCTCCCCCCATGTCCACAAACACTATACTATACTATACACCCAGACTGCCCTCATTAGTAATGGTGCCCCTAAGGCCTCATGAACACGGCCGTGCGCGGACCGTGGTATCCCTGCCTGGAATCCAGCTGACAGCAGGAGCGCACAGCGTCATTGGTTGCTATGACGCCGTGCACTTCATGCTGCCGCTGGACTACAGTAATACACTCGTACGGGTGTATTACTGTAGTCCAGCGGCGGCATGAAGCGCACGGCGTCATAGCAACCAATGACACCGTGCACTCCTTATGTCAGCTGGATTCCAGGCAGGGATAACACGGGTCGCGCACGGCCGTGTTCATGAGGCCTAATAGTGATAATACTCCCCATTAGTAAAGTTGGATAGCCAACTGGTGGTGCCCTAGGCGGATGACTACACTCCCCTATCCATCGTCCCGGCCCTAATTCAGAGCACATTACTGCAGGAGGTATAACAGGAGAGGACTATAACTCCCAACATGTCTAAGCCATTATTATTTAATATCAGAGCACATTACAGGGGGACGTATAAGAGGATGGGACTACAACTCCCAGCATATCCAGGGTGTTGTAATATACCCTGATATTAAATAATAATGGCCTGGACATGCTGAGAGTTGTAGTTACCCCCCCCCCCCTATACCTTCTCTTGTAATGTACTCTGGTTACATAACAAGCTGGATATGCTGGGAGTTGTAGTCCTCTCCTCATACCTCCTCTTGTAATGTACCTAACAGGAGGTATGAGTGGACTACAACTCCCAGCATTTCCCTGGCACTTACATTGAACTCATACTTCTTCACACGGATGGCTGGTCTTCATAACTTTACTGCCCTGCTGAGCTCCGCCTCCTGTTTTGGTCACATGATGGTGAGGTCATCGCAGGTCCTTCATTCCCTCTGATGAGTTCTGCCTGTTGCATCTGACATTATTGCAGGTCCTGTCAGCACTGTAGTAATGATTTCTATGTGAGGGAGGGGACCTTACAACACCCCACCACCACCCCCCCACCGGCCCTGAGCAGCAGAGTAAGTCAGACTAAGCGATTTGGCAGGCAGCTGCACGGGCAGGGAAAAAGGGAGCAGTGTACTCAGGTCAGAAAAGGGGCGGGGCCAATCAGCCTGGCGGGCCCTTTCAACTCACGGGCCCCATAGCAGCTGCGTAGTCTGCCTCTATGGGTGGTACGCCAGTGCCCTTAACCTGATGCGTGGCCTAGTGTCACAAGGAGGGAAAAATTTTGGAAGATGGTGAAGGAGGACATAGCAGACCATGTCAGCGTCCTAAATGATCCCTCTGTGCCTTACAACTACTGGGTGTCCAAGCTGGACACGTGGCGCGAATTGGCGCTCTACACCTTGGAGGTGCTGGCCTGCCCTGCTGCCAGCGTTTTGTCTGAGCGTGTATTTAGTGCTGCTGGTGGCATTATAACGGATAAGCGTATCCGCTTGTCCGCTGGCAATGCTGACAGGTTGACTTAGATAAAAATGAACAAGGCCTGGATTGCTCCTGACTTCTAAGATCCACCAGAGGAGAGCTGACCTGATGATGAACATAAAGGCAATCCTCATCCAGATTGTATATGTTCCCTCCATTCTAATTTTTTTATAGGGTCCGCTGAACAGCATGCACTCGCATCTAATGTGTTAGTGCGTCATTTGAACAGCATGCACTCGCAGATAAAGTTTTAGAGCGGCAGCTGAAGACCATGCATTCGCATCTAATTTTTTAGAGCTCACCTGCAGGCAATCACATAATTTTTTAGTGTCAGCTCACCAGCAGCCACTCACATATTATGTTTTAGAGCGTCATCTCACCTGCAGGCACACGCATGCCATTTTTTAGAGCGTCAGCTCACCTGCATGCACTTGCATATAATGTTTTAGAGCGTCAGCTCACCTGCAGGCACTCGCATTTAATGCTTTAGAGCATCAGCTGAACAGCATGCACTCGCATATAATGTTTTAGATCGTCAGCTCACCAGCAGGCCCTCGCCACTAATGTTTTAGAGGGTCAGCTCAGCAGCAAGCCCTCGCCCCTAATGTTTTAGAGCAGGCATCCTCAAACGGCGGCCCTCCAGCTGTTGTAAAACTACAACTCCCACAATGCCCTGCTGTAGGCTGATACCTGTAGTCTGTTCAGGCATGCTGGGAATTGTAGTTTTGGAACAGCTGGAGGGCCGCAGTTTGAGGATGCCTGTTTTAGAGGGTCACCAGCAGGCCCTTGCTCCAAATGTTTTGGAGGGTCACCAGAAGGCCACCAATCATAATTTTTCCAGGGTGTGTATGATGCCCTCCTTTTTGTGTAATAGAGGGTGTATTGCAGTGCTGGTTTCTTGTAATTTTTGGCAGCCCATTCACTTAGTGCATAGGCTTCATGAGTGTAGGAGTCCCACTACCTGAACAATTGTACCACAATGTGGATGAGGCCCTCCTTTATGAGATATACAGGCTGTTTTGGAGTGCCTCTTGCTTGTACTTTTTAGCAGCACTTGCACTTTATATACAATTGAATATACAGGAAAGAATGTTTCCTAACAATTTTTCCTGTAAAAATGATTTTTTGGGGGTTTTGGGAGTGTTTTTGTCAGTTTGTAAAAGTGGCATACAATTTGGACAAGATAGTTCGCAGCAGCTACTTGGGAGTCCAAGCTGCATCCAGACATTGTCCCCATGCTATTCCCGGTCCATTTTGGTGGTGTTTCTGTCACTTTTTGACCTTTTCCAATGGTACAGGCTCCCTTCCCTCTTCAGAGCAGGGGGTGCCTGGTTGTTTCCCATTGACTTCCATTATACTCGGGTGCTCGGCCAAGCACATGAACATAGCAGTGTGTTCGGCCCGAACATCCGAACACCCGAATATTTTGGTGCTTGCACATCACTAGTCACAATGTAATGCGAGCAGGTGATAGTATCAATGATTTCATTATGATGTCACAATGTATAGTCAGCAGATAATAGTATCCAGGATTCTATTATGATGTCACAATGTATGGTAAGAAGATGATAATATCAAGAATTTCATTATGATGTCACAATGTATGGTCAGCAGGTGATGATATCCAGGATTCTATTATGATGTCACAATGTATGGTAAGAAGATGATAATATCAAGAATTTCATTATGATGTCACAATGTATGGTCAGCAGGTGATGGTATCCGGGATTCCATTATGATGTGATAATTTATTGTCGGCAGGTGATGGTATACAGGATTTCATTATGATGTCACAATGTATTGTCAGTAGATGATAGTATCAAGGATTCCATTATGATGTCACAATGTGTGGTCAGAAGAGAATGGTATACAGGATTCCATTATGATGTCACAATGTATTGTCAGCAGATGATAGTATCAAGGATTCCATTATGATGTCACAATAAATGGTCAGCAGTTGATTGTATCAAATATTCATTTATGATGTCACAATGAATAATCAGCAGATGAGAGTATGAAGGATTCCATTATGATGTCACAATGTATAGTCAGAAGATGAAAGTATCCAGGATTTCATTATGATGTCACAATGTATGGTCAGCAGATGATAGTATCCAGGATTCAATTATGATGTCACAATGTACATTAAGCAGAAGATAGTCTCCAGGATTCCATTATGATGTTACAGTGTATGGTCAGCAGATTATTGTATCCAGGATTCCATCATGATGTCACAATGTATGATCAGCAGATGATAGTATGCAGGATTTCATTATGATGTCACAATGTATTGTCGGCAGATGATTGTATCCAGGATTCCCTTATGATGTCACAATGAATTTTCGGTAGATGATAGCATTCAGGATTCCATTATGATGTCACAATGTATGGTCAGAAGATGATAGTCTCCAGGATTCCATTATGATGTCACAATGTATGGTCAGCAGGTGATAGTATGCAGGATTCCATTATGATGTCACAATGTATTGTGGGCAGATGATAGCATTCAGGATCCCATTATGATGTCACAATATGTGGTTAGCAGTTGATTGTATTAAAGATTCAAATATGATGTCACAATGAATGATCAGCAGATAAATGTATGAAGGATTTTATTATGATGTCACATTGTATGGTTAGGAGATGATAGTATCAAAGTTTCCATTATAATGTCACAATGTATGGTTAGAAGATGAGAGTATCCAAGATTTCATTATGATGTCACAATGTATGGTCAGCAGGTAATGATATCCAGGATTCAATTATGATGTCACAATATATGGTCAGAAGTTGATTGTATGAAACATTCCATTATGATGTCACAATGAATGATCAGCAGATGAGAGTATGAAGGATTCCATTAGGTTGTCACAATGTATGGTCAGAAGATGATAGTATCCAGGATTCCATTATGATGTCACAATGTATTGAAATCAGATGATTATATTATAGATTCTATTATAATGTCACAGTGTATGGTCAGCAGGTGATTGAATCCAGGATTCCATTATGATATCACATAGTTTGGTCAGCACACAATAGTATCCAGGAATCCATTATGATGTCACAATGTGTGGTCACAAAATGATAGTATCAAAGATTCCATTATGATGTCACAATGTATTTTCGGTAGATAATAGAATTCAGGATTCCATTATAATGTCACAATGTATGGTCAGAAGATGATAGTGTGAAGGATGCCCTTCTATGTTTGTTCGCATGTTTTCCTCTCCCTGCTTAAAAGACTATATAGTTTCATGTATTTTGCTGTCTTTTGCTACCATGTGGCTAATGGAGTCTTGCCTCTGTCCTTGGAAAATAAGTGGATCACTTCTCAATTGTCTCCAGGACATAAAGACTGTGAAGAACCGGTTCTGGGCAGAAAAGCCATGAGTACAGCCAGGCCAAAGAGACTTTTACTAACTTTTGAACCCCTGGTCTGATTCGTGCCATTTTTTAAAATGTTGTTCCCCTGAATGGATTGATTGTGAATATGTATTTGTATAAAGATTGTATGTATATTTTTAAAGTTACAGCACGTAGGTGAAAACTGTATTTTTCCTGCCTGTGATAATTAGGTTAACCATTGTGTACCATAATTATATCACAGGCAGAGGGGAGGATTTTATGGGGGTTGTAACCTTTGTGTTATTGGTTAATGTATATTTGTTGTGGGTGTCTCCCTTGCATGGGAGCAGGGCATAAAAGTAATTGTATTTGAGAATGTTGGGGTTGCTTCCAGTAAAGTCTTGTTCCAGCATTCAGCTTTGGCTCATGTGTGGAATTATTCAGCGATACCAGTGATTTCGTATTTGGTGAATTGGGGATTCTTCAACTATTTGGAATTTAGGAACTACAAGGCGGTGAGATACAGTGATACCAACAAAAAAATGCAACAGCACTCTGCAACTAGAACTCTGCCCAAGATACATGCTATAAGAGGACATAGTGTACTCATACACGCCTACAAACAGTGGAGACATTAGTTTACATTTTGATCAAAAGGCAGTAAGCCCACTCACCCCTTCACGGTTGTCTCCTAGAGTGGGTACTAACGCTAAATCTGACCTGCAATGGGCCAAGCCAGTCACATAAAATCCTCATAGCGCTGAATATTACCTGTTATGGGCCACGACAGCCACATAAAATCCAGGGAGTGTGGGTCCAGCATGCATGCTGGAACAAACCTTACTTATTAACCCCTTCTGGTGCTGTAACAGCCTCCATTAGATCCAGGGATGCAGGTACCAACATGCATGCTGAGCCCACTATGCACTCCTCCTGGAGCCAGAAGGCTACTAGCAGGTAATGTGAGTACGCATTCAGCTATATACTCACTCTGATTAAAAACCAGCAGCTAGGGCAGAGAAACCAGTCAGGTGTGCACGGCTGAAGTGGAGGCTGCCACACCTCCACACATATTAATGTGTGGAGGTGTGGCAGATACAGTGATACCGTCACAACTGGTTGGCAGCAGCGGGAGTTTCCTTTTTTTCCTAAACCGAAGAATCCAAAGGAAGCGGGTGTACAGCGAATGGAAAGCTGGTACACACAGCTCAAGCGCAGCACATTAAAGGAACTATTGGAAGTTCGTGGGAAAAGTGCAGGCTGCAAGGCTAAGTGGGTCATTATAGCCGAATTGATGGAGCTAGACCGAGGCATCTTGGATGAGGCAGTAACGATCGGTCAGGAAACCGAAATACCGGCCGTTCGGGAGATGGATATACCGACGGTTCGGGAAACTGAATCTCCCATGAACCGGGAGATGTGAGAGAGACTGGCATGGTTTGGACCGAACCCAACGCCCGAGATCATCATGCAGGTGATGAAGATCATAGCGGAAGAAAATACACAAAAAGCACAGCTGGAACTACAGTTAAAACTGGCAGAGACACAGCAAGCAGCCGTAAGTTCCCCGAGCGGAACCAGCAGCACTGGGTACTCTAGAAAGGTTCCCTTCAGTGCATTTAAAGCATTTGACGAAAAGGACTGTGGAATTGATGGGTACCTGGCAGACTTTGAGCGCCAGTGTATCCTACATCGAGTACCAGCAGAAGACTGGGTTTCCATACTCGCAGGGAAGCTATCTGGCAAAGCAGCAGATGCCTTCCGAGCGGTACGCTTTGAGGACGTTCACAGCTATGCCCGGGTTAAGGAAGCCTTCCTCGCCCGGTATGCAATAACTCCAGAGGCATATCAACGAAAATTCAGGGATTCACGTAAGCTGGAAAAGGACTCTTACGCAGAATGGGCCTGTCGCCTGCAACAATCAGCTACCCATTGGATTACCAGCTGCCAAGCTACAACCCTGGATAACGTCCTGCAGTTGGTACTACAGGAACAGTTTTATGACCACATCCAAGCAGAGGTGAAAAAGTGGGTAAGAGACCGCAAGCCCCTTTCCTTACCAGAGGCTGCCAAATTGGCAGACGAGTATGCAGATACTCGGAAAACTACAGCACCTACTCCACGAACGCAACCTCCACGCCCCACAGTACACACAGCTTCAGCGCCTCCCAGGTACCAATAGCCCAGCAGGCCGGTGACAGCTACACCTCGCTATTCCCGGCCACCCAACAACGACATCATTTGTTATCGGTGTGACCAAGTGGGGCATATTCGGAACAACTGTCCATTGGAGCCTCCCAGAACCAGCTGGACCCGACCTGGTTTCCCTCAACCCCGGGCGGCAGTTCACTGTGTGGATTACCAAGTACCCTCTGTGTGGGATGCCAAAGAATTTAGCCGGGAATAACCCCTGGGTAACTTGTATGAAGCCCTTAGTGTTCAATCCACCATCACTGACAACCGCAAACATCATTGTCAGCTAGTGATGATTAATGGGAAAACTGCCTGAGAACTATGAGACACTGGTGCTACCATAACCTTGGTACAAAGGCACCTCATTGACAACAAGGACAGACCAGGGAAATTGATTGCTGTGCGAGTGGCGGGGGGGGGGGGGGGTCAGTGTACCGGATTCCTACCGCTCAGGTACATCTGGACTGGGGTGCCGGAGCGGGCAACATACAGGTTGGGGTAATGAAAGAGTTGCCCGCCTAGGTAGTGTTGGGCAATGATATTGGCCCTTTGACTTCCACTTTTACAGCCACTTCTCCGCATGAAGTACAAACCGTGACCACCCGAGCCCAAAATCGTGCTGCAGAGAGCCACCCACAACCAACCGAGACCTGGGAAAGCCAACTGATTATACCCTTGACTGTAGCCCCTCTTCCCTGGGATACCCTGGAGGATTTTGGGAAGGAAGTGGGGGGGATCCCACCCTCAGCCATTACAGGGAAGGGGGGGATCCCACCCTCAGCCATTACAGGGAAAAATCTAAGGGAGGGCACAGGGGGTTAGAAAAAGAGCAGCTAGTATGGGAGGAAGGTCACTTGTATCGTTTTACTGAGACTCGGGTCTATGCACCCGTGCCCCAGCACAAGCGCCAACTGGTTATACCGAGAAAATACCCGCAAGAGCTATTGCAAGTAGCGCATGATGTCCCAATAGCTGGACATTTAGGAAGACGCAAGACGTTACACCAGATAACCCAGAACTTCTTTTGGCCTGGGGGATCCGACGACGTCCGGGCGTACTGTCAAACCTGTGAGCTATGCCAACGGGTAGGTAAGAGAGGGGATCATCCGAAGGCTAAACTGATTCCCCTTCCTATAATAGAGGAGCCCTTTGCGAGGGTTGCAGTGGACATTGTAGGACCCCTAGCGAAGCCTAGTCACTCCGGTAAGCGTTATATACTTACCATAGTAGACTACGCCACCCGTTATCCAGAGGCCGTAGCCCTTCCAAATATTCAGGCCGAGACAGTGGCGGATGCTCTGGTTAAGATATTCTCTCGAGTGGGATTTCCCAAAGAGATTCTATCAGACCTAGGCACGCAGTTCACTGCCGAGGTCACCCAACAACTATGGAAGTTGTGTGGGGTTAACTCGATAACCAGCTCCCCGTACCACCCCCAGACCAATGGGCTCTGTGAGCGTTTCAACGGAACGTTGAAATAGATGTTCAAAACGTTCATAGGAGCCTATAGGGACGGGGAGCGGTTCCTGCCGCACTTACTGTTCGCCTACCGGGAAGTGCCGCACGAATCCACCGGGTTTTCACCCTTTGAACCATTATACGGGAGGCGGGTGAGGGGGCCACTGGATCTCATTAAGGATCACTGGGAAGGTTACACAGAAATAGAAGGGACCCCGATTGTACCATATGTGTTGGAGCTTCGGGACCGAAAGGAGGAGTTGACTCAGGCTGTCCGGAACAGCCTTCAGGCGGCCCAACAGCGCCAAAGGGTATGGTATGACAGGAAGGCCAGGTACCGAAGCTTTCAAGTGGGACAGAAGGTGATGGTACTGAGACCCGTCCATATCGACAAGCTTCAGGCTGCCTGGCAGGACCTTATAAGGTTATAGGACAGGTATGTGATACAACCTATACTGTAGCTAGCTCTGAGAATGAGGATGTGAAACGGACGTTTTACATCAACATGCTCAAAGCATATCATGAAAGAACGGAAGAGGTAACTGCCATCTGCGCCCCGCCGGCGAGGACACAGAGGCACTACCATTACCCGACATGTTAGGGGGTACCCGAGAAACAAGAACGATAGAGCTAGTTCAGTTAGGGGAACAACTATCACCCCAGGAGAAAGCTCAGGCAGTCCGCTTACTCGAGTCCAAAAGTGCCACATTCTCCCAAGAACCCGGGTACACCCCACTGACTGTCCACAAAGTGGAAACTCTAGGGCAGATGCCACTAAGGCAACCCCCTTACCGCATCCCTGAAGCTGTCAGAGATGGGATGCGGAAAGAAATAGAAGAAATGCTCTGGCTAGGGGTAATAGAGCACTCAAAAAGTCATTGGGCTTCCCCTTTAGTTCTAGTACCGAAGCAGGATGGTACAACCCGCTTCTGTGTAGACTACAGGTGACTCAATGACAAGACGCTCCCAGACGCTTATCCCATGCCTCGGATGAATGAATTACTGGACCGCATATCCACGGGGAGGTATCTGACCACGATCCATCTATGTAAAGGGTACTGGCAGGTTCCTCTCGCGGAGAATGCGGTCCCCAAATCAGCTTTCATCACCCCCTTCGGCTTATACCAATTCCAGGTTATGCCGTTCGGGATGAAGAACGCCCCGGTCACATTCCAGCGGATGGTGGACCGTCTATTAGATGGTCTCCAGGATTATGAATATGCCTACCTGGATGATATCGCCATCCATAGCGATACCTGTGAGGCACACTTAGAACATGTAGGGGAAGTATTGGATAGGATTAGGGGGGCCGGTTTAACCTTGAAGCCAGACAAGTGTCACTTCGGTATGGCGGAGGTACAATACTTGGGCTATTGAGTAGGTTGCGGTAAGCAACGACCAGAACCAGCTAAAATTGAGGCCGTTGCGAATTGGCCCACTCCCCGTACCAAGACACAAGTCATGGCCTTCCTGGGGACAGCCGGCTACTACCGACGTTTCGTATCCGACTACAGCACCCTAGCCAAACCCCTGACTGACCTCACAAAAAATAAATTACCCCGACAAGTCCTGTGGTCCCCAGAGTGTGAGGTGGCTTTCCAAGCTTTGAAAATGCTCTTATTAATGCTCCTGTGTTGGCTGCCCCAGACCCTAACAAAAGGTTCATTGTTCACACAGATGCCTCAATGTTTGGACTGGGGGCAGTATTAAGCCAGGTCGGTGAGGATGGAGGGGAGCACCCAGTGATCTACCTGAGTCGGAAATTGTTGCCAAGGGAAGTCAGTTATGCGGCCATTGAGAAAGAGTTCCTGGCGCTGGTCTGGGCCCTCAAAAAACTCACCCCCCATCTGTATGGCCGTGCCTTCACTCTCATGACTGACCACAACCCCTTGGTCTGGCTCAACCGGGTCTCTGGAGACAATGCTCGGTTATTACGGTGGAGCCTTGCCCTCCAGCCCTATGATTTCACCATCCATTACCGCCCTGGCAAGCAAAACGGCAACACGGATGGGCTGTCAAGGCAAACTGACTTACTATCTGACTAAGCCTGGAGCACCGCCAGTCCCTACTAGACCAGGAAAGGTCTAACCGTGTCTGCCGGAGCAGGGAGAAAAAGGGGGGCCATTGTGAAGGATGCCCTTCTATGTTTGCATGTTTTCCTCTCCCTGCTTAAAAGACTATATAGTTTCATGTATTTTGCTGTCTTTTGCTACCATGTGGCTAATGGAGTCTTGCCTCTGTCCTTTGGAGATAAGTGGATCACTTCTCAATTGTGTCCAGGACAAAAGACTGTGTAGAACCAGTTCTGAGCAGAAAAGCCATGAGTACAGCCAGGCCAAAGAGACTTTTACTAACTTTTGAACCCCTGGTCTGATTCGTGCCATTTTTTTAAATGTTGTTCCCCTGAATGGATTGATTGTGAATCTATATTTGTATAAAGATTGTATGTATATTTTTAAAGTTACAGCACGTGGGTAAAAACTGTATTTTTCCTGCCTGTGATAATTAAGTTAAAGGGGTTATACGAGATATATTAAGTTAATCCAAACTTTTTTATCGATATATATAAAACATTTTTGTAATTGACTTACTTTAAAAATAATGCACCGTTTACATTTTGCAGAATGTTGTCATTTGTGCACTGACGTCACCCTGATTGATTCTCCGTCTTCATTCAGCACGGCTCTGGTAAGGATCCTTACCAGAGCCGTGCTGACCGATTCCACAGCATTCAGGCTTTGGAAGCCCGCCCCTTCTGCCTCTCTGTCTTCATTCAGCACGGCTCTGGTAAGGATCGCGCATGCGCGATCCTTACCAGAGTCGCGCTAATAGAGCAGAGACCAAGAAGGGGCGGGCTTCCAAAGCATGCGCGATCCTTACCAGAGCCGTGCTGAATGAAGACGGAGAATCAAGCAGGGTGACGTCAGTGCACAAATGACAACATTCTGCAGAATGTAAACGGTGCATTATTTTTAAAGTAAGTCAATTACAAAAATGTTTTATATATATCGATAAAGAAGTTTGGATTAACTTAATATATCTCGGATAACCCCTTTAATCATTGTGTACCATAATTATATCACAGGCAGAGGGGAGGATTTTATGGGGGTTGTAACCTTTGTGTTATTGGTTAATGTATATTTGCTGTGGGTGTCTCCCTTGCATGGGAGCAGGGCATAAAAGTAATTGTATTTGAGAATGTTGGGGTTGCTTCCAGTAAAGTCTTGTTCCAGCATTCAGCTTTGGCTCATGTGTGAAATTATTCAGCGATTTTGTATTTGGCGAATTGGGGATTTTTCAACTATTTGGAATTAAGGAATTACAAGGCGGTGAGATACAGTGATACCGTCACAGATAGTATCCAGGATTCCATTATGATGTCACAATATATTGATGGCAGATGATAGCATTCAGGATTCCATTATGATTTCACAATATGTGGTCAGCAGTTGATTGTATCAAAGATTCCATTATGATGTCAAAGTTAATGATCAGCAGATGAGAGTATGCAGGATTCTATTATCATGTTACAATGTATGGTCAGAAGATGATACTATCCATGATTTCATTATGATGTCACAATGTATGGTCAGCAGATGATTGTATCCAGGATTCCATTATGATGTCACAATGTATTGTCGGCAGATGATTGTATCCAGGATTCCATTATGATGTCACAATGTATTTTCGGTAGATGATAGCATTCAGGATTACATTATAATGTCACAATGTGTGGTCAGAAGATAATAGTATCACTGATTCCATTATGATGTCATAATGAATGATCAGCAGATAATTGTATGAAGGATTTCATTATGATGTCACAATGTGTTTTCGGTAGATGATAGCATTCAGGATTCCATTATTATGTCACAATGTATGGTTTGGAGATGATAGTATGAAAGATTACATTATGATGTCACAACGTATGGTCAGCAGATGATAGTATCAAGGATTCCATAATGATGTCACAATGAATAATCATCAGATGATAGTAGGCAGGATTCCATTATCTTGTGACAATGTATGGTCAGAAGATGATAGTATCCAGGATTCCATTATGATGTCACAATGTATTGTCGGCAGATGATAACATTTAGGATTCCATTATGATGTCACAATATATGGTCAGCACTTGATTGTATCAAAGATTCCATTATGATGTCACAATGAATGATCAGCAGATGAGAGTATGCAGGATTCCATTATCATGTCACAATGTATGGTCAGAAGATGATAGTATCCATGATTTCATTATGATTTCACAATCTATGATTAGCAGATGATAGTCTCCAGGATTTTATTATGATGTCACAATGAATAATCAGCAAATGATAGTATGCAGAATTCCATTATCATGTCAAAATGTATGGTCAGAAGATGATAGTCTCCAGGATTCCATTATGATGTCACAATGAATAATCAGCAGATAATTGTATAAAGGATTTCATTATAAATGTTATAGTGTATGGTCAGCAAATGATTGTATCCAGGATTCCATTTTCATGTCACAATGAATGATCAGTAGATGATAGTGTGAAGGATTCCATTATGATGTCACTATCTATTGTCGGCAGTTGATTGCAAAGATTCCATTATGATGTCACAATGAATGATCAGCAGATGATAGTATGCAGGATTCCATTATGATGTCACAATATATGGTCAGAAGATGATAGTATCCAGGATTCCATTATGATGTCATAATGTATAATCAGTAGTGATGAGCGGCAGGTGCCATATTCGATTTCGACGAAATTCGCGAATATTCGAATGAATATTCGTTTCATATTCGTCGAAATCGAATATTCGTCATTTTTTCTAGTTATCGCGATTAAAATGCGATTTAAATAATCGCATATTGCGATTTGTACTTAAGGCTACTTTCCTATTGGTTTCATATCTAGAATTAGCGAGGATGACGAATATGACGAATGTATTCGTCATATTCCTCAAAACGAAGATAACGAAGTATTCTACATCTTCGTTTTAGCAACCTATTCGTCAACCTCGCTAATTCTAGCAATCAAATAGGAAGGTTGACTATAGAGACAGCTGTGTTAAATTCGCTATACGATTTTTTTTTTTAATAAATAGAATACTTATAATAATATTATCATATCAAGTAATATAATTATTGTATTAAAAAAAAAATCGCATAGCTAATTTAACACAGCTGTCTGGTAAGTCAACCTTCCTATTTGATGATGATTGCTAGAATTAGCGAAGTTGACGAATAGGTAGCTAAAACGAAGATGTAGAATACTTCGTTATCTTCGTTTTGAGGAATATGACGAATACATTCGTCATATTCGTCATCCTCGCTAATTCTACCAAGCCAACCATAACTTCTGTGCTCATGGAGCGTCCCCATCACCATGGGAACGTCTCCATATACTAAAATGTACTGTCGGATTTGAGGAATTACGTTGAAATCGCAATGCGATTAATTCAAGTTATATTAATCGCATTGCGATTTCAACTTAGAGCTGGGTTTATAATGGGTCAGCTTGCTAGAATTAACGAAGTTAACGAATATGGAATATAGCAGCAGTGCTAAGTTGAAATCGCAATGCGATTAATTTAACTTAAAGTATTCGCATTGCGATTTCAACTTAGAGCTGGGTTTATAATGGGTCAGCTTGCTAGAATTAACGAAGTTAACGAATATGGAATATAGCAGCAGTGCTAAGTTGAAATCGCAATGCGATTAATTTAACTTAAAGTATTCGCATTGCGATTTCAACTTAGCACTGCTAGTGCATAGCTATATATTCCATATTCGTTAATTCTAGCCTATGTAAGATAGCAGTGCTAAGTTGTAATCGCAATGCGATTAATATAACTTGAATTAATCGCATTGCGATTTCAACGTAATTCCTCAAATCCGACAGTACATTTTAGTATATAGAGATTTTCCCATGGAAGGGGACGCTCCATGAGCACGGAAGTCGGCAGAAGCGGCAACGGGCACTGACTGGAGCAGCCAGGAAGCCAGGAATCCTCATGACAGGTAAGAACTACTTTTGGGAAGTGGGAAAGAAAAAAATATAACTAAAAAAAAAACAAAAAAAAAACGAATATTCGAAATAGCGAATTTATAGCGCTATATTCGAAATATTCGTGAATTAGCGAAGTGCCGATATTCGCTAAAAAAATTCGCTTTTCGAATATTCGCGCTCAACACTAATAATCAGCAGATGATAGTATGCAGGATTCCATTATAATGTCACAGTGTATGTTCAGCAGGGGATGATATGCAGGATTCCATTATGATGTCACCATGTATTGTCGGCAGATGATAGCATTCAAGATTCCATTATGATGTCACAATAAATGATCAGCAGATGATAGTATGCAGGATTCCATTATGATGTCACAGTGTATGGTCAGCAGGGGATGATATACAGGATTCCATTATGATGTCACAATGTATTGTCGGCAGATGATAGCATTCAAGATTCCATTATGATGTCACAATGAAAAATCAGCAAATTATAGTATGCAGGGTTCCATTATCATGTCACAATGTATGGTCAGAAGATGATAGCCTACAGGATTCCATTATGATGTCACAATGAATAATCAGCAGATGATAGTATGCAGGATTCCATTATAATGTCACAGTGTATGGTCAGCAGGGGATGATATATAGGATTCCATTATGATGTCACCAACCATGTATTGTCGGCAGATGATAGCATTCAAGATTCCATTATGATGTCACAATAAATGATCAGCAGATGATAGTATGCAGGATTCCATTAAGATGTCACAGCGTATGGTCAGCAGGGGATGATATACAGGATTCCATTATGATGTCACAATGAATAATCAGCAAATTATAGTATGCACGGTTCCATTATCATGTCACAATGTATGGTCAGAAGATGATAGCCTACAGGATTCCATTATGATGTCACAATGAATAATCAGCAGTAGTGATGTCGCGAACATAAAATTTTCCGTTCGCGAACGGCGAACTTCCGCAAATGTTCGCGAACATGCGAACAGTGCGAACCGCCATAGACTTTAATAGACAGGCGAATTTTAAAAACCAAAGGGACTCCTTCTGGCCACAATAGTGATGGAAAAGTTGTTTCAAGGGGACTAACACCTGGACTGGGGCATGCCGGAGGGGGATCCATGGCAAAACTCCCATGGAAAAATACCTAGTTGACGCAGAGTGTGGTAGTTGTAATCGCAATGCGATTAATACAGGTTATATTAATCGCATTGCAAATTCAACTTAGAGCTGGGTTCATAATGGTTGTATTGCTAGAAATTCTAGCAATACAACCTTTAGGAACCCAGCTCTAAGTTGAATTCGCAATGTGATTAATATAACCTGTATTAATTGCATTGGGATTACAACTTAGATCTGTTCCTAATGGTTGTATTGCTAGAATATAACGAAGATTGCGAATATAGCACTATATTCTCAATCTTCGTTATATTCTAGCGATACAACCATTAGGAACCCAGCTGTAAGTTGAATTCGCAATGCGATTACAACTTAGAGCTGAGTTCCTAATGGTTGTATTGCTACAATATAACGAAGATTGAGAATATAGCGCTATATTCGCAATCTTTGTTATATTCTAGCAATACAACCATTAGGAACAGATCTAAGTTGTAATCCCAATGCGATTAATACAGGTTATATTAATCGCATTGCGATTACAACTACTAACACTGCAGCTTCAGAATGAATCTAAGATGGATGCCGTCCTTGCTTTTTGATAGGAGGTGGGAGGGTCTGGGAGGGAGACTAATGTACTAGCCCTAAAAAGGGCTTTTTGGGGTGCTGTCAGGACGCTGTCCTTACAGCAGAGATCTGATGAGTCTTTCAGGACTGGAGAGGACACTGAATACACTAGCCTAGCTATCGATTCCCCTATTAAATCAGCAGCAACTACACTCTCCCTCCTCTCACTAAGACTGCAGCTTCCGAATTAATCTAAAATGGATGCTGTCCAGGAGATGGGAGAGTCTGGGAGGGAGGGTATGCTAATTGGCTGGAATGTGTCTGCTGACTGTGAGGTAGAGGGTCAAAGTTTACTCAATAATAGGGGGTGGACCTAACATCGCATATGTTCGCCCGCCGCGACGAACGCGCACAAGCTATGTTCGTCGGGAACTATTCGCCGGTGAATAGTTTGGGACTTCTTATTTGCGAATTCAACTTAGAAATGGGTTCCTAATGGTTATATTGCTAGAATATAACGAAGATTGAGAATTTAGTGCTATATTCTCAATCTTCGTTATATTCTAGCAATACAACCATTAGGAACTCAGATCTAAGTTGAATTCTCAATGCGATTAATATAACCTGCATTAATCGCATTGCGAATTCAACTTTGAGCTGAGTTCCTAATGGTTGTTGTATTGCTAGAATATACGTTATATTCTAGCAATACAACCATTAGTAACTCAGCTCTAAGTTGTAATCGCAATGTGAATAATACTTACAATTATTAATCGCTTTGCGAATCCATTTGATGCCTCTATTTGATTGTATATGACGGTTGACTATGACTACCACCAACGTTCTGCTGCCTCCAAAGCAAGATATCTGAACCCCCCAGGGGCCATTTGGGCGTTTTTGATTTTAAAAAAAAAAACGCATCAAAAACGCATCTGCGTTTTATAATTTTTCATTTTCTAGTTTATTTTTTGTGTATTTTGCCACATTTGGTTGCATATTTACATTTGGTATAGGCAAATATGGTAGTCTAGATCATGTGTCTATACCAAAACCTAGGATCATTGTTTGACAGCATATTTTGTAAGCCATGTAGCTGAATATAGATTTGGGCAGAGTAATGATCTAGACTACCATATTTGCCTATACCAAATGTAAATATGCAATCAAATGTGGCAAAATACACAAAAAAATAAAATAAAAAATTATAAAAACGCAGATGCGTTTTTGATGCGTTTTCTATCAAAAAGGCCCAAATGGCCCCTGGGGGGTTCAGATATCTTGCTTTGGAGGCAGCAGAACATTGGTGGTAGTCATAGTCAACCATCATATACAATCAAATAGAGGCATCAAATGGATTCGCAAAGCGATTAATAATTGTAAGTATTATTCGCATTGCGATTACAACTGGAGCTGAGTTCCTAATGGTTGTATTGCTAGAATATAACGTATATTCTAGCAATACAACAACCATTAGGAACTCAGCTCTAAGTTGAATTCGTAATGCGATTAATGCAGGTTATATTAATCGCATTGAGAATTCAACTTAGAACTGAGTTCCTAATGGTTGTTGTATTGCTAGAATATAACGAAGATTGAGAATATAGTGCTATATTCGTTATCTTCGTTATATTCTAGCAATACAACCATTAGGAACTCAGATCTAAGTTGTAATCGCAATGCGAATAATACAGGATATATTAATCGCATTGCGATTTACAATTACTATTACTGCAGCTTCAGAATGAATCTAAGATGGATGCTGTCCTTTTGTTTAGATAGGAGGTGGGAGGGTCTGGGAGGGAGGGTATGCTGATTGGCTGGAATGTGTCTGCTGACTGTGAGGTACAGGGTCAAAGTTTGCTCAATAATAAAGTATACGGGCGAACGCGAACATTGAATATGTTCGCCCGCCGCGGCGGACGCGAACAAGCTATGTTCGCCGGGAACTGTTCGCCGGCGAATAGTTCAGGCCATCTCTAATCAGCAGATGATAGTATGCAGGATTCCATTATTATGTCACAATGTATGGTTTGGAGATGATAGTATGAAAGATTACATTATGATGTCACAATGTATGGTCAGCAGATGATAGTATCAAGGATTCCATTATGATGTCACAATAAATGATCAGCAGATGATAGTATGCAGGATTCCATTATGATGTCACAATTTATGGTCAGCAAATGATTGTATCCAGGATTCAATTTTGATGTCATAATGAAAGATCAGCAGATGGTAGCATTCAGGATTCCATTACGATTTCACAATGTATGGTCAACAGATAATTGTATACAGGTTTATATTATGATTTCACAATGTACGTTTAGCAGATGATAGTCTCCAGGATTCCATTATGATGTCACAATGAATAATCAGCAGATGATAGTATGCAGGATTCCATTATCATGTCACAATCTATGGTCAGAAGATGATAGTATCCAGGATTTCATCATGATGTCACAGTGTATGGTCAGCAGGGGATGATATCCAGGATTCCATTATGATGTCACAATGTATTGTCGGCAGATGATAGCATTCAGGATTCCATTATGATGTCACAATATATGGTCAGCAGTTGATTGTATCGAAGATTCCATTATGATGTCACAATAAATGATCAGCACACGATAGTATGAAGGATTCCATTATGATGTCACAATGTATGGTCAGACGATCATAATATCCATGATTTCATTATGATGTCACAATGTATGGTCAGCAGATGATTGTATCCAGGATTCCATTATGATGTCAAAATGTAATTTCGGTAAATGATAGCATTCAGGATTCCTTTATTATTTCACAATGTGTGGTCACAAAATGATAGTATCAAAGATTCCATTATGATGTCACAATGTTTGGTCATCAGATGATAGTATCAAGAATTCCATTATGATTTCACAATATTTGGTCAGCAGTTGATTGTATCACAGATTCCAGTATGATGTCACAATGAATGATCAGCAGATGAGAGTAGGCAGGATTCCATTATCATGTCACAATGTATGGTCAGAAGATGGTTCTATCCATGATTTCATTAAGATGTCACAATTTGTGGTCAGAAGATGATAGTATCAATGATTCCATTATGCAATGTATGGTTTGGAGATTAAAGTATGAAAGATTACATTATAATGTCACAAAGTATGGGCAGCAGAAAATTGTTTCCAGGATTCCATTATGATGTCACAATTTATGTTCAGCAAAAAGATTGTATCCAGGATTCAATTTTGATGTCATAATAAATGATCAGCAGATGGTAGCATTCAGGATTCCATTATGATGTCACAATGTATGGTCAACAGTTAATTGTATACAGGTTTATATTATGATTTCACAATGTACGGTTAACAGATGATAGTCTCCAGGATTCCATTATGATGTCACAATAATTAATCAGCAGATGACAGTATGCAGGATTCCATTATCATGTCACAATGTATGGTCAGAAGATGATAGTATCCATGATTTCATTATGATGTCACAATATATTTTCGGTAGATGATAGCATTCAGGATTCCATTATAATGTCACAATGTGTGGTCAGAAGATGATAGTATCCATGATTTCATTATGATGTCACAATCAGTGGTCAGCCGACGATTGTATCCAGGATTCCATTATGATGACACAATGTTTTTTCCGTAGATAATAGCATTCAGGATTCCATTATGATGTCACAATGTGTGGTCAGAAGACGATAGTATGAAGGATTTTATTATAATGTCACAATGTATGGGCAGCAGATGATAGTATCCATGATTTCATTATGATGTCACAATGTTTGGTCCAGCAGATAATTTTATCCAGGTTTCCATTATGATGTCACAATTTATGGTCAGCAAATGATTGTATCCAGGATTCAATTTTGATTTCACAATGAATGATCAGCAGATGGTAGCATTCAGGATTCTATTATGATGTCACAATGTATAGTGAACAGATAATATTATCCAGGATTCCATTATGATGTCACAATGAATAATCAGCAGATAATAGTATGAAGGATTCCATTATGATGTCACAAAGTATTGTCGGCAGTTGATTGTATCAAAGATCCTGTTATGATGTCACAATGAATGATCAGCAGATTATAGTTTGCAGGATTCCATTATCATGTCACAATGTATTTTCAGAAGATGAGAGTATCCAGGATTTAATTATGATGTCACAGTGTATGGTCAGCAAGTGATGATATCCAGGATTCTATTATGATGACACAATGTATGGTCAGCAGATTATTGTATCCAGGATTCCATTATGATGTAACAATGTATGGTCAGAAGATGATAGTATCCATGATTTCATTATGATGTCACAATGTTTGGTCAGCAGATGATTTATCCAGGATTACATTATGATGTCACAATCAATGATCAGCAGATCATAGTATGAAGGATTCCATTATGATGTCAAAATATATGGTCAGAAAAAGGTGGTATCAAGGATTCCATTATTATGTCACAATGAATGTTCAGCAGATAATAGTATGAAGTATTCCATTATGATGTCACAATGTATGGTCAGAAGAAGTTAGTATCCAGGATTCCGTTATGATGTCACAATGTATTGTAAGCAGATGATAATATTATAGATTCTATTATAATGTCACATTGTGTGGTCAACAGGTAATTGTATCCCGGATTCCATTATAATGTAACAATGTATGGTCAACAGATAATAGTATCCAGGATCCATTGTAAGTAGATGATAATATTATAGATTATCTAATAATGTCACAATGTATGGTTAGCAGATGATAGTCTCCAGGATTCCATTATGATGTCACAATGTATGGTCAACAGTTTATTGTATACAGATTTATATTATGATTTCACAATGTACGGTTAACAGATGATAGTCTCCAGGATTCCATTATGATGTGTGGGGAATTGCTCTGGTAGACAGGCTTGCGGACGCAGTATAGAGGCAAGGTACACAGTTCTCTGGGTAAAGCAGAAGTGTTTTATTCACACTCGGCAACACAAAAACAGTCTTGGTGCTTGTTCACACAAGGCAAAACAGAAACAGTCTTAGTGCTTGTTCACACGAGGCAAAACACACAGCAAAAACATCAGTCCCACAGCAAGGTCACCTGAGTGGTCGGTGTTAGTTCACACCTGGCAGTTAGCTCGGCCACGCAAAGTTTCCACCAGAGGCTTCTAGGTAGACTGCACGCCTGTTTGCAGACTCTTGCTCTCAGCCCTGAGAGCTCCACAGTAACACCAGCAGCTTCCAGGATAATCACCTCTCACCTGCTGAGGTGGCTGCCTTTTTAAAGGCCCGAAAAAGTCCGGCCTGGACCGTGGGGAATAGTCTCCCACCCAGCACTTGACTATTCCCAATAAGAGCCGGATCGGCTTTGTAGCCATACTAAATATCAATGTGTCAAACAGCACTAGCTGCTGCTGACACACAAAAAAAATCCGGCTCTTATCTCACCGAGGCCAGGAACCTCGGTGACACGTACCTTCCGTCGACGACGGAACCTTGCGCCCTCTTACAGATGTCACAATAATTAATCAGCAGATGACATTACGCAAGATTCCATTATCATGTCCCAATTTATGGTCAGCAGATGATAGTATCCAGGATTCCATTATGATGTCCCCATGTATTGTTAGCAGATGATAGCATTCAGGATTCCATTATGGTGTCACAATATATGGTCAGCAGTTGATTGTATCAAAGATTCCATCATGATGTCACAATGAATGATCAGAAGATGATAGTATGAAGGATTCCATTATGATGTTACAATGTATGGTCAGAAGATTATAGTATCCATGATTTCATTATGATGTCACAATGTATGGTCAGCAGATTATTGTATCCAGACCAGGATTCCATTATGATGTCACATTGTATTTTTGGTAGATGATAGCATTCAGGATTCCATTATGATGTCACAATGTATGGTCAGAAGATGATAGTATCAAAGATTCCATTATGATGTCACAATGTATGGTCAGCAGATGATAGTATCAAGGATTCGATTATGATGTCACAATAAATGATCAGCAGATGAAAGAATGATGGATTTCCTTATTATGTCACAATGTATGGCGGCAGATGATTGTTTCCAGGATTCCATTATGATGTAACAATTTATGGTCAGCAAATGATTCTATCCAGGATTCAATTTTGATGTCACAATGAATGATCAGCAGATGGTAGCATTCAGGATTCCATTATGATGTCACAATGTATGGTCAACAGATAATAGTATCCATGATTCCATTATGATGTCACAATGAATAATTAGCAGATGATAGTATGCAGGATTCCATTATCATCTCAAAATGTATGGTCAGAAGATGATAGTATCCAGGATTCTATTATGATGTCACAATATATGGTTAACAGATGATATTCTCCAGGATTCCATTATGATGTCACAATGAATAATCAGCAGATAATTATATGATAGACTTCATTATGATGTTACAGTGTATGGTCAGCAAATAATTGTATACAGGAATCCATTTTGATGTCACAATGTATTGTCGGAAGTTGATTGTATCAAAGATTCCATTATGATGTCACAATCAATGATCATCAGATGAGAGTATGCAGGAATCCATTATTATGTCATAATGTATGTTCAGAACATGATAGTATCCAGGATTCCATTATGATGTCACAATGTATGGTCAGCAGATTATTGTATCCAGGATTCCATTATCATGTCACAATGTATGGTCAGAAGATAATAGTATCCATGATTTCATTATGATGTCATAACGTATGGTCAGCAGATGATTGTATCCAGGATTCCAATATGATTTCACAATGTATTTTCGGTAGATGATAGCATTCAGGATTCCATTATATTGTCACAATGTGTGGTCAGAAGATAATAGTATCAAAGATTCCATTTGATGTCAAAATGAAAGATCAGCAGATAATTGTATGAAGGATTTCATTATGATGTCACAGTGTATGGTTGGGAGATGATAGTATCAAAGTTTCCATTATGATGTCACAATGTATGGTCAGCAGATGATAGTATCCAGGATTCCATTATGATGTCACAATGAATGATCAGGAGATGATAGTATGAAGGATTCCATTATAATGTCACAATATATGGTCAGAATAAGATAGTATCAAGGATTCCATTATGATGTCACAATGAATGATCAGCAGATAATTGTATGAAGGATTTCATTATGGTGAAGTAAAAATACATGGGGTGACAGCACCATTGTAGGTAAATACCCAAAGTCCATATAGTGGCGGTGCCTGCGATGTTAGGACCTGACCATTGGTCCCCAATACGATACCAAACAAGAAAGGATCGCGGCACTCCTTCGTCTGTAGAAAATGTTCTTTATTCCACCTTAAAGTGCGACGTTTCGACTTTAATCAAGTCTTTATCAAGCATGATGCTTGATAAAGACTTGATTAAAGTCGAAACGTCGCACTTTAAGGTGGAATAAAGAACATTTTCTACAGACGAAGGAGTGCCGCGATCCTTTCTTGTTTGGATTTCATTATGGTGTTACAGCGTACGGTCAGCAAATGATTGTATCCAGGATTCAATTTTGATGTTACAATGAATGATCAGCACATGATAGTATAAAGGATTACAGTATGATTTCACAATGTATGGTCAGAAGAAGTTAGTATCCAGGATTTCATTATTATTTCACAATCTGTTGTCATCAGATTATACTCTCCAGGATTCCATTATGATGTCACAATATGTGGTCACAAAATGATAGTATCAAAGATTCCATTATGATGTCACAATTTATGGTTAGGAGATGATAGTATCAATGATTCCATTATGATGTTACAATGTATATTGTCAGCAGATGATAGTATCCAGGATTCTATTATGATGTCACAATGTATGGTCAGCAGATGATAGTATCCAGGATTCCATTACGATTTCACAATGAATTATCAGCAGATGATAGTATAAAGGATTCCAATATGATGTCACAATGTATTGTCGGCCGATGATATCATTCAGGATTCCATTCTGATGTCACAATGTATGGTTTGGAGATGATAGTATGAAAGATTCCATTATGATGTCACAATGTATGGTTTGGAGATGCTAGTATGAAAGATTCCATTATGATGTCACAATTAGAGTTGAGCGAACACCTGGATGTTCGGGTTCGAGAAGTTAGGCCGAACTTCATGAAAATGTTCAGTTTCTGGATCCAAACTCGACCCGAATTTCACCCCGAACCCGAACCTCATTGAAGTCAATGGGGACCCGAACTTTTGGGCACTAAAAAGGCTGCAAAATTGCACAGGAAAGGGCTAGAGGGCTGCAAAAGGCAGCAAAATGTAGGTAAATCCCCTGCAAACAAATTTGGATAGGGAAATGACTTACAATAAAATAAAATAAATAAAAATTAACCAATATCAATTGGGAACTTGGAGGAGGAGGCGGTGGAATAGGAGGTTGGGGTGGCATCAGGTGGGAATACTATGGGAGTTGACGTTCACATCACAGCCAAAAAGGATTCATGTCTGCCACAGGCCTCATTCACAGACTCAGGGCCATGGCACCCGCAAAGAGGAGAGCGGTCTCGTAACAGCAACACAGGCCTTAGGTCAACCTGCAATGGAACAGGCCAATATCATTTATGTAGGCCCTTGACACCCAGACAGAGGAGAAGTCATATGAAAGTAAAAAGAGTTTAATGTCTCTCACCCAGACAGCAAGCAATTAAAAGAAATATAGGCCACTGACACCCAGACAATGGGGCGGTCATTAGACAGTAAAAAGAGTTTAATATCTCCCACCAAGACAACAAATGATTAAACGACATATAGGCCCCTGACACCCAGACAATGGGGCGGTCATTAGACAGTAAAAAGTGTTAAATGTCTCCCACCAAGACAGCAAGGAAGTACGTGAAATTTAGTCCCCCGACACCCAGACAATAGGGCGGTCATTAGACAGTAAAAAGAGTTTAATATCTCCCACCAAGGCAACAAATGATTAAACGACATATAGGCCCCTGACACCCAGACAGTGGGGCGGTTATTAGACAGTAAAAAGAGTTAAATGTCTGCCACCAAGACATCAAGCAAGTACGGGAAAGTTAGGCCCCTGACACCCAGACAGAGGAGAGAGGTCCCATAGCAGCAAAAGAGGCATCATGTCACCCACCAACGGAGAAGGCAACTTTTAGTTATTTAGGCCCCAGCACCCAGACAGAGGAGAGAGATCCCAAAGCAGAGAATCAGTCTACATGTCACCCACCAATGGAGAAGGCCACCTTCAGATATTTAGGCCCCTGGCACCCAGACGGAGTAGAGGTTCATTCAACTTTGGGTTGTCCCGCAAAATAATGGTAAAATTTAAAAAAAAGCATTCAATAAAGAAGTTCCCTGGAGTACAAGAATATATGGTTAAGGGGAGGTAGTAATAAATGTCTATTCTGCACAAGAGATGGACAGGTCCTGTGGGATCCATACCTGGTTCATTTTTATAAACGTCAGCTTGTCCACGTTGGCTGTGTTTGTCAGTAATGATGCCACCTGCCGTGCTGAATACACGTTCAGACAAAACACTGGCCGCGGGCAGGCCAGCACCTCTATAGCATAAAAGGCTAGCTCTTGTCACGTGGACAATTTGCAGACCCAGAAGTTGATTGGGGCCAAACCATCAGTCAGTATGTGGAGGGGTGTGCACACATACTGTTCCACCATGTTAGTGAAATGCTGCCTCCAGCTAACACGTTCTGTATCAGGTGGTGGTGCAGTTAGCTGTGGCGTGGTGAAAAAACGTTTCCACATCTCTGCCATGCTAACCCTGCCCTCAGAGGAGCTGGCCGTGACACAGCTGCGTTGGCGACCTCTCGCTCCTCCTCTGCCTTCGCCTTGGGCTTCCACTTGTTCCCCTGTGACATTTGGGAATGCTCTCAGTAGCGCGTCTACCAAGGTGCGCTTGTACTCGCGCATCTTCCTATCATGCTCCAGCGCAGGAAGTAAGGTGGGCACATTGTCTTTGTACTGGGGATCCAGCAGGGTGGCAACCCAGTAGTCTGCACAAGTTAAAATGTGGGCAACTTTGCTGTCGTTGCGCAGGCACTGCAGCATGTAGTTGCTCATGTGTGCCAAGCTTCCCAGAGGTAAGGACAAGCTGTCCTCTGTGGGAAGCATATCGTCATCGTCCTCCGTTTCCCCCCAGCCACGCACCAGTGATGGGCCCTTACTAGATGTTTTCCTCATTGTTACCGTTCACCACAATAAGAAAATAATTATTTGGCCCAATGTATTGAATTCAAATTCAGGCCTTTTTTTATAGGCACTTAACACTACCTGGCTATCTATTTATGTACCGTATTACACTAATCCAGGCACAGCAGTAACCACAGATTTAGGGAAATATCAATTGTAGGCCTAGTATTTAGGCCCTGGATGAAAGTTATCCTTTTACGGACAGATTTACACTTGGAGATGCACAGTAGCGTGTGAAAAAATATATAGCATTATGCTTTCAGCACTTGTATTTTAACACTTTGTGTAATATACCCTTTAACGGAAAGAAATACACTTAGAGATGCATGCTGAGTGTAATATACCCAGATTTACGGACAGATTTAAACTTGGCCTGCAACAGCTGGAACACCAGATTTTGGGTATTGCTATTTTGGCAATTGAATTTCACCCCAGAGCAAAATATATCCTTTGACGAATACTATTAAACTAATTGTCCAGCCACAGCTAGAACACCAAATTTACTGTATTTCTATTTTTGCAACTGAATTTCACCCCAGAAAATAATATATCCTTTGACGGACACTATGAAACTTGTCCAGTCACAGCTGAAACACCAGATTACCGTATTTCCATTTTTGCAACGGAATTTCACCCCAGAAAATAATATATCCTTTGACGGACACTATGAAACTTGTCCAGTCACAGCTGGAACACCAGATTTACTGTATTTCTATTTTTGCAACTGAATTTCACCCCAGAAAATAATATATCCGTTGACGGACAATATGAAACTTGTCCAGTCACAGCTAGAACACCAGATTTACGGTATTTCTATTTTTGCTACTGAATTTCACCCCAGCAAATAATATATCCTTTGACGGACACTATGAAACTTGTCCAGTCACAGCTGGAACACCAGATTTACCGTATTTCTATTTTTGCAACTGAATTTCACCCCAGAAAATAATATATCCTTTGCCGGACACTATTAAACTTGGCCAGCCTCAGCTGAAACCACTGATTTATGGTAATGCTATTTTGGCAATTGAATTTCACCCCAGAAAAAAATATATCCTTTGCAGGACACTATTAAACTTGTCCAGCCACATCTAAAACCACTGATTTACGGTATTGCTCTTTTGGCAATTGAATTTCACCCCAGAACAAAATATATCCTTTGTTGGACACTATTAAACTTGGCCAGCTTCTGCTGGGACACCAGATTTAGGGGATTGCTATTTTGGCAATTGAATTTCACCCAAGATCAAAATCTATCATTTGCCGGACACTATTAAACTTGGCCAGCCACTGATGGGACACCAGATTTAGGGGATTGCTATTTTGACAATTGAATTTCACCCCAGAACAAAATCTATCCTTTGCCGGACACTATTAAACTTGGCCAGCCACAGCTGAAACCACTGATTTATGGTATTGCTATTTTGGCAATTGAATTTCCCCCCTAAAAAATATCTATCCTTTGCCGGACAGTATTCAACATAGCCAGCCACAGCTGGAACACAAGATTTAGGGGATTGCTATTTCGGCAATTGAATTTCACCCCAGAACAAAATCTATCCTTTGCCGGACACTATTAAACTTGGCCAGCAATAGCTGAAACCACTGATTTACGGTACTGCTATTTTGGCAATTGAATTTCACCCCAGAAAAAAATATATCCTTTGCCGGACACTATTAAACTTGGCCAGCCACTGCTGGGACACAAGATTTAGGGGATTGCTATTTTGGCAATTGAATTTCACCCCAGAACAAAATCTATCCTTTGCCGGACACTATTAAACTTGGCCAACCACAGCTTAAACCACTGATTTATAGTATTGCTATTTTGGCAATTGAATTTCACCCCAGATCAAAATCTATCCTTTGCCGGACACTATTAAACTTGGCCAGCCACTGATGGGACACCAGATTTAGGGGATTGCTATTTTGACAATTGAATATCACCCCAGAACAAAATCTATCCTTTGCCGGACACTATTAAACTTGGCCAGCCACAGCTGAAACCACTGATTTATGGTATTGCTATTTTGGCAATTGAATTTCCCCCCTAAAAAATATCTATCCTTTGCCGGACAGTATTCAACATAGCCAGCCACAGCTGGAACACAAGATTTAGGGGATTGCTATTTCGGCAATTGAATTTCACCCCAGAACAAAATCTATCCTTTGCCGGACACTATTTGAATCCAGAGGGAAAAAAAAACAGGCTGGTGTATTTGAGTTTCATTTACAGCATACTTATATAAGTAGATATATATATAACGCGAGGTTGGTCGCGACGCGTGGTTGATTAAGTGTGTGGATGTGTAAGTGTGACTTAAGATTAAGTGAGGGAGTAACTGCCAGCTACATTATTTGTGGACATTGAGTGTCTGCATTTGACTCTATTGTACACTGGGACTTTCTGCTTTGCAAGATTCATTGCTGTCTTAACACTTTTTTGTTTCCTTTACCAGGGGTTGCACAGGTGAGTAATTAGGGTGTGGCTGCCTAATTAGGAGCCTTTAAGAAGTCAGCAGTAAGGAGAACTCAGCCTTTGAATCCAGAGGGAAAAAAACAGGCTGGTGTATTTGAGTTTGATTTACAGCATACTTATATAAGTAGATATATATATAACGCTAGGTTGGTTGCGACGCGTGGTTAATTAAGTGTGTGGTTGTGTAAGTGTGACTTAAGATTAAGTGACTTCAGATTCAGGGACTTCAGTGGGGGACTGAAATTCGCCAGTTCTTGTAACTAGATTATATTGTATTTTTTTTTGTTTTTGTGGTGTAATCCCCATTAGTATGTCTTGCACAATTGACAATGCCGTCCAGTGCACATCTTGCATGATGTATGCAGTCCTGGAACAGCCGCTTGAGGGTGCATATCTTTGTTCAAAATGTGAGCAAATTACCCGTTTGGAATCGCACATCGAGTCTCTAAACGGGCATATTGCAACACTGAGAGCCACTGACAATTTGCAAAGAGTTTGCTGCTCACCGAGCAAGCAGTCTTTGGGGTAGATGTGGGGAGGGTGGTAGCGAGGAGGCTGAGGAGAGTGAGGTAGCTAGCTGGGTGACAGTAAGAAAGCGGGGTAGAGGGAAGAGTGCCAGGGAGGCTAGCCCTGATCTGACACACCCCAACAAGTTTGCACGCTTGGCAGATGAGGGGGATGGCAGCTCAGGGACAGCACCGCTGCAGCCAGACACTTCCTCTGCTGGTCAGGGAATGTCAGCTCCAGTAAGCAGGGGACCAGGAGAGCAGGGCAGGCCAGACAGGTGCTGGTAGTGGGAGACTCAATTATTAGGGGAACAGATAGGGCGATCTGTCACAAAGATCGTGATCGCCGAACAGTGTGCTGTCTTCCTGGCGCTAGAGTTCGACACATCGCAGATCGGGTTGACAGATTACTGGGAGGGGCTGGAGAAGATCCAGCGGTCATGGTCCATATCGGAACCAATGACAAAGTTAGAGGAAGGTGGAGCGCCCTTAAGAATGATTTCAGGGATTTAGGTCAAAAGCTTAGGGCAAGGACCTCAAAGGTAGTATTTTCCGAAATACTGCCTGTACCACGGGCCACACAAGAGAGGCAGCGGGAGATTAGAGAGGTTAACAAGTGGCTCAAGAACTGGTGTAGGAAGCAGGGTTTTGGGTTCATGGAGAACTGGGCCGACTTTGCTATCGGCTACAGGCTCTATCGTAGGGACGGGCTGCACCTCAATGGGGAAGGGGCAGCCGTGTTGGGGAGAAAGATGGCTAGAAGGTTGGAGGAGTGTTTAAACTAGGGACTGGGGGAGAGAAATTACATTATAGGAGGGGAAGATAGTGCAGATAGAGACCGGGGCAAGGTAGTGGGACTGGGGGAGAAATGGAAGGAGGGACTAGAAAAGTTCAGAAGGAAAGGTGTAGGGCAAAAATATGCATAAACCTCTCAAATGTCTGTATACTAATGCCAGAAGCCTGACTAATAAAACTGGGGAACTGGAATTAGTGATGTGTGAGGAGGATTATGACATAGTGGGAATAACTGAGACATGGCTGGATGATAGCTATGACTGGGCAGTTAATGTACAAGGTTACAATCTGTTCAGAAAGGATCGTCAAAACCGGAGAGGGGAGGGGTCTGCCTTTACATAAAGTCCTCTCTAAAGCCCACACTCCGGGAAGACATCTGTGAGGGACACGAAAATGTGGAGTCATTGTGGGTGGAGATAAATGGAGCCAAAAACAATAATAAATTACTAATAGGAGTTTACTATAAACCACCTAATATACCAGAGTCCGCAGCAAATCTATTACTAAACGAGATAAACAAGGCGGCAAACCATAATCAGGTGGTTATTATGGGGACTTCAACTACCCAGATATAGACTGGGAAACTGAAACCTGTACATCCCATAAAGGAAACAGGTTCTTGGCAATAGCCAAAGACAATTACCTTTCCCAAATGGTTCAGGACCCAACTAGAGGGACGGCCATACTGGACTTAGTATTAACCAATAGACCTGATAGAACAACAGACGTGCAGGTCGGGGGACACCTGGGAAATAGTGACCATAAAGTAATAACCTTCCAATTATCCTTCAAACGAGAGTTTCTACAGGGAGGAACAAGAATACCGACTTCAAAAAAGCAAAATTTAGCCAACTAAGAGAGGCCATAGGCCCAATTAACTGGGACATAGTCCTCAAAAATAAAAATACAACCACAAAATGGGAGATTTTTAAAAGCATTGTAACATCAAATTGTGATCGATGCATACCTTATAGAAATAAAAGGCTAAGAAATAAGAAGAAACCAATGTGGATAAATAGAACCGTAAAAAAGCAATAAATGACAAAAAGAAAGCATATAAATCACTAAAACAGGAGGGGAGCCAGGAAGCACTGATAAACTATAAGGAAAAAAATAGAATATGTAAAAACTAATAAAAACTGCCAAACTAGAGACCGAGAGATTAATTGCCAAAGAGAGCAAAACTAACCCTAAAATGTTTTTCAATTATATAAATGGTAAAAATATAAACCTGAAGGAGTCGGCCCTCTACATAGCAATGAGGGGGAGTTGCAGAAAGCGATGAGGATAAAGCCAAGCTATTAAATATTTTCTTCACCACTGTTTTCACTGAGGAAAATAAACTGTCAGATGAAATGCAAAATGTAAAAGTAAATTCCCTTTAAAAGTGCCCTGTCTGACCCAGGAAGAAGTACAGCAGCGACTTAAAAGATTAAAATAGACAAATCGCCAGGACCGGATGGCATACACCCCGTATCCTAAGGGAATTAAGTGATGTCCTAGCCAGACCCTTATTTTTGATATTCACGGACTCCATACTGACAGGGAATGTTCCACCAGACTGGCGTATAGCAAATGTGGTGCCAATATTCAAAAAGGGTCCAAAAACAGAGCCTGGAAATTATAGGCCGGTAAGTTTAACATCTGTTGTGGGTAAACTGTTTGAAGGTTTTGTAAGAGATGCTATCTTGGAGTATCTCAATGAAAATAAGCAAATTACACCATATCAGCATGGCTTCATGAGGGATCGGTCATGTCAAACTAATTTAATCAGTTTCTATGAGGAGGTAAGTTCTAGACTTGACAGCGGCGAATCAATGGATGTCGTATATCTGGACTTCTCCAAAGCATTTGACGCTGTACCTCATAAAAGGTTAGTATATAAAATGAGAACACTTGGACTAGGAGAAAATATCTGTATGTGGGTAAGTAACTGGCTCAGTAATAGAAAACAGAGGGTGGTTATTAATGGTACACACTCAGATTGGGTCACTGTCACTAGTGGGGTACCTCAGGGTTCAGTATTGGGCCCTATTCTCTTCAATATATTTATTAATGATCTTGTAGAAGGCTTGCACAGTAATATATCAATTTTTGCAGATGACACTAAACTGTGTAAAGTAATTAACACTAAAGAGGACAGTTTTCTGCTACAGAGGGATCTGGATAGATTGGGGGCTTGGGCAGAGAAATGGCAGATGAGGTTTAACACTGACAAATGTAAAGTTATGCACATGGGAAGGAATAATGCAAGTCACCCGTACATACTAAATGGTAAAACACTCAGTAACACTGACATGGAAAAGGATCTAGGAATTTTAATAAATAACAAACTAAGCTGTAAAAACCAGTGTCAGGCAGCTGCTGCTAAGGCCAATAAGATAATGGGTTGCATCAAAAGGGGCATAGATGCCCGTGATGAAAATATAGTCTTACCACTTTATAAATCACTAGTCAGACCTCACTAGTCAGACCACACATGGAGTACTGTGTACAGTTCTGGGCTCCCGTGAACAAGGCAGACATAGCAGAGCTAGAGAGGGTTCAGAGGAGGGCAACTAAAGTAATAACTGGAATGGGGCAACTACAGTACCCCGAAAGGGTATCAAAATTAGGGTTATTCACTCTAGAAAAAAGACGACTGAGGGGAGATCTAATAACTATGTATAAATATATCAGGGGTCAGTACAAAGATCTCTCCCATCATCTATTTATCCCCAGGACTGTGACTGTGACGAGGGGACATCCTCTGCGTCTGGAGGAAAGAAGGTTTGTACACAAACATAGAAAAGGGTTCTTCACGGTAAGAGCAGTAAGACTATGGAACTCTCTGCCTGAGGAGGTGGTGATGGTGAGTACAATAAAGGAATTCAAGAGGGGCCTGGATGTATTTCTGGAGCGTAATAATATTTCAGGCTATAGCTACTAAAGATGGGTCGTTGATCCAGGGAGTTATTCTGACTGCCTGATTGGAGTCGGGAAGGAATTTTTTCCCCTTAAGTGGGGAAAATTTGCTCTACCTCACAGGGGTTTTTTGCCTTCCTCTGGATCAACTTGCAGGAAACAGGTCGAACTGGATGGACAAATGTCTTTTTTCGGCCTTATATACTATGTTACTATGTTACTATGTTACTATTAAACTTGGCCAGCCACAGCTGAAACCACTGATTTACGGTATTGCTATTTTGGCAATTGAATTTCACCCCAGAAAAAAACTATATCCTTTGCCGGACTCTATTAAACTTGGCCAGCCACTGATGGGACACCAGATTTAGGGGATTGCTATTTTGGCAATTTAATTTCACCCCAGAACAAAATCCATCTATTGCTGGACACTATTAAACTTGGCCAGCCACTGCTGAAACCCCTGATTTACGGTATTGCTATTTTAGGAATTGAATTTCACCCCAGAAAAAATGTATCCTTTGCAGGACACTATTAAACTTGGCCAGCCACTGCTTGTACACCAGATTTAGGGGATTGCTATTTTGGCAATTGCATTTCACCCCAGAACAAAATCTATCCTTTGCCAGACACTATTAAACTTGGCCAACCACAGCTGAAACCACTGATTTATAGTATTGCTATTTTGGCAATTGAATTTCACCCCAGATCAAAATCTATCCTGTGCCGGACACTATTAAACTTGGGCAGCCACTGATGGGACACCAGATTTAGGGGATTGCTATTTTGGTAATTGAATTGCACCCCAGAACAAAATCTATCCTTTGCCAGACACTATTAAACTTGGACAACCACAGCTGAAACCACTGATTTAGGGTATTGCTATTTTGGCTATTGAATTTCACCCCAGATCAAAATCTATCCTTTGCCGGACACTATTAAACTTGGCCAGCCACTGATGGGACACCAGATTTAGGGGATTGCTATTTTGGCAATTGAATTTCACCCCAGAACAAAATCTATCCTTTGCTGGACACTATTAAACTTGGCCAGCCACAGCTGAAACCACTGATTTACGGTATTGCTATTTTGGTAATTTAATTTCACCCCAGAAAAAAATATATCCTTTGCCTGACACTATTAAACTTGACCAGCCACTGCTGGGACACCAGATTTAGGGGATTGCTATTTTGGAAATTGAATTTCACCACAGAAAAAATCTATCTTTTGCCAGACAGCAGACAGTATTAGACTTGGCTAGCCACAGCTGAAACACCAGATTTAGAGGATTGCTATTTTGGCAATTTAGTTTCACCCCAGAACAAAATCTATCCTTTGCCGGACACTATTCAACTTGTCCAGCCACAGCTGAAACCACTGATTTACGGTATTGCTATTTTGGCAATTGAATATCACCCCAGAAAAAATATATATCCTTTGCTGGACACTATTAAACTTGGCCAGCCACTGCTGGGACACCAGATTTAGGGGATTGCTATTTTGGAAATTGAATTTAACCCGAGAACAAAATCTGTCCTTTGCTGGACACTATTAAACTTGGACAGCCACAGCTGAAACCACTGATTTACAGTATTGCTATTTTAGCAATTAAATTTCACCACAGAAAAATATCTATCCTTTGCCGGACACTATTAAACTTGGCCAACCACAGCTGAAACCACTGATTTATAGTATTGCTATTTTGACTATTGAATTTCACCCCAGATCAAAATCTATCCTTTGCCGGACACTAATAAACTTGGCCAGCCACTGCTGGGACACCAGATTTAGGGGATTGCTATTTTGGCAATTGAATTTCACCCCAGAACAAAATCTATCCTTTACTTCACACTGGTAAACTTGGCCAGCCACTAATGGGACACCAGATTTAGGGGATTGCTATTTTGGCAATTGAATTTCACCCCAGAACAAAATCTATCCTTTGCTGGACACTATTAAACTTGACCAGCCACAGCTGAAACCACTGATTTGCGGTATTGCTATTTTGGTAATTTAATTTCACCCCAGAAAAAAATATATCCTTTGCCTGACACTATTAAACTTGACCAGCCACTGCTGGGACACCAGATTTAGGGGATTGCTATTTTGGAAATTGAATTTCACCACAGAAAAATCTATCTTTTGCCAGACAGCAGACAGTATTACACTTGGCTAGCCACAGCTGAAACACCAGATTTAGACTATTGCTATTTTGGCAATTTAATTTCACCCCAGAACAAAATCTATCCTTTGCCGGACACTATTCAACTTGTCCAGCCACAACTGAAACCACTGATTTACGGTATTGCTATTTTGGCAATTGAATTTCACCCCAGAAAAAATCTATCTTTTGCCAGACAGCAGACAGTATTACACTTGGCTAGCCACAGCTGAAACACCAGATTTAGACTATTGCTATTTTGGCAATTTAATTTCACCCCAGAACAAAATCTGTCCTTTGCCGGACACTATTAAACTTGGCCAGCCACAACTGAAACCACTGATTTACAGTATTGCTATTTTAGCAATTAAATTTCACCACAGAAAAATATCTATCCTTTCCCGTACAGTATTAAACTTGGCTAGCCACAGCTGGAACACCAGATTTAGGGGATTGCTATTTTGGCAATTGAATTTCACCACAGAAAAAATCTATCTTTTGCCAGACAGCAGACAGTATTACACTTGGCTAGCCACAGCTGAAACAACAGATTTAGAGGATTGCTATTTTGGCAATTGAATTTCACCCCTCAATAAAATATAGAAATTTCTATCCTCAGTTTCTAGTGGTGACAATAAGCACAGCCAAGCCCCTTATGTAGAATATAGCAAAAAAAATAGTATTGATGGATTGATAGACTTGGTGGCAGCTTGTGCTGGTGCACCACAAGACACAAAATGGCTGCCGATCACCCCAGAAAAAGTGACAGAAAAATGCTCTGTGCAGCCAAAAAAACAGTGAGTAATTAACTAGCAGAAGTTGAAGGATTCACAGCTGTAGATTGATCACTTCATTATGTGTTTTTGCTGAGTTTTCCCTGCCTAATCTCGCCCATAAAGCAGCTGAATCCTATCCCTACACTATTCAGAGCAGAGTGACGTGCGGCGCTACATGACTTCAGCTTAAATAGAGGCTGGGTCACATGCTGCACTTGGCCAATCACAGCCATGCCATTTGTAGGCATAGCTGTGATGGCTTCTTAGGGCGATAAGTAAAACGCTAGCTGATTGGCTGCTGTGCAGCCCTTCAGAAAGCGGGAAGAAAACGATCAACGCTCAACTCTAGTCACAATGTATGGTCAGAAGAGGATAGTATCAAGGATTCCATTATGATGTCACAATAAATGATCAGCAGATGATAGTTTAAATGATTTCATTATGATGTCACAATTTATTGTCAGCAAATGATTGTATCCAGGATTTCATTTTGATGTTATAATGAATGATCAGCAGATGATAGCATTCAGGATTCCATTATGATGTCACAATGTATGGTTAGCAGATGATAGTCTACAGGATTCCATTATGATGTCACAATGAATTATCAGCAGATGATAGTATGCAGGATTCCATTATGATGTCACAATGTATGGTCAGAAGATGATAGTATCCAGGATTTCATTATGATGTCACAGTGTATGGTCAGCAGGTCATGATATCTTGGATTCCATTATGATGTCACAATGTATTTTTGGCAGATGATAGTATGAAGGATTCCATTATGATGTCACAATATATGGTCAGAAGAAGATAGTATCAAGGATTCCATTTTGATGTCACAATGAATGATCAGCAGATAATTGTATGAATGATTTCATTATGATGTTACAGTGTATGGTCAGCAAATTATTGTATCCAGGATTCCATTTTGATGTCACAATGAATGATCAGCAGATGATAGTATGAAGGATTACAGTATGATTTCACAATGTATGGTCAGAAGACATTAGTATCCAGGATTTCATTATGATTTCACAATCTGTTGTCAGCAGAATATACTCTCCAGTATTCCATTATGATGTCACAATGTATTGTAAGCAGATGATAATATTATAGATTCTATTATAATGTCACAATGTATGGTCAGCAGGTGATTGTATCCAGGATTCCATTATGATGTCACAAAGTTTAGTCAGCACACAATAGTATCCAGGATTCCGTTATGATATCACAATATGTAGTCAAATAATGATAGTATCAAAGATTCCATTATGATGTCACAATGTATGGTCAGCAGATGATAGTACCAAGGATTCTATTATGATGTCACAATAAATGATCAGCAGATGATAGTATGAAGGATTCCATTATGATGTCACAATATATGGTCAGAACAAGATATTATCAAGGATTCCATTATGATGTCACAATGAATGATCAGCAGATGAGAGTAGGCAGGATTCCATTATCATGTCACAATGTATGGTCAGAATATGATATTATCCATGATTTCATTATGATGTCACAATGTATGGTCAGCAGATGATTGTATCCAGGATTCCATTATGATTTCACAATGAATTATCAGCAGATGATAGTATAAAGGATTCCAATATGATGTCACAATGTATTGTCGGCAGATGATTGTATCCAGGATTCCATTATGATGTCACAATGTATTGTCGGCAGATGATTGTATCCAGAATTCCATTATGATGTTACAATGTATTGTCGGCAGATGATTGTATCCAGGATTCCATTATGATGTCACAATGTATTTTCGGTAGATGATAGCATTCAGGATTCCATTAGAATGTCACAATGTGTGGTCAGAAGATAATAGTGTCAAGGATTCCATTATGATGTCACAATGAATGATCAGCAGATAATTGTATGAAGGATTTCATTATGATTTCACAATGTATGGTTAGGAGATGATACTATTAAAGATTCCATTATGATGTCACAATGTGGCCTAAGCTATCCCAATTTGCGATAGAATTTCTGGCATGCCCCGCTTCAAGTGTCCTGTCAAAAAGGACCTTCAGCGCAGCAGGAGGTATTGTCACTGACAAGAGAAGTCGCCATGTCAAAAAAGTGTACATTACCTCACCTTTATTAAGATGAATGAGGCGTGGATACAGAAGGGACTGACAGTGGAGGATGCATTTGATTAAAAAAAGGCCTGATTAGATGCCTTGGACTAAAAATGGTCCCCACACTGCTGTATTTAATCTCTGCATGCCGGATGACTTGCGTGACTTCTCCGCTACCAAATAGGGTTCAAGGCCCAAATTTTTAGTACACTTTCTGCAGCAGCTGCAACAATAAACCTAATTTTTCAGGCATGTGTACATGCCTAATTTTTCTGGCCTCTGGTGCTGCACTGTGGCTGCAAAAACAAAAACAAAAAATGGCACATACATGTGTCAATTCCCCTTCGTGATTGTTGTGGTGAAGGGGCTTGCGTATCACAATGAAGCGATCACCTCTATGAGTATGTTGTCACACCACAGATGATAAGGTCGTTTCCTCATTGTGAACAGACCAAAAGCGATCGGCTGGATAATTTTTCATAGAAAAAACATTAATTTTCTTAGTGAATTTTTTTTTTCAAGTTGTATGGGTTTCTAATACATAAAATAAAAAAATCATAATTAAGTCTCTTAATCGTTTATTAATCATTATGCAGACAATTAAAAAAATCCGCATCAATTCCAATATAACTTAGGCTTTTCATCCGATTAAAGAAATAAAACAAACAAAACAGTATAGTGTATTAACATTGTTACACTTTCCTTTTTAATATATACTGTGAGTCTGTGACAGTGCAAATAGAATTTGGTGTAAATGTACAGACTGGTGAGAGAAACAATGTACAGCTGTCTACACTCTTCCAAGGTGGAAATGCAAAGGGTCAGACCAATTGTACAGGACTCCTGGTTACAAATAGGACAGTCTTAGAACCTTACTTTGTATCCAGAAACCCCAAATCATTGTATAAAGAAGCACAACTACTAAAGGAAATCCGTGACTTAAAGTCTACTGGGTTTTACTAGGAACATATGTAACTAATAATAAGGGTGTATCTTGATGTCAGTGTTAAAATGAACTGCAATTCCCATAGATCAAATTAAATTTTTTTATATATAAAGAGTTTCAGATTTGGTTTCTGTAGATCAAGTGTTGCTATCAGTGTGTGAAGAGTGGGAGAAGAGGGTTGCATTGACAATCCAACACAATGGGCAGCACATTGAACACATTTTATAAGTGGTCAGAAACGTGTAAATAACTCATGAAAGAATAAAGTTAGGTTAAAACCAATCACACCATTGTTTTTCTTGTGAAATTCCCAATAAGTTTGATGTGTCACATGACCCTCTTCCTATTCAAAAAACAAAAGTTGGATTCAAAATGGCCACCATGGTCACCACCCATCTTGAAAAGTTTCCCCCCTCACATATACTAATGTGCCACAAACAGGAAGTTAATATCACCAACCATTCCCATTTTATTAAGGTGTATCCATTTAAATGACCCACCCTGTACTTCAGATGTCGTAATGGTTCTCTCTGTAGTGCCCAAACTTAGAAGGAAGCGGACAGAGCAAGTTTTTTTCTGTATCTCCCCATTCAAGGATTCAATTCAATTCAATCTCCCGAACGTGCACACAAGCTCAGTCACCACTACAACAAGATTGACACACACACAGATGGGACGTACCAGGGATTAAACTGATAAAAATAGTACTACTGATTACTGAACACGCCAATCATATAAGGTGGCACAGTACATTGCGCGAGAAAGAGACCTTCAATGACGTCAGTGAGGACAAGGAACTAGACATGGCTAGCTTGGTATCCAACCTTGTGCAAATGGGGAGTTTGCGGTTGTGCAAATGGACTGTTTGCAGTTTGTGCAAATGGACTGTTTGCAGTTGTTTGTGGTGCGTTACATGGGGAGTTTGGTCTGTCACAGGTCTGTCACTGTGAAGCGGGCGTAACCCTTACACCACATGATCGATACAACATCATACCTGATCGTATACATACACTGGATGTTTTAAAGCACGTTATTCCAAACAATTTAGGAATGTTAGGTGATTTATGCCCTTTATGAATTAAAACCCGACTTTGCGTCCACTAAGTAATTTTCCATGGGAGTTTTGCCATGGATCCCCCTCCGGCATGCCACAGTCCAGGTGTTAGTCCCCTTGAAACAACTTTTCCAGCACTACTGTGGCCGGAAAGAGTCCCTGTGGGTTTTAAAATTTGCCTGCCTATTGAAGTCTATGGCGGTTCGCCCGGTTCCCCCGTTCGCCAACATTTGCGTGAATTCACGTTCGCAATTTGCGAACTGAAAATTTTATGTTAGCGACATCACTAATGGTCAGCAGATGATTGTATCCAGGATTCCATTATGATGTCACAATGTATAGTAAGAAGAAGATAATATCAATGATTCCATTATGATGTCACAATGAATGATCAGCAGATAATTGTATGAAGGATTTCATTATGATGTTACAGCGTACGGTCAGCAAATGATTGCATCCAGGATTCCATTTTGATGTCACAATGAATGATCAGCAGATGATAGTATGAAGGATTCCATTATGATGTCACAATGTATTGTCGGCAGATGATATCATTCTGGATTCCATTATGATGTCACAGTGTATGGTCAGAAGATGACAGTATCAAAGATTCCGTTATGATGTCACAATGCATGGTTTGGAGATGATAGTATAAAAGATTCCATTATGATGTCACAATAAATGATTAGCAGATGATAGTATGAAGGATTTCATTATAATGTCACAATGCATGGGCAGCAGATGATTGTATCCAGGATTTCATTTTGATGTTATAATGAATGATCAGCAGATGATAGCATTCAGGATTCCATTATGATGTCACAATGTATGGTTAGCAGATGATAGTCTACAGGATTCCATTATGATGTCACAATGAATTATCAGCAGATGATAGTATGCAGGATTCCATTATCATGTCCCAATGTATGGTCAGAAGATGATAGTATCCAGGATTACATTATCATGTCACAATGAATGATCAGCAGATAATTGTATATTAAGTCTTTCATACTTTTCAAATCTGCTGATGTCACAATGTATGGTCAGCAGATGATTGTATCCAGGGTTCTATTATGATGTCACAATGAATGATCAGCAGATAGTAGTATCCAGGATTCTATAATGATGTCACAATGTAAGGTTAGCACTGCAGTTGATAGTCACCAGGATTCCTTTATGATGTCACAATGAATAATCAGCAGATGATATTATGCAGGATTCCATTATCATATCACAATGTATGGTCAGAAGATGATAGTATCCAGGATTTCATTATGATGTCACAGTGTATGGTCAGCAGGTGATGATATCCAGGATTCCATTATGATGTCACAATGTATTGTCGGCAGATGATAGCATTCAGGATTCCATTATGATGTCACAATCTATGGTCAGCAGTTGATTGTATCAAAGATTCTATTATAATGTCACAATGAATGATCAGCAGATGAGAGTATGCAGGATTCCATTATCATGTCACAATGTATGGTCTCAAGAAGATAGTCTCCATGATTTCATTATCATATCACAATGTATGGTCAGAAGATGATTATTTCCAGGATTCCATTATGATGTCACATTAAATGATCAGCAGATGATAGTATTAAGAATTCCATTATGATGTCACAATATATGGCCAGAAGAAGGTAGTACCAAGGATTCCATTTTGATGTCACAATGAATGATCAGCAGATGATAGTATGAAGGATTCCATTATGATGTCACAATGTATGGTCACAAGAAGTTAGTATCCGGGATTTCATTATGATTTCACAATGTGTCGTCAGCAGATTATAGTCTTCAGGATTCCATTATGATGTCACAATGTATTGTAAGCACATGATAATATGATAGATTCTATTATAATGTCACAATGTATGGTCAGCAGGTGATTGTATTCAGGATTCTATTATGATGTCACAAAGTTTGGTCAGCAGATATTTTCCAGGATTCCATTATGATGTCACAATATATTGATGGCAGATGGTAGCATTCAGGATTCCATTATTATGTAACATTGTATGGTCAGCAGATAATACTATTCAGGATTATTATGATGTCACAATGTATGATTAGCAGATGTTAGTATCAAAGATTCCATTATGATGTCACAATGAATGATCAGATGATAGTATGAAGGATTCCATTATGATGTCACAATGTATGGGCAGCAGATGATAGTATCCAGGATTATATTATGATGTCACAATGAATGATCAGCAGTTGATAGTATCCAGGATTCTATTATGATGTCACAATGTATGATTAGCAGATAGTTTGGGTTCGTACCAAATTTTGGGTTGTTTGGGACACGGGCCCGAACATTTAAGTAAAAGTTCGGGTTCATTGTTTGGCGATTTCTATGGTGCTTTTTGAAAGGCTGCAAAGCAGCCAATCAACATGTGTCATACTACTTGCCCCAAGAGGCCATCACAGCCATGCCTACTATTGGCATGGCTGTGATTGGCCAAGTGCAGCATGTGACCCAGCCTCTATTTAAGCTGGAGTCACGTAGCGCCGCCGTTCACTCTGCTCTGATTAGTGTAGGGATAGGATGCAGCTACTGTAAGGGCGAGATTAGGCAGGGAAGACTCAGCTGTGTCAGCTGTGAATCATTCAACTTCTGTTAGTTCATTGCTCACTGTTTTTTAGGCTGCCCAGTTTTTCTGTCACTTTATTCTGGGGTGATTGGTGGCCATTTTGTGATCTTTTGGTGCACCAGCACATGTTTTGAGCTGCCACCAAGTTCAACATACATTTTTAGGTTCAATATTAGTCTTTTTTTTGCAATATCCTACATCAGGGGTTGTGCTTATTGTCACACCTTGAAACACAGGATAGAAATTGCTATATTTTATTGAGGGGTGAAATTCAATTGCCAAAATACCAATCCCCTAAATCAGGGGTTCCAGCTGTGGCTGTCCAAGTATAATACTGTCCGTCAAAGGATAGATTGCATCTCCAAGTGTATTTCTGTCCGTAAAAGGGCATATTACACTCAAGGTCTAAATACAAGTGCTGAAAGCTTAATCCTCTATATTTGCATACGCTTTTGTGCATCTCCAAGTGTATTTCTGTCCGTAAAAGGGTATATTACACTAAGTGTCTAAATACAAGGGCTTAAAGCGTAATCCTCTATATTTGCACACGCTACTGTGCATCTCCCAGAGTATTTTTGTCCATAAAAGTGTATATTACACTCAAGATCAAAATACAAGGGCTGAAAGCTAAATCCTCTACCTCTATATTTGAACACGCTACTGTGCATTTCCAAGTGTATTTCTGTCCGTAAAAGGGTATATTACACTCAAGGTTTAAATTCAAGTGCTGGAAGCGTAATCCTCTATATTTGCACACGCTATTGTGCATCTCCAAGTGTATTTCTGTCCGTAAAAGGGTATATTACCCCCAGGGTCTAAATACAAGGGCTGAAAGCTAAATCCTCTAAATTTGCACACGCTACTGTGCATCTCCAAGTGTAATTCTGTCCGTAAAAGGATACCTTTCAGCCAGGGCCTAAATACTAGGCCTAACATTGATATTCCCCTAACTCTGTGGTTTCTGCTGTGCCTGTATTAGTGTAATATGGTACATAAATAGATAGCTAGATAGTGTTAGGTACCTGTAAAAAACGGCCTTAATTTGAACTCTATACATTGGGCCAAATAACTTTTTCCTAATTGTGGTGAACAGTAACAATGAGGAAAACATCTAATAAGGGACGTAGACAAAATCGTGGTGGTGTTAGTGGACCCTCTGTTGCTGGGATAGGACGTGACTGTTCTGCCACAGCTATACGTCCTACTGAACCAACTACCTCAGGTCCCAGTAGCCGCCAGAATCTACAGCGATATTTGGTCGGGCCTAATGCCGTTCTAAGGATGGTAAGGCCTGAGCAAGTACAGGCGATAGTCGATTGGGTGGCCAACATTGGATCCAGCAGGTTCACATTATCTCCCACCCAGTCTTCTGCAGAAAGCGCACAGGTGGCGCCTGAAAACCAAGCCCATCAGTCTGTCACATCACCCCCATGCATATCAGGGAACCTGTCTGAGCCTCAAGTTATGCAGAAGTCTCTTATGCTGTTTCAAGACTCTGCTAGCAGGTTTTCCCAAGGGCATCCACCTAGCCCTTCCCCAGCGGTGGAAGACATAGAATGCACTGACGCACAACCACTTATGTTTCCTGATGAGGACATGGGAATATCACCTCAGCAGAGTCAGCACGTCTCTGATGATGACGAAACACAGGTGCCAACTGCTGCGTCTTTCTGCAGTGTGCAGACCGAACAGGAGGTCAGGGAGTAAGACTTTGTGGAAGACGATGAAGGGGACGATAAGGTCCTAGACCCCACATGGAATGAAGGTTGTGCCACTGACTTTCAGAGGAAGAGGCAGTGGTGAGACCGAGCCAACAGCGTAGCAAAAGAGGGTGCAAAAGCAGAACAGCCATCACCAAGTAAGTTTGTCTGCTACTAGCCACCGTCACCTGGGACCAAGCACACCAAAGGCAGCTTCAAGGAGTACCCTGGCATGGCACTTCTTTAAACAATGTGCTGACGACAAGACCCGAGTGGTTTGCACGCTGTGCCATCAGAGCCTGAAGTGAGGCATTAACGTTCTGAACCTTAGCACAACCTGCATGACCAGGCATCTACATGCGAGACACGGACTGCAGTGCAGTAAGCACCTTCAAAACCAAGAAAGGGCTCAGGCCCCTCCTGCTCCCTCTTCTGTTGCTGCCTTGGCCTCTTCCTCCGCCTCGGGAGGAATGTTGGCACCTGCCAACCCACCAAACAGAGGATGTGCCACCAACACCAGCACCTCCGTCACCAAGCATCTCCACCATGTCACACGGCAGCATTTATCTCTCCATCTCACAAACCTTGGAGAGAAAGCGTAAATTTCCACCTAGCCACCCTCGAGCCCTGGGCCTGAATGCCAGCATTTCTAAACTACTGGCCCTTGAAATGCTGTCATTCAGGCTGGTGGACACAGACAGCTTCAAACAGCTGATGGCGGTGGCTGTCACACAGTACATCGTTCCCAGCCGCCACTACTTCTCCAAGAGAGCCCTGCCTTCCCTGCACAACCAAGTATCGGATAAAATCAATTGTGCACTGCGCAACGCCATCTGTGGCAAGGTCCACCTAACCACATATACGTGGACCAGTAAGCACGGCCAGGGATGCTAAATCTGGGCCCCAGGCGGAGAGCTGTTTGGAGCACGTCCTTCCGCCGCCAAGGATCGCAGGGCATCATTCTTTGCCTGCTGTTGCCTCTTGCTCCTACTTGGCTTCCTCGTCCTCTTCTTTCACCAGCTCATCCGGTCAGCCACAGACCTTCACCACCAACTTCAGCACAGCCCGGGGTAAACGTCAGCAGGCCGTTCTGAAATGAATGTGTTTGGGGGACAGGCCCCACACCGTGCAGGAGTTGTGGCGGGGTATAGAACAACAGACCGACGAGTGGTTGCTGCTGGTGAGCCTCAAGCCCGGCCTGGTGGTGTGCGATAATGGGCGAAATCTTGTTGCAGCTCTGGGACTAGCCGATTTGAAGCACATACCTTGCCTGGCGAATGTGCTGAATTTGGTGGTGCAGAAATTCATTCACAACTACCCCGACATGTCAGAGCTGATGCATAAAGTGCGGGCCGTCTGTGCGAGCTTCCGGCGTTCACATCCTGCTGCTGCTCGCCTTTTTGCGCTACAGTGTAACTTCGGCCTTCCCGCTCACTGCCTCATATGCGACATGCCCACCAGGTGGAACTCCACCTTGCACATGCTGGAGAGACTGTGCGAGCAGCAGCAGGCCATAGTGGAGTTTCAGCTGCCGCACGCACGGGTGAGTCGCACTGCGGAACAACTCCACTTCACCACCAATGACTGGGCCTCCATGCGAGACCTGTGTGCCCTGTTGCGCTCTTTTGAGTACTCCACCAACATGGCCAGTGGTGATGACGCTGTTATCAGCGTTACAATACCACTTCTATGTCTCCTTGAGAAAACACTTAGGGTGATGATGGAAGAGGAGGTGGCCCAGGAGGAGGAGGATGAGGGGTCATTTTTAGCACTTTCAGGCCAGTCTGTTAGAAGTGCCTCAGAGGGAGTTTTTTTGCAACAGCAGAGGCCAGGTACAAATGTGGCCAGCCAGGGCCCACTACTGGAGGACGATGAGGAGGAGGTGGAGGAGGATGAGGATGAAGCAGGTTCACAGCGGGGTGGCACCCAACACCGCTCAGGCCCATCACTGGTGCGTGGCTGGGGGGATACGGAGGACGATGACGATACGCCTCCCACAGAGGACAGCTTGTCCTTACCTCTGGGCAGCCTGGCACACATGAGCGACTACATGCTGCAGTGCCTGCGTAACGACAGCAGAGTTGCCCACATTTTAACGTGTGCGGACTACTGGGTTGCCACCCTGCTGGATTCTCGGTACAAAGACAACGTGCCCACCTTACCTTCTGCACTGGAGCGTGATAGGAAGATGCACGAGTACAAGCGCACGCTGGTAGACGCGCTCCTGAGAGCATTACCAAATGTCACAGGGGAACAAGTGGAAGCCCAAGGCAGAGGAGGAGCAAGAGGTCGCCAACGCAGCTGTATCACGGCTAGCTCCACTGAGGGCAGGGTTAGCATGGCAGAAATGTGAAAAAGTTTTGTCACCACGCCACAGCTAACTGCACCACCAACTGATACGGAACGTGTTAGCAGGAGGCAGTATTTCACTAACATGGTTAAACAGTATGTGTGCACACCCCTCCACGTACTGACTGATGGTTCTGCCTCATTCAACTTCTGGGTCTCCAAATTGTCCACGTGGCCAGAGCTAGCCTTTTATGCCTTGGAGGTGCTGGCCTGCCTTGTGGCCAGTGTATTGTCTGAACGTGTATTCAGCACGGTAGGGCGCGTCATTACAGAGAAATGCAGCCGCCTGTCCACAGCCAACGTGGACAAGCTGACGTAATAATGGAATCCTTGACACTATCATCTGCTGACAACACATTGTGACATCATAATGAAATCCTGGATACTATCATCTTCTGATCACACATTGTGACATTATAATGGAATCCTGAATGCTATCATCAGCCGAAAATATATTGTGACATCATAATTGAATCCTGGATACAATAATATGCTGACCATACATTGTGACATCATAATGAAATCATGGATACAATCAAGTGCTGTCCATATATTGTGACATCATAATGGAATCCTGAATGCTATCATCTGCTGATCATTTATTATGACATCAAAATGGAATCCTAGAGACTATCATCTGCTAACCATACATTCTGAAATCATAATAGAATCCTGGATACTATTATCTGTTGACCATGCATTGTGACATCATAATGGAATCCTGAATGCCACCATCTGCTGATCATTCATTTTGACATCAAAATTGAATCCTGGATACAACCATTTGCTGACCATAAATTGTGACATCATAATAGACTCCAATAAACAATCATCTGCTGCCCATACATTGTGACATTATAATGAAATCCTTCATACTATCACCTGCTCATCATTTATTATGACATCATAATGGAATCCTTGATACTATCCTCTTCTGACCATACATTGTGACATCATAATGGAATCCTGGAAACAATTAGCTGCTGGCCATACATTGTGACATCATAATGAAATCCTTCATACTATCATCTGCTGCCCATACATTGTGACATTATAATGAAATCCTTCATACTATCACCTGCTCATCATTTATTATGACATCATAATGGAATCCTTGATACTATCCTCTTCTGACCATACATTGTGACATCATAATGGAATCCTGGAAACAATTAGCTGCTGGCCATACATTGTGACATCATAATGAAATCCTTCATACTATCATCTGCTAACCATACATTGTGACATCATAATAGAATCCTCGATACTATTTTCTGTTGACCATACATTGTGATATTATAATGGAATTCTGGATACTATCATCTTCTGACCATACATCGTGACATCATAATGGAATCCTGGATAACATCATCTGCTGAAACTACAGTACATTATCACATCATAATGGAATCCCAATCGCATTATCACATCATAATGGAATGTTCGGGTTCGAAGTCAATGGGGACCCGAACTTTTGGGCACTAAAAAGGCTGTAAAATAGCCCAGGAAAGGGCTAGAGGGCTGCAAAAGGCAGCAAAATGTAGGTAAATCCCCTGCAAACAAATGTGGATAGTGAAATGACTTAAAATAAAATAAAATAAAATAAATAAAAATTAACCAATATCAATTGGCAACTTGGAGTAGAAGGTGGAATAGGAGGTTGGGGTGGTGTTAGGTGGGAATGCTATGTGAGTTGAAGTTCACATCACAGCCAAGAATGATTCATGTCTGCCAGCAGTGTCACAGGCCTCACTCACAGACTCAGGCCAATGGCAAAAATACATGGGAGTAGAAGTTGTCATCACAGCCAAGAAGGAATCATGTCTGCCTGCAGGGTTCACAGGCCTTATTCAAACATTTAAGCCCACGTGACCCACAAAGAGGAGAGGTAAAATATCAGTATTGATTTCACCCAGCAGTGCCGCAGCTTTCATTTACTAATTCAGGAGGACCATGGCACCCCGAAAGAAGAGAGCGGTCCCGTAACAGCAACACAGGGCTTAGGTCAACCTGTAATGGAACAGTCCATTATCATTTATGTAGGCCCCTGACACCGAGACAGAGGAGAGGACATTTGAAAGTAAAAAGAGTTTAATGTCTCCCACCAAGACAGCAAGCAATTAAAAGAAATATAGGCCCCTGACACCCACACAATAGGGCGGTCATTTGACAGTAAAAAGAGTTTAATATCACTCACCAAGACAGCAAGCGTTTAAACAAAATATAGGCCCCTGACAAGCAGACAATGTAGAGGTCATTTGACAGTAAAAAGAGTTTAATATCGCTCGCCAAGACAGCAAGTTTTTAAACCAAATATAGACCCCTAACAACCAGACAATGTAGAGGTCATTTGACAGTTAAACTAGTTTAAAATCTCTCACCAAGACAGCAACCGTTTAAACAAAATATAGGCCCCTGACACCCACACAATGGGGCAGTAATTTGACAGTAAATCTGTCACCCTGAATCTGGTGTTCCAGCTGTGACTGGACAATTTCCCTAGTGTCCGTCAAAGGATATATTATTTTCTGGGGTGAAAGTCAGTAGCAAAAATAGAAATACAGTAAATCTGGTGTTCCAGCTGTTGCAAGCCTAGTTTATATCTGTCCGTAAAAGGGTATATGTTTTTCTGGGGTGAAATGTAATTGCCAAAATAGCAATACCCTGAATCTGGTGTTCCAGCTGTTGCAGGCCTAGTTTAAATCTGTCCGTAAAAGTGTATATTTTTTCTGGGGTGAAATTTATTTGCCAAAATAGCAATACCCTGAATCTGGTGTTCCAGCTGTGAATGGACAATTTCCCTAGTGTCCGTCAAAGGATATATTATTTTCTGGGGTGAAATACAGTTGCAAAAATAGAAATACTGTAAATCTGGTGTTCCAGCTGTTGCAGGCCTAGTTTAAATCTGTCCGTAAAAGATTATATTCTTTTCTGGGGTGAAATTTAATTGTCAAAATAGCAATTCCCTGAATCTGGTGTTCCAGCTGTTGCAGGCCTAGTTTAAATTTGTCCGTAAAAGGGTATGTATTTTGTTCTGGGGTGAAATTTAATTGCCAAAATAGCAATACCCTTAATCTGGTGTTCCAGCTGTGCCTGGACAATTTCCCTAGTGTCCGTCAAAGGATAGATTTTGTTCTGGGGTGAAATTCACTTGCCAATATAGCAATACCCTGAATCTGATGTTCCAGCTGTTGCAGGCCAATTGTTAATCTGTCCGTAAAAGGGTAAATTACACTCAGCGTGCATCTCCAAGTATATTTCTTTCCGTTAAAGAGTATATTACAAAAAGTGTTACATTCCAATTGCTGAAAGCATAATCCTGTAAATCTGCACGCACTATTGTGCATCTCATAGTGTATTTCTGTCCGTAAAAGGTGTATATACAAGTGCTGAGAGGGTCTTCCTCAATAACTTCACACGCTACCATGCATCTCCAAGTGTATTTCTGTCCAGTAAAGGGTATATTACACGAAGTGTTAAAATGCAATTGCTGTAAGCATAATCCCACATATTTTTTGACACGCTACTGTGCATCTCCAAGTGTAAATCTGTTCATAAAAGGATACCTTTCATCCAGGGCCTAAATACGTGGCCTACAATTGATATTTCCCTAAATCAGTGGTTAATGCTGTGCCTGGATTAGTGTAATACGGTACATAAATAAATAGGCAAATAGTGTTAGGTGCCTGTAAAAAAAAGGCTTAAATTTGAAATCAATACATTGGGCAAAATATTTTATTTCTTATTGTGGTGCTTGGTGAACGGTAACAATGAGGAAAACATCTAGAAACGGACGCGGTCGTGGTGGTGTTAGTGGACCCTCTAATGCTGGGAGAGGACGTGGCCATTCTGCCACAGCCACACGTCCTAGTGAACCAACTACCTCAGGTTCCAGTACCCGCCAGAATTTACAGCGATATTTGGTGGGGCCCAATGCCATTCTAAGGATGGTAAGGCCTGAGCAGGTACAGGCGCTAGTCAATTGGGTGGCCGACAGTGGATCCAGCACGTTCACAACATTATCTCCCACCCAGTCTTCTGCAGAAAGCACACAGGTGGCGCCTGAAAACCAAGCCCATCAGTCTGTCACATCACCCCCATACATATCAGGAAAACTGTCAGAGCTTCAAGTTATGCAGCAGTCTCTTATGCTGTTTGAAGACTCTGCTGGCAGGCTTTCCCAAGGGAATCCACCTAGCCCTTCCCCAGTGGTGGAAGACATAGAATGCACTGATGCACAACCACTGATGTTTCCTGATGATGAAGACATGGGACTACCACCTCATCGGAGTCCGCACATCTCTGATGATGACGAAACACAGGTGCCAACTGCTGCGTCTTTTTGCAGTGTGCAGACCGAACAGGAGGTCAGGGAGGAAGACTGTGTGGGAGACGATGCAGGGGACGATGAGGTCCTAGACCCCACATGGAATGAAGGTCGTGCCACTGACTTTCATAGTTCAGAGGAAGAGGCAGTGGTGAGACCGAGCCAACAGCCGCCGCCAAGAGAGTTCGCCTGCTACTGGCCACCGCCACCAGGGACCGAGCACCCCAGAGGCAGCTTCATGGAGTTCCCTGGCATGGCACTTCTTTAAACAATGTGCTGACGATAAGACCCGAGTGGTTTGCACGCTGTGCCATCAGAGCCTTAAGCGAGGCATTAATGTTCTGAACCTTAGCACAACCTGCATGACCAGGCATCTACATGAAAAGCATGAACTGCAGTGGAGTAAACACCTTAAAAACAAGGAACTCACTCAGGCTTCCCCTGCTCCCTCTTCTGCTGCTGCCTCGGCCTCTTCCTTCGCCTCGGGAGGAATGTTGGCACCTGCCGCCGACCAAACAGAGGATGTGCCACCGACACCACCACCTGTGTCACCAAGCATCTCCACCATGTCACATGGCAGCGTTCAGCTCTCCATCTCACAAACCTTGGAGAGAAAGCGTAAATTCCCACCTAGCCACCCTCGAGCCCTGGGCCTGAATGCCAGCATTTCTAAACTACTGGCCTTTGAAATGCTGTCATTAAGGCTGGTGGACACAGATAGCTTCAAACAGCTGATGGCGATGGCTGTCCCACAGTATGTTGTTCCCAGCCGCTACTACTTATCCAAGACAGCCGTGCCTTCCCTGCACAACCAAGTATCGGATAAAATCAAGTGTGCACTACGCAACGCCATCTGTGGCAAGGTCCACCTAACCACAGATACGTGGACCAGTAAGCACGGCCAGGGACGCTATATCTCCCTAACTGCACACTGGGTAAATGTAGTGGCGGCTGGGCCGTTCTGAAACTCATATGTTTGGGGGACAGGCCCCACACCGCTCAGGAGTTGTGGTGAGGTATTGAACAACAGACCGACCAGTGGGTGCTACCGTTGGGCCTCAAGCCCGGCCTGGTGGTGTGTGATAATTGGCGAAATCTCGTTGCAGCTCTGGGACTAGCCGGTTTGACGCACATCCCTTGCCTGGCGTATGTGCTGAATTTGGTGGTGCAGAAGTTCATCCACAACTACCCCGACATGTCAGAGCTGATGCATAAAGTGCGGGCCGTCTGTGCGAGCTTCCGGCGTTCACATCCTGCCGCTGCTCGCCTGTCTGTGCTACAGCGTAACTTCGGGGTTCCCGCTCACCGCCTCATATGCGACGTGCCCACCAGGTGGAACTCCACCTTGCACATGCTGGAGAGACTGTGCGAGCAGCAGCAGGCCATAGTGGAGTTTCAGCTGCAGCACACACGGGTCAGTTGCACTGCAGAACATCACCACTTCACCACCAATGACTGGGCCTCCATGCGAGACCTGTGTGCCCTGTTGCGCTGTTTTGAGTACTCCACCAAAATGGCCAGTGGTGATGACGCTATTATCAGCGTTACAATACCACTTCTATGTCTCCTTGAGAAAACACTTAGGGTGATGATGGAAGAGGAGGTGGCCCAGGAGGAGAAGGAGGATGAGGGGTGATTTTTAGCACTTTCAGGCCAGTCTGTTAGAAGGGCCTCAGAGTTTTTTTGCAACAGCAGAGGCCAGGTACAAATGTGGCCAGCCAGGGCCCATTACTGGAGGATGAGGTGGAGGAGAATGAGGATGAAGCAGGTTCACAGCGGGGTGGCACCCAACACAGCTCAGGCCCATCACTGGTGAATGGCTGGGGGGATACGGAGGACGATGACGATACACCTCCCACAGAGGACAGCTTGTCCTTACCTCTGGGCAGCCTGGCACACATAAGCGACTACATGCTGCAGTGCTTGCGCAATGACAGCAGAGTTGCCCACATTTTAACATGTGTGGACTACTGGGTTGCCACCCTGCTGGATTCCCGGTACAAAGACAACGTGCCCACCTTACCTTCTGCACTGGAGCGTGATAGGAAGATGCGCGAGTACAAGCACACGCTGGTAGACGCAGTCCTGAGAGCATTACCAAATGTCACAGGGGAACAGGTGGAAGCCCAAGGCAGAGGAGGAGCAAGAGGTCGCCAATGCAGCTGTATCACGGCCAGCTCCTCTGAGGGCAGGGTTAGCATGGCAGAAATGTGGAAAAGTTTTGTCACCACGCCACAGCTAACTGCACCACCACCTGATACGGAACGTGTTAGCAGGAGGCAGCATTTCACTAACATGGTTGAACAGTACGTATGCACACCCCTCCACGTACTGACTGATGGTTCTGCCCGAATCAAATTCTGGGTCTCCAAATTGTCTACGTGGCCAGAGCTAGCCTTTTATGCCTTGGAGGTGCGGGCCTGCCCGGGGGCCAGCGTTTTGTCTGAACGTGTATTCAGCATGGCAGGGGGCGTCATTACAGACAAATGCAGCCGCCTGTCCACAGCCAACGTGGACAAGCTGACTTTCATAAAAATAAAGCATGCATGGATCCCACAGGACCTGTCTATCCCTTGTGCAGAATAGACATTTATAACTGCCTCCCCCTCAACCATATATTCTTGTACTCCAGGGCACTTCTTTACTGAATCCTCTTTTTTTATTTTTACCATTATCTTGCGGTGCAACCAAAAGTTGAATGAACCTCTCCTCTGTCTAGGTGCCAGTGGCCTAATTATCTGAAAGTGGCCTGTTCCAGTGGTGGGTGAAATGATGCCTGATTCTCTGCTATGCGACCTCTGTCCTCTGTCTGGGTGCTGGGGCCTAAATAAATAAAAATGGCCTTCTCCATTGGTGGGTGACTTGAAGCCTGATTCTCTGCTATGGGACCTCTCTCCAATTGATATTGCTTAATTTATATTTATTTTATGTTATTTTAATTCATTTCCCTATCCACATTTGTTTGTAGTGGATTTACCTACATTTTGCTGCCTTTTGCAGCACTCTAGCCCTTTCCTGGACTATTTTACAACCTTTTTAGTGCCCAAAAGTTCGGGTCCCCATGGACTTCAATGGGGATCGGGTTCTAGATGAAGTTCGGGTTGAGTTCGAATCCCAAACCCGAACATTTTCGGGAAGTTCGTCCGAACTTCTCGAACCCGAACATCAAGGTGTTCGCTCAACTCTAGTCACAAGGTATGGTTAGGAGTTGATAGTATAATAGATTTCATTATGATGTCACAATGTATGGTCAGCAGATGATTGCATCCAGGATTCCATTATAATGTCACAATAAATGACCAGCAGATGATAGTATCAAAGATTCCATTATGATGCACAATGTATGGTCAGAAGAAGATAGTATCAAGGATTCCATTACGATGTCACAATAAATGATCAGCAGATAATAGTATCCAGCATTTTATTATGATGTCACAATGTATGGTTAGGAGATGATAGTATCAAAGATTCCATTATGATGTCACAATGTATGGTCAGCAGATGATTGTAACCAGGATTTCATTATGATGTCACAATGTATGGTCAACAGATAATAGTATCCAGGATTCTTTTATGATGTTACAGTGTATTTTCGGCAGATGATAGGCTCCAGGATTCTATTATGATGTCACAATAGGTGGTCAGCAGTTGATTGTATCAAAGATTCCATTATGATGTCACAATGAATGATCAGCAGATGATAGTATGCAGGATTCCATTATCATGTCACAATGTGTGGTCAGAAGAAGATAGTATCAAGGATTCCATTATGATGTCACAATGAATGTTCAGCATATAATAGTATGACGGATTTCATCATGATGTTACAGTGTATGGTCAGCATATTATTGTGTCCAGGATTTAATTTTGATGTCAAAATGAATGATCAGCAGATGATAGTATGAAGGATTCCATTATGATGTCACAATGTATGGTCAGAAGAAGTTAGTATCCAGGATTTCATTATGATTATAATCTCCAGGATTCCATTATGATGTCACAATGTATTGTAAGCAGATGATTGTATCAAGGATTCCATTATGAATGATCAGATGATAGTATGAAGAATTCCATTATGATGTCACAATGTATGGTCAGCAGATGATTCTATCCACGATTCCATTAGGAGATAATAGTATCCACGATTCTTTTATGATGTCATAATGTGTCATCACAAAATGAGTATCATAGATTCCATTATGATGTCACAATGTATGGTTTGTAGATGATAGCATCAAAGATTCTATTATGATGTCAAAATGAATGATCAGCAGATCATAGTATAAAGGATTTCATTATGATGTCACAATGTATGGGTAGCAGATGATTGTATCCAGGATTCAATTATGATGTCACAATATATGGTCAGGAAATGATTGTATCCAGGATTCCATTTTGATGTCATAATGAATGATCAGCAGATCGTAGCTTTCAGGATTCCATTATGATGTCACAGTGTATGGTCAACAGATAATTGTATGCAGGATTCCATTATAATGTAACAATGTATGGTCAGCAGATGATTGTATCCACGATTCCATTATGATGTCAGAATGAATGATCAGCAATTGATAGTTAGAGATGTCCCGAACTATTCGCCCGCGAACAGTTCCTGGCAAACATCGCTTGTTCGCGTTCACCGCAGTGGCCGAACATATGCGATGTTCGTTCCGTCCCCTATACGTCATCATTGAGCAAACTTTGACCCTGTACCTCACAGTCAGCAGACACATTCCCCTGTACCTCACAGTCAGCAGACACATTCCAGCCAATGAGCATACCCTCCCAAGACCCTCCCACCTCCTATCAAAAAGCAAGGACAGCATCCATCTTAGATTCATTCTGAAGCTGCAGTGTTAGTTAGAGCAGGGAGAGTGCTGCTGCTGCTGCTGAATTAATAGGTAAAGCGTTAGCTAGGCCAGTGTTCTGTTTCAAATGCACTCCTCAAATACTCATCTGCTGTAAGGACAGCGTCCTGACAGAACCCCAAAAAGCCCTTTTAGGGCTGGTACATCAGTCTGCTTTTATTTTATTTTTCTATATATATATATTGCAGTTGCCTGTCCGTGTGTGAGAGGCCGCAGGCCCACAGACTGTACTGTGTGCACACCACTCGTATAGGGTGGCACATTACCTTGCAGATAAAAAAAGTAATTTAATTTTTACCCTTTAATATAATTGCAGTTGCCTGCCAGTGTGTGTCAGGCCCACTGACTGTACTGTGCCCACTGCCCACCACTCATATAGGGTGGCACAGTACATTGCACTGCGCACTTGCAGTGACCTAAAATTCAAACGAAGCGGACCGAGCATGGGTCTTTTTCCATCTCCCGGTTCCAAAAATCTATTCACTACACCGGCCCTGGCCCTGATAAGGGACAAAACAGAGATTAAGCTGATAGGAATAGTACTTAGTTAACACTAGTTGCATTGGTGGTAAATTCCATTGCAAGTGCCGAAAATTATAAGGAAGCGGACAGAGCAAGCTATTTTCTCTATCTCCCCAAGCAAGGATTCAATTCAATACACGTCCCTTGATAGGGGACTTAACAAAGATTAAAATGGTAAGAATAGTAGTTCACACTATTTGTTTTGGTGGCACAGTATATTGCGCGGCGCACATGCAGTGCCCCAAATTGGAAGTAAGAGGACTGACCAATTGTCTTTTTCCATCTCTCGGTTCCTAAAATCTATTCGATACACGTCCCCTGATAGGGGACGTAACAGGGATTAAACTGATATGAATAGTACTACTTAACTCACCACTCATATAGGGTGGCACAGTACATTGCACGGCGCACGCGTAGTGCCCCAATTTGGAAGGAAGAGGACCAACTAACTATCTTTTTCCATCTCCCGGTTCCTAAAATCTATTCCATACACTGGCCCCTGATAGGGGACAAAACAGAGATTAAACTGGTAAGAACAGATTGTTTTAATTTAAAAAAAAGAGGACAGCCTCTGCGGAGCTCGGTATTTTTTGGCCACGTTACTGAACGCTCATACACAATGGCTGTAGGCTCATGCGTCCTTTTGCGGAGGTGACAAACCTGGTCAGTCAAACCCATGGCAACATAATCAACCTCATCCCATATGCGTTTTTTCTGGAGCGTGCCCTGCGAAGAGTGCTGGATCAGGCCGTAGATAAGCATGAAGAGGAAGAGTTGTGGTCACCATCACCACCAGAAGCAGGCTTGTTGTCGTTGATTGCTGGACCTGCGGCAACGCAGAGAGAGGAGTCTGAAGAAGAGGAGTCAGAGGAGGAAGGTGGCTTTGAGGAGGTGGAAGACCAACCACAGGAGGCATCCCAGGGGGCTTGTTGTCACCTTTCGGGGACCCTTGGTGTTCTACGTGGCTGGGTGGAGGAAGAGACCTTCAATAACGTCAGTGAGGACAAGGAACGGGACATGGCTAGCTTGGTATCCAACCTTGTGCAAATGGAGAGTTTGCGGTTGTGCAAATGGACTGTTTGCAGTTGTTTGCGGTGCGTTAAACAGGGAGTTTGGTCTGTCACTGTGAAGCGGGCGTAACCCTTACACTACCTGATCAATACAACATTATACCTGATTGTATACGCAAACTGGATATTATAAAGCACGTTATTCCAAACAATTTAGGAATTTTAGGTGATTTATGCCCTTTATGGATTAAAATCCGACTCTGCGTCAACTACGTAATTTTCCATGGGAGTTTTGCCATGGATCCCCCTCCGGCATGTCACAGTCCAGGTGTTCGTCTCCTTGAAACAACTTTTCCATCACTATTGTGTCCAGAAAGAGTCCCTGTGGGTTTTAAAATTCGCCTGCCTATTGAAGTCTTTGGTGGTTCGCCCTGTTCACCCGTTCGCGAACATTTGCGGAAATTCGCGTTTGCCATTCGCGAACGGAAAATTTTATGTTCGCGACATCTCTAATGATAGTATGAAGGATTCCATTATGAAGCCACAATGTATGTTTAGAAGAAGATAGTATCAAGGATTCCATTATGATGTCACAATAAATGATCAGCAGATAATTCTATGAAGGATTTCATTATGATATTACAGTGTTTGGTTAGCAAATTATTGTGTCCAGGATTCTTTAATGATGCCACAATGTATGGTTAGCAGATGATAGCATTCAGGAGTCCATTATGATGTCACAATGAATGATCAGCAGATGATAGTAGGCAGGATTCCATTATCATGTCACAATGTATGTTCAGAAGATAATAGTATCCATGATTTAATTATGATGTCACAATGTATTGTCAGCAGATGATTGTATCCATGATTTTATTATGATGTCACAATGTACAAACCATTAGAAAACGTGGTGTGGTGTTTAACAAGCAGGATATGCTCAACCCATATGCAGTTGTGCATGTATATAAGGGGAGCACATCCTGCACTTGTAGTCCGTTGCTAGGGGCAATCAACAGCAAAAAATACATACAATGGAAGATGCCAGCAACGGACTACAAGTACCACAATAACCATCCTACATACGATAACGATAATGTGGATGTGGAGAACAATCAAAAACATAACCATAGCAAAGGCAGGTGCACTCTGCGGCAATATTAAACCCTCACACTGATAAAATTGAGGGGTTAGTTCGACATATCCTACTAAGAGGACATGTCTTAAGCTCGGACACCACTGCAAGGTCCCTCAAGTAGCCCGAGGCCCTACCAATCAACCTACCTGTTGATTGCCCCTAGCAACGGACTACAAGTGCAGGATGTGCTCCCCTTATATACATGCACAACTGCATATAGGTTGAGCATATCCTGCTTGTTAAACACCACACCACGTTTTCTAATGGTTTGTATAATATGTTTGGAGGTGTATAAACTCCGATTTAAATGTGCCTGCTTTTCATCTACAGGCTACATTCAGGTGCACCTGGGAGGCTCTGGACCATATCAGCCGGTCTCGGGTGGGGCTCACAGGCACCTCCCACCTCCCATTGCAAGCATGGTTATATGCTGGAGGTCACTGGTGAGCTGTCTGTGAGTCAGGCCTTACGCTCCTGTAATGCCCAACGGCTCCTGGTATTGCCCTTACGGCACAGGTAGGTTGAGTGGTAGGGCCTCGGGCTACTTGAGGGACCTTGCCGTGGTGTCCGAGCTTAAGACTAGAGATGAGCGAACTTTCCAGTGCACTAATCCAGTGCTGAGCCATGCCCCCTGCACTGATCACATGACGGTGGCGTCACCCCAGGTCCTTCGGCTGTTCAACAGTTCGGGTTGGTGGAAGTCGCCCCTTATGGATTCCATATGCCGCGATAGTCCGCAGTAGTGGAGTCCATAACGGGATGCGCGAGTTAACACAACCCGAACGCCGAACGCCGAACTTTTTTTTAAAGTTCGCTCATCTCTACTTAAGACATGTCCTCTTAGTAGGATATGGCGAACTAACCCCTCAATTTTATCAGTGTGCGGATTTACTTTTGCACCTGCCTTTGCTATGGTTATGTTTTGGATGTCACAATGTATGTTCAACAAATGATTGTATCCAGGATTCCATTATGATTTTACAATGTATGGTCAGAAGAACATAGTATCAAGGATTCCATTTTGATGTGACAATGAATGATCAGCAGATAATAGTATCCATGATTTCATTATGATGTTACAGTATATGGTCAGAAAATGATTGTATCCAGGATTCCATTTTGATGTCACAATGAATGATCAGCAGATGATAGTATGAAGGATTCCATTATGATGTCACAATGTATGGTCAGAAGAAGTTAGTATCCAGGATTTCATTATGATTTCACAATGTGTTGTTAGCAGATTATAGTCTCCAGGATTCCATTATGATGTCACAATGTATTGTAAGCAGATGTTAATATTGTAGATTATATTATAATGTCTTAATGTATGGTCAACAGGTGACTGTATCCAGGATTTTATTATGATGTCACAAAGTTTGATCAGCAGGTAATGTTATCCAGGATTTCATTATGATATCACAATGTATGGTCAGCAGATAATAGTAAACAGAATTCTGTTATGGTGTCACAATAGCTGGTCAACAGATGATAGTATCCGGTATTCCATTATGAGTAGAGTTGAGTGAACACCTGGAAGTTCGGGTTCGCCAGGTTCGGCCGAACTTCGTAAAAAAGTTTGAGTTCGGGACCCGAACTTGACCCTGAACCAGCATCCCATTGAAGTAAAAGGGGACCCGAACGTGTGGGCACTAAAATGGCTCTAAAAATGTCATGGAAAGGGCTAGAGGGCTGCAAAAGGCAGCAAAATGTGCTTAAAGGATAACTGTTACATTTAGACCCTAATTTCAGTTTTCATATATGTAGTTGCTAATATGATAATAAGTATACAAAGCAAAAGAGTAACGCTAAAACTTGACTTTTAATGGTATATGTAAAATCAAGGAATAACACCCGTGGGTAGGATTACATAAATTGTGGGGTGAGAAGCATGCTCATAGTCCAAGGTATTGGACCTGAGTAATGAAAATTCCCACGCCACAACACTAGGTTGAGGAGAAACAAAAAAAGTTTGTTTAAAAAAACCGGCCAGTCTGAACAGACATGAGAGCTGCCGGACAGCAGGATTGCTGATTAACAAGACCGCATGTGAACAAGGACCCAGCTGTAGTCCAAGAGAGACAGCATGCAACTGTCAGTGCGGTAGCAGGTATACGAAAAAATACCCCCTCATGTGTGCTGGCTCGACGCGTTTCTTGTGTCAATAACGACACATCATCAGGAGCAAGAGGGATAAGGGATGGTAGCAAGAAAACCTGCCTAAGGTACTGCCACGCTAAGTGTTCGTGGCGGCACCTGCCGGCGCTATGATGGCCGTGATACGGCCGCGTCAAGCGCTAGTTTAAATAGCAACCCACTCCTCCCAGGGGAGGGGAATGGGAGGGGCCAGCGTGCGACGTCACTGGATGGCGGAATATGCAAATGCACACAAGCAATCCGCCCACCATCTCCATGACAACATATACGCGGCCAACCCAGATCAAATAGGTAAGAGGGATGTAATGGGCAGACCTATAAAATAAGGAGGCAGCGAGCGGAGTTTGTAAAACTATCCGCCGCATAACGACACTAATAGGAGATGTCAGGGGCATAAACATGAGGCATAAGTCAAGCATGTAGCAAGAATGTTGCTAAGAAATAAGGTGCAGCAAAGCAGGTAGTGGTGGGGACAATAGGACCTGCCAACCCCATATACAGAAGTAAAAAGGGCAGCTAAGTCCACCCCAGGTCAGTCAATGAAACAAACGTAGGAAATCCGTTCATTAAGACCATCAGGTTTGACAGTGCCCAATCTAAACGTCCATTGGGCTTCCTTGCGCAGGAGTATGTTATCAATGTCGCCGCCCCTTGGTGATGGGCATACCACATCAATCCCTTGGAACCTAATGACAGATGTTTGTTGTGGATGGAACAGATTGACATGTCTAGCTATTGGTGTGTCTTCGTTTTTACGTATATCACCAAGGTGCTCGCCAATTCTGCGGCGAAATTCCCTGATGGTCTTGCCCACGTATTGCATGCCACAAACACACGTGGCTAGATAGATGACCCCAGATGTTCTGCAATTGACAAAGCATCTGATATTAAAGCATTTGGATGTCTTAGTACTGACAAATGTGTCCCCTGTTTGGATGGATGAACATGCGATGCAGCCCTTACAACAAAATGTGCCCAGGCTACGATTGGTGAGCCAAGTCTGGGGGGCCGGAGATTGGAACAAACTATGAACCAGACGGTCACCAAGGCTGCGCCCCCTGCGATAAGTCACAGAGGGCCTTTCACTAATGCAGTCTGCAATGTCTGGATCCATACGCAAAATGTTCCAATGCCTCCTTAAGATATTCAGTATCTGTGGATTAGCTCCATCATAGGTGGCAATTAGGCGTATTAGACCGTCGCCTTCCTGTTTAGGTCTGGGATTCAATAATGATTCCCTAGTTGCTGCCAATGAATGTTGGTAGGCAGATGCTAGAACCGGGGAAGGATAACCCCGTTTAGTAAATCTCTGCCTTAATTCACCAGCTTTGAGATGGAAGTCAGAGAGATTTGAACAGTTGCGACGGACCCGCAAATATTGGCCACGGGGGATCCCCCTCTTCAGAGGGACAGGATGACAACTGTCCCAATGAAGAAGGGAATTGGTGGCCGTAGTTTTGCGATGGAGACTGGTGTGCACCTGTCCAGTGCCATCCCTGCAGATGGTCAAATCCAAGAAATTGATACTCTCAAAATGGATCTCAGATGTAAAAAAGAGTCCATATTTGTTGATATTGAGGGCACGCACAAAACATCCAAATTCATCAGCCGTGCCTGACCAGAAAATGAGAATGTCATCGATGAATCTGAGCCACAATGTGATATGTGAGGTCCACCACTGATCGTCATCAGAAAACACAGTTTCCTCTCCCACCAGCCCAGATATAAATTTGCGTACGACGGGGCACACGGACTCCCCATCGCAACGCCTCTGAGCTGGTGGAAGAGGCGACGATCAAAGGTGAACACATTGTGACCCAGAATAAACTCAAGGAGTTGGATGACAAAATCATTATGTTGGGCAAATGCGATACCTCGTTGGCACAAAAAATAGCGTGCAGCTACAAGGCCTCCCTCGTGTGGGATGGAGCTGTATAGGGCCTCCACGTCGAGGCTAGCAAAAAGCATATTGTCCTCGACGTGGAGGCCGTCCAGCTTACTGACCACCTCCATTGAGTCCCGCACATACGAGGGCAAGGCCAACACAAACGGGTGCAGTATATTTTCTACATAATCGCTAATGCCCTGCGTAAGACTGTTAGAACCGGAGACTATCGGTCTGCCCTTAAGGGGCCGCAGCCCCTTATGAATTTTGGGCAACCCATAGAAACAAGCAGTACACGGATGTTTAGGGAAAAGAACCTGGAACTCATTTTTGTCAATGAGATTTTGTGACAGGGCAGCAGACAGTATGCCCTTGAGCTCAACGGCATAGTCATTCATGGGATTCCGAGAGAGGACACCATAACATTCAGTGTTGCTGAGGATCTCCAGGCACATATTCACGTATTGTGCCTGGTTCATGATGACCACATTGCCTCCCTTGTCCGCTGTCTTAATCACTATGGAGTTGTCACCTTCTAGTGACCGCAACCCCTCCATTTCTTCTTTTGTGATATTGTATCTCACACGGACATGGTCAAGGGAGGCAAGGTCATCAATGACCAGGTTCACAAAAACATTGACTGACCTGGGGTGGACTTAGCTGCCCTTTTTACTTCTGTATATGGGGTTGGCAGGTCCTATTGTCCCCACCACTACCTGCTTTGCTGCACCTTATTTCTTAGCAACATTCTTGCTACATGCTTGACTTATGCCTCATGTTTATGCCCCTGACATCTCCTATTAGTGTCGTTATGCGGCGGATAGTTTTACAAACTCCGCTCGCTGCCTCCTTATTTTATAGGTCTGCCCATTACATCCCTCTTACCTATTTGATCTGGGTTGGCCGCGTATATGTTGTCATGGAGATGGTGGGCGGATTGCTTGTGTGCATTTGCATATTCCGCCATCCAGTGACGTCGCACGCTGGCCCCTCCCATTCCCCTCCCCTGGGAGGAGTGGGTTGCTATTTAAACTAGCGCTTGACGCGGCCGTATCACGGCCATCATAGCGCCGGCAGGTGCCGCCACGAACACTTAGCGTGGCAGTACCTTAGGCAGGTTTTCTTGCTACCATCCCTTATCCCTCTTGCTCCTGATGATGTGTCGTTATTGACACAAGAAACGCGTCGAGCCAGCACACATGAGGGGTATTTTTCGTATACCTGCTACCGCACTGACAGTTGCATGCTGTCTCTCTTGGACTACAGCTGGGTCCTTGTTCACATGCGGTCTTGTTAATCAGCAATCCTGCTGTCCGGCAGCTCTCATGTCTGTTCAGACTGGCCGGTTTTTTTAAACAAACTTTTTTTGTTTCTCCTCAACCTAGTGTTGTGGCGTGGGAATTTTCATTACTCAGGTCCAATACCTTGGACTATGAGCATGCTTCTCACCCCACAATTTATGTAATCCTACCCACGGGTGTTATTCCTTGATTTTACATATACCATTAAAAGTCAAGTTTTAGCGTTACTCTTTTGCTTTGTATACTATCTAATTCTAGGACGCTTATTGCATATACTTTAGGCATTTTTTGTTACTAATATGATAATAATCCTGAATCAATAACTATTAGACTTACTTACCCCTTATTTAATAAGATTCAGCCCTTAGCAACCAGCCTGCATAAAACTACAACTTCACTATTCTGTTAAAATGGCCGCCCTCAGCCCTGAGGCTAATCCATAGGATGCCTGCAGTGAAGTTAGTGAAGACCAGCTCTGTATAGGGGGGTCTTGCAGTGAAGTTCCCAGGTCTGGCTGAAGCCTGTAGTCCTCCTACAAGCTCTCCTCTTATCAGATATGGCTTTCATTTATACACCGAGCAGCCAGCATATCTCCCTGAGCTCTACATTGTCCAGCACTGCTAAGGGAGTGTCTGCCAAGCACAGGCATGTGGAGAAGTTCACACACACAGCCCAGACTGTTATCTCCTGTCAGGAAGAACCTGGCTTTTTATACATTTCCTTACAATGTTGACTCACTATCAGTTCCCAGTGCACGCAGCCGTGCTCCATCCTCATCTGGTAGACGGAAGAAGCATAGCAACCTGATTTTAATCTCAGGTAAAAATAGCCAATACTGGGGACTTTTAGGTGGCTTTTAGGGGTTATTTATTAAACAATCAGAAATTAAAACAAGGCCAACAAGGTGATATTAATCACCAAAATCCAATAGTAAAAAATTAATAAATTTGACAGTTATACTTTAAGAGCATGGGAAGTGCTCTGCAAACAAATGGATAGGGAAATAACTTAAAAGAAATAAAAATTTAAAATAACAATCTTGAACTAGGAGGAGGAGGTGGCTGTGGAGTAGGGGGTTGAGAAGGTGGTGACCATGGGGGTGTTGGTGGAAGCGAGGGGGGAGATGGAGCAGGTAGCCCAAACTGTTTTTTTTTTTTTTTTTTATTGGGGTAGCCTCCTAAATAGTGAGACATATAAAAAAATAAAACAAAGAATAAGTGTACTTGAGTACAAGAATGGTTGGTTGAGGCCGGTATAAATGTCTATTCTGCACAAGGTATAGACAAGTCTTGTGGGATCCATGCCTGGTCATTTTACCCTAAGTTCACACCTGAGCGTTTTACAGCGCGTTCAAACGCGCTGTAAGGCTGAATGCACACGATCAGGATTGCGTGCGGATTTTCCGCGCGGATTTATGCGGAAAATCCGCACCGTACATCTTGTACATTGTATTGTATGAGAATTTGAAATTCTCAATGCACACGATGCGGATTTTTTCTGCGCGATTTTGACCTGCGATGGATTTTAAAATCCGGCATGTCAATTCTTTTTTTTTCCTGTCCGGATATCTTGCGGATTTTCTCACTCACTTCAATGTGGAGTGATAAAAACTGGATGGTGCGACAGCACAGTGCGAGTTTTGATCGGATCCGCATGCGAAAATCCGCATGCAAATCCGCATGCAAATCCGCATGCAAATCCGCATGCAAATCCGACTCTATTGATGCGGATTTACCGCACGGATTGCCTGCAACACGACGATTTCAGTGCGGATTCTCCGCACATGAATCCTGAACGTGTGCATGTAGCCTAAAACGCTCAACACATGAAAACCAATGCTTTCCTATGGCCCTGGTTCTCACTTGAGCATTTTACAGCGCATTTGAACGCGCTGTAAAACGCCCGACGTACTTGATCTTTTTTTGGGGCGTTTGTCGCGCGTTTTGTGATTGACGCAACAGTAGTCAATCACAAGAACGCGAGTACGAACGCGCGTTTCAAGAACGCTCAGGTCTAAACCCAGGGTTAATGAATGTGAGCTTGTCCACATTAGCATTGGACAGGCGGCTGCTCTTGTCTGTGATAACGCCCCCTGTCGTGCTAAATACAAAAAATACCTTCTCAGCCCTTTTCTGCTCGTTCTGGACAGCTGTCCCCTCATATTTGTATGGTATCTTTTTCTTTGAGTCTAGTTCACATTCATATCGATAGACCCCCACATACAGGCCTTTTTAAATTAACGAAATAAAATTTAGCATTTTAGGAGTCCTTTTGATTTAAGTGAGTATTTACAGTTTGAGAATAGGACCCAAGGTGACGACTCATCATAGTACCTAAACAACTTCAGATAGTGTTATTCTTTAGTATGGAGTTTCAGGAATCCAAAGTGTGCACAAAGCCTAAATCAAACCCACAATTTCAGCAAAGCTGATTCATGCTCTTCCTCAAAAGTGATGATGAATATTATGAATAAATTAACAATATTAATTTCTAGGGAGAATAATCGAAGAATGGCACTGTGCAGAGTTTAAGTAAAAGATGCTCCAGAGTTATTGTATGGGAAAAATAAGCATTTAGCATGTCGGGAGAAATTGCAGGTTCTTTTAGGAATGTTTGGTGCCTTACTGGTGAAAAAAATAAAAAATTTGCAATTTGCTAACAAAAAACAATGGATTCAGTTTATTCGGTGACTACTGCATTTTATTCATTCCAAGAAAATAAGTTTGTATGCAATCATGTACTTAGCAAATAATCACAAATTAGTGTGTAGCGTATTTAAGATAAAAGACATTCTTTGACTCCACAGTCTGTTATACAACTGATTACGTATGGGAAAATGATCAATGTTCTACATAAAAGTCAACAGCACATATTGTGAAGAACATTACAAAATTATGTATTGTGTTGATTTCTTTTACCTAGCGGGTAGGCAATTCTCCAGTATTTTTCAAAGAGTAAGCCTTTCAGATTAACACATTTAATTCCTTTTATATAGAGGCTCCCTTGGGACCAGGCCAATTGACGCATAAAAAAATTGTTGTTTGAAGCTGTGTGTTATAAGAATCTTGAAACAAATAAATATATATTGCATTTTCACCAGGACAGCAGGTGGTGCTTAGTTTAGAAATCTGCTCATATTCATATATCATATTAGGAAAAAATATATCTCTCTGTATCTATTTTTCCCCCCAAAATATGCATGCATAGCCATGACCTTTCTGTCAGGTGTTCTGTAAACTGCTGCCTAAGGTGAGATGCTCATCTCGCCTCATGACAGAAGCAACTCTGCATGCATGCCTTCAATGAAACAAAATAAATAAAATTGCCACCAGAAATTCCTTCATATGCTCTGAATTCATTAGAAGATTTCAAAATTTTTCAAAATGCTAAAAAAATTATAAAAGTTTGGGAGAAGGAGGCCTAAATAATTATATTAGAACAAACACTGATGTCTGATCTGCCCTGACTGCAGTGACAGAATAAAAAAACAGTGAACACCTAGCTGCATAGTTTCCTAGCGCCAATGCCTCTTTGGTCCACATTTACTAGTGTAAGTGCACCTAGATCTTTCTTTAAACTGAGGGAAAATGTGGCGCCATATGGTGCATCTAAGTTTAGAGAAATTATCTGTGTCGAGCATGACTAGTGGAAATGGGTTAATTGAAAAAAGATGTGGCTTTGTGGGGAAAATTACATAACCTAGTTTGCAACATTTTGGTCATGAAATTCTTTCTAAAACTAAGCCAAACAATAGCGTTGGGCGCGAATATTCGAATCGCGAATTTTAATCGCGAATATGTCCACTTCGAGAATTCGCGAAGATTTAGAATATAGTGCTATATATTCATATTCGCGAGCATTCTAGATTTTTCTTTCCTCTGAACCCATGATCCCTCCCTGCTTCTTGCTTGTGGGCCAATGAGAAGGCTGCAATGTCTTTGTCTGAGCTTAGCAACATCCCTAGCAACCAATAGGAAAGTTGCCTACCCCTTACTATATAGGAAACTCCCCAGCAGCCATTTTCTAGAGTTTTTTGCAGTTCTGGGAGAGACAGCAGTGTCATTGTTGTGCTCGGTGCTTTGCTGTGTCACATTACATTAGATAGTTAGTTAGCTTATATATAATATATATATAGTTAGTGGGAGATAGTCAGTGTAGGTTAGATTGTGATATAGTGTAGCTGTAGCAAAAATATGCGCATTATTAATTGCCGATTTGTGCAATCAAGAAAATAATCGCGAATTTGCAAAGTTATGACGAATATTCACCCAAATATTTGTGAAATATTGTGAAATCAAATATTGCCCCTGCCGCTCATCACTACCAACCAATAGTCAGTAGAATTAGACAGAAGTATCTACTCATGTACCTCGTTTATCATCCAGCCTGAGCCCCTGTGAAAAATCGAGTGCAGGTCTAGGCAGCCTAAGTTCTAATGATGAGTCATAATGATTGAATCCACACCAAATGGATATTGATTCAATTGATATTTGGAGGTAACAGTTGACCCCTTATCAGCTTAATGTCAGGGGAGATGCTCAAGAAAGGGTGTTGTCCTATATAAAAAAAAAATTGTATAAAATTTGAAATATATATTACAAAAGTAAATTGCATATGCTGCAGGAAAAACAGTGTGAGGCCTCATGCACATGACCGTTTTTTTATACTGTCCGCAAAAAGGGGTTCCGTTGTTCAGTGATCTGTGTCCGTTTTTGCCTTCCGTTGTGTTTCCGTGTGTCTTCCGTTTTTTTTAGCGGACATGACCCAAAAGATTTTACCAAAAGACAGGCTGACAATTTTTCCCAAGTGCCTGCCAAGGGATCCACAAAAAAAACGGACACGGAACGCGGATGACACACGGATGGCCATCCGCATTTTTTCACGGACCCATTGACTTGAATGGGTCCGTGAACCGTTTTTCACGGACAAGAATAGGACAGGTTATATTTTTTTGACGGACTGGAATCACGGACCACGGACGCGGAGGACAAACGGTGCAACCAATGGGTCCGCAGAAAATCACGAAAAACGGAGCAACGGACACGGAATCAAACAACGGCCGTGTGCATGAGGCCTAAGTTTATTGCAAAATGAATTGATATCAATCTTTTAAGATCTCCCTTCTGTTTAACCAGCAGGCAAGAGGTGTATAAAAACTAACATCTTGTTAACTTCTAATATTTGCACTGTACACTAGGGTTTAGCTGAAATGATGTAACCTACAGTACATATTTGTTTGGGTAGAATCATCAATATCAAATATAATGTGTGCTGTACCAGCTAATGGTTTCTCAAACTAGAATTCATATTAATTGTATTTAGTGTAATATGTTATCCACTATACTTAGTTTATATTGCTGCCATCTAGTGGTCATTGTTATATTTTGTTTATGAAGATTTCTATGCTGTAATCATTTTTTTTTAATCTTTAATCTTTTTTTTTGTTTTTAACTCCTCCTCTTCTGTGAGTTTATATCCTGTTTCTTGCATTCTTTTCCTGTTTGTTAACAGTGCTGTACAGAGCTGGAGAGAGGATTTTCCTTTGACCTCTATTATCAGTTTTTAAGGTAAATTTAATAAATTAACTAAAGGCACATACACTGCATCTCCCTCACTGGAATTCTACATGCAACTGGTGTCACTACAGGAATGATAATAGTGACTATTTTCCATTGCGAGTACAAGGTATTGCCACTTACACTCATCAGAGACTTCTCTCACATACATCAGTGGCAGAATACAATGAAATCCACATTATAGCAGACATACTGCTTAGGAGCTATGTTTATTTCCGTTACTTCTAAGCTGTACAAAAACTGTTCTTAAATAAAACTAAAATATATCAATTACTACCAGAGCAAAGGGTTTGTCCCATGGGGGTGATTTTTTTAGATTTTTTTTGTAATAACTTTCCAAGTCTTTCATAAATAGAATTCAGAATGAAATTTTAGTTTAATCAGGAAGTTTATGAAATCAGTTTTTATTTTAAATATCCACATATTTTGACCTTACTTTTCACTCATGGGAATTCATTGCTATTTTACATGTTTGCACAGTACATGTAATTTAAACTATCAGAGACACTGGGAAACCGTAGTATATATACAATTCTACAAATTTCCATTGCCCTTAAAAGACTGTACAACATATGGCAATGTGCGATAATTTGTCTTTCTTGCCATCCTTAGAACATGGAGTGTTGACCCTGTTTAAATGACCTCTTTCTCTATAGAATGTCTATAGAATCTCAAATCTCATATGTGAAAATTTCACATGGAAATAGTCTACATGAAATATTCAGTAACCTCATAACTTATTTGTATGACTGTCTATTTAAAGCGTGTATTAATATCCAGAGCTACATTCTTAATTCTGTACGTTTGAAAGCAGAATCTTCCCTGTATGACTTACTGGGTTAGTGCCTGGATAAAGTCTAAGTAATTTATATTGTAAATATTTTGTATAGAAATTAGCTCACAGAATTTCTGTCTTCTGGGTTAGATGGATTCACAACCCCAAGAGATTCCCTCCAAACCACAGATTTTTTATTTTTTTTTTGCAAACTGGTCGCATCCAGCTTTATTTTCATCTCATCTGGATAAAGAAATTCCCAGCAATGTTACCAAAAAATTATAGGCGGTTTGGTCACTAAGTACTACACATTATAGATTCTCTGACTATAAGATGAAAGACTACTGTCCGGCACTTTAAACACACTTTTGTCCATACTAGATTATGACTCCCACAGGCTAGCATCCACTGCTCCTCCCTAAATTGTAAGATCTGTGAGTAGATTACACCTTTCTTATTGAGCCTTTATAGCTAGCACGTAATAGGGTTAATTAGAGCCCAGCTCTGCATTATCCTAGAGAATCTCTTTCTACTGCTGCAACCAGACCCTTTTTTCTAGGTTTTCCCCACAGTAAACGAAGAGAGGACAGTGTCTCTAGCAAAATAACATCTATCATATACTGTGACAAAATACTCCTAGTATCTGCACTGCTACAATATTTACACAATTAGGGTTCATGCACACGACTGTATCTGTTTTTCTATTTGCAAATCGTGGATCCCCAAAACACAGAGTTAAAACCCATTTTAGCTCCTTTTTTAATGCAAAATGGACAAGTATAGGAAATGGCCCTCCAAAAACAAATTACTAGCTCCAATTATATAAGTCTTGTGTGGTTAGCAAATAGCATACACCAATAATATACCAAATACCAACATACCAAATAACCAATCCGGAATAATCAAAAAACTTTATTAATATACTAGCAGAAGGACCCTTCGCACAGGTATATTTTATCTATTTCATTTAATGTTTGTGTGTGTCGTTAAAAGATATCGACAGTATCCCCCAAAACAGTAAATTCTACAGCACCCCGTCCCTTTTATAGTGAACCCCACAGTCCCCCCCTTAACACTGACCCCCCACAGTGCCCCGCCACCTTCAAATAGGACCTCCACAGCAGCCCATCCCCTTAATTGTGACCCTCACAGCAGCCAGCCCTTTTAACAGTTAGTTTCAAAGCACCCCACTTCCTTGATAATGACCTCCTCAGGGTCACGCCCTCTTAAGAGTGACCTCCACAGTAACCTGCTCTGTTAACAGTGACCTCACAGTACACTGCTGCCTGAACAGTGACCTCTACAGGGTCCGTCCCGTTAACAGTGACCTCCACTGTGGCCTGCCCCCTTAACAATAACATCCACTGTGAACGCCTATTTAACAGTGACCTCCACAGTGCCCACTATATATATATGTTAAATTGTCTTAAAATGAATCACAACTGCGGCATTCATATACAGCAAACAGGAAGATACACTGGACATGTACTGTAGTAATAAAAAAAACTTAATATCTCACATGGGCTTAGTACTTCATGATATACGTAGCACCCTTAACCTATCAACCTAACTCATACAATTCAGATAAATTCAGTGATTAGTGTAAGATAAGATATGAGGAAACTAGTGAAAAGCGGCAGGTGCCATATTCGATTTAGACGAAATTCGCGAATATTCTAAAGAATATTCGTTTCATATTCGTCAAAATCGAATATTCGTCATTATTCTAGTTATCGCGATTAATATGCGATTTAAATTATCGCGTATTGCGATTTTAACTTAGGCTACTTTCCTATTGGTTTCATATCTAGAATTGTAGCGAAGATGACGAATATGACTTATGTATTCGTCATATTCCACAAAACGAAGATAACGAAGTATTCTCCATCTTCGTTTTAGCTACCTATTCGTCAACTTCGCTAATTCTAGCAATCAAATAGGAGGGTTGACTATAGAGACAGCTGTGTTTAATTCGCTGCGCGATTATATTACTTTGCTTTTTTTAATAGAATAATTATATTACTTGATAATTAATATAATTATTCTATTTATTAAAAAAAAATAATAATAATATAATCGCATAGCGAATTAAACACAGCTGTCTCTATATTCAACCTTCATATTTGATTGCTAGAATTAGCGAAGTTGACGAATAGGTAGCTAAAACGAAGATGGAGAATACTTCGTTATCTTCGTTTTGAGGAATATGACGAATACATTCGTCATATTCGCTAATTCTACCAAGCCAAGAACGTCTCCATACTAGAATGTACTGTCGGATTTGAGAATTACGTTGAAATCGCAATGCGAATAATATAACTTGAATTAATCGCATTGCGATTTCTACTTAGACCTGGTTGGTTTACTATGGTTGGCTCGGTAGAATTAGCGAATATGACGAATGTATTCGTCATATTCCTCAAAACGAAGATAACGAAGTATTCTCCATCTTCGTTTTAGCAACCATAGTAAACCATGTAAGTTGAAATCGCAATGCGGTTAATTCAAGTTATATTAATCACATTGCGATTACAACTTAGCACTGCTATCTTACATATTAGTCTAGAATTAACGAATATGGAATATAGCAGCAGTGCTAAGTCGCATTGCGATTTCAACTTAGAGCTGGGTTTATAATGGGTCAGCTTGCTAGAATTAACGAAGTTAACGAATATGGAATATAAGTTGAAATCGCAATGCGATTAATATAACTTGAATTAATCGCATTGCGATTTCAACGTAATTCTCAAATCCGACAGTACATTTTAGTATATGGAGACATTCCCATGGTGATGGGGACGCTCCATGAGCACGGAAGTCGGCAGAAGCGGCAACGGGCACTGACTGGAGCAGCCAGGAAGCCAGGAATCCTCAGGACAGGTAAGAGCTACTTATGGGAAGTGGGAAAGAAAAAAATGTAACTAAAAAAAACAAAAAAACGAATATTCGAAATAGCGAATTTATAGCGCTTTATTCGAAATATTCGCGAATTAGCGAAGTGCCGATATTCGCGATAAAAATTCGCTATTCGAATATTCGCGCTCAACACTAGAGGAAACCTCTAAGGCCCCTTTCACACGACAGATCTGCAAAAAACGCTAGTGTGAGAGTAGCCTAAACTGTGAATACAGAGATAGTTGTCAGTCACTGATAAGACGGCACCCATGTACTACTGAAATCAGAAATAGCAAAGAAAAATGCATAACTTACAAGTTTTACTGAATCTTTTCACACAAAACTAAAAATCAATCTGCTCAGCATCTCTTGCTCTATAAGCATCTTTCACACGGCCGAAGGTGTCACATGCCCGTGCGGTCCGCAATTCACAGGCACCGACTGTGGGGCATCCGCAGTGGATCGCAGACCCATTCACTTGAATGGGTCCATGATCCGCCTGTTCTGCAGAAAGATAGGACATGTTCTATTTTTTTGCGGAATGGAAGTACAGGATGGAACCCCACGAAAGCACTCTGTAGTGCTCTGTGATTCCGTTCCGCACCATTCCGCATCTTCGGATTTGCGGACCCATTGAAGTGAATGGGTCCGCATCTGAGATGCGGAATGACAACGGAACGGTGCCCGTGTATTGCGGATCCGTAAATGTGGTCCACAATATGGGCACGGGACACCAGCGGTCGTGTGAAAAAGGTGCCTGCAAATTCCACAGCATTTTATCGTGACAGGTTCTCTTTAAAGAGCATTTCTCAGCAGATTTGTAGCTATGAATCTGGCTGACCTGTTGCATGTGTGTTTGGCAGCAGAGGACATCTGTTTTGGCCACATGTTCATATGTGCCTGCATTGCTGAGAAAAAGGAAAGGTTAAAATATGCAAATGAGCCTCTTGGAGCAGCGTTGCTCCTAGAGGCTCATTTACATATATCTAAACATCAGTGGCTGACATCTATCTCTGTATACACAATTATCCCTCAAGCACACAAATGTATGATGTTGTGTGCATGAGAGCTGTAAATCTACTGACAGATGCCTTTTAAGGGGTCGTCTGAGTTATAAAGCCATTTTTAGGGTTGAAAAGTTTTTATTAATTATCTGCACAAGTAATAACATCAATATGTCTATATAAAAATGGCAACAATCTCAAATGCTTGTGAGGGGAAAAAAAAGGAAGAAAAAACAATGGTGCAGATTTTGTTAGTCAAGAAAGGACATGCTTATCACAGAGGGAGAAAACAATATGAAAAAATGAGGGAGGGGAGGGGGGAACCCAGAAAACTAGTCCTAAGTAAATGTGTTTTTCACCATAGTTCATCCAAATTGTGGGTCGAGATGGAACATCTTAGTGGATTTATCCAAGCATAGGGGGCTTTTTGGTTGCCTTCAGGGGTCATACTAAACCCCTTTGATGGCCATCTTTTGAAAATCTTGAAGACGGTTCACACTCAAATCAAAGTTAATCACCTCACCAGGCCCTCTAATGCCTCTAATGTGAAATCTCATTTTCCCTTCTTCTTTAAAGGACTCACAACTGAGCCTATTCCTAGGCTGCGAGACGTTCTGAAGAAGGGAAGTCTTAGCCCTTTGTCTGATATGCTACAGGACTCTAGATCTAACCCAGGGACCTGGCTCAGATACCTACAGTTGTGTAGCTTCATATCCTATCTCTCCCCTCAGTCCCTTCTTCAGTCTCAGCTTACCCAATTTGAAAAGCTGTGCGTTTCTACCTGCGCTCCATCATGTGGAATTTCGATTATACAGTTGGAAGAAAAAGTATGTGAACCCTTTGGAATGATATGGATTTCTGTACAAACTGGTCATAAAATGTGATCTGATCTTTATCTAAGTCACAATAATAGACAATCACAGTCTGCTTAAACTAATAACACACAAAGAATTAAATGTTACCATGTTTATATTGAACACACCATTTAAACATTCACAGTATAGGTGGAAAACGTATGTGAACCCCTACACTAATGACATCTCCAAGAGCTAATTGGCGCGAGGTGTCAGCCAACTGGAGTCCAATCAATGAGATGAGATTAGAGGTGTTGGTTACAGCTGCCCTGCCCTATAAAAACCACACACCAGTTCTGGGTTTGCTTTTCCCAAGAAGCATTGCCTGATGTGAATGATACCTCCCACAAAAGAGCTCTCAGTAGACCTACGATTTACAATTACTGACTTGCATAAAGCTGGAAAGGGTTATAAAAGTATCTCCAAAAGCGTTGCTGTTCATCAGTCCACAGTAAGACAAATTGTCTATAAATGGAGAAAGTTCATCACTGCAATGAGGTGAAAAATAAACTAGAGTGTCAGCTAAAGACTTACAAAAGTCTCTGGCATATGCTAACATCCCTGTTAGCGAATCTACGATACGTAAAACACTAAACAAGAATGGATTTCATGGGAGGATACCACAGAGGAAGCCACTGCTGTCCAAAAAAACATTGCTGCACGTTTAGTTTGCACAAGAGCACCTGGATGTTTCACAGCAGTACTTGCAAAATATTCTGTGGACAAAGTTGAGTTGTTTGGAAGAAACACCCAACACTATATGTGGAGAAAAAGAGGCACAGCACACCAACATCAAAACCTTAGTGGCCCAGTCGGAGTCCTGAACTCAACCCGATTGAGATGCTGTGGCATGACCTCAAGAAAGCGATTCACACCAGACATCCCAAGAATATTGCTGAACTGAAACAATTCTGTAAAGAGGAATGGTCAATAATTACTCCTGACCGTTGTGCACGTCTGATCTGCAACTACAGGAAACGTTTGGTTGAAGTTATTGCTGCCAAAAGAGGTTCAACCAGTTATTAAATACAAGGGTTCAAATACTTTTTCCACCTGCACTGTGAAAGTTTACATGGTGTGTTCAATAAAAACATGGTACATTTAATTCTTGTGTGTTATTAGTTTAAGCAGACTGTGATTGTCTATTGTTGCGACGATTATATGAAGATCAGATCACATTTTATGACCAATTTGTGCAGAAATCCATATCATTCCAAAGGGTTCACATACTTTTTCTTGCAACTGCATATGGATTGTAGAGGGACGAGGAAGGAGGGTCCAATAAGCCTGACTTTTTAGAAGCCTGGAAGTCTGAGCTTCAGTCCTTTTCTCTTCAGTGGTGAGAGGCCTTTGACTTCACTCATAAAGTGACCATTTCCCGCAGGTTACAGAAGACTAATTATAGGATACATTGGTACATGACACCTGCTCCAGCAAATGTATCCTTAGGCCTCAAAGATATGTTGGCGGTGTGGTGCAGCCCCCGGAACCATGCTACACATCTGGTGTAAGTGCTCGGTACTTACCCCTTTGTGGCAAGAAGTGATGTCTCTCTATAATATATTTCACAGAGAATCTTTGAGCCTTACTCCGGAGATTGCTCTCCTATCTACTTTCCCCGTTCCACTTTCCAGCCAGATCATTTCTAGGCTGTGGAAATTCACATCCCCCCTTAAGATTGCACTGGGTTGAGGCACTGAACCACATAATGAGGATGGAACAACTCAGAGCTGAGGAGGTATGACTCCAGGATAAATTGAACAAAAGCTGACTACCATGGTCTAGTTTCTGAGCTTTCTCTGGGTGTGCCCATTGGGTGGATAGAGGTTCACTCCCAAGAGGTCCATAAATGATTAGGTATTATCATTATTATTTAGTTTCAGCCCATCTATTAATTCAGTTTGTTGCTTATACCGTTGCTGTTTTTTTCTGAAAAAAGAAAATACCTAATTAGGGTACAGAAGTTAATAGTTGGGACCCCTTTTTCAGCACACTCATCTATTAGCCAGAGTGGAGTTAGGCTATAACGAGTATCTCTTCCTCTAAAGTAGTACAAAAAAAACTTTTAAGCAGCACTACATAACGCAAATTTGGGAGAAAAATCAAAACAATACGGTACCCAGTTGGTGGTCCGATGTTGGTGCAAGCAGATGGTAATCCAGGTTAAGGATCCCAAATAATGAACAAAAAAATAATAAATCCGCAGCACTCTTCCGTTTGCAATGAAGTCCGGTGTCTTTATTTAGATAGCAGTATACAATTGCGACGTTTCGACTTGAGAAAGACTGGAATAGTCGAAACGTCACAATTGTATGCTGCTATCTAAATAAAGACACCGGACTTCATTGCAAACGGAAGAGTGCTGCGGATTTATTATTTTTTTGTTCTTTTTTTTTTCTTCCTCTCAAGGACACAAGCTTACCCAGACAGCCCCCCTCTGGTGCTACCGCAGGGGAATTGAACACTTGCTGCTGGGTTCCCTCATATGCATGAAACAAGTTTTCAACATTTGACCTTTTGCTGCTAATTGATAGTGAATAATATGTGAATGGACTTTTAGTTGCCAAAATGCTTTATCAGTCCAGAAACGGAAGCCCCACACTTCCACTTCGGTAACAGCATTCCCCGGCTTAGATCGGGGAACCTGTTACATTGCGCTAATAGACCAAAGCCTCAAGTAGGCTTCAGAGTCTATTAGATGAATAAAACAATACAGCCCACTAGGTGGCAGCACTGCATTGTTATATAAAAAATTAAGTGTTCAGTGATATAGCCATCAATGAACACAACGGACAATCTAATGATTGCCAGTTATAGTCACCTAAGGTGACTTAAAAAAAGTAAAAAACAAACAAAAAAAAGCCATTTGCCATTTTTCGGCCCTTTAACTCCAATGTTTTTTTTTATAAAAAGTGATCAAAAAGTCACACACACTTCAAATTGGTATCACTGAAAAGTACAGATCGCCCCACAAAAAATGAGCCCTACACAGCCCTGTGCACATAACTACAAAAAAGTTATAGGGGTCAGAATATGGTGATAATTTTTTTTTCTGAAAGGTTTACATTTTTTTTCCCAGTATTAAAACGCAAGAAAAATTATACAAGTGTGGTATTGTTGTAACCATACTGACCTTTAGAATGAAGATAACAGGTCAATTTTACCGTATAGTGTATGGTGTAGAAAAATAAATAAATAAAAACCTTTGTCAGAATAGCTTTTTTTCCCAATTCTACCCCATTTGGAATTTTTTTTCCGCTACCCACTACATGGTATGCAACCGTAAGGGGTGCCATTAAAAAGTACAACTTGTCCCACAAAAAATAAGTCCTCATAAGGCTATGTGAACGGAAAAATAAAAAAGTTAGGACTATGGGAAGGCGGGTAGTGAGAAACAAAAGCGCAAAAAAGGAAAATTTCAGGATCCTCTAAGGGTTAATTCAATGGCATTCTGTTTCTGGCAGTTGATGCAGTACATAGGTATCATTAATATAGTTTTTCTTTAACAAATTGCAGTATGTCTGTCTCTAAATGAACAAATTTAATTAGCAATCTCCAGTAGAACATGGGATGCTCTCATAGTGACTCATTTTATTCTTACAACATTGCATTTGATCTGAAGGTAAATTCCATTATGTGACTATTTGTACTAATTCAGAGGCATGTATGTTCTCTTTAGTAAAAGGATAAAGGAGAAATTAGATTAATCCTTAATAAATGCTAGTTCACAATAGAAATGACTTCAACAGGTAAAGATTGATTTTATTACTGTATTTGGTGCAGATACTAGTACATACACACATACATATGTATATACAAAATATACATGTATATGCACTGTATATAGATTTATAGTATCTCACAAAAATGTGTACACCCCTTACATTTTTGTAAATATTTTATTATCTTTTCAAGAGACAAGACTGACTACTTTACATTGTATCAAAGTGTCATAACTTCAGTGTACAGCTTGTATAACAGTGTAAATCAAAATAAGGGTACTTTCACACTAGCGGCAAGGAACTCCGGCAGGCTGTTCAGGTGAATAGCCTGTCAGATCCATGCTGCCGCTAGTGCACGCATGCCCCCGGACTGCTGCTCTGGCCCCATTGACTACAATCGGGGCGGGACGGAGTTCCGGCGGCAGCACGGCTAACATGCTGAGAGGTGGCCGGAATAAAAGTATGACATGTCGTACGTTTATTCCAGCCGCCTCTAGGCATGTTAGCCGTGCTGCCGCCGGAACTGCGGCCCGCCCCCATTATAGTCAATGGGGCCGGAGCGGTAGTCTGGGGGCACGTGTGCACTAGCGACAGCACAGATCTGACAGGCTGTTCACCTGCCGGAATAGCATGCCGGAGTTCCTTGCTGCTAGTGTGAAACTAGCCTAACACACAGCCATTAATTTCTAAACTGCTGGCAACAAAAATGAGCACACCCCTCAGTTAAAATGGCCAAATTGTGCCCAATTAACCATTTTCCCTCCCTGGTGTCACGTGACTTGTTAGTGTTACAAGGTCTCAGGTGTGAAGGTGAGCAGGTGTGTTAAATTTGGTGTTATCACTCTCACACTCTCTCATACTGTTCACTGGATGTTCAAAATGGCACCACTTGGCAAAGAACTCTCTGAGGATCAGAAATTTTTTTTTTATTACTTTACATAAAGATGGCCTAGGCTATAAGAAGATTGCCAACATCTTGAAACTGAGCTGCAGCATGGTGGCCAAGACCATACAGTGGTTTAACAAGGCAAGTTCCACTTAGAACAGGCCTCGCCAAGGTTGACCAAAGAAGTTGAGTGCACATGGTCAGTGTCATATCCAGAGGTTTCAATATCAGAAGGATCACAGCACTCAACAGTTTTACTGGCAGTTTATGCAGGGTGCTCGTTTCGGATTGGTCCTGGCTCCACTTCCAGGTGCCTAAATACTTGGTACATATATTTGAGACGGCACACCTATTTTTGTATTTTGAATGCAATTAGGTTTTATTCAGCCAGGCATTTAAGCAACGTTTCAGGCTTTAATAGGTGTAGCCCTTCATCAGGCTCATGGTTCGTAATGCGTCTGGGGTAAGGCCGGCTGCCCCAGACGCATTACGAACCATGAGCCTGATGAAGGGCTACACCTATTAAAGCCCGAAACGTTGCTTAAATGCCTGGCTGAATAAAACCTAATTGCATTCAAAATACAAAAATTGGTGTGCCGTCTCAAATATATGTACCTCATATCCAGAGGTTGTTTTCCCAAAATACACATATGACTGCTGCCAGCATTGCTGCAGAGGTTAACCACTACAGGACCGCCTAACGCACGGATGCGTCCGGCGGGCGGTCCTGTAGTTCTGAGTGGAAGCATCGGCGCGTCATCTCGCGAGACGCGAGACTTCCTGTGAACGCGCGTCTCACAACTTGTACTGCAGCCTGCCAGCGATGATCCATCGCTGGCAGGCTGTAGATGCGAAATAATTCGCATCAAACAAGTATATCAGACGCTGTTTTGTTAACAGCGTCTGATATACCTGCTACCTGGTCCTCTGGTGGTCCCATTTGCTGGGATCGACCACCAGAGGACCAGGTAGCTATGTAAAGTTGCACCAAACACTACACTAACCCCCTCACTTATTACCCCCTTGTTAACCCCTTGATCACCCCATCTAGATTCCCTGATCACCCCCCTGTCATTGATCACACCCCTTGTAAGGCTCCATTCAGACGTCCATATGTGTTTTGAGGATCCGCAGATCCTCAAAACACGGACACCGGCAATGTGCTTTCCGCATTTTGCAGATCCGCACATTGCCAGAACTATATAGAAAATGCTTTTTCTTGTCCGCAATTGTGGACAAGAATAGGACATGTTCTATATTTTTGCGGAACGGAAGTGCAGACCCGGAAGCGCGGATCCGTAATTCCGGATCCGAGCGGGACAAAGTCTGTCCCAATAAAAATGAATGGGTCCGCAATTCGGTTCCGCAAACAGAATTGCGGACGTGTGAATGGGGCATAAGGGTCCCTTATCACCACCAGTTAGTTAGCTACTTGTTAGGTAGCTAGCGCCCAGCCCACCGCACCGCAGTCACTGATTTTGGCAGAGATTTTTTCATCCACATTGATCAATGCGAATGAAAAAATATGTGCTGTTCATTTTTTTTTTTTTTCAGCCCAGAGACTGAACGGAAAAAAAAAATCTCATTACCCGTATGCTCAATATAAGGAGAATAGCAGAAACTCCTGATGCTGGCCATGCATGTAATGATTGCGGAGACCCTGAAATGCCAGGGCAGTACAAACACCTCACATGTGACCCCATTTTAGAAAGAAGACACCCCAATGTATTCCGTGAGGGGTATGGTGAGTTCATGTAAAATTTTATTTTTTGTCACAAGTTAGTGGAATATGAGACTTTGTAAAAAAAAAAATATATATATATCAATTTCCGCTAACTTGTGCCAAAATTTTTTTTTCTGTGAACTCACCATGCCCCTCACAGAATACCTTGGGGTGTCTTTTTTCCAAAATGGGGTCACATGTGAGGTATATATACTGCCCTGGCATTTTAGGGGTCCTAAAGCGTGAGAATCCAAATGCGTAAAAATGATCTGTGAAATCCTAAAGGTATTTGTTGGACTTTGGGCCCCTTTGCGCATCTTGGCTGCAAAAAAGTGTCACACATGTGGTATCGCCGTACTCAGGAGAAGTAGGGCAATGAGTTTTAGGGTGTATTTTTATATATACCCATACTGTGTGTGAGAAATATCGCTGTAAACGACAACTTTTAAATTTTTTTATACAAAGTTGTCAATTTACAGAGATATTTCTCTCACCCAACATGGGTATATGTGAAAATACACCCCAAAACACATTGCCCTACTTCTCCAGAGTACGGCGATACCACATGTGTGCCACTTTTTTGCAACCTGGGTGCGCAAAGGGGCCCTAATTCCAATGAATACCTTTAGGTTTTACACGGCTGCTCACAATTTAGCCCCACCCAAAATGCCAGAACAGTACAAACACCCCACAAATGACCCCATTTTGGAAAGAAGATACCCCAAGGTAATCGCTTAGGGGCATAGTGAGTCCATGAAAAATTGAACTTTTTGTCAAAAGTTAGCGGAAAGGGAGACTTTGTGAGAAAAAACAATAAAAAATCTATTTCCGCTAACTTGTGCCAAAAAAGAAAATCTTTTAAGAACTCGCGATGCCCCTCACGGAATACCTTGGGGTGTCTTTTTTCCAAAATGGGGTCACATGTGGGGTATTTATACTGCCCTGGCATTTTAGGGGCCCTAAAGCGTGAGAAGAAAAATGCGTAAAAATGCCCTCCTAAAAGGTACTCATTGGAGAAAAGGCTGCAAAAAAGTGGCACACATGTGGTATTGCCGTACTCAGGAGAAGTAGGGCAATGTGTTTTGGGGTGTATTTTTACATATACCCATACTGTGTGTAAGAAATATCGCTGTAAATGACAACTTTTTAAATTTTTTTATACAAAGTTGAAAATTTACAGAGATATTTCTCTCACCCAACATGGGTATATGTAAAAATACACCCCAAAACACATTTCCCTACTTCTCCTGAGTACGACGATACCACAGGAGTAAAATCTTTTTGCAGCCTGGGTGTGCAAAGGGGCCCAAATTCCAACGAGTACCTTTAGGTTTTACATGGCTGCTCACAATTTAGCCCCGCCCAAAATGGCAGAACAGTAAACACACCCCACAAATGACCCCATTTCGGAAAGTAGACACCCCAAGTTATTCAGTGAGGGGCATAGTGAGTCCGTCTGAGATTTTTTTTTTTTTGCCAGATGTTAGCAGAAATGGAAACTTTATTATTATTTTTTTTTTTTGCTGAGAAAGTGTCATTTTCCGCTAACTTGTGAAAAAAAATGAAATTATCCATGAACTCACCATGCCCCTCCGCGAATACTTTGGGGTGTCTTCTTTCCAAAATGGTGTCATTTGGGGGGGATTTATACTATCCTGGCATTCTAGCACCTGAAGAAACATGACAGGTGCTCAGAAAGTCAGAGCTGCTTCAAAATGCGGAAATTCACTTTTTTGCACTATAGTTTGTAAACGCTATAACTTTTACCCAAACCAATAAATATACACTTATTGGATTTTTTTTTTTATCAAAGACATGTAGAACAATACAATTTGTGGAAAATTTATATAGAAATGTAGTTTTAAAAAAAAAAATTACAACAGAAAGTGAAAAATGTCATTTTTTTGCAAAAATGTAATTACATTTTTATTAATAGCAAAAAAAGTAAAAATGTCAGCAACAATGAAATACCACCAGATGAAAAAAAGGATGTAAAATTCATTTGGGTGGTAAGTTGCATGACGGAGCAATAAACGGTGAAAGTAGTGTAGTGCAGAATTGTAAAAAGTGGCCTGGTCATTAAGGGTGTTTAAGCTAGGGGGGCTGAGGTGGTTAAAGGGGTGGGGGGTCAGCCTGTCAATGCTCAGACCATACACTGCACACTGCATCAAATTGGTCTGCGTGGTTGTTGCCCAGAAGGAAGCCTCTACTAAAGATTATGCACAAGAAAGCCCGCAAGCGGTTTTCTGAAGACACGCAGACTAAGGACATGGATTACTGGAACCATGTCCTGTGGTCTGATGAGACCAAGATAATCTTGTTTGGTTTAGATGGTGTCAGGCAACTAGGTCAGGAGTACAAAGACAAGTGTGTCTTGCCTACAGTCAAGCATGGTGGTGGGAGTTTTAGTTTGGGGCTGCATGTGTGCTGCAGGCTGTGGGGCGATACAGTTCATTGAGGGAACCATGAATGCCAAGATGTATTGTAATTAGAGATGAGCGAATTTCTCAAAAATTCGATTCGGTCGGCTCTCCGAATTTTCTAAAAAAATATGATTCGATCTGAATTTATTCCTAGCAAATTGCGTTAAAAAAAATGCTATTTCCTGGCTGCAGAGGGCCTGTATAGGGGTGTAGAGCACTGTACCTTGCTGAAACAGGAATAGGAAGTCTGCTGTGGTAGTGATTCAGTATGACAGGCAGATGACAGCCGTCACCAAATAACTCAAGCGCTTATACAAGTAGAGCCCCCCTGAAAGAGGGGAGAGGGTGCCAGAAGTAAGTTTTTGTTGATGTCACTGATTATTTTGCCCTTCCTCTGATCCAACAGAACAATAACCCCCCAAAAAATGGATCCTGTCTGTTGATCATCTGCCTTCACTTGGTCAGTAATCCATCAGTCTTGCTAAAGCCATAAAAGAAAAATTGGGGTGGACATGTAAAGAAAATATTTGCATGTCTTCTGTGTTTTGTACCCACTCTTGCTTTTGGCTACCAAATCATAAGCCAATTCTGATGCAAAATAGGGACCATGTTTATACAGGCCTTACAGCTGTAACATCAACATGATCCATTGTGCGTCTCATTTTTCCTTCCTTCTGACAGATCAGAAGAAGGGTCAAATAAATGATAATGTCAACCAGGCCAAAAAAGAAAAATAATAACCCAGTCATTGAGTGGGGAGGGTGGGAACAGCATGAGAAGTCCATAGAGTGGACCAGTGACATAGTGGGGAGGTGTCAGCAGCATGAGGAGACCACCAAGTGGCCCAGTGACATAGTGGGGAGGTAGCAGCAGCATCAGGAGACCACCAAGTAGCCCAGTGACATAGTAGTGAGGTGGTAGCAGCATGAGGAGACTACAGAGTGGCCCAATGACATAGTGGGGAGGTGGCAGCAGCATGAGGTGACCATCGAGTAGCCCAGTGACATAGTGGTGAGGTGGAAACAGCATGAGGAGACCACAGAGTGGTGATGTAAAATCAGCATGCGGATACCACAGAGTGGTCCAGTGACAGAGTGGGGAGGTGGGGGGGGGGATACCAGTACCATGCTGAAGATGGTTGGTGGCAGTAGGAGCACCTGGCAGCAGGTGTGGCATCAGGCGGTTGGCATAATTAGAATTGTAGCTGAAGCAGGTAGCCAGAAGAAACGGTTCTCTTTTGAAAAAGTTTAGGTGTGGCACCATGAATGATCTAGTCTGATGCTTTAGGCACTGGTGTTTGAAATTCCTGGCTGATACACGTCTGATTTATCTTCACAAAATGTCAGTTTTTCCATATTTTGGGTGGATAGGCGAGTTCTCATTGGGGTAACTATGGCTCCCGCCGCACAAAACACCCTCTCTGATGCCACTCTGCTGGCCGGGCAGGAAAGCTTCTGTTTTACATATGTGGGCAGGGCTGGTACTGCCTTTTTGGCAAAAAAATGATGGCTTGGGACTCTCCACCTCGGCTTGGCATAAGCCATTAGTTCTCTGCAGAGTCCACCCCTTGGAAAGGGAGCGACTGCAGCACCAGAAAATTGGCCAGGAGCACATTCAGCTTCTGTGCCTTTGGATGAGTGCACGCATACTTTCGTCTCTTGGCAATCGCTTTGGTGATCTATTGCTGATGGAATGACTGACGAGGAGTAGGAGAATGAAGAGCAGGAGCATCAGGACCCACAGATGATGGGAAGGACAGACAGCCACCTTTGGCTGAGGTGGTGGAACCTTGACTGCATGAAATTGGGTGCGTTCCACTGGGTGATGCAGCAGTTGCTGTGGCAGGCTTGTCGGGCATTTTCATAGGTATATATATTGATTCCTGGTCATATTATATTCAATATGCATGCTCATTGTCTTTAAGAAACAGTTTGAGCCAAAGTTTTGCTGTGTGGTAGAAACAGGCCAAGATGAGTTCATGCCAAGTTCAGTCTGTGTAAAAAGTTTACTGAATACTGAATACAGAGTACATTGTTTTAAAAGTTATTGCCACAGATGTGGTCTTATCTGTTGGGAGTACACTGGATTCTCCAGACATGTCTTAGAGAACAACGCCCATTCATACCATAATGGCCCATAGATCAATAGTGTCAGAGAGACTCCAAGTTGTCTATCTTTAGTTGATACAAAATGTCTACATTAATCCTTGTCTCTAATTTACGACGACGAGGGTCAAATGTATATGATGCAAAAATACCCTAGTTAACTCTTCATGGTATGGTGTTAATAGCTTGCACAACAGTGCCATCCGGAGACAGATATCGATATCGTTACACCATCCTCCATAGTTGCATTATGGGTAAACATGATCTCATAGGATCTTATTACATATGTTTACACCCCCTCAATTGATTGGAGAATACTAATCCAGGGGGTGGTAATGTTAGATTACAAGGGAGATAATTACCCTAGATAGAGGAGCATCAAGAGGAGAAAGGAGAGAGGCAAGAACGAGAAAAGCAACAAGCAAAGAGCAGGAACATTCCAGGATTCAGCCTGAACACCCAAGAGAGAGGGGTCTTTCAATATGAAAGTCACGGTGAGACATGCGATGATGGACCACCCAGCTTTCCTAGGAGCAGAAGTGTGATTCCTGCTAGGACTTGGTAAGAGACATGAAGAATGATATTTCATTTTATTAAGACTATTTAGATAATGTGGGTAAAATCATAGCATCTATGTTGGCGAACATATTAATTTATTTATCATCTCTTTATGTGAGATGTAGTCTTAGATATAGAATAATTGTGAGCCTCCATTCTACCTGCAGAAGAATCAAGTTTTATAATTTATTAGAGTATTAAATGATTGCATACATATATGCATAGATATAGATATAGATATATTGATAGTAGCATTCTTCGCCAAGCTAGATGATAAATTCCCACTGGAAGATTTGTTCCAAGTTCTTCCAATGTCTGTTGTCTTAATAGTCTTACCAGGTTATACAGATATGAAAGTAGTCCAGAATAGGACAGAAGTATACATGCAAAAGTAGTCTAGGATTTGACTACTATCTTCTTAGTTGTATACTTGAATGGATTTGCCCATTCCCGAAGTCATGTGAGTTGTACTTTGGTTAGAGAGGGGTGGGGAATGTATTTATCATTCCATATAGATGTCTAGGATTAGACACGCCTCTGAACAGGAGTAATGTATATAATTTAACTTCTTGTTTTGATATCCTAACCAAAAAGCTTTGTTATAATGTGACAAGCTGCTCTTACCCATATGTATTGTGAAGCTTCTAGTGCCTGATATCAATGCCGTATATATTAATTGGCATATATCATTGTTTATTTACTTATTTTAAGCTTGTAATGCTTTATCTCAACTTCGTATATATTCATTGGCATATATAATTGTGTTTATTCACTTATTTATGTTTAGAACCTTGTAACCAATAAACCTGCATGTTTTTTTATAATATCTGCGTATTATTTAATGTCAAAACTACATCTTTAGCATTAATGTCATCTCTCATGAAAAGAACTTATTATCTGAGGAAATAGTCGGCCTCAGATGTGAATTGTATCGATTGGGTTATCTACAATTCACCAGGTCATGATTTTTACAAGTTATGAAAAATTCTTGATTAATTATTTTTATGACCATAATTAATAATTCTTCATTGAATTATTATTATTCCGACAGGCTGGACCACCACATTGGAGCCACTGTTCTCCCACCAGTGGCCGGGCCACTTTGTGTTGATGCAGGGCGTGGTGCCAACATTGGCACACTGACAACACTTCACCTTCTGACCACAAATTCCGCAAATGGCCATGTTCACCTTCTGCGGCGGCTTAACAAAAAATTGCCACATGGCTACCGCTGCCTCCTTGAACACCTGGACCGCTTCTTTCTGGGCAGACAGGCTCCTGCGAAGCGGGTGGTCTACCTCGGCACGTTTGGCTCCCGACCTCCCACTGCTGCCATTCTGCTGACTCGCGGCCATGCTACCACCTTGCTGGCTCAGCAGCTGCCTCACGTGCAAGCTGCCACCCTCTTCTCCTGATGATGATGATGATGCAGCCCCTTATTCATCCGGCTTCCGAGTACGATCAGCCACATCAACATCATCTACTACGTCTACATGTCACTGATGCCCCCTCAACGGTCTCAGGGCCAGGATCCTGACCACTCAAAACACCTGCTCCAACACGACTCTCATTACCACTACTTGCCCGCCTATCGGAGGAAGCAGTGGATGTCTCCTCCAGATCTTGGCTGGGCAGTAGCTGCTGACTGTCCTCTAGTAGCTCGTCCTCGCTAAAAAGTGGAGCCAAACCTACAGCATATAATACTTCTCGCGCTGAGGGAACAGAAAATGATAAGGAAGGTTGGGGGCACAGGGCCTGCTCCCGGGTCATGCCAACTAAGCGTTGTATCAGAGGAACCCACCGACTCTTGGCTGGCCGTGGCTGATGTCACTTGCGACAAAGTCGAAGACCGAGTCAACCATTCAAGCACCACTGGTTTGCTGGTCAAGACACAAACGCTAGATGACAGTGAGAGCTCAGGCCTCTTGCTGCAACTCCTGCTGCCACCCTCACTTTTTCTTCTGCTACTTCTGCCTGCGACAGAAACATTTTGGCCACTGCCCAGGCCCTTTAAAGGGCCTGTCACCTGTCTGTCTGACATACTGTATAATAAAAGAATTAAAAATAAAATAATACATCCCAAAAAAGGAAGGTAAAATGTAAGTTCACCGCAGAATGGCTAATATTATGTACTGTACGTTTAGTTCCTATTCCTATTAATACACCATGTAAATGGCTGTATTACACAGAACTTGCACCCCAATAACAAGCAAGGTTTGCTGGAATTACTGATTTATCATACAGTGCACACAACCTAAAAGCAGCAGTATTTGGGCTTTTAACAAAGCTTGATGAAAGGCTGCAGGGCATCCAATAAATAAGCTTTTAAGATGTGAGCACTTAGAAGCAATCACAGCCATGCCTACTAATGACATGGCTGTGATTGGCCCGTGCATCATGTGACCTAGCCTCAATAAAGGCTGGATCACGTGTAGCACCGCCCATCAGCTCCGAGTATTGCAGGGACAGGAAGCAGGCAGCTGAAGTGAGGGAAAGTGTTAGGAATCTGATCTGGCTATTTATAATGGGGTGATCTATAGTGATTTTTTTGTGGGTGAAATACACCAGCTTTGCACCCCTGATACAGAAATATATTAACCACTTCACATCCGGGCCATTTACCCTCTTCCTGACCAGGCCTAATTTTGAAAATCTGACATGTGTCACTTTATGTGGTAAAATCTTTGGAATGCTTTTGCTTATCCAAGCCATTCTGAGAATATTTTCTTGTGACACATTGTACTTCATGACAGTGGTAAATTTGAGTCAATATATTTCACCTTTATTTATAAAATAATCTGAAATTTACCAAAAATTGTGAAAAATTCACAATTTTCAAAATTTCAATTTCTCTGCTTTTAAAACAGAAAGTGAAACCTCATAAAATATTTGTTACTGAACATTCCCCATATGTCTACTTTATGTTGGCATCCTTTTGTAAATGTAATTTTATTTTTCTAGGACGTTAGAAGGCTTAGAATTTTAGAAGCAATTCTTAAAATTTTTGAGAATTTTCAAAACCCACTTTTTAAGGACCAGTTTAGGTCTGTAGTAACTTTGTAGGTTACATAGTGGAAACCTCCTATAAATGACCCCATTGTAGAAACTTCACCCCTCAAGTTACTCAAAACTGATTTCCCAAACTTTGATAACCCTTTAGGTGTTCCACAAGAATTAAAGGAAAATGGAGATGAAATTCCTAAATTTCACTTTTTTGGCATTCTAATCAATTTTTTTCTTTAACACATTGAGGGTTAACAGCCAAATAAAACTCAATATTTATTACCCTGATTCTGCGGTTTACAGAAACACCCCACATGTGGTCTGAAACTGATGTAAGGGCACATGGCAGGGTGCAGAAGAAAAGGAGCCCATTTTGGAAACTAGGGGATAAGATGCCAGTTTTATTAGTACTATTTCGGAGTACATATGATTTTTTATTGCTCTATATTACGTTTTTTGTAAGGCAAGGTAACCAAAAAATTGCTGATTTGGCATTGTTTTTAATTTTAATTTTTTACAACATTTATCTGACAGGGTAGATCATGTGCTATTTTTATAGAGCAGGTTGTTATGGACGCAATAACATCAAATATGTCTACTTTGTTTGTTTCAGTTTTACATAATAAAGCATTTTTGAAAAAAAAAATGTTTTTGTGTCTCCATTTTCTGAACACCAAATTTTTTTTTATTTTCTGATGATCGTCTTGTGCGGGGGCTTGTTTTTTGCAGGAAGATTTGACATTTTTTATTGGTACCATTTTTGGAACATATGATTTTTTGATCATTCATTATTACACCTTATGGGGCAAGGTGACCAATAAATTGGTTCTTTTAGCACAGTTTTTATTTATTTATTTTTACAGCATTCAGGGGTTAGGTCTAGTGTTGATCACGAATTTTCGAATTGCGAATTTTAATCGCAAATATCGGCACTTCGAGAATTCGCGAATATTTAGAATATCGCGAAATATATTCGCAGTTGCGAATATTCATTTTTTTTAAATACCAGTTTATGCGAATTTTTATATGCGAATTTTCGCAATCAAGAGAATAATGACTGGAGATTACGAATTCGCGAATTTTGGAATATATGGCGAATATTCGCCCAAATATTTGCGAAATATCGCGAATTTGAATATTGCCCCTGCCGCTCATCACTTAGGTCATGTGGCATTTTTATAGAGCAGATCGTTATGGACGTGGCAATACCTAATAATAGCATTTTTTAAACCAAAAAAATGATGTTTTAGTGTCTCCATAGCTTTATTATTTTTTGTCTGATTTTCTTAGTTAGGGTCTCATTTTTTGAAGGATGAGGTGACGGTTTGATTGGTTCTATTTTGGTGGGCATACGCCTTTTTGATCAATTGGTGTTGCAATTTATGTGATGTTAGGTGACTTTTTTGGCACTGTTTTTATTAAATTTTTTACGGTGTTCACCTAAGGGGTTAGGTCACGTGATATTTTTATAGAGCTGGTTGTTATGGATGCGGCAATACCTAATATGTATACTTTTTTATTTTTTTCACTTTAACACAATAATAGCATTTTTGAAACCCAAAAATTATGTTTTAATGGCTCCATGTTCTGAAAGCTATAGCTTTTTTTATTTTTTGAGTGATTTTCTTATTTAGGGGCTCATTTTTTGCTGGATAGACGGTTTTATTGGTACCATTATATGGGACATATGCCTTTGTCATCACTGGGTGTTGCACTTTTTGTGATGTAAGGAGACGAAAAAATAATTTTGACACAGTTTTTATTTTTAAGTTTTTATGGTGTTTATCGGACCTGGTGGATCATGTGATAGATTTATAGAGCTGGTTGTTACGGACGCGGCAAATCCAAATATTTCTATTTTATTTTTATTTTTTCTATTTTTAACTTTTTTAAAATTAATTTAATTATGTGAAACCTTTTTTTTTTTCTTTTAAACACTTTATTTATTTTTTTATTTTTTATTATTTGACACTTTGCGTCCCACATAAGGTCATACAAGACCTCTGGGGGACATTTAACTTCACTTTTTTTTTTTTGCACTTGATTTATCCTGTAACTGGGGCTGACATAGTAGCCCCAATTACAGGGGAAATACTCCCTCCAGAGAGGCTTTACAGCATAATACAGCGCTGTACAGCCTCAGTGCAGGGCTGATCGAGGATTATGGAAGATTTAACAGCTCCTGCACTATCCCGGCCCTGATGGTCACATGACTTAGCGCTTCCTGATCTGTATACACAGCGCTCTTTAAGCGCTTTGTATACAGCGATTAAGAAGGCAGGGACACCTGGAAACTGTCCCTGCTTTCCCTCTGGGTTGCCCTGGTGTCACTGACAGCGGGCCCCCCGCTCGGCAGCTGCACGATTAGCACGCAGCTGCCATCTCTGAATGGACATTGCAGAACTTCCATTCAGAGTTAAACATCCACCCATAGGACGTTTATATCCTATGGGCGAATGTGAAGTGGTAAATAATCTGGCTGTTAATTCTGTGGGTGACCTATAGAGATCTTTTGTGAGTACAATGCAACATCTTGGCACCCCTGACACAGAATTGTAATAGTTAATCTGGCTGTTAATTCTGTGGGTGACCTATACCGATATTTTTGTGGGTGCAATACACTATCTTTGTACCCCTGACACAAAAATATAATAGTTAGTCTGTCTGTTAGTTCGGTGGGTGACATATACCCATTGTTTGTATGAGGTGCACCTGCACTGCATACGTGACAGTGAAATACATCTAGTAAGTCCATCTGTTACATCGGTGGGTGACATATACCAATTGTTTGTGTGGGGTACACCTGCACTGCATACATGACAGGAAAACAAATCTAGTTAATCCATCTGTGACATCGGTGAGTGACATATACTAATTGTTTGTGTGAGGTACACCTGCACTGCATACATGACGGAGAAATAAATCTAATTTGAGGAGAGCATCAAATAAGAGACGTGGTCCTGGTGCTGCTGGTGGAGCTCCTGTTGCAGGGAGAGGACGTGGTTGATCTGTGCCAGTTACACGCTCAAATGAAACACCTTCCTCAGGTGCATGTAGGCGACAGAACATTCAGCGTTATTTTGTAGGCCCGAATACCGGTGTACGAATGGTGAGGCCAGAACATGTGAAGACAGTAGTAGTAGTAGTAGATTGGGTGGCTAACAGTGTCTCCAGTTCCTTTACATTGTCTTCCACCTGGTCCCCTGCTGAAAGTGCAGAGGTGGCACCCGCAGCTCATGGGCATTTGTCTTTCACCTCACCCCTTTGCAAATCAGGCAAGTAGTCTGAGCCCTGACCCAGAAGTGGAAGAGATTGAGTGCACTGATGCCCAACCACTTATGTTTCAGGATGTGGACATGGGAGGACCATCGCAGCACGTCTCTGATGATGAAAACACAGGTGCCAATTGCAGCTGCTTTCTGCAGTGTGCAAACCGGCAAGGAGGGAAGGGGTGAGGAGTTGGTGGAAGATGATGTGGAGGATGATGAGGTCCCAGACCCCACATGGAATCAAGGTCATGGAATCAAGGAGTTCCCTGGCATGGCAGTTCTTAAGACAATGTGCTGACGACAAGAAGTGAGTGGTTTGCACGCTGTGCAATCAGAACCTCACGTGAGGCATAAATGTTCTAAACCTGAGCACCACCTGCATGATCAGGCATCTGGATGCAAAGCACGAGCTGCAGTGGAATACACACCTCAAAAACTATGAAAGATCTCGGGCTCCTCAAGCACCTGCCACCCCGCAAACAGAGGATGTGGCAGCAACAACGCCACCTCCACCACCATTACCAAGCATGTCCACAATGTCCCATGGAAGTGTTCAGCTGTCCATATCCCAAACACTGGAAAGAAAGAGGAAGTACCCCACCCACCCACCAGTGATCCCTGGCCCTGAATGCCAACATTTCAAAATTCCTGGCCTTTGAAATGCTGTCATTCCGTCTGGTGGAGACGGAGACTTTTAAAAACCTTATGGTGGTGACTGTCCCACAATACGTGGTTCCCAGCCGCCACTACTTTTCCAGGCGAGCCATCCCTGCCGTGCACAACCAAGTGACAATCAAAATCAGGTGTGTACTGCGCAACGCCATCTGTGGCAAGGTCCACATAACCACCAATACGTGGACCAGTAAGCACGGGCAGGGACGTTATATCGCCCTAACTGCACACTGGGTAAATGCAGTTGCGGCTGGGCCTGAGGCGGATAGCAGTTTGGCGCATGTCCTTCCGCCATTGAGGAGTGCAGGACGTTTCGCGTTGCCTCCTCCTCCTACTCCGCTTCCTTCTCTACCGCCTCCTCATCTGGTCAGTGTAACACCTGCACCACCAACTTCAGCACAGCCAGGGGGAAATGACAGCAGACTGTTTTGAAACTCATCTGTTTGGGGGAAAAACCACACACCATGCAGAAACTGTGGACAGGCTTGGACCAACAGACTGATGAGTGGTTGGTGCCACTGAGCCTCAAGCCCGGCCTGGTGGTGTGCGATAAAGGGCGAAATCTCTTAGCAGCTCTGGGCCTAGCCAGTTTGATGCACATCCCTAGCCTGGCGCATGTGCTGAATTTGGTGGTGCAGAGATTCCTGACAAATTACCCTTATATGTCAGAGCTGCTGCACAAAGTGCGGGCCGTCTCTGTGCGCTTTCGGCGTTCTCACCCTGCTGCTGCTCGCCTGTCTGCGCTGCAGCGTAACTTCGGCCTTCCCACTCATATGCGACGTACACACAAGGTGGAACTCCATCTTGCACATACTTGAGAGACTGTGCGAGCAGCAGCAGGCGATAGAGGAGTATCAGCTTCAGCACACACGGGTGAGTCGCTCTGGTAAACAGCACCAACGAGTGGGCCTCCATGCGAGACGTGTGTGCCGTGTTGCGCTATTTCGAGTACTCTACCAACATGGCCAGTGCTGATGATGCCACCCTCAGCGTTACTATCTCACCATCTCTTTTATGTCTCCTTGAAAAAATGCTTCGGGCGATGATGGAAAACGATGTGGCACAGGAGGAAGAGGAGGAGGAAGAGGGGTCATTTCCACGGTTATTAGGTCAGTCATTCACAAGTGGCTTGGAGGGTGGGTTCCTGAACCAACAGAGGTCAGGTACACATCTGTCCAGCCAGGACACAATTTCGGAGGATAAGGAGGATGATGATGAGGAGGAACCATGTTCACAGCAGGATGGCACCCAAAGCAGCTCATGGCCATCACTGGAGCGTGGCTGGGGGGATACAGAGGACACAGACTATACACCTCCCACAGAGGATAGCTTGTCGTTGCCTCTGGCACACATAAGCGACTACATGCTGCAGTGCTTGCCCAATGACCACCGAGTTGCCCACATTCTAACCAGTTCTGATTACTGGGTTGCCACCCCACCGGATACCCACTACAATGACAATGTGTCGACCTTAATTCCATCACTGTAGCGTGATCGTAAGATGCGCGAGTACAAGCGCACGCTGGTAGACGCGCTACTGATGGCATTCCCACCTGACAGCGGGGGCTCTGTGGAAGCACAAGATGAAGGCAGAGGAGGAGGAAGAAGTCACTATTGCAGCTGGGGTACCGCCAGCACTTTAGAAGGGAGGGTTAGCATGGCCGGAAATGTGGAAAAGCTTTGTCAGCACGCCTCAACAACCAGCACCACCAGCTGATACGGAACGTCTTAGCAGGAGGCAGCATTTCAGCAACATGGTGGAACAGTACAGGTGCACATGCCTACAAGTACTGACTGATGGGTCTGCCTCATTCAAGTTCTGGGTCTCCAAATTGGGCACATGGCCTGAGCTTGCCCTTTACGCCTTGAAGGTTCTGGCCTGCCCTGCGGCCAGTGTATTGGTTGAACGTGTGTTTAGCACGGCAGGAGGGGTGATCACAGACAAGCGCAGCCACCTTCCACAGCCAACATGGACAAGCTCACGTTCATTAAAATGAACCAGGCATGGATCCCACAGGACTTGTCTGTACCTTGTGCTGAATAGACAAGTATATCGGTCGCACCCAGCCATTGTAAGACTCCAGCGCACTCTTTGCATTCTCTTTCCTAGTTCCCAATGTTTTGGGCTCTTCTCAAATTTATAAAAAAATAAATAATAAAGAAAAAAAAAAACTACAAAAACAGTGTTGGCTACCGCCTCCTCCACCGCCGCTTCCACCTACACCGCCACGTCCACCGCCTCCTCAACCTGCTACTCCACTTTGACCTCCGCCTCCTAGTTCAAGAATTTTTTAATATTCTATGTTATTTTAAGGCATTTCCCTATCCACATCTGTTTGCAGGGCAATTGTCCTGCTTTTACCCAATTTTGATTCCTTTTGCAGCCCTCTAGCTCTCACTATGACTATTTACAGCCATTTTAGAGCACCAAAGTTTGGGTCCCCATTGACTTCAATGGGGTTCGGGTTCAGTGAACCCGAATATCCATGGATCCGCTCAACCCTATCTGTCACATCTCTCCATGCACGAGGTACACTGGAAAATGACTGAATCCAAGAAGGCTATTTATAGGGCTGTGACATCACAGGGCTGTCTGGCTGCTGATTGGCAGCATGCATGGCATTGTGGGTGATCCCTGGTTCCCAGAGTTGATCCATGCCCTATCATGTGCAGCAGCCATTTTATACGATTCGTTACCAAGAAGCGTAAGCAAATTTGGCTTCGGTGCGAATCAAATTTTTCCTGAAATTCAGATCGAATTCCACTTTGTCAGCTTCGATTTGTTCATCTCTAACTGTGACATACTGAAGCAGAGCATGATCCCCTCCCTTCGGAAACTGGGCCACATGGCAGTATTCCAACATAACTACCCCAAACACACCTTCAAGATGAGTCTTAGACGACCACTGCCTTGCTACAGAAAAGGGTAAAAGTGCTGGACTGGTCAAGCATGTCTCCATACCTTAACCCTATTGAGCATCTGTGGGGCATCCTCAAGCTGAAGGTGGAGGAGCGCAAGGTCTCTAATATTCACCAGCTCCGTAATGTAATCATGGAGGAGTGGAAGAGGATTAAAGTGGCAACCTGTGAAGCTCTAGTTAACTCTATGCCCAAGAGCATGGGTGTAGCTATAGGGGGTGCAGAGGTAGCAGTCGCTACCAGGCCTAGGAGCCTGAGGGTGCCTAAAGACCCTTGTGCCGCATAAGAAGACACACAAAGCACTGAGGGAAGGGGCCCAAGCTGAACTCTTGCACCAGGGCCCATGAGCAGTTAGCTACTCCCCTGCCGAAGAGAGTTAAGGCAGTGCTGGAAAATAATGGTGGGCACTGAAAATATTGACACTTTGGGCACAATTTGGCCATTTTCACTTAGGGGTGTACTCGCTTTTATTGTCATCAGTTTAGACATTATTGGCTGTGTGTTAGTTATTTTGTTTTAGCGCTATACCTCGAAACTCGTCTGGTCTTACTGGCATCCATATGCAAAAGATTTGGAGGAGTGTATGGCCATACAGTCCTGACTTTAATATCTCCTCAATTACAGAAAAGAGAGTGAGCGTTACGGAGGTACGTGATCCTTACCGTGTGTCTCGCGAGAACTTGGCACTTTGAGTGGCGGCGTGGGGCGCTGAACCAGCTGGCCACCCATTCATCGACTCTGTGCCGGAGCCACCGTGTTGACATGTCGCCAGCTTGCCTGCTTCCAGCTAATATCAATAATAGCCCACCCCACAAGGACATTTTTCAATATAGAGACTTTAAATAGGAGCAATTTGGATTGTGAAATCGTGCAGATTTTCTTTTAAGAAGGTTAATTATACTTGAACTGTTGAGACATCGGGACTATTACCATCACTCACTATATACCAGTGTCTACACCATCGATAATCAGTCCTATACCTTACCAGCTATTAAGAAATAAGGAAGATACACTCCTTGCTCCATCTGCTACCTTCTTATTTAATTTTTAGCTGCCAGCTTTTATAGATTCGATTACGCTACACTACCATATGGCCAAGACAAACTAGAGTCTTGACCTTGTGGATAATTGACAGCGTTATTATTACTTTCTGCACTTTTGTATATAATTTTGTACAATTTTAGCTATAATAAATATTATCTGTTAAACATATACCCTCCACATGATTACATTTGTATGAGTGCCGGCCGATTTACAACAATAATTTTCCGTACTTTTGAAAATTGTGATTCAAGCGGGAAAGAGCACCAAACCAGGTCAATAGAGGGTGAGCCACCTCACATACCAATATCCCCAGTTAAATGGCACTGGGTGCTATTTTTACACAATTCATCCAAAACAAATCTCAAAAACTTTGGATTCATTTACATAGTACAAGGGTACATGAGGCCGAAAAAAGACATCTGTCCGTCCAGTTCCACATGTCATCCTGCTAGCTGATCCAGAGGAAGGCAAAAAAAAAAAACTGTGAGGTAGAAGCCATTTTTCCCCAATTAAGGGGAATAAAAAATTCCTTCCCGACTACAATTAGGCAATCAGAATAACTCCCTGGATCAACGACCCATCTCTAGTAGCTATTGACTGTAATATTATTACACTCCAGAAATACATCCAGGCCCCTCTTGAATTCCTTTATTGTACTCGCCATCACCATCTCCTCAGGCAGAGAGTTCCATAGTCTCACTGCTCTAACCATAAAGAATCCTCTTCTATGTTTGTGTGCAAACCTTCTTTCCTCCAGACGCAGAGGATGTCCCCTCGTCACAGTCCTGGGGATAAATAGATGATGGGAGAGATCTCTGTACTGACCCCTGATATATTTTTACATAGTTATCAGAGCTCCCCTCAGTCATCTTTTTTTTTCTAAAGTGAATAACCCTAATTTTGATAACCTTTCAGGGTACTGTAGTTGCCCCATTCCAGTTATTACTTTAGTTGCCCTCCTCTGAACCCTCTCCAGCTCTGCTATGTCTGCCTTGTTCACAGGATCCCAGAACTGTAAACAGTACTCCATGTAAAGTGGTAGGACTATGTTCTCATCACGGGCATCTTTGCCCCTTTTGATGCAACCCATTATCTTATTGGCCTTGGCGGCAGCTGTCTGGCACTGTTTTTTGCAGCTTAGTTTGCTGTTTACTAAAATTCCTAGATCCTTTTCCATGTCAGTATTACTGTGTGTTTTACCATTTAGTATGTATGGGTGACTTGCATTATTCCTTCCCATGTGCTGAACTTTACATTTTTCTGTGTTAAACCTCTTCTGCCACTTATCTCCCCAAGCCTCCAATCTATCCAGATCCCTCTGTAGCAGTATATTGTCCTCTCCAGTGTAAATTACTTTACACAGTTTAGTGTCATTTGCAAAAATTTATATTTTACTATGCAAGCCTTTTACAAGATCATTAATAAATATATTGTAAATAAAAGGGCCCAGTACTGATCCCTGAGGTACCCCACTAGTGACAGTGACCCAATCTGAGTGTGTACCGTTAATAACCACCCTTTGTTTTCTGTCACTCAGCCAGTTACTTACCCACTTACAGACATTTTCTCTCAGTCCGAGCATTCTCATTTTATATACTAACCTTTTATGTGGTACAGTGTCAAATGCTTTGGAGTAGTCCAGATATACGACATCCAAGCTCAGACTGGCCCACAGGGGTACAGGGGAATCCCCCGGTGGGCCCCTGAGCAAGGTGGGCCCCTAGTCTCCCATTCCCTGCACAAGTGGCACTTGACACATTAGAATTACTGCACTACATATATATATTTAATGTACAGTACCTCAACCAGCCTATGTTCATTAAAAAAAACTTGTTAAATTATTTATTATATTTGAATGTATCCATACAGTGGGCCACCAAAATAAATTTTACTGGTGGGCCCTAGGTACCCCAGTCCGACACTGACGACATCCATTGATTCGCCGCTGTAAAGTCTAGAACTTACATCCTCATAGAAACTGATTAAATTTGTTTGGCATGACCGATCCCTCATGAAGCCATGCTGATATGGCGTTATTTTCTTATTTCCGTTGACATCCTCTAAGATAGCATCTCTCAGAAAACCTTCAAACAGTTTCTCAACAACAGATGTTGAACTTACTGGCCTATAGTTTCCGGGCTCTGTTTTTGGACCCTTTTTGAATGTTGGCACCACATTTGCTATGCACCAATCCTGTGGAACATTCCCTGTCAATATAGAGTCTGCAAATATCAGAAATAAGGGTCTGGCTATGACATTACTTAACCATTACTGGACCGCCTAACGCACGGATGCGTCTAGCGGGCGGACCTGTAGTTCTGGGTTGACGCGAGACTTCCTGTGAACAGTGCCACGCGTCTCAGGAGTTGTACTACAGCCTGCCAGCGATGATCAATCGCTGACAGGCTGTAGATGCAAAATAAATCGCATCAAAGATGTATATCAGACGCTGTTTTGTTAACAGCGTCTGATATACCTGCTACCTGGTCCTCTGGTGGTCCCATTTGCTGGGATCGACCACCAGAGGACCAGGTAGCTATGTAAAGTTGCACCAAAAACTACACTAACCCCCCCCCTCACTTATTAACCCCTTGTTAACCCCTTGATCACCCCATCTAGATTCCCTGATCACCCCCCTGTCACTGATCACCCCCCTGTCATTGATCACACTCCTTGTAAGGCTCCATTCAGAAGTCCATATGTGTTTTGCGGATCCGTGGATCCACGGATCCGCAGATCCTCAAAACACGGACGCGCGGATCTGTAATTCCGGATCCGAGCGGGACAAAGTCTGTCCCCATAGAAATGAATGGATTCGCTATTCCGTTCCGCAAACAGAATTGTGGACGTGTGAATGGGGCATAAGGGTCTCTTATCACCGCCAGTTAGTTAGCTACTTGTTAGGTAGCTAGCGCCCAGCCCACCGCACCGCAGTCACTGATTTTGGCAGAGATTTTTTCATCCACATTGATCGATGCGAATGAAAAAATCTGTGCCGTTCATTTTTTTTTTTTTTCAGCCCAGAGGCTGAATGGGAAAAAAAAATCTTCTTACCCGTATGCTCAATATAAGGAGAATCGCAGAAACTCCTAATGCTGGCCATACGTGTAATGATTGCGGAGACCCTCAAATGCCAGGGCAGTACAAACACCTCACATGTTACCCCATTTTAGAAAGAAGACACCCCAAGGTATTCCGTGAGGGGTATGGTGAGTTCATGTAAAATTTTATTTTTTGTCACAAGTTAGTGGAATATGAGACTTTGTAAAAAATATATATATATATCAATTCCTGCTAACTTGTGCCAAAAAATGTTTTTTTTCTGTGAACTTGCCATGCCCCTCACAGAATACCCTGGGGTGTCTTCCAAAATGGGGTCACTTGTGGGGTATTTATACTGCCCTGGCATTTTAGGGATCCTAAAGCGTGAGAATCCAAATGCATAAAAATGTCCTGTGAAATCCTAAAGGTACTCATTGGAATTTGGGCCCCTTTGCGCATCTTGGCTGCAAAAAAGTGGCACATATGTGGTATCGCCGTACTCAGGAGAAGTAGGGCAATGAGTTTTAGGGTGTATTTTTATATATACCCATAGTTTGTGTGAGAAATATCACTGTAAACGACAACTTTTTAAAGTTTTCTATACAAAGTTGTCTAGAAGTTCTATACAAGTCTCAACAGAGATATTTCTCTCACGTAACATGGGTATATGTAAAAATACACGCCAAAACACATTGCCCTACTTCTCCTGAGTATGGCGATACCACATGTGTGACACTTCTTTGCAGCCTGGGTGCGCAAAGGGGCCCAAATTCCAACGAGTACCTTTAGGTTTTACATGGCTGCTTACAATTTAGCCCCACCCAAAATGCCAGAACAGTAAAAACACCCCACAAATGACCCCATTTTGGAAAGAAGACACCCCAAGGTATTCGCTGAGGGGCATATTCAGTCCATAAAAAATTGAACTTTTTGTCAAAAGTTAGCGGAAAGGGAGACTTTGTGAGAAAAAAAAAATCAATTTCCGCTAACAAATCAATTTCCGCTAACTTGTGCCAAAAAAAAAATCTTCTTTGAACTCGCCATGCCCCTCACGGAATACCTTGGGGTGTCTTCTTTCCAAAATGGGGTCACATGTGGGGTATTTATACTGCCCTGGCATTTTAGGGGCCCTAAAGCGTGAGAAGAAAAATGCGTAAAAATGCCCTCCTAAAAGGTACTCATTGGAATTTGGGCCCCTTTGCGCATCTTGGCTGCAAAAAAGTGTCACACATGTGGTATCGCCGTGCTCAGGAGAAGTAGGGAAATGTGTTTTGGGGTGTATTTTTACTTATACCCATGCTGGGTGAGAGAAATATCTCTGTAAATTGACAACTTTGTATAAAAAAAATTAAAAATTTGTCGTTTACAGCGATATTTCTCACACAAACTATGGGTATATGTAAAAATACATGCCAAAAAACATTGCCCTACTTCTCCTGAGTACGGCGATACCACATGAGTGACACTTTTTGCAGCCAAGATGCACAAAGGGGCCCTAAATCCAATGAGTACCTTTAGGATTTCACAGGGCATTTTTACGCATTTGGATTCTCACGCTTTAGGGCCCCTAAAATGCCAGGGCAGTATAACTACCCCACAAGTGACCCCATTTTGGAAAGAAGACACCCAAGGTATTCCGTGAGGGGCATGTTCAGTTCATAAAATTGTATTGTTTTGGCACAAGTTAGCGGAAAGTGATATTTTGAGATATAATTTAATTTCTGTTTTACAAAGTCTCATATTCCACTAACTTGTGACAAAAATAAAATTTTGCATTTACTCACCATACCCCTCACGGAATACCTTGGGGTGTCTTCTTTCCAAAATGGGGTCACATGTGGGGTATTTATACTGTCCTGGCATTTTAGGGGCCCTAAAGTGTGAGAAGAAGTCAAATGCGTAAAAATGCGCTGGGACATCCTAAAGGTACTCATTGGAATTAGGGCCTTTGCGCATCCAGGCTGCAAAAGTGTCACTCATGTGGTATCACTGTACTCAGGAGAAGTAGGGCAATGTGTTTTAGGGTGTATTTTTACTTATACCCATACTTGGTGAGAGAAATATCTCTGTAAATTGACAACTTTGTATTAAATATTATAAAAGTTGACAATTTACAGAGATATTTCTCTCACAAACTATGGGTATATGTAAAAATACATGCCAAAAAACATTGCCCTACTTCTCCTGAGTACGGCGATACCACATGAGTGACACTTTTTTGCAGCCAAGATGCACAAAGGGGCCCTAAATCCAATGAGTACCTTTAGGATTTCACAGGGCATTTTTACGCATTTGGATTCTCACGCTTTAGGGCCCCTAAAATGCCAGGGCAGTATAACTACCCCACAAGTGACCCCATTTTGGAAAGAAGACACCCCAAGGTATTCCGTGAGGGGCATGTCGAGTTCACAGAATTTTTTTGTTTTGGCACAAGTTAGCGGAAATTGATATTTTAATTTATTTTATTTTTGTTTTTTACAAAGTCTCATATTCCACTAACTTGTGACAAAAAATAAAATTTTGCATTTACTCACCATACCCCTCACGGAATACCTTGGGGTGTCTTCTTTCTAAAATGGGGTCACATGTGGGGTATTTATACTGTCCTGGCATTTTAGGGGCCCCTAAAGTGTGAGAAGAAGTCTGGAATCCAAATGCGTAAAAATGCGCTGGGAAATCCTAAAGGTACTCATTGGAATTAGGGCCCCTTTGCGCACCCAGGCTGCAAAAAAGTGTCACTCATGTGGTATCACCGTACTCAGGAGAAGTAGGGCAATGTGTTTTAGGGTGTATTTTTATATATACCCATACTTTGTGTGAGAAATATCTCTGTAAACGACAACTTTTTTTTTTTTTATACAAAGTTGACAATTTACAGAGATATTTCTCTCACCCAACATAGGTATATTTAAAAATACACCCCAAAACACATTGCCCTACTTCTCCTGAGTACGGCAATACCACATGAGTAACAATTTTTTGCAGCCTGGGTGCGCAAAGGGGCCCAAATTCCAACGAGTATCTTTAAATTTTACCTAGCTGCTCACAATTTAGCCACGTCCAAAATGCCAGAACAGTAAACACACCCCACAAATGACCCCATTTCGGAAAGTAGACACCCCAAGGTATTCACTGAGGGGCATAGTGAGTCCATCTGAGAGTTTATTTTTTTTGCCAGAAGTTAGCAGAAATGGAAACTTTATTATTATTTTTTTCCTCAGAAAGTGTCATTTTCCGCTAACTTGTGAAAAAAAATGAAATTATCCATGAACTCACCATGCCCCTCCGCGAATACTTTGGGGTGTCTTCTTTCTAAAATGGTGTCATTTGGGGGGTATTTATACTATCCTGGCATTCTAGCACCTGAAGAAACATGACAGGTGCTCAGAAAGTCAGAGCTGCTTCAAAATGCGGAAATTCACTTTTTTGCACCATAGTTTGTAAACGCTATAACTTTTACCCAAACCACTAAATATACACTTATTGGATTTTTTTTTTATCAAAGACATGTAGAACAATACATTTAGAGAAAAATGTATATAGAAATGTAGTTTTAAAAAAAAAATTTACAACAGAAAGTGAAAAATGTCATTTTTTTTGCAAAAATGTCGTTACATTTTTATTAATAGCAAAAAAAGTTAAAATGTCAGCAACAATGAAATACCACCAAATGAAAGCTGTATTAGTGAGAAGAAAAGGAGGTAAAATTTATTTGGGTTGTAAGTTGCATGACGAAGCAATAAACGGTAAAAGTAGTGTAGTGCAGAATTGTAAAAAGTGGCCTGGTCATTAAGGGTGTTTAAGCTAGGGGGGCTGAGGTGGTTAATTCCCTTAGGATACGGGGTTGTATGCCATTCGGTCCTGGTGATTTGTCTATTTTAATCTTTCTAAGTCGTTGTACTTCTTCTTGGGTCAGACAGAACACTTTTAATGGGGGATTTATTTTTACATTCAGCATTTCATCTGACAGTTTATTTTCCTCAGTGAATACATTGGAGAAAAAAATATTTAACAGCTTTGCTTTCTCTTCGTCGCTCTCTGCAACTCCCCCCTCATTACTCTTTAAAGGGCTGACACCTTCAGATTTATACTTTTTAACATATGTTATATTTATATAATTGATATAATTGAAGAATTTATATAATTTATATAATTGAAGAACATTTTAGGGTTAGTTTTACTCTCTTTGGCAATTAATCTCTCGGTCTCTAGTTTGGCCTCTTTTATTAGTTTTTTACATGTTCTATTTTTTACTTATAGTTTTTCAGTGTTTCCTCGCTACCCTCCTGTTTTAGTGATTTATATGCTTTCTTTTTGTCATTTATTGCTTTCTTTACATTTCTATTTACCACATTGGTTACTTTTTGTTCCTTAACCTTTTAGTCCCATACGGTATGTACCTCTCATAATGAGATTTTAGGATGCTTTTAAAGATACCCCATTTTGAGGCTGTATTTTTGTTTTTGAGTATTTTGTCCCAGTTAGTTAGGCCAATGGCTTTGCTTAGTTGGCTAAATTTAGCTTTTTTGAAGTTTGGTATTTTTGTTCCTCCCTGTAGAAATGCTCTTTTGAATGATAATTGGAAGGTTATTACTTTATGGTCACTATTTCCAAGGTGTCCCCCAACCTGCACATCTGTTGTTCTGTCAGGTCTATTGGTTAATATTAAGTCTTGTATGGTCATCCCTCTAGTCGGGTCCTGAACCAGTTGGTAAATGTAATTGTCTTTGGTTATTGCCAAAAACCTGTTTCCTTTATGCGATGTACTACTTTCAGTTTCCCAGTCTTTATCTGGGTAGTTGAAGTTCCCCATAATAACCACCTCATTATGATTTGAGGCCTCGTCTATCTTGTTTAGTAATAGATTTTCTGTGGACGCTGGTATATCAGGTGGTTTATAATAAACTCCTATTAGTAATTTATTATTGTTTTTGGCTCCATGTATCTCTACCCACAGAGACTCCACATGTTCATGTCCCTCACTTATATCTTCTTGGACTGTGGGCTTTAGACAGGACTTTACATAAAGGCAGACCGCTCTCCCTTTCCAGTTTTGACGATCCTTTCTAAACAGACTGTACCCTTGTACATTAACTGCCCAGTCATAGCTATCATCCAGCCATGTCTCAGTTATTCCCACTATATCATAGTCCTCCTCATCACTAATTACAGTTCCCCAGTTTTGTTAGTCAGGCTTCTGGCATTAAGTACATACAATTAAGAGGGTTTTGTATATTGTTAACCCTACAACTCTCCTTCTGAACTGTTTTTTAGTCCCTCCTTCCATTCCTTCCCCAGTCCCACTACCTTGCCTCCGGTCTCTTTTTCGGTCTCTTTCTACACTATCTTCCCCTCCTATAAGGTAAGTACCCTCCCCCAGTCCCTAGTTTAAACACTCCTCCAACCTTCTAGCCATCTTTCTCCCCAACACAGCTGCCCCTTCCCCATTAAGGTGCAGCCCGTCCCTACGATAGAGCCTGTAGCCGACAGCAAAGTCGTCCCAGTTCTTCAGGAACCCGAACCCCTCCTTCCTACACCAGTTCTTGAGCCACTTGTTAACCTCCCTAATCTCCCTCTGCCTTTCTTGTGTGGCTATTGGTACAGGCAGTATCTCGGAAAATACTACCTTTGAGGTCCTTGCCCTAAGTTTTTGAGCTAAATCCCTGAAATCATTTTTAAGGACGCTCCACCTACCTCTAACTTTGTCATTGTTTCCGATATGGACCATGACCGTTGGATCTTCTCCAGCCCCTCCCAGTAATCTGTCAACCCGATCCGCGATGTGTCGAACTCTAGCGCCGGGAAAACAGCACACTGTTCGGCAATCACGGCCTTTGTGACAGATTGCCCTATCTGTTCCCCTAATAATGGAGTCTCCCACTACCAGCAACTGTCTGGCCTGCCCTGCTCTCCTGTTCCCCTGCTTACTGAAGCTACTGGCTACTTTCACACTAGCGTTTTTGCTGAATTCGGCAGGGTTCAGCAAATACGCTTACATTACTGAAGCAATGATGGATCCATTGAAAGTCAATAGGGGACGAATCCTTTTTCTATTGTGTCAGAGTTAGGCTACTTTCACACTAGCGTTAATATTTTCCGGTATTGAGATCCGTCATAGGGTCTCAATTCCGGAAAAAAAAAATGCTTCTGTCTTGTCCCCATTTATTGTCAATGGGGACAAAACGTAACTGAACAGAATTCTCCAAAATGCATCCCGTTCTGTTCTCATACTGCAGAGCAAACTACTGCATGCTGTGGTTTGCTTTCTATCCTGGGATGCGGAGCAAGACGGATCCATCATGACCCACAATGCAAGTCAATGGGGACGGATCCATTCTCTCTGACAAAATAGAAAACTGATCCGTCCCCCATTGACTTTCAATGGAGTTCATGACGGATCCATCATTGCGATGTTAAAGATAATACAGCCGGATACGTTCATAACAGATGCAGATGATTGTATTATCAGTAATGGAAGCGTTTTTGCTGAACCCTGCAGGAACCAACAAAAAGGCTACTGTGAAAGTAGCCTTAAACGGTTTTGCCCGACATCCCACGACGGAAAGAAAACCGCAGCTTGCTGCAGTTTGCTCTCCGTTATGGGAACTCAACCAAACGGAACGGAATGCATTTTTGGGGCATTCCGTTCTGTTCAGTTACATTTAGTCACCATTGACAATGAATGGGGTAAAAAAGGAAGCGTTTTTTCCCGTTATTGAGATCCTATGACAGATCTCGATGCCGTAAAATAGAAATTTTAGGGTGAAAGTAGCCCTAGTTGCCCATAGCACCAATCAGAATCTACCTTTCATTTTCCAAAGGAGCAGTGAGAAATGAATGGTTGGATCTCCAATGCAGAATTATGAAAATGTTTATGTTATTTTAGCAAAAGAAGCACAACATAACAAAATGTGAAAAAAGTAAAAGGGTCTGAAAACATTCCATATATATGGCAGTGTACACTTTTCAAACAGAGGACTACAGTCCCAGGTTCTTGTGATTAGTTTGGGCCCCAGTGGTTATAAGACCCAACTATGAGACACTTATGCCCTATCCTGTGGGATTTTTTTCACCCTTAAGGCCCCTTTCACACGGGCGAGTTTTCCGCGTGGGTGCAATGCGTGAGGTGGACGCATTGCACCCACACTGAATCCGGACCCATTCATTTCTATGGGGCTGTGCACATGAGCGGTGATTTTCACGCATCACTTCTGCGTTGCATGAAAATTGCAGCATGCTCTATATTGTGCGTTTTTCACGCAACGCAGGCCCCATAGAAGTGAATGGGGCTGCGGGAAAATCGCAAGCATCCGCAAGCAAGTGCAGATGCAGTGCGATTTTCCCGCATGGTTGCTTAGCAACAGGACCAGATCTTTAATATTTTCCCTCATAACATGGTTATAAGGGAAAATAATAGCATTCTTAATAAAGAATGCTTAGTAAAATGAAGATAAAGGGGTTAAAAATAATAAAACTTAACTTACCTTAGCCACTTGATCGCGTAGTTGCGATCTGTCTTCTCTCTTCATGCTTCAGCTAACAGCTAAAGGACCAGTGATGAGGTCACATCACATGGTCCAATCACATGGTCCATCACCATGGTAAGATGGACCATGTGATTGGACCATGTGAAAATTTGCACAACTAATTTACTCCTTTGTTAACCCCTGCCTTCGATAAATGAGGCTAAATGAAGTGCATTTACAGCGTGAACATGCCCATATTTAATGTGGGTTTTTTTTTGTAGTGAGAAGTCTAACATCAATTTTTTTGGCTTTCAATGCTTTTAGATGTGCCACAATTATAAGATATTTGATTCCACTTCTTAAGAGAAATAAAACAAGAGTCTTGCAGGCATGATACCTTTTAATAGCTAATAAAAATAAAAACAATGATGTCAAATAGTGAGTTTTCCAGATAAATCTTTACCAGGCATAGTAAGTGAATTGTGGAGCATGTCGGGCTGCCTATGTGCAGGAACTGAAATCTACTCCAACCCAGAGCTGTAATAGGTTTCTGGTGTAATATGCTACAGTTGTTAAAGGGGTTCTCTGGGAATTAAAAAAATGAAAATACTTTAATATTAATTTATGATAAATATATTCCCAAATATCTTTCATTAGTTATAAAGGTTCGTTTTGTCTAGGGAGCAGTAATTAGGAGAAATAAAATGGCCACCATTCTATTAGTGCACACAAAACGAGTCCTAATCACACAGCCGTTATTTCACAACACTGAGGTAAAAAGCTTCCTCATTCTCCTCTCTTGCTTGTCAGGGATTATGATCCTGAATTCAGCTGAATCTTTGTAAGAAAGGAATTCATGAGGACACATAAAGTACAGGGGAGAGTGTGGATAATGAACAGCAGCACTTGTATGCAGTCTGCATTACCACAGCCCCACATTACCACAGCCTGTCCTGTCCATGCTCTCTGTACTTCATGTATCTTCATGGACTCTATTTCTACAGAGATTCAACTGAAGATCTTATCAGCAGTGTTCAGGATCATAATCCCTGACAAGTAGAGCAGAGAGGAGGATGGAGCAGCTCTTTAGCTCAGTGTTGTGAAGTAACTTGTCCTGCTGTGTGATTGGGACAGGTTATGTGTGTACTAACACAACAGCTGCCATTTTGTTTCCCCTGATGATTGCTCCCCAGACAACATGAGTCATTATAAATAATGAAAGGTATTTGGAATATATTTAATATAAAGAAATATTTAAGTATTTTCATTTTCTTCATTTCCAGAGAACCCTTTAAATGAGTCAGGCTGCGAAGGTCTTGTCTGCATCCCACTTTCTCCTGACCTCACCCACATCTTTAAAGTTTTAGGGGGGATGGAGAAAGCTAAAAACTAGCAAATTTTGATGCAAACCAACACTTTTCCATGCCAGAGCCATAATTGATCTCCCCCATAATTTGCATTTTAGAGAAAGTTTTCATTTTTGCATGGAAATGGTTTTAGAGGTGTATTCACAGGATATGCCATAAACATCGGAGATATGCACCTATATCAAAAACAGGATCCCAAACCCCCATCCCACCTAATGAAGTGGTATCCAGAAACCATATTTGTACACAGAACGGATGTATTTAGCAGCCACATCATCAGACAGGATGGGGTTCCTGGGACCTCCCGTTTTTGGCACAAGTGGATCCTGTTCATTTTCCATTAATGTCTTAGGTGGCAATATTCCTTTTAGTTTATGCACTTTCCCATTGAAACTGCTAAGGAAAGTTGATATTCTAGTGAGAAAGCTGCACCTTATGAAATATAGCAACAGACACAGATCATGTGCAATAGGCAGGGTTTCTTTTATTTTCATTTTAATATTCCACACATGTACACAGCCACAAGAACATTAGGTAAAGAGAGAGAGAGAGACATAATGAAAGTTTTTTTCATTTCTTATATGTTTCATACACAACTAATATATAAACCCATTTCTACCAGTACCATTATATAGTATTTGTTTAAGTAATACACTGAAAAAGACATTAAACATTTTATGCAGACATAATAAAAGATATTCAATGCTTAGTGATTGAATTTACAAGATGTATTATACAGTATATATATATATATATATATATATATATATACACACATTCATATATACTATATACTGTATACTGTGTATATATATATATATATATATATATATATATATATATACATTTGTGAAGCTGCACTGTTTTAACTAGATGTTTTCAGATAAATTGCCAAATTGTGATATAAATATAGAGATTTAAAATAGAAAAATAGATTTAATTATGACACAATGCAAATACTCCCATACATAATTTATAGCATATATTACTATTAAGAGATAAGAAGAACCATATATTACATAGGAATACTATAACAATGTTCCACTCTAAAATGAATTCAATATAAAGTCTATTTTGCTGCTAAAATCATGTAATAGTTGTTCTAGTTGTACATTTTATCACCAGCATTTCCAGAACACTTTCGTTCTATACTCTTTGGGGTTCCTCCATTCTCAATAAGTTATGTCTATTGTATACAATAAAAGTGCAGAGCTATTGTAATATATAAATGTGCTCATGGATGTGCTGGGTACATAGAGGTTTCTGTATGTTGGAGGACAATAGATTCTGTTGTATGGATTGGTGTGGGTGAATATATGCCGGGGTATATGAAAGAATACATTTTAAAGATGTACATCTTGCTAGAATCATACCACTTGTGGTGGAGTGGGACTGGTAGAATGTGTGGTGTGAATGGCAGGCGTATCACAAGAAGCTGTTACCCTTATCAGGGGGGATCATTAGCCGACAGAACAAGCCTCAGATTTGTATAAGGCTCACTGTGCTCAGGTAATGATTGTAACCTATTTTTGGCTACTGAATGGCCAGTTGGAGATCAAGCTGCTAAACTGAATGCTCTGTGACATTGTAAAAGAACAAAGACTTGGAGGGCTGCATGCCGTTCTCCTGAGGGCTACTTGCTTGTTCTTCATTGACTTTTACTCATATTACATCACTGTACATTGTGATAAAGCATTGTCATAAGAAAAACTATAGAATAATCTATAATCTCCATATTTATTATAGCTGTTGTCCATGCTAAAGATATAGATGACCTATCCTCAGAATAGATCATCAGTATCAGATAGATTGGGGTCCCAGACCAAATAGGACAGTATCCTGGAAACTATACAGCTATGGTATGCTGCTACCAGAAACTACAAAGTGTTTGGAGCCTTCTGCTTCTGCTCAGTACACTGTTAGCCCAAAACAGCTGATCAATGGAGACGTCTGGTGTCAATATCAACAAATCTGGTAATGATGACCTATCGTGAGAATACATCATCAATATGTGTAGCCTGGAGAACCTTTCAAGGGGTTCTCCCCTTTTTTTAAATTATTGACCTATCCTCAGGATAGGTAATCAATATCAGATCAGCCAACTCCCATACGAGTGCTGCCTTCTCTTCATTGTTTACCTGATTGCCGTCTATGTATCCCTTCCAGTACATCCTTATCCTGTTTTGTCCTAAAAAATTACTGTATAAATGAAAAGTTCTACAGTATTTTAATTACTTTTTTGTTTCACTTTTCTCGAGATATTTAGTGTCAGTTAAAAAGAACATTATTGTACACACTCAGAGGCCATGTAGTTGGTTAGTATTTTGGATCTGTATCTATCAGGAAAAACTATGAGTGGAACATACAGAAAAAAATATAATGGAAAGCTTTGTGGCTCTACTGAGTTTTCGAACTACTACTGGTTTTGGCTTACAGATGCTGAAGAAAAATACTGGCCAAGTGCTGACCATGTAAAAGTGGTCAGAGGCAGCAAATCAGCACAAAGCTAGTCCAGCTTTCAGCTGATGTGGATACAGTTGTATCCGGTCTAGACAATGGGGGTCATTTATTATACAGTAGTTCAACAAATTTTGTCACATGCTGGTGTGCTATAAAATTTGTGACTTTCCCAAAAGAGCATGGGTGGGAGAATAAATTGGTCAAATCTTCCTCCAGTGGAGTTCTTACTAAGACTTATGTGTGAAACAATTGTCTGCAATAAATGACCCCCAAAGTTATGCGATCTGAACAGGCTGGACTCCATAATCAGGGTCCTATTAGAAGGGCAGATATTTTTCATTAACCAGAAGCCATTTAGAATGATTTAGGGATTAATTTGCGTTCAATTACACAAAACAATAATCGCTGAAATGTTTTCGTTGTTTGCTTGTTATTGATTGTCATTGCTCTTTCATCCCTAGAGCTTTATACTGGTAATGACTAGCAGATTTCTGATTAGATGAGGGGATGTGATGGAGGCTAACAATTATCTTTCAGTCAGGCAGATTTGTCTGATCCACGGGAAAGGATGATTTAAACTTATTGTGTGATAGAATGCTATTACATGCAACAAAAAATTCTGAAATTTGAACAATTTCACTGCAGTTCCTATGATAATCGCCATTAACCTCTTTCAGACCACCGAAGACAGCAAAAACAGCAATAACACGGATCGCAGACATTTAGCTGCTCAGTTGTGACAACGGCATCTCAGGCAGCTTTCCCAGAGAGTAATGTGCTCTCGGGGTCTGAACTACTCCCCATGTGCCAATCAGGGGAGCCGTTTATTGTCTGCAATAGCCTGGGTCTCTCTAAAGAAAACCATACTATTGCAGTTGTAGTTCCTATGGAACCCTGCAAGTGGCAGGTCTTCATAAGAACATAGCAAATCTGCAATGAATTGCAATGGTAGTTCACTGCATTGTAAGAGAGAAACAGTTGCTTCTTATAGTCACCTAGGGTGATATAAAAAAAAGTTTTTAAAAATACAAAAAAATATAAAAATTAAAAGGACCCCCCTTTTCCCAAAATTAAATAAATGATTAAACGTAAAAAATAAAAATAGCAAACATCATAGGCATTTCCGCATCCCAAAATGCACAAACTATTAAAACATAAACATATTTATCCCATAAAGTGAGTGGCATAACAGAAAAAAAAAATAAGTGGCTCATTCACCATTTTTTCGTTGCTTCACGTCCCCCAAATAATTGAATGAAAAGTGTTTAAAAAGTTATACAAACTCCAAACTGGAATCAATAAAAACTACAAGTTTTAAGACAGTTCCATAACTATAGAAAATTTATGGTCATCAGAATATGGTGATGAAACGCTTACATTTTTTTCAGTATTAAAACACAAGAAAAATTATATAAATGTGGTATTGCTGTAATCATACTGATTCAGACAATGAAGGTGACAGGTCAGTTTTACAGTATAGGGAATGCCGCAAAAAAAAGCAAAAAAAAACATAAAACTTTGGCAGAAATGTTTTTTCCAATTTCACACCATTTGGTTTTTTTTCCAGCTTCCCACTACATGGTGTGCAATATTAAATGGGGCCATTTAAAAGTATAATGTAAAAAAACAGAAAAATAAAAAAGTTATGGACCGGGAAAGGCAGGGAGTAAAAAACAGAAACAAAAATACAGAAAATCCTTGGGTCTGAAAGGGTTAAGCCGCAAACTACCAGACAGTGAATGGCAGCTGCTGATGGTGTATTTAGCTCACAGAAAACTGCCTAAAATAGATACAACTATAACTATGTGGCAGCTGAAAGCAGGAGCAGCTATGTCTTGGTTTTCAGCATCTGAATGTAAACAAGTGTTCACTTCCAAGCAACGAGGTGACAAATTATGAGGAAATGAAACCCAATTGGTCAGATTTACTAACCCTGTCTAATTTGTAGACAGTGTAGCCTGCAGAAAAGATAGCTGTCAACCGAACAATGGTTCAGCCTACAGCTATCACTCTTGGGAAGAGGAGGGGAAACCTAACGTCGTACATTTTGGAGAAAGTGTAATTTGCTCTGAATCATGCAACTTTTGTCAGTTCGCCACACACGGCACTTTTCTGAAATGTGGGCATAGCTTAGTGGGATGGACTGTAGAGTCCCAATATTTACTACAATTTTACACCAGAAACTGGTAAATACTAGTAAATTAAAGTTCAATTCTAGATTTGATTTTCTGGTTCACAGACTTCCTGAAGATGTGACAAATTTATATGGAAGTCTGTGCCTTTCAATAAATTTGTTGCCCCTTGAACCAGTACACATTATTCAGACTGGCGGGTGAAATACTAGTCTTAAAGTATAACTGTCAATTTTTTTTTTTTTTTTTTTTTTACTATTGGATTTTGGTGATTAATATCACCTTGTTGGCCCTATTTTAATTTCTTATTGTTTAATAAATAACCCCTAAAAGCCACCTAAAAGTCCCCAGTATTGGCTATTGTTACCTGAGATAAAATCAGGTTGCTATGCTCCTTCCGTCTACCAGATGAGGACTAGCAGGCTGCGTGCAACTGGGAACTGATAGTGAGTCAACATTGTAAGGGAATGTATAAAAAGCCAGGTTCTTCCTGACAGGAGATAACAGTGCTGGGCTGTGTGTGTGAACTTCTCCACATGACTGTGCTTGGCAGACACTCCCTTAGCAGTGCTGGACAATATAGAGCCCAGGGAGATATGCCGGCTGCTCAGTGTATAAATGAAAGCCTTATCTGATAAGAGGAGAGCTTGTAGGAGGACTACAGGCTTCAGCCAGACCTGGGAACTTCACTGCAAGACCCCCCTATACAGAGCTGGTCTTCACTAACTTCACTGCAGGCGTCCTATGGATTAGCCTCAGGGCTGAGGGCGGCCATTTTATCAGAATAGTGAAATTGCAGTTTTATGCAGACTGGTTGCTAAGGGCTGAATCTTATTAAAGAAGGGGTAAGTAAGTCTAATAGTTATTGACTCAGGAATATTATCATATTAGTAACTACATATATGAAAACTGAAATTAGGGTCTAAATGTGACAGTTATCCTTTAATATATTGCCCTCTTAGACTAGACAGTCTAAAGGTGCAGCAGATTTTTTACTCTGCATTAGCCACAGTGATAAATCTGGTGCATGTTTTTAAGTTTTAATATATGCAAATGAGCTGTAACTGCTGCAACTTCTCCACTTTGATTGGCAGGGCCAGGCAGTGAAAATGTAATCACACCTGGCCCTACCAATCATAGTGCAGAGGGCGTGGCAGTTACAGAGAAAGCAGAGCCTCTATGAGTAATGGCAACGCCCCTGTGGTTCTTAGAGGCTCATTTGCATGTATTAAAACATCATTTTTCTCAGTAATGCAGGCACATATGAACATTGGACCAAAACAGGTGCCTTCATGGAACAGGTCAGCCAGTTTCATACTTGAGTGATAGAACTATATCAGACCATTATATCATTGTATGATATTGTATCTGTCATTTTTTGTAGTTTTCTTCTTTGTATGATTATATGAAATTATATCTGACATTTTTTAACAGGTTTCTCCATGATATGCTGTATCTCTAGTTCTCAGTTGTCTCTGAGAGCTCATGGAGACATCATCATGTCTTCCCATAGACTATACATGGAGACAGAAGATTCTGCTTCACACCACTCATTCAGAAGCAGCCTCAGGATCATGGAGTGCATTATAGAGAAGTACTGAGTAGCATGGCCCGCCTTAGGGTTGTGAAACCTGTGCGATCGCACAGGGTGCTCACGTTGCTCTAATGAAGGGGTGCTCCAGACCAGCTCTTTCAGATGCAGCCTGCTAAACTTTCACACAGTACTAAGGAGCCATCAGCAGCTCCTGTCTGACAACTGTGATATTCCTTGTGCCTCCAGTGTAGGACACGTCGCGTCTCTAAGGTGGAATAAAGATATTTCTTTGGATGGACATTGAAGTGCTGCAATCTACTTCACTTTGTTTATATATGCTGGGGGTCTGAAGGCAGGACCCGACATCGCTTTGCACCGCCATAGAATGGACTATTGATCTAATCTGATCTTTGATGGTGCTGTCTCACCCTGCTCTGTTCGTTCGTCCAGTGTAGGACAACCGTAAAGGAACGCAGTAACCGACAGCTTTCTGGGGGTGCAATCTGGTTACTTCACATATCAGACATCACTAGTTGCTGGAGACGGAGGATCTTACTTGTGGACACTTAATTTCTTTTCTTTTCTAAAAGTCAGGCAGCATGAGGAGATTTGTCACTCAACTGCCTAATAACCCAGCCAAGCACAGGGCCGGAGCAGATATCAGCTTTCTTTGACCTGTGCTTGCAGAAATGATCAAGAGTCCTTGAAATAGACGGCATGGTGCAGTTCCTGACATACTGCACATCCCCCCAGTTTACACACATCAGTGCACTAAAGTGAAAAAGAGACTTCCTAAAAGTGTGAGCTGTCTAGTCAGCTACTCCAGTGAGCTGTCTAATGTGACAGGTAAGAAAATGGAATCAAAGTACATCTGTCTCTAATTATCTATCTATCTATCTATCTATCTATCTATCTATCTATCTATCTAAGCTAATAAACACGTTACTGATGGCATACCCCATGTCCATTACCTTTATTTAGGTATACATGCAAAGAGCATTCATGGCACACTCAAAAACTGATGAAAATACTGAAGAAATACACTTTCAAGGAATATGACTTGTAGATGTGATACAATAGATGTTACACCCATCCAATGGAAGTCAACAGGGCACATTTACTAAGACCATTTTTTTCACGCCAGTCTGCAGCATGGAGTCCAATGAATATACATGACATGCAGACTCCCCCTGCCCTCCAACTGTTAATTCACCTGTTTCCTACTATGCACAGTAGTATGCAGAAACATGGCAACCAGTGGCTAGGAGGTAGGGTAAACCCAAATGTCATGAATACATCAGACTCCTTCTTTCACAGTGGACCCCTTGCTGGCTACATGCTGTGAAGTTTAACTTCTGGATTTTTAAAAACAGCCTCACGCTACTTACTAAGGGACATACCATTGAAATCAGGATGTCTGAGACTGTCACTATACTATGCTACAGCAGTAAAATGGTCCCGATAAGTCCTCTAAAAAATATCATGTTGCTGCTGTAATTCTTGTATTTTTCCAGCAATATAAATTAATGGCATGATTTTAATTGTTTGATAACTGATTTTCAAACCCCATGGTGGTTGAGAGGTCGTAGGATTTTGGTTTTACCAATAACACATTATGCACAGGGTGCTATCTAACCTAAGGCCGGCGGTGCTGAGCAGTACAGATGTGAAAACATTTTAGGGTGAATTATAACATTTGCTATTAGGTGCCATATCTGCTGAATTATATCTGTGCTGTCTGGTCTCTCTGTACTCCCCCCCTTCCCTCTTTATAGACTTCTATGAGATGATGTATAATGATCATTCTGTGAGCAGGCAGCCCCTTTTGCTTTCATCAATTTTAGAGAGAAAGTTAGTTTAGAAAGGCGGGGGCAGTTGATAACTCTAGAGCAAGGCATTTTTCTCTGATTTATTACATTCTTGTAGTCACATACATTATTGATTTGTGCAAAGTTGTGTGAAAATACAGTGACCATTTAAAGCTGGAAAACCTCTTAAAGGGTTGTAACTAAGTACAAAAATGAATGCCTTAAATACAAAAATATTACATTTTAAGGTTAACATTGGTGAGTTAACACTCCTTTACCACAAACTGATATAATGTTGATACCATACTGATTATATATATATATATATATATATATATATATATGTATATATATATATATATATAAAGGAAAAAAATGGCAGCACTGAGAGACCAAAATATGTAGCTGGTGGGTACTAGGTCCAGGGGTTAAAGCCAACCCTTGAATGCAGACGAGGAAAATGGACAGCACTCCGGAGTGTAAACAAAAAATCTTCCTTTATTCACCCATGTGGTATACAAGCAACGTTTCGGCCCATCAATAGAGCCTTTGTCAAGCTTGATGGGCCGAAACGTTGCTTGTATACCACATGGGTGAATAAAGGAAGATTTTTTGTTTACACTCCGGAGTGCTGTCCATTTTCCTCGTCTATATATATATATATATATATATATATATATCCTATATCATCTTTGGCTTAAAGGAATTGACTTTGATTAGAAAAAAGGATTTGAAGTGTGCCACTCTTCTGTATCAATTGTGTCTAGTATTGCAGCTCAGCTCCATTCACTTGAATGGTAATGATCTGCAATACCAGATGCAAGTCATTAATGCTGTTTCAAGAAAAAGGCAAACCTTTTTACCTAATCGCAGGAATCCCTTTTTATGTTCCCTTTGTACTAAAATAGAAATGTTCCAATCAAGTCCATCCCTATTTTTTACAGTGCATTACAATTAACATATAATAGTAACCACAAGGTATTCTCCATATTAAGAACACAGAATTTATATAGGGTGTATACACATTTACAGAACATGAAATAATACCTTATACATCATATAAAGTGTGTTTCCATATTTATCACATTGTTCACAATTTTGTGTATCTGAAGTGCATTATTTTTTAGGCAGTAAGCCTTACTGCCTAATATTGGGAAACACTATTGTCCAACATCAGGTTTGTATAGCTAAGATTTTAATGGATCTTGAGGACTTTGGAGACTCTTTCCAGGTGTCCATACTATTGGTTGGACTTCTTGACTGCATTCTTGTAAATGAAGTTTGCCTTCTGGTGCTGCTGTCAGAATCTTCTTTGCTTATACTTTGCTTGAATTTACTGCAGCATAGAATACTAATGATGAAATCTTGTAGTAGGTGTCCACTAAAGAACATATATATCCAGGGGTTGCAGCAACTGTTCAGGCTGGCTAGTAAGGCAGACACTGTGATAGCCACGTTTTCATTCTCTAAAAATGATTAAAAACGTTAGTAATTGCAATATAAATATTACTTGGCTTTAGTACGTTTCTGGTAAACTCGGGTGAAACCTGGTCTAATAGATATGTTGAATTAATACAAGGCACCCTTCACAATAACATTTTTTGAATTTGTAATTAAGTGGTTTTATAGTCTATTATGTTACATTAATTATGTATTATGATAATTCTCAGTAAAGATAATATTTATTTATGGTACTATACATCAAGTTGAAGTTGTCCTGTGGTGTCTGGCTGCAAACCATAGTCCTTTAAAGAGGACCTGCCACTATTGCTGACATGTCTATTCTAGTAAATACTTAGATTCCCCATCTTCTGTCATAAGTTTAACCCTGTGTTGTTCTATTCACCTGGTATTGCTCCCAAAAACTGGCTAAATAAATTGCCATATGTGTGTTACCAGATGGGGGGTTGTCATTGCAACATTTTTTCTGTCTTTCTTTCTCTCTCTCTCTTTTCATTTGTTTATTGACATTTTTCAAAATCTGACACTTTCTAATCAATACTGGAAAATGGTAAATACCAGTTTGCAATTTCTACATACATTTTGAGGAGGAATAACAACTAAAAGATGCAATGCAGAGTTATATAACAAAAGTTGCTCAGAATTCTTATTTTATGGGGAATGTGAGCTTCTACCAAAACAGGCATGTCAAGAATGGTGACAGGTCCTCTCAAGTCCTGTATGGATCAGACATTTCCTAGCACATTATATAGGTACTCTATCAGACTGAGATCTGGGCAATTTGGACAGCAAGTCAACACCCTGAACTCTTTCTCATATTTCTGAAAACATATGTTGACAATTTTTGTATATGGTCTGAAACAATGTTTAGGTAGCTGGTATGTGTCAAAGTAACATTCAGGTGACCCCAGGTAAGTAACGCACATGCACCCAGCATCCACATAATATAAAGCAAAACATGATTAGTAAGACCAGGCAATCTTCTTCTACTGTTTCATGGTCCAGTTCTGATGCTTACATGGCCATTGTAGGCAGTTTCAGAAATGGAAGAGAAAATCACTGGCACTGTGACCCGTCTGTGGCTATGCAGTCCCATATGCAACAAGCTGCAATGCTGTGAGTGTTATGACACCTCCCTATAATTAACCTTTGGTAGAAGACCAGACCAAACAGTGCCCATACCCTCTGGCTGGTTCAATGGTTGTCTTTGCTTGGACCACTTTTGGTAGCTACTAACTATGGCACTCTGGGTATACCCCACAGGACCTGCCTTTCTGGAGATATTCTTACTCTTTTGTCTAGCAATCCCCTTATGCATGCCCTTTTTTTTCTTCCAGTGCATCAACTTCAAGAACGGTCTATTCACTTCCTGCCTAACAAATCCAAACACTTCACAGGCGCCATTTTAATGTTATGACTGTTCAGTGTATACATATAAAATATGTGTAGCTTTCCTACATCTGTCATTGTTCTGCCCAGCAGGTTTAAAAAATGATTCTAGTTCATTCTGCCAGAGTCATGGTATTTCTCAAGTGGTTAGTGTGGTTATAGCACAGTATAGAGGTGTTAAGTTGTATTACTTTGTTTTTCTGTTACAAAGACTACTGCATTGTGGGTGGTGCACTGTATTGTGGGAGTGAAAAACATCCTGGGAAAGATAAATCTCCAGTCTCCAGGACACATCATCAGAGCTGTCCTTTTGCATATCTCCTTCTTAAACTCCACCATCCTTGTATAATCATATTTGGTGAGAGATCTACCTTTGTTTCAGGGACATGATGTTATGCGGAACTGTTCAGCTAGTTGTAATTGTTACTCAGGGAAGTTTTTACTACTGTTAGCTAGACATGTAATCCTATGTACAGGCAGCCAATTTACCATGTGCTTTTAGTGTTAATGCAAATGTTATAGTACATGCTATCTGTACTTATACTTGCTATTTGTATTCTTATAGTTTTACCAGTCAAACAATCCTGTTTTATCAATAAACAAGTTAGACTACAAAGAACAGTCCTCTTATTTGGAAGACAGGAATGTGTTATGCTGAATGTCAGACTACACACTGTGTGAATGTGTAAGAAGACAGAACAATCAATATTCACTATAGAATAACAAATAAGCAAGCTATTGCCTCATGTTGTAAATGAAAACCTACACTGGTGTTGCAATCTTTATTATGCATGGAATACCATAGGTCTTGGCTGGTGTGCTTATAAGCATCTCAGTATTTACCATGGTTGGTTCACATTCTATCCTGGTCTTCTATATGACAAAATACCATAAAGGGCTTGTTTGGCCAATATATATATATATATATAAAAATAAGCTCAGGATGCCATAGCAAATTAATAAAAAAGAAAACTAGTACTATTTACCTCACTAATCCCCTGCTGCTCCTATTCGGATCTTTACTGGTGCCCCTCTGTTCTTTGCTTCCTAGTCCCTCTCAACCAGCTGGAAGTACCCACACAGCTGTAGAATGAGCCCAGTCTATATTCTAGATGGGCTTTCCTGTGAGCGGACCACTGTGGCTAGCAAATTTCCCACTCTTTTCACCTGCTTCAAAATATTTCTGTCTCAGGAAGAAACGTTTGTTGTCTGCACTGTTTAATTTTTTGTATGTATAAACCTCGGACATAAACGTTCATAGTATCCCATACTGTCCCCATAGCCACTTAGCCTAGATTAGAGCGAAAGAACTCATTAATCTGTTCTAAATAGATTTAAATATAACACTCAATGGAGATTTTTTTTAGGAGGATGCCCATTGTAGCCTTACAAGCTATCACATTATGAGATGTTTCTAGTAAAGTATTATGAAGAAGCATATTAATCTTAAACTATTGATTAACACAAATAAGTCAAAAGAAAAATCTTCTTTGTAGATTATTTGATAAACATATTAAATTTAGCTTGCTTGGAATAGAGATAAGACATTCAGCATTCTACAAGTCAGACACATAGAGTTCATCCAGCTATTTAAAGGAATACAATGGATAGAGTCTGCCAACAACAATACTAAATGCTTACAAAATGCTGTATTGCTTGGACTGTCTAATAGAGACGTTACAGCTTGTAAACACTGCAAATGTTTCTGTCGCAAGAAGTAAGAGTTCATTAAATGGGCAAGTAAACTCACAGACCACTGCTACAAAATATCCTCTGTATTGCGAACCTGTGAATCCTCAGATGTTGTGAAGCATACGTTACTATCAGCTCCTCCTACCTTAGACAGAGGGGATAAAACTGTACCCAAAATCCCAGCAGATGTAACCAAATTAAATTAAGAAACATACTACGTCATTGGTGGAAGTGGAATGGTCACAGTTTAGTTAAGGCTTAAAAGAAATGCAGACAACCTTGCAACACAACAAAAACCTTTCTCTTTCCACTCAAATGATGGCCACCTTGTCCAAGGTCAGCATTGGAGAAAATCAAACTGTGACCAACAGCAAGGTTTTGTCCAACACCACAAGTCCCTTGTGTAAGCCTACACAAGTGACTAACCATTACCACCCACCAACAGCGATAAAATTTGCCATTGCCATCTTGGAGACTGGAAAGCAGGATATCTAACCCAATTTAATTGGGATTACTTCCATCCTGTCTCAGCAAGCAACAATTGTCATCCTCCAGTTGCTTGAGCAGTACAGCAACATTCCCGTGAGATCTGACATGCCTAGAAATCCAAGTATTTAGGATGTGTCATGTCTTCTCAATAGATGATGGATTTCAAGCTCATCTACAAACCACTCTATGCACCTGCCTGACCACAAAATTATCAGTTTTGAAAATGAAAGGCACTAAAACTATTGAGGTCTTATCTAACTAGCTCTGCTAGTCTGGTAAGACACAAATCATTCCAACTAACCTGAATGACAAGAATAGAAGGTGTTGCTAGCCACCATGTTTGGCAATACCTGGGGCTATTGTAAGCCACATATCAATACCAACATCAATAAATCATACCACTGGGCATTATGAGCCTGTCAAAAAACATAGAACAGAAAAGAACAGCGACTATAGCCATGCCAATGCAGAATGAATGTGTGGAAGGTGATCTGGGTTCTGGCCAACAGTGGAAAGAGCATGCTGAAGAAGGACTATGAACTGGAATTTTATTAAGGGTTTCCGATATTAGTGCATTAAAAATAGGGGACCCTCTTTTCTAAGTCATAAGTCATGTATACTAATAGACACAGGACAGCACAGAGACTGCAAACTCTGGACTGATAACCAAATGTCCCTACTGCATGTCAGTTGTAGGCCAAGTTCACACTTCAGTTATTTGGTCAGTTATTTCCATTATTGTGAGCCAAAACCAGGTGTGGGTCAAATCCACAGAACAGGTGCTTTCCCTTATACCTTATCTCTGAGCAGACTTCACTCCTGGTTTTGGCTCACATTAACTGATGGAAATAACTGGTGTGAACTTGGCCTTAGACCTACACACACAGCTCCTAAAACTGTCTGGGAAGAGAACCATATAATTTACACCTTAACCATATTAGCTTTTGCAGTAGGAGGTACTAGCAACCCCATAATTACCAAAATACTGGCTGGAATAAAAATGCTTCATAATGAGAAACACACAAAACCAGCAAAATATGCTAACAGGAGCAGAAGCAACACAAAGGATATAGATCTTCATGATCATTGCCAGAAATACCCTTGTGCAAGCTTTTAAGTATCAGTCTTAGGCTACATGCACACGACTGTTGCCTGCCTCCGCGCCCGCTCATCCTGCAAATTTTGCGTCCGTCAAAAAAAACGGATGACTGACCGTTTTTTTTTGTTGACGGATCCGATTTTTATGGCAGATCCATTGTGAAAATGCCTATCCTTGTCCGCAAACATGAAAAAAATAGGACATACACTATTTTTTTGCCGGAATGAAAACATGGATCACGGATGCGGAACAAAAAAAGGTTGACCATCCGCATTGGGGAAGCATCTTATCCGTGAAAAAAAAACGGAACGGACGTGGAAACAAACAACGGTCGTGTGCATGGGGCCTTACAGAGTCTCTTTGTAACATCCAGAATTTCCCCCGAGTTTTATCCTTAATGCCCCTCCTGCTAGGCACTTCTGCACATCAGTGAAATAAACTGCTTCCTGCTTTAGGCCTCTTGCACACGAACGTTTTTTACGGACCGTATACTGGCAGTTTTTTCAGTTCAGTATACTGACAGTATACTGAACCATTCACTTCAATGGGTCTGCAAAAAATACTGAAGTGTCTCCGTATGCCTTCCATTTCCGTTTCTCAGTTTTTTCTGTTCCGTTTAAATATAGACCATGTTCTATTCTTGTCCGCAAATCACGTTTAGTGGCTCCATTCAAGTCAATGGGTCTGCAGAAAAAACGGAAAGCATACTGAAGTGCATCCGTATGTCTTCAGTATCCGTTCCGTTTTTTGCGGAACCATCTATTGAAAATTTTAAGACCAGCCCAATTTTTTCTATGTTATTACTGTATACTGTATATGCCATACGGAAAAAAGGAACGGAAAAACAGAACCAAAACGGAAACAAAACGGAAGCAAAAAACGGAAAAACGGATCCGTTATAAACGGACAGCAAAACACTGAAAAAAAAAATACGTTCGTGTGCAAGAGGCCTTACTCATATAGTCAGTGTTCAGTCAATGCTTTTCATCAGTGATTTTGAGCCAAAACCAGGTGCGGCTCTAAACACAGAACAGGTGCACATCTTTCTTTTATATCTTTAGGATTTAATGTAGCTTGCCCAAGTTGACTTCACAACTGCCTACTTAATAATAGTTATTAGTTGAGATCCCACCATGTTCTAAAGGTGTGGTGGGCACATTTCCCTTTCAGTACTGCTGTAGAACGTAGCTCCCTAAAACAAAGCAACTGAAAATTTGATAAAGCGTCAGCGACTTAACTATAAATATGTGGCAAACCCTAAGGTTAATATTAAACTGTGGACATTTAAAAGCTAGCTGATGTGGTAATGATATGGCCCTGGGCAAAGATTTGGAGTTCAGGGTGTTGATAGCTAGGATGACTCAGACCAAAAAAATATATGTTTCTTTACGAGTCAATGTCATAATTCAACAGCAGTTTTAATTAGGAAAAGTGTTAAATATTTTTATAAGACCGGAGGTGCGCTAGCATTTTGGCCATGCCCCTGCTCCAGAACAAACAAAAAAGTAGAGAAGGACAGCACCACCTATTGGGGACTCTGTAATCCAGCCCGTTCAGTGGCGGTGCCTGCGGTGTTAGATCCTGGCCTCTGGATCCTAAGACGCAATGCAAAAATAAAATAAAAACGCAGCACTTCCAACTTCAAGATAGTTCCTTGTTTATTCTTTACCCAGCATCCAACGTTTCGACTCAATTGATTCAGATTCCATCTTTCATTTTGGACAGCTTCTTTTGAAAATGAGAGGGGGAATCTGATTGGTTGCTATGGGCAACTAAGCCAGTTATACTTTACACCAGTTTGATAAATGACCCCCATAATGTACAGCTGATTCCTCCGTTGTGATAACATCCTTCATTGAATCTCCTGGAGGATGATACAAATGATGTTGATACTGTCCTGATTATTTCTTGGGAACAATTCAGCTAAAGGCCCGGAAATCCTATCAAGCTCAACTCTTCTTCTTTTTTTTTTTGTGCCATCCTCTATAGATCATAAATCAAATAAATTTCTGGTAATAATATAATAACTGAATGTTATTTAAAATGGGGAAAAATAAAAGTCTACTGGAAAACCTTCAGTGAGGATGGAAGCCTCCTATTCCCATGGTTCTGTCTCTGCTATTCTCACTGGTGTCCTCCGACCTGCCAGCAGCAGTTGGTTTTGCAGCTGATTTTCTTTTTTTAAAGCAGTGGGGAAAGAAACATGCTCCTTGTAGTTGGAACATTTATGTTGAAACTTGCAAGTTATAAAGGATAGGCAGAGCCCCTCTGTTAAAAAGCAAGCATGTTACTGTGCTTTTTGTAGGGATGAACTGACAGGTTGACTAAGATAGGAATTTGAGAAAGAACATTGAGCCAACATGAACTGGATCCACATGTCAATGGCTTTTGAGGCCCAACCAACCACAGAGACAGGCGACACTTGAATTATTCATACCACCACCAGGCCAACCCACCTTGAAACGTATGTGCTGAGAATTTGGTATCAAGATAGACAACTAATTTGTCACACTACTCAAGATGCCTCTGGGAAAGCACACAAGCTAAAATGGAGAATGCCTGAAACCGGTTCCTGAAAGTTTTGGCAAATGTTGCCTTTTTTCTCATCCCCCATCTTAACTCTTTTTTCTTTGGCCATTGAGTTAGTGACATGTCTGCTCCTTCCTTTCCTTCTGTGATGCCCTTAACTGTTGCTCTTGGATGAACTGTCAGAATAGCTGAACTGCTAGGGCAAGGATGAATAAGAAAGTGATTCAGTCATGTCACTTTCCTCTGGAATGAGCCCCTTTCTTCTGCTGACCTAGGGAGACTATGACTGCTGAGCAGCATCAACTGAACATAGTGGCTCAGGAGTATCTACAAAGGAGGGGACATTATCAGAACCATCCATTATAGGGTTGTGACACATAATTAGTAATCTTTCAACTCCTAAAATGTCTTAAAACAAAATAAATTTTTCACTTGTGCAGCAGCACTTCCCTGGTTCTCTAGCATATGACATCTGCTACAAATTACTGTCCTTAGTGGTCTACAGTGAAGAACATGATTGGCTTCCACTGTGACAAACTGAATGCAGGTACATCACTTTGCATGTCAGTGTCTGTGACATGCACGCCATTGGCATGTCACTGCTTTAGCCAATCACTGTCTTCCAAGAATGTGATTGGCAGCAAACAGCGGAGGAAGTAATGAGCGAGTGCGACAGAAAATGGAACTAACAAAATGGGTATGAGTATATCATGTTTTTAAATTTTTTATTTTAAGACATTAAAGGTGGTTGCCCGAGATTTGGGATTATCTTGGGCAACCCCTTAAAATTTAATGGTTGTAGTACTGTGAATTATCACAAGGTGGCGCTAGAAATATTATGCAGAAATATAGGATGAAGGACTGCTATGTCTGAAACTGACTTTGAGGCTGCATCTGTGGATACTTCCTCCCAAAACTGATGGGGATTTTTGGACAGGTGGAGGAGGAGGACTACTAAAAGGAGCTGCTTGAGCTGATACCTGTTCAGTGGCTGAAGATGTAGGTGAAGCAGACATTATATTTATAAGGGCCAGGGTACAAGCTTTTAAGTCTGAAGCTGAGGTGTAGAAACAGCAGCCACATGAGGAGCCTGTCTCTGGTGTGGAGATGGACTGCAGCTCTCTTGGTGAGTAGAATGGGTCTGCCTAGAAGGAGCTCTTGATCTTGAGTTTAATCTGGGATTTGGATGGGAGGGCGATCAGTTGCAGCATTGTGACCTCAGGTACTAGATGCTGAGATAAAGGTATTAGGGGCAAGTAATAGGGAAACCTGGGTCAAAGTACCCCTGAGCCAGTCCTTTTCTTCCTGGGCCACTTTCTTTGTTAGGAGGGCTACCAACAGAGAAGAATCAATCACGATGCAACTGAAAAACTCAGCATCCGGAGCAGATTTCTGCTGTTGATTGAATCAGAAGAACAAGCTGGGTGAATGGAGGAGGGGGGGACCACCACGTGCAGTAGTATATAAAATATTCCAACACCCCTCCCAAACCTAGTACCTCAGCCAATGGGGAAGCAAGCAATTCACGTATTCTTTAGCACTCCCTCCCACTCAGTCAGCAGGCTGCCCAGCGTTAACCCCTCAGGTGCCTGTAATACTGGGTGAATTTTAATTTGCAGTTCCACAGCATTCTGGTAGATAAATGTTCGCTGATACTTATGAATCATTCTTACAAATACATATGACATGTCATTTGTAGAAACTTTGCAGTAATAGTACAGTGACAAATGCCTGAACACAAAGAATTGCACCTACCTGTCCAGTTGGTGTCCTCTGCATATACAGACCACAGCTGGATGGCGAAGAATGGACTATAACATATGATGTAGGCTGATACAATCACAAAGGTCATTTTTACTGTCCTGATCTTGGCTCTGGAGATGGTCCTCACACTGCTGACAGATGTGGATAGTAACCCATTGTTACCTTTCCTGCCTTCAGTTTCTTCTTTCCTGGTTTTGCACTTTATGTTCTTCCAGATGTTGTAGCAGATAAAGCCATAGCAGGTCAACAAAATTGTCACTGGTACCACGAAGATACTAATAGTAATCCAGGTGATATAAGCTTTTGCTCCATCCTTCAAGACAAAGTCTGCCCAGCAATCATACACTCCATCTCCCATGTCTTTCAGATAGAAGATCCCATATTGTGGAGTACTGAGGATAAAGCTGAGGATCCAGGCACCGCCTATCATCAGGTAGGACCTCTTTGTAGGCTGCTGAAGTGTTTTCAGTGGGTAGCATATAGCAATGTAGCGGTCAGCAGTCATCACCACCAGCATGTAAGCTGAGGCAAACATCCCAAACACTTGTAGGTGCTTGATAATTCGGCATAAAAAGTCTGGACCATAGAACCGGTAAGTAACCTCCCAACACAACTGTGGAAGAACTTGAAAGAAAGCCACCACCAGATCTGCTAGGCTCAGATGCTTAATAAATAGGTGCATTCTTGACATTTTCTTCTTGGACTTGTAGAGACCGAGCAGGACACTACAGTTGCCCAGTACAGCAGCCACAAATATGATAGCTAACACGGCTATCTCAACCTTAGCCAGCTCCTCATCCCTGTACAGAAGGTCTGAAGAGTTGGGTGACATTTGGGTGCTGTTAGGTAAGATCGTGGGGAACAGAGAAGGGATGGTGAAGCCCACTCCTCTCCATGCGCTGTCATTTCCTAAACTTGAATCTTTTCTAGAGTCTCCAGCCACAGAGAGCCGCATGTTAACTCTGTTACCTGAACACTGAATGTGCCTTCTCTAGATGCAAGATGCAAAGAGTCATGCAGGAATACAATACGCAATGATCCGTGCAGCAATACAAGATGCAAGGAGCTGTGCAGCAATACACACTGACCCTTCTCTCCCTCTTGCAAGTTTCTCACACGGATCACGTCCAAGGGTCTTTATATATAGTCACCCCTCCTTCCCTATTAAGGGGCTGAGATATCTGCAGTGACAGGACACTGGCTGGCTTTACGCCACCCCTCACTACAGTTCTGCAACTCCCAATGTTAATGTAATATATATATATATATATATATTGTGTGTTCCTTCTTCATATGTTGAGACCTATCGCTCAGTTCTTCTGCATATATGATCAGGTTTCCACAATTTCCTGTGCATGTCTCCTTTGGTTAGTGTGTGAAATTTATTAAGAGAAGCATATGGTTTCAGTCTATGTCTACAGTATAATATACTCTAAACCCTTGCAGTAATAGTAAATGAACATTAACATTCAAAATATGCTCCAAAATAATGTTACAAATCAGTATTAAGTGTATCATCTATGATTTTTCTGCTTCACATTTGTAGACATTCAAGCTGCTGCCAGTCACTGTGTACAGTACTCTGCTCTGGATTCTAGCAATGTGCCGCTTCTCGTCTACAGCTGCAAATGATTTTTCATTCATAAAATGGCCTCTTTTTATCCTCTTGCTTGTATGGAGTGTGATCATACCAAGGTTGGATACACACAGCATTTCGCAGTGTCTTTTGAGACAATTTTATTGTTTTTTTTAATTTAAAAAATGTTGTGACTAAATGTTATTTCATAGCCTATAGTGAAATAGAAAAATCTCTTCATATTAAGTATTCCAATTTTAGCTTTTTGTTGCATATTTGACTTTACTAAAAAAAAACAAAAAAAAAAACAGCATGACTAAAATATGGCCTAAATAGTTTTTCATGTGCTTTTCACCGTTGGCTTCTCTATAGGACTTGAAGCGGTAGAAAAATGCATGTTCTAAATTTTACAAAGTAAAAATAAAAAAAAAGCAACCAAATACTAAACCATATGTAAACAAACCTCATCAAAAGAAGCTTTAAAATGTTTTTGTTGTTATTTTTTGTTTGAGAATGCTTCAAAAATAGTGTTGATATAAGACCCGGGGGCCACAAGCGGCCCTTTATACCATTCTGTGCGGCTCCTCAACCATCTGGTAACAGACATGTATGTCTATGTCTTGTGACTGCTCACATGCATTCTTCATGTATTTCGCCCATTAGATGGGAGTTCTAGAAGTGTAACTAGACACTAATGGTGTATACTCTGTATTTAATATGCCATAAATACAATATTTTAGTTGGTAATACCTCTTTAAAAAAAATTTTTGGCACTCATCATTAGTTCAGTCTGGCAATGTGGCCCACAACCAAAAACCGTTGTGCACCCCTGATATAAGAGGTGAATCAACCTTTACCCTCAGTTCACTCAGTTTACCCTCGTTCGAACGCGCTGTAAAACGCTCAACAGGAGAAAACTCATGTTTCCCTATGGGCATGGTTCTCACCTGAGCGTTTTACAGCGCGTTTGAACGCGCTGTAAAACGCCCTACGCTCAAAGAAGTTCTTGAGCTTTTGTCGCGCGTTCTTGAGCTTTTGTCGCGCATTTTCACCCATAGACTTCAATGGGAACGCGTGTAAAATGCGTGTAAAATGCGCGTTTAACACGCGTTAAAATGTAGATATGCCTTTTTCAATTGGTCTCCAGAGTCACGAACGCGCGTATGACGCTCGTTTCCTATTTGCAAAACCGCGCTGTAATACGCGCGACAAAAAAACGCGCGTCTCAGAAACGCTCAGGTGTGAACCCAGGGTTAGAGTAGATTCACAGTTGATAGAGTTACTTTGACTGAGAGTCTGTTCCATTGATCTGAATGGTATTTTTTTCTGCAGTATTTGCGTGGATTTTTACAAACCCCATTTAAATATATGGAACAGTTGCAGAAAAGTCTGCAACATACTAGATCTGTCATGTACTATATATACACTTATAATTTCTCTTCTCTACCTCTTTGCTGTTGATTTCCAGAAGATAAATCAGCTTGAATCACTGTGAATCTCAGACCTGCATTTTTTATATAGAGTTTTCATTTGGAATTATTTTAAAAATGTTGCTGTGTCTAGATATAGCAGTTACATACTTTTTATGGTGCCATAGGAAGTATCTAACAACAAAATCTAGACACATGCATTTTTCCAAATGATGCCAACTGTAACCATTTTATGGTTTGCTCACTGTTAAACAATAAGAACTAATTACAACACAACGTTTACATTTTCTTTTAAACAAAATACAAACCAGAGAAGTTATATAAAACTAAGTACAGACAAGCACATCCACACTGTGGTGATAAATTGTAGTCCAATATGTAAAAATGTGAGGTTTAGGCTACATGCACATGACCGTTGGTGTTTTGCGGTCCGCAAATCGCGGATCCGCAAAACACGGAAGCTGTTCCGCGTTCCGTTCCGCATTTTGCGGAACGGAACGCGGCCCATTATAGAAATGCCTATTCTTGTCCGCAAAACGGACAAGAATAGGACATGCTATATTTTTTTTGCGGGGGCACGGAACGGAGCAACGGATGCGGACAGCACACGGAGTGCTGTCCGCATCTTTTGCGGCCCCATTGAAATGAATGGGTCCGCGGCCGAGCCGCGAAATATGCGGCTCGGACGCGGACCCGAACAACGGCCGTGTGCATGAGGCCTTAATTATATTGCCTACATAAGTAGTGAGTACAGATCAGTCCACTTATTTATAAAGGAATATGAATACCAATGATAAAAAATACAACATAAGATTAAAAAAACATAAAATCCAAAGTATACAATCCTGTTATGTGCACACATATATCGCTCTCACTGATTGTTAGTGGCAGGGCCCTTAAAAATATACAAATCAGAGAAGTTAAAGGGAACCTGTCTCCATAAACTGCAGTGCAATCTGCAGGCAGCATGCTATGGAACAGGAGGAGCTGAGCAGAGTGGTATATAGTTTTGTGGGATAAGATACAGAAAAATTAGCAAATTATACATTAGCCCCTTCAATACCAAGCCACTTTTCACCTTGAGACCAATTTTTGCAAATCTGACGTGTCACTTTATTTATCATTTTAGAAACTACACCTTTCAAGCTATTCAAAACTGATTTTACAAATTTTGTTTACCCTTTAGGTTTTCCACAAGAATGAACGGAAAATGGAGGTGAAATTTCACAATTTCACCTTTTTTTGCAGATTCTCCATTTTAATCTATTTTTCCTCTAACACTGCAAGGCTTAATAGCCGTTCTGGCATTGCATCACAGATGCGGACCCATTCACTTAAATGGGTCTGCAATCTGGAAGATCGGTGCTGGATAAAGGCATGAAACCACTATGAAGTGCTTCCGTGGGGTTACTGTCCATGCCTCCGCACCACAAAAAAAAGTTGCGTGTGCACTACTATTTTGCGGTGTGGACCGTCGGATTCGGATCACGGACCCTATTCAAGTAAAAGGGTCTGCAATGCGCCAGCACACAGTCATGGGCATGAGCCCTTACCCTGATTCTGTAGTTTACAGAAACACCCCATATGTGGTCGTAAACTGCTGCATGGGCACACAACAGGATGCAGAAGGGAAGAAGCAACATATGGACTTTGAAGAGCAGATGTCGCTGGGATGATTTTAAGTTGCCATGTTGCTTTGGAAGACCCTTTGATACAGCCCTCCATTAGAAACTACCAAAATGTAACCCTGTTTTGGAAAGTATAGGATGAGGTAGCAGTTTTATTTGTACTATTTTGGGATAAATATGATTTTTGATTGCTCAAAATTACGCTTTTTGAAACAAAAAGTGGATGTTCTGGCACAGTTTTTATTTTTTTATTTTTATAGGGTTCAACTGACAGGATAGGTCATGCACTATTTTTATAGAGCAGGTCGTTATGGATGCGACAATACCAAATATGTGTATTTTAAAAAAAAAATTGTTTCAGTTTTACATCATAAAGTATTTTTTTTTGAAAGCCATATTTTTTTATTTTTCTCTAATTGTATTGTGTAGGGGTTCGATTTTTACGGGAAGAGTAGACATTTTTATTGCTACTATTTTGGGGCATGTATGATTTTTTTTATTATTCAATATTAACCGTTTTGGGACAAGTTGACCAAAAATCGCTCTTTTGACACAGTTTTTTAAATTTTTGTATGATATCATATTATATTTTTTTAGAGCAGGTCATTACGGACACAGTGATACTTAATATGTCTACTTTTTTAAATGTATTTCAGCTTTACACAATAAAAGCATTTTTGGAAAAAAAATGTTTTTGTGTCTATAGTTTCTGAAAGCCATTTTTTTTTTTTTTTAGTTGATTGTATTATGTAGGGACTTATTCTTGCGAGATGAGGTGTACACTGACAGTTGCCTAGAAGACCCAGCCTGGAGGATGGATGTCCTAGGCTTCCATAAAAGGCAAGCCCCGATGCCTCTGCAATGCATCCGGCTGCCTTCTCAGCCATTGGGTCCTGCAGCCCGGGAACCGGAAGGAGATGTGGAGGGAGCCTGTATCTTCCACAAGCCTCGTGTATACCGAGGTCACCTCTTACAGAGGCATACAAGGGATTAATACGCCAGCATTAGTGTATTTACTGACGCCAGCATATAGAGCAGGGGCTCAGCTGTCAGTGACAGCCAGGCCCATGCTGCTGATCCGGAGAATGCAGCTCTAGCACCAGCCCGATCAGTGCGCCATACCTGTACAGCGCTGGGACTCAAGTCACGTCCTGCAGCACCGTACAGATACAGCATTGGTATCCTACAAGTTAAAATCCACTGTTCTGAGCTCTGTTGTCCAAATGGACAGTCTTATCTGTGACTTACATCTATCTGTGTATACATGTACACAGGAAGACTGTCAATCACCGATAAGGGTGTGCTCTTGGACAACTGAGCTAAAAGTGAGCAGTTATTTAAATTAATAAATTACAAGTTTTCTTGAATCTTTCTCCACAAGCCTCTATTTCAATCTTCTCTGTTCCTTCTATTCTATAAGATGTCATCTGCAGATTGCACTGCATTTTGGGGCAACCGTTTCTCTTTAAATGGGTCACTTAGAAGCATAATATTCATGGCCTGTGCTTAGGATAGGCCACCAATATCAGACCAGTGGGGGTCTGACTTCTGGCACCCTGGACTGACGGAAGGTACCGCAGTACTTCAGCAATCATCTACATTCCCTTCATTGTTTACCAGGTACAGCACTATAGTTTTGGTAGTGGTTTTACCTGTTATTACAACTCAACAACAGCATTTCAGTCCTATTTAAGTGAATGGGACTGAGCTGCAATACCAGGCACAACTACTACGAAAAGTTGGACTACCACTAATCTGACACTGAAACTCCTTAGGCACATCTAAGGAGTCCATGCGTCTTGAATGAAATCTATGCCCACCTCACAGCTGGCATAGATTTCAGTAATCATTTACACCAGAAAATTGGAGTATATGATGAATGTGCTGAGACCAATGGCCACACTCACACCACATGCATGCATTGGCCCTTTACGGACATCAGTGTTCTAGTATAGGTGCTTGATAAATTACCCACCGGAGTGTTCTGAGTAAAGAATAGGTCCTCATTACAATTACAGTACCTTATACAGTATGTCCTTGTGTTTCTTTCCAGTGCTGTCCTCTTCTCTAGGAACTCACAAGTAAATCAAGGGCTAGCAGTGCCAACAAGTTCTACAGCATGGTAACATGTAGCCACAGACAATATTTTTAGCAGCTTAACCTTAACCTTAAAAGATATAAAAGTATAAAAAAATACGTGTATAAGAATGCATGACTTTTAGAAAGCTACAAAACAAGCAGTTTTGCTGAAATCTTGCAGGCAGAGAGGAACCCTTTCCTCCCTGTCTTCGCCATCTTTGACTGGAGACCAATTAAGTGCACCAGAATAACATCATTGAAACCAAAAGTCCAGGGGGAAAGGGGCAGGGCTTACTCCTCATTGATGTTAATGGAGTCTGTAAAGCTGCACTGTGCTGAAAGATAGAACTAGGGATAAGCGAACCTTTTGAGATTTGGTTTGGTTTCAGTTCGCCAAATTTTTCAAAAAGTTTGGTTTGGACCTGAATCGATTCTACCCTAACCAAAGTGGTTCCAATCGCCCTGGAAATCGGTATATAACACTCTGTAGTCTCCTAGGACTCTGAATTTTTTGGAAAACATGTTATGTATTTTTGTTATTTTTTATGAGTTTTTAATTTTTCACTCTCCTCTGCCTAAGCTCGTGAACGCAATAACAGCAATAGTAAATCATATCACAGTGACAATGACATACATAGCCATGGGTAAACGCATGTTTGACAGCATTAACAAACAGCACGTTTAAAAACACTCCACGTCCTCGAATGTGTTTTCCTTTTTTATATTCCAGACCTTTTAACAAATTGTCCTTTACCGGGGACAGATGGTGTTTAAACATGCATTGTGTTATGGAATAAGGAATATGACTTGTTGGGGGACCAATCATCCATAAATTATCCATTGACGAGTTCAGAATGCCTGCCCATATGACATGCACAAGTGTGAATTATCAGAAGAAAAAGTGAATCATTCTGCACAACCCTAGAAAAATTCTCCTTAATTCGGATCAGCAGCAGTACAGTGTGGATGTGGAGAGGGTGGAATATTAGAGTCACTTGGCTGCAATAGCAGCAGAAGCAGAAGCAGCATAGCATGGAACATACAAGGCAGTAAGTCGGTTGTCTATGGGTAGGAGTAGTTGCAGCAGATGTGTAGCGTAATAGTGGTGGCAGTAGGGGACTAGCAGCAAGGAGTAGCATCTGCGGTGGTGGTGATGGCAGCAGCAGCAGGATCCATATGGTACATATTGGTAGGCAGACAGTACTGACATAATGGCGGTAGTGACATGATGGCAGCAGCATATTAACCTACAATGCCCCAACTCAATATACAATAAGGGTCACAAATGTCCAATACAAAACCAAAACCCAGACCACAATACAAATATATCACAAATTTATTGAAAATTAATTTTATACATACACATAAAAAACAGGGAAAGGAGGAGCAAAGACCATTGGAAATCACACCACATGTGTGGAAATACATATCCTGGATACACCCAAACTCACATTGTATCCATGTCTGATAACAGTTAACATATAAGTGTCAGTCCTAAGTCAAAAATATTTACAGACCACTAAACCCTGTGAAAACACAAGAGAATATGTGTTTCAGCTAGTAACATAAAGGACTGACACATCTAAGTTGTTTACAAAAATAATACAATTTGAAATAAAGGTGTGTGTGAAGCAGAATTAAGGCACCGTTATTTACTACATTACGCTGTTATCTCAGTATTACTAAGACACATATACTACATAAATAAATCTCACCATTGTGCTACTAACACATACCCATATTGCTAAAAGTGTGAGTGAGGGATGACCCAGGGCACCAAACCTCAATGATGATGGCAGCAGCAGTCATACGGAACATGATGGTAGACAGGCAACATTATGGTAGGAAGGCAGACAGCAACAGTGACAAGATGGGGCACCATCAGCAAGACCAGATCTATCCACTGGCCTCAGCCAAAAAAGTGCGAAAATCCTTATGAATCCATGCTTGATTCATTTTGGCAAAAGTGATGTTTGGGACACTAGTGGAGGAGATCTTGGTCCATTTGGGAGTCACAACGCCCCTAGCGATGCTGAAAACCCTCTCCAAGATGACACTGGAAGCTGGACAAGAAAGAACACAGAAAACATACTTTGCCAGTTAAGGTCACTGTTATGGTCTAGGTAGGCCTGAAACAGGGCATGACTAGTTTAATGGCATGGGCCACTCAGGGAACATGAGTTATTTCCCAGGTTCAGGGCAGCCACGAAGTTGCGGCCATTGTTGCTAAGCACCTTGCCCAGTTGGAGTCGGCAGGTGAATGCCAACAGCGACAGTCAGTTACAACACTGCATAGCAACACTTGTCTTCACACATGTGATGATAGGAAGGAGGGGAAGTGAGAGCAACATTGTGTCATGCTGCTGTTGGGGACAGGAGCATGTCCATAAAAGAGTAAGTGGAGAAGGCGGATATGTACCTGGTGTCGAAGCTAGGCCGACACAATCTTGGTAGGAGGGGAGGTCAAAAAGACCTGACCTTTCTACTGGGTGTTACCCCGCCGCTGCTGCAAACAGCTACTCCAGGTCTCAACCATGGCATGCAGTGAGAATTGCAAGGAGTGTGCCAAGTTCTTTTCCATGTGAGAGTACAAGGCAGGGATGGCTTTTTGGGAGAAATAATGCCTGCTGGGTATCTTCCAGTGAGGTTGAGAACACGGTAACAGCTCCACAAAGGCAGCGGACTCTAAATAGTTCCGCAGTGACTACATCGCCAGAAATTTGGTCAGGTGGGAATTAAGCCTGTGCACCAGCGTATTGCTGGGCATGTACAGTTGTTTCCTGGCCATGCATTCTGTGAACAATAACTGATGACGGAGCAGAGAGCAGGAGGAGAGTGGGAGAAGCAGAAGCTAACTATGTGAAATACACTGTACTATCATGGTGTTCTTCTTCGCCTTCCTCCCCTGCTCTGCATTTGCCCTGACTGCAACTGTCTGTGCCCCCACTGCCAATACAGTGGCTACAGGGGCAGCTATGCATGGGTCTCCAGTCTACTCCTGAACTCTTCTTAAGGGCAGTCCCAACTCTGACTGCTCTCACACAAGTTATTAACAGGGAGATTCTCTTGGCTATCTATTGTAAAGTGTGCTGAGGTTTTCATGCCACTTCTGGAAAAAGGAAGGTGCACCACTAGGTTTGGATAGTGAAGACAGAGAGGACTCCACTGAAAGCCTTGTCTGGGGATTCAAGGAGGAGGAACAGATGAAATGCTATGAATCCTAGCTCCAAGCCATGGTATTAGAATTAGAATTCAACTCCACATCATCCTGAGTGAGCCATCCAATCCACAATCTCATCCTCTTTCTCTTCATTAATAAAGTTGAGCTTTTCTGAAGCCAGTGACAACTGCAGCCTACTACTACTACTACCACTTTTGGTTGGATAGCTTGTGCTGCTCTACCCGCATTCTGACTCTGGGAGAATAAGGCCTGGCGCTGGGTGTTTTGTTTGAAACCCTTCTGTATTCTGGACATTTTGGGCCTAATGTACACAGTCAGACAAAGTATGGAACGGTTTGCAAGTCTGTTTTCTGGAACTTAAAAACAAAGACACTTAAGACACTTCTAATGACAACTGACTGGTAATAATGCAGTATTGGTGCAACTAACAGATCTGGGCCTAATTTATTAGGTGTGTTTAAATATGCAAATTCATAAAAAAGCTTTCCCAAGTGTGACACACAAGTTGTCAACCTACTATGAGATTATTTCATGCCCCCACACCAACATTTGAACTGTCTGGAGATGACACCGATTTTGGACTAGTATTTCCCATTTTTCAATCAGAGATTTAAAATGCTAAGTGTGTATGCATCTATATCCGTTAAAGGAATCCGCACCGTCGCATTTACAATCACGAAATTTGGCACACAGGTACATCAGGTGTCCGCAAAGGTTTTAGACCGAGTCTCAGCTCTCTAGCACATACCGTTCCAGAGATATTCCCAAAAAATGCATTAGCCAATAGAAGCCTGGTCACATGACCCTTATCAGCCAATAGAAGCTCGTAGGCCCTTAGTCTCCACATACACACAGTTTTGCACCAGGTTTCCATAACAACCCAGCCATTTTTCTTCACTGCTGTAGGTCAGTTTTAAAGGGGCACAGCGCAGTGGATGACACTGTTAAGGGAGCGGAGTGCTATGGAGGTCACTGCTCAGGGGGCAGGTAGGGGGGCCATTCAGGCCACCCTCAAAAGACAGACTTAAAAACTCTGCCCCCAGGTCCCACTAAGCCATGCCCCAACCAGATTAGGCCACACCCCAGTTCCCCCCTCCACCCGGCAGCCGACTGGATTGAAAAAATGAAGGTAAAAATCGACTTCTGTCAGCTGCAGGGATGGGAGGAAGGTTGACTTTCTTCCTGCAGCTCACGCTCAGACTGCACAATGCTGCTGTCTGAGAGTGAGATGGCCCTGCACAGGATGTAAGACAGGGAGTCTCAAAATCCGGTCTAGCCTAAAACCGGACCTCTGGCTACTCTAGGGGCAGGCTGCTGTGGAGGTCACAGTTAAGGGGACGTTCCACTATGGAGGTCAGTGTTATGGGGCAGATTGCTGTAGAGGCCCCTGTAAAGTGGGTGGGGTGTTGTGGAAATCACTGTTAAGGAGATGGGGTATGATGGAGGTCACTAATAAAGGGGCGGCCGCTGTGGAGATCACTGTTAAAGGGGAGGATTGCTGTGGAGGTCTATGTTAAGGGGGCAGGGACCGGTGGAGGTCACAGTTAAGATGACGGTCCACTATGGAGGTCGGTGTTAAGGGGCAGGGTGCTGTAGAGGTCCCTGTTAAGGGGGCGAGATGCTGTGGAGGTCACTGTTAAAGGGGAGGATTGCTGTAGAGGTCTCTGTTAAGGGGGCAGGGAACAGTGGAGGTCACAGTTAAGATGACGGTCCACAATGGAGGTCAGTGTTAAGGGGCAGGGTGCTGTAGAGGTCCCTGTTAAGGGGACGAGATGTTGTGGAGGTCACATTTTAAGGGAATGGAGCTCTGTGGAGGTCACTGTAAAGGGGCGGGTTATTGTGGAAATCACTGTTAACGAGACTGTGGAGGTCACTAATAAAGGGGAGGGTGCTGTGGATGTTACTGTTAAGGTGGCAGGTCGCTGTAAAGGTCACTGTTAAAGGGGCAGGCACTGTGGAGGTCACTGTTAAAGGAGGAGGGGACGGTGGAGGCCACTATTGAAGGGGCAGAGAGGTACAGTGAGGTCACTTTTAGGCAGCGGGGTACTGTGAGGTCACTGTTAAGACAGCGGGTACAGTGGAGGTTATTGTTAAAGGATCGCGGTACTGTGGCAGTCACTGTTAAAGGGGCAGTCACTGTGGAGGTCTCTGTTAAGGCGGCCGGGAATGGTGAAGGTTGGTTAAGGGGACTGTAACCTATGGCCAGTGTTAAGGGGTGGGTGCTGTAGAGGTCACTGTTAAGGGGGCCAGCCTCAGTGGAGGTCACTGTCAAGGGGGTGGGGTGCTGGGGAACTCACTGTTAAAGGGTCAGGCTGCTATGAAGGTCAAAGTTAAGGGGGTGGGCTGTTGTGGAGGTTCCATTTAAAGTAGACGGGGCACTGTGGAGGGGGTCAGTGTTAAGGGGTGGGTGGCTGTGGAGGTCACTGTTAAGGGGGCAGAGTACTGTAGATTATACTGTTTTAGTGGATACTGTCGATATCTTTTAATGACATACAAACATTAAATGATATAGATGAAATATACCCATGCGAAGCTGGGACCTTCTGCTATTGTATATATATATATATATATATATATATATCTATTGTAACAACACAGGGTCATTAAGCTCTTCCAGATTGCCGTCTTAACACCTTAGATGGTTGGCACACATCAAAAAGCCACTCCACCACTGTAGATTCGGGTGCAAACTGGCCACGACCAGCTTTATTGTCATAACAGCAGTACAAAGAAATCATAAAAATAAACCTCAGCCGTCTGGCCACTGACTACACTGTATATACTCCCTCTCTAGCGGGATCCGGGTCTACCACCCAGCTCCCCAAAAACACCACAGTGTTTACCCCCACACAGGGTTAGAGGGTCCTGGCTCCCACAGGCCTTGACACAGCCTGCTCCTTTCCCAGACTGGGAGCCCTGATTGAGGAGCTCAGCCCAGAGTAATCCAAGCTCCTCAGCTGGCTGATAATTATCCCCATTACCAGCCTGACTGCTGCAGACAGTGGGAAAAAACTATTTTCCCAACCTTTCTTGTTCTCACCCAGCTTGCTCTGGGTGAGATACGCCACTTGAATGGCCTTCCTATGGCCTTCTGGCAGCTCCACAACATATATATATATATATATATATATATATATATATGGAAAAAGAGAGAAAGAGGGATCTTATAATAGTTCTTAATTTCCTGTTCTGTACAAGTAACTTTTCAGTAGCTGTTCTCATTATCACCATAGATAACGACAATGATTGTAATGACGATTAAACACCTCTGTATAAATAACACAGAATCCACCATTCACAATAAGTGATTTCACAGCTTATCAGCCCCCTTCTGACCTGTGCACAGGTTATAGAGAGTGCCTAGAAAACTCTCTTATACAAGTCAATGGGATCCCCTCCTGTCCATGTCTATGGCCCCTGTAGCTGCTCTCGAAAGACAGATTGGGTCATATATCAAACTGGTGTGAAGTAGAACTGGCTTAGTTTCCCATAGCAACCAATCAGATTTCACCTTTTATTTTTCACAGCTCCTTTGGAAAATCAAAGATTGAAGCTGATTGGTTGCTTTGGGCAACTAAGCCGGTTCTACTTTACAATAGTTTAAAAAATTACCCCCAGAGAGTCTTAACATATTTTATGCCTCATGCACACATCAGTGTCAGTTTTGGATCAGTGGTAACACGGACAGAGTTCAATCCGTGTTTCCTCTCGTGATAGAACCGCGTTGGGTCCGTGGGTCTGTTTTTCACTGACACTGAGCAGCTGGAAAATAATTTTCAAACAATCTCTTTTTAACGATCCGTGAAACACAGATGCAACACCGATAGCATCCGTGGTTTTCACGGACTTATTGACTATAATGGGCATGAGGGATCCGGGAACACGGACAAGATAGAACATGCATCCGTGCTGAAAACACAGACCCACGGACCGTGCTAAAACACTGATGTGGGAATAAACACATTTAAATAAATGGGGACGTATGCTGTCCGCGGAGAACACGTTCAGCACACACCCGGGAAACACTGATGTGTGAATGAGGCATTAGACCTAGCGGCCAGTGTGAAAAGTGCAGGAATATAGACCTTTTTTTTAATATAGACATGAAAAACATGATTTAAGCAATAGGTTAAATAGGTTTATGTTTCTCATTCCCTTTAACTTTAGAGATGTGTAGCCTAAAATATGACAAAATCATGGGGAAAAATAAAAGAGTAACTAGAAGGGTTGACAGACTCTAGAAATGCTCAGAATAAAAATCTGGAAATTTATAGTAGTGCAATCACAATACTACATTTTCCTACTAACAATCACCTATTTCTAAGAAAACATATATTATACATTACTCTATATGCGAAACTATAGTTGTACTTATAGTTTCAGACAGCAGCACAGCATGCATTTGTTCCTAGAAAAGAAGACCATTTACTAGAAATTTGAGAACTGAGGTCAAACTACTGAAACTCCTATGTGCACATTAGCATATATGTTAGGTTACCCACATCATGTTTATTTAATATTGCCATATGCCTTCTCCAATATAATTGGTTTTGCATGAGTGAATACTTTAATAAGACCAAGAAGAAAAAGGAAAACCAATAAATATAAAAAAAAAAACATAATCTTGTGGATATGTACAGATCTAGTTTACTTCTATTTTATTTATCTAGTATACTTAAAGTGCAGAAACAGTATATACTACAGTACTGTACAGAGATTACCCCTCACATCAGTCAGGGCTCACAAACTAAATTCCATACCCCAGAGGAAACCTATGTCAATTGTGCCAAACTCCCAATAAAAGTACAAATGTACAGGGATTATCGAATAGATAGCATTTATTACCTATTCAGAGGATAGGTCTTAAGAGTATGATTGTTGGTGGTTTGACAATTGTGATACTCAACAATCTCAATAATGGGGAACCTAAGGCCCCGTTCACATGAGCGAGTTTTCCACGCGGGTGCAATGCGTGATCCGAACACATTGCGCCCGCACAGAATCTGGACCCATTCATTTCAATAGGGCCCTGTACATGACCGATGTTTTTCACGCATCACTTTTGCATTGCATGAAAATCGCAGCATGTTCTATATTCTGCGATTTTCAAGCAACGCTGGCCCCATGGAAGTGAATGCGGCTGCGTGAAAATCGCATCGACAAGCAAGTGCGGATACGAAGCGATTTTCCCGGATAGTTGCTAAGAGATGTTTGTAAACATTCAGTTTTTTATCACGCGCGTGCAAAACGCCAAAAATCGCATTGCACCAGCGTGACTGAAGAGCTGAACGCGATCGCAAACAAAACTGAATGTACTTGCTTGCGAAATCGCTCAGTTTTCAGTGAACGCAATCCGCAACGCATCCGGACCTAATCCGCTCACGCTTCTCTGCAAGGGGCCTAAGAGTTCCCAACCTGAGTGGAGAGCTAGTACAAATATTGGTCCACAGCACCATTTACTTTTTGGGACTGACTATAGAAGGTGGACTAATGATACGCACTACTGCTCCTTTCAAACTGGGGACTTACATTCTTAAGATCACTGGCAGTCAGGCAGTCAGATTTATCACCTAGCCGGCGGATCGGTGATATGTGCTGTTTGTGTGATAACTCTTTTAACCTACAGATTTGTGTGATGTGGTATTCACTCATTGCATCTGATTGGCCAACCAGAGGTTGGGAGGATTCTCCAGTGGGCTCTAATACTATTCAGCCCAGTCTATGCTGTAACAGCTTCTAAGCAGGAAGAAGTTGCTTTCTCTGTTTAGAACAAAGGCCCCGCCTACGAGGTCTTCTCTATATCTGGCTAAGTATAAGCCCTATATGCTCCTGGCTGTCTTTGCTCTCCTTTCCCATATAGTTCACCTTGCACACAGCAGCACATTTGCCATAATTCTTCCTCACTTATATGGTGCCTGCATCTGCTGCTCAGTCAAAACTGGAAGGACAGGAGGAAGTCTTTTTCTGCACATGAATGAGACACAGCAGTGGAATCCAAGAATAAGTTTTGCCCACAGGATGCCTCTACAAGCTCCTGCCGCCTGGGAAGGGGTAAGTCTTTACAGTGTGTGCCTGTATGTGTATATCAGAATGAGTGCAGATCATTCTCTTTAAAGTGAACAGGATTAAAGGGGTTTTCCGGGTCCCTGGCATCGATAACCTGTTGTCAAGGTAGGTCTTCAATAACTGATCATTGGGGGCCTGACAGTCTGCACCACTTTGATCAGCAGTTCCCAGCAGCCTCCAGCTGGAACTAGCACTTAGAATTGAGTAGGAAGCACAGCTCTGTTCCAAGTTTAGTGGTCATTCGGGGTTACTGCAGCTCAGCTCCCACTGACTTCAATGGGAGCTTGGAGCTCAACTGCAGCAGCTCAGCATGACCACTTAAAGGGGTTCTCCGGGAATGAAGAAAATGAAAATGCTTAAATATTAGTTTGTTAATTCCCCCCCCCCCTCCCAAAAATAAATTTTAATAAATGATCGAAAAGTCGTATGTACCACAAAAATGGTACAAATAAAGTCAAATTTCGTCTTGCAAAAAAACAAACCCTCACATAGCTCTGTAGACCGAAATATTAAAAAGTTATGGCTGTCAGAAAATAGCGATGGAAAGAAAATTTGGATTTTTTTCAAAGGTTATTATTTTTTTTAAGTAGTAGATAAAAAAAATATTCAAGTTTCGTATCGCCATATTTGTACAGAGCTGAAGAATAAGGATGCTGTGACACTTTTAGAGCACAGAGAATGCCATGATGTCAAAACTCCAAAAACCTTGGCAGAATTGTATTTTTTTTTTTTAAATTTAACCCCACAAATGTTTTTTTCCCCATTTTTCAATGACAGGTATAGTAAATTGAATGGCGCTTTTAAATACTACAACTTATAGCCCCCCCCCCCACACACACACACAAAAAGCCCTCATATGGCTTTATGAATGGAAAATTTTAAAAAAAGTTATGGCTATTGGAATGTTAGGAGGAAAAAATGAAAATACAAAAACAAAAATGGGCCCTGTACAATAATATGCCCTGATAACAATACAAACAATGAAGAGCTTTTAAAAACAGTACACATTAAAGTTGTAAATGGCTCTGTTCTGTCAAATGGAAAACTACTGAAAGAACAGAAATTTTTTTTTTTACCACTGTAGGCATAAATCCCTCTAAAAAAAAGAATGATTTCCATATTTCAAGTGTAAAATCGAAAACTATACAAATATACACTACGAACCGCATGGTATATCGCTTTAAACCAAACATTGCACATAATGTACAGTAAGTGTACTAGTGGTGATGTAACAAATTACCTGTGAATGTCAAAGCAGTTGAACAGCAGTTGAACAGTTGGCTTTCAAAACTGCATGCAGAAACCTGACCCTGTGTCCGTACCCTAATTGGGATACTCAGAATATAGAATACTTACATGCAAAACTTGTGACACATGCAAAACTTGTGACATCCAGTATATGGCATGTAATTGAGGTCCTTTGACCCTTTCAGCTCCAGAGGTTTTTCATTTTTTGCATTTCTATTTTTTACTCCCTGCCTTCCCGGATCTATAACTTTTAAGGCACTTTTTATTAACAATTTTGGAGAGATGAAGTGAAGGGATCATTATATTTATATTTTAATAGTTTGGGGGCAATTTGGGAAGCAGCAATATCTATGATGTTTATTTTTTATATTGTTTATTTTAATTATAGGGAAAGGGGGTGATTTCAGTTTTTATATTTACAACTTTTTTTTTTTTTTACTTTTTTACATTACCTTAGGTGACTATAAGAAGCAACTATTAGATTGCTTCTCCCTTAACCACATCAGCCCCCCTAGCTTAAACACCCTTAATGACCAGACCACTTTTTACAATTCTGCACTACACTACTTTCACCGTTTATTACTTGGTCATACAACTTACCACCCAAATGAATTTTACCTCCTTTTCTTACCACTAATAGAGCTTTCATTTGGTGGTATTTCATTGCTGCTGACATTTTAACTTTTTTTGGTATTCATCAAAAATTACTGAAAATGTTGGCAAAAAAAATGAAATTTTTCACTTTCTGTTGTAATTTTTTTTTTTAAAAACTACATTTCTATATAAATTTTTCTCTAACTTTATTGTTCTACATGTCTTTGATAAAAAAAAATCCAATAAGTGTATATTTATTGGTTTGGGTAAAAGTTATAGCGTTTACAAACTATGGTGCAAAAAAGTTAATTTCCGCATTTTGAAGAAGCTGTGACTTTCTAAGCACCTGTCATGTTTCTTCAGGTGCTAGAATGCCAGGATAGTATAAATACCCCCCAAATGACACCATTTTAGAAAGAAGACACCCCAAAGTATTCAAGGAGGGGCATGGTGAGTTCATGTATGATTTCATTTTTTTTCACAAGTTAGCGGAAAATGACACTTTCTGAGGAAAAAAAAATAATAAAGTTTCCATTGCTGCTAACTTCTGGCAAAAAAAATAAAAATCTCCCACGGACTCACTATGCCCCACAGTGAATACCTTGGGGTGTCTACTTTCTGAAATTGGGTCATTTGTGGGGTGTGTTTACTGTTCTGGCATTTTGGGCGGGGCTAAATTATGAGCAGCCCTGTAAAAACTAAAGCTACTCGTTGGAATTTGGGCCCCTTTGCGCACCCAGGCTGCAAAAAAGTGTCACTCATGTGGTATTGCCGTATTCAGGAGAAGTAGGGCAATGTGTTATGTGGTGTATTTTTACATATACCCATGTTGGGTGAGAGAAATATCTCTGTAAATTGACAACTTTGTATAACATTTTTTAAAAGTTGTCATTTACAGAGATATTTCTCACACAAAGTATGGGTATATATAAAAATACACCCCAAAACACATTACCCTACTTCTCCTGAGTACGGCAATACCACATTTGTGACACTTTTTTGCAGCCTGGGTGCGCAAAGGGGCCCAAATTTCAATGAGTACCTTTAGGATTTCACAGGGCATTTTTACGCATTTGGATTTCAGACTTCTTCTCATGCTTTAGAGACCCTTAAAATGCCAGGGCAGTATAAATACCCCACAAGTGACCCCATTTTAGAAAGAACACACCCCAAGGTATTCCGTGAGGGGTTTTGTGAGTTCATGTAAAATTTTATTTTTTGTCACAAGTTAGTGGAATATGAGACTTTGTAAAAAAAAAAAACTTGTGCCAAATAAAAAAAATTTCTGTGAACTCGCCATGCCCCTCACAGAATACCTTGGGGTGTCTTCTTTCCAAAATGGGGTCACTTGTGGGGGATTTGTACTGCCCTGGCATTTTAGGGGCCCTAAAGCGTGAGAATCCAAGTGCATAAAAATGCCCTATGAAATCCCAAAGGTACTCATTGGAATTAGGGCCCCTTTGCGCATCTTAGCTGCAAAGAAGTGTCACACATGTGGTATTGCCGTACTCAGGAGAAGTAGGGCAATGTGTTTTGGGGTGTATTTTTACATATACCCATACTGTGTGTGAGAAATATCTCTGTAAATGACAACTTTTAAAAAATTTTTATACAAAGTTGTCAATTTACAGAGATAATTCTCTCACCCAACATGGGTATAGGTAAAAATACACCCCAAAACACATTGCCCTACTTCTCTTGAGTACGGAGATACCACATGTGTGCCACTTTTTTGAAGCCAATATGCGCAAAGGGGCGTAAAGTCCAATGAGTACCTTTTAGGAGAGCATTTTTACGCATTTGGACTCCAGACTTCTTCTCACGCTTTAGGACCCCTAAAATGCCAGGGCAGTATAAATACCCCACATGTGACCCCATTTTGGAAAGAAAACACCCCAAGGTATTCTGTGAGGGGCATGGCGAGTTCATAGAAGATTTATTTTTTTTTGGCACAAGTTAGCGGAAATTGATTTTTTATTGTTTTTTCTCACAAAGTCTCCCTTTCCGCTAACTTGTGACAAAAAGTTAAATTTTTCATGGACTGAATATGCCTCTCAGTGAATACCTTGAGGTGTCTTCTTTCCAAAATGGGGTCATTTGTGGGGTGTTTGTACTGTTCTGGCATTTTGGGCGGGGCTAAATTGTGAGCAGCCCTGTAAAACCTAAAGGTAATCATTGGAATTTGGGCCCCTTTACGCACCTAGGCTGCAAAAAAGTGTCACACATGTGGTATCTCCGTACTCAGGAGAAGTAGGGCAATGTGTTTTGGGGTGTATTTTTACATATACCCATGTTGGGTGAGAGAAATATCTCTGTAAATTGACAACTTTGTATAAAAATTTTTAAAAAGTTGTTGTTTACAGATATATTTCTCACACAAAGTATGGGTATATATAAAAATACACCCCAAAACACATTGCCCTACTTCTCCTAAATATAGCGATACCACATGTGTGCCACTTTTTTGCAGCCAAGATGCGCAAAGGGGCCCTAATTCCAATGAGTACCTTTAGGATTTCATAGGGCATTTTTACGCATTTGGATTCTCACGCTTTAGGGCCCCTAAAATGCCAGGGCAGTATAAATACCCCACATGCTACTCCATTTTGGAAAGAATACACCCCAAGGTATTCCCTGAGGGGCATGGCAAATTCACATGGCGAATTTTTTTTGGCACAAGTTAGCGGAAATACAGATTTCTTCATTCGCATCAATCAATGTAGATGAAAAAATCTCTGGCAAAATCAGTGACTGCGGTGCGGTGGGCTGGGCGCTAACTACCTAACAAGTAGCTAACTAACTGGCGGTGATAAGAGACCCTTATGTCCCATTCACACGTCCGCAATTCTGTTTGCGGAACGGAATTGCAGACCCATTCATTTCTATGGGGACAGACTTTGTCCCGCTCGGATCCGGAATTGCAGATCCGCACTTCCGGGTCTGCACTTCCGTTCCGCAAAAATATAGAACATGTCCTATTCTTGTCCGCAATTGCGGACAAGAAAAGGCATTTTCTATATAGTTCTGGCAATGTGCGGATCTGCAAAATGCGGAAAGCACATTGCCGGTGTCCATGTTTTGCGGATCCGCGGATTCGTGGATCCGCAAAACACATATGGACGTCTGAATAGAGCCATACAGGGGGGTGATGAATGACAGGGGGGTGATCAGGGAGTCTATATCGGGTTAATAAGGGGTTAATACGTGACTTGGGGGGGGTGTAGTGTGGTGCTTGGTGCTACTTTATATAGCTACCTGGTCCTCTGGTTGTCGATCCCAGCAAATGGACCACCAGAGGACCAGGTAGCAGATATATCAGACGCTGTTAACAAAACAGCGTCAGATATACCTGTTTGATTTCAGTTATTTAACTTCTACAGCCTGCCAGCGATTGATCATCGCTGGAAGGCTGAAATATAATTTCCGAGCTGCGAGCTGCTGTGAACGCTGCGCGCGTGTTCGCAGTAAATCTCGCCTCTCGTGAGATGACGCGCCGACGCGTCAAGGAGGAGTAACTGGACCGCCGAGATCACGCGATCCTGCGTGCGGCGGTCCAGAGCAGGTTAAATTAGTTATTTTCTTATTTAGCCCTGGTACCTGCAGGACTCCATAGGAACTAAAACTGCAATAGGATGAGTTTCTTCAGAGAAACCCAGGCTATCGCTGCCCTTGCAAGTGGGCATCATGTTTGAAGTCCTAACTTCTGTCATACATGTATGGCCGTGGTTGGAAAGGGGTTAAAAGTTAAGATTTATAGACATATATTTGACACTGCTAATTTGGAAAATAAAACCAAAAAAACATTACGTCATATATCAGATCAACAGTTTAACACGATGTACTCCACAGTCACAACAGTGACACTTTACATAGAGTGGGTTCCAAGCATTGAGAGATTAATGTCACCTGTAAGAGAGGGAGAATAACATTGAAACTTTTGAATAAGGAAGCACAATGGAAAGGAGTGCCATGTGGTTTTAGAAAGGCAAATTTTGCCGGACTGGTTTTTAGACACTATGTCCCTTTTGAAGCCCCCTAATGTACCCCTAGAGTAGAAACTCCAAAAAACTGACTCCATCTAAGAAAGTACACCCCTTAACTTATTCAAAACTGATTTTACAAACTTTGTTAACCCTTTAGGTGTTCCACAAGAGTTAATGGCAAATGGAGATAAAATAGCAGATTTTCGATTTTTTTTGGCAAATTTTCCATTTTAATCAATTTTTTCCAGTAACAAAGCAAGGGTTAACAGCCAAACAAAAATCAATATTTATTGCCCTGATTCTGTAGTTTGCAGAAACAACTCATATGTGTTCGGAAACTGCTGTATCGCCAAACGGCAGGGCTCAGAAGGAAAGGAACGCCATATGGTTTTTGGAAGGCAGATTTTACTGGACTGTTTTTTTGACACCATGTCCCTTTGATGCCCCCCTGATGCAACCCTAGAATAGAAACTCCAAAAAAGTGACCCAATTTTGGAAGCTATGGGATAAGGTGTCAGTTTTGTTGGTACTAATTTAGGGTAAATATAATTTTTTGTTGCTCTATATTACACTTTTTTTGAGGCAAGGTAACAAAAAAGAGAAATTCTGAAATTTCATCTCCATTTGCCAATAACTCTTGTAGAACACCCAAAGGGTTAACAAAATTTGTAAAATCGGTTTTGAATACCTTGATGGGTGTACTTTCTTAGATGGAGTCACTTTTATGGAGTTTCTACTCTAGGGGTGCATCAGGGGGGCTTCAAATGGGACATAGTCTGAGAGCCATATTTTTTTATTTTTTGGAGGTTATTGTCCTATGTAGGGTATCATTTTTTGCGGGATGAGATGGGGTTTGATTGGCACTATTTTGGGGTGCATATAAATTTTTGATCACATGCTATTACACTTTTTGTGATGTGAGGTGACAAAAATGTTTTTTTTAACAGCAAAAAAAAAAATCATGTTTTAATGTCTCCATAGTCTGAGAGACAGATTTTTTTTATGTTTTTGGGCAATTGTCCTATGTAGGGGCTCATTTTTTGTGATATGAGATGGCGGTTTGATTGGTACTATTTAGGGAGGCATACGCCTTTTTGATCGCTTGGTATTACACTTTTTCTGATGTAAGGTGACAAAAATGGCTTTTTTTTATGGTGTTCGCCTAAGGGGTAAGGTCATGTGATATTTTTATAGAGCAGATTTTTACATCGCGGCGATACCTAATATGTGTAGTGTGTTTTATATTTTTAATATTTTTTTACTTAAAAAATAAAAATTTCAGTGATATGTGTTTTTTTTCTGTTTCACATTTTTTTCCTTTTTTTTTACTCAGACCCACTTGGTTTTTGAAGATCCAGTGGGTCTGATGTCTATATAATACAGTACAGTACACTATATAGTGTACTGTACTGTATTTTATACTTTACAAAGTCTGATCAGATTTTGACACTCTGCTAAACCACTAGCCACCAGGGAATGGATTAGAAAGGAGGCGGGCGGGACATCGCGACCCCGTCCGCCCGCAATCAGAGCTGTCCACCGCACTGCCCAGGGTAATATTTAACATTTTGGGCATTTTTTTACTCTCTGATTGTGACTGCGGGGATCAGAGACCGCAGAAAGCGCTGCAAACCGCAGGTCTGAATTGACCTGCGTTTTGCAGAGATTGCTGATGGGGGGGGGGGGGGGGCCCTCAAGGTACCTGCTGAGTGATTTCAGCCTCAAGGCCTCATGGATTTGCTTATTTATTAAACAAGGTGAACACCCCAATAACAGTAAAATTAGACAGTTTTTTCACCCCAATTTGAGAATCAAGGCGTAATAGAATTGCTTATCTATTAAACAAGGTGGACACTGTTTAATTAGATACCTCGTTGCCCTACACAGGAATTTATGCAAACTGCGCTGTGTCCTATGGATGCCCTCAGCTTCAGATTACAATCCTTGCACTGTCCCTGCAGTCTCTCTATGCTCTCCCTACAGTGAGTAAAAACTGTCCCTATGATCTCCCCACACTGTCCTTGCACTCTCCCCATCCAATATTCCACAATTAAAAACTTTTAGTAACACTATCCCTAGCACTTGTCACGTCTCTCCTTATGCTCAGCTCACCGTGAAATGGCGCAGATTTGGTGGGCTGAGGCTTTTAAAGGACTGTCACATTACAGGGGCTGGCTAGCTACTGATTGGCTGTCTGCACTGCATTATGAGTTATCTCGCATTCCTGGGATTTCTATATTTATTGTATTTTGAATTCCCACTGCTATGTGTCATGGTATTAGTTAAACAGACATGTGTTCCTCATTTCAGTGATTATTGATTCCCTCCTACTGGAGGCTATATAAGCTTTTAGTATTGTTAGCATGCTACTACTAATGATGCATTTTGAAATGCGTCAGCAGCAAGGGTCCATATATTTGTGTGACTGATATTATTTTGATCCTATCAAGACAAAATTAAATCTCTATGTTTTCATCCAGTGGCTGGAAACTTCTTCTGTTCTCTATTGATTGTGTGACTAAACCCTGAAATTTTTCATACATGGAGTGCTGCAATTTGCTCTAATGTATTGATTAAATGGTGATGTCACAAAGGGAAGTGAGCAGTGTGCATACAGATGGCAACCAGATAATAAAGTTACATGAGAAAACCTGGGGATGGAGTACTATATGTCCTCTCTGAGTTATGTAGGTTAATGGGTAAAATAGGCAGTATATTTCATGTATGGAACATTGCGCTAAGTGACTTCACTGGACGGTTCTAATTTGTCTTAGATGCAGATTTGCATCGTGTTGAATATCCAGTAGTTTAAACAGAAACATTGTTGCCATGGTTGCTGCAAAATACCTAATGTGCTTCAGAAAACAGGAAAAATCAGGGATCCATAGGGAGGAACAGCTCAAATTTAAGATTTTCATGTGATATGAGTATAACTCTTATGCACAATAATATATCAAAAGTATATAAATACTGTCTCTCAAAAGATTATTAGAACATTCATTCATATTTAATGAATGATACTGCTAGATCATTGCTTTATAGTGCAGCAATAACCTCTATTAGACACATGAATACCGGAGGCTGATTTGGACCTGGAAGTGTAAACATGACCCATTTACAATGATAAATCAGAGACCAAATATACCGTTTTGTAAGTAGGAGAAATTCATGGCTTTATCTATGGAAATAATCTTGCAGTACACAAGCTAATCTGAAACCACCTGCATGCCTGGCCACCACAGAGGATGGGCATGTAGGAATTGCTTCAAATGACTTGAAAGAACTCATATAGAAATGTTTCTTCAAATGCCACAGGAGGGCAGTTTATACAGTTGTGTTCAAAATTATTCAACCCCCAATGCTGTAAAGGGTTTTAGGGAATTTAGTGTACATTTGTAATTGTGTTCAGAATGAAATCTTACAAGGACTTTTTAAAAAACCAAATGCAACTAAAATGACATCAATTGTTTTTGTAATATCAGTATTAAATGTTTTTTTTGTGATTTCTTCATTGACACAAATATTCAACCCCTTAAAGACTACCACTCTTAAGAACAGAGGTTCATTCAAGTGTTTTCGATCAGGTATTGAAAACACCTGTGGATGTCAAGGAGCAGCAATCAAGCATAATAAGCAGCAATTAGGCAGATTTAAAATGACTGTGATACTCAGCTCCTTCTAGACATTTACTGGTGTGTTTACAGACATGGTGAAGTCAAGAGAATGGTCCAGGAAGACAAGAGAAGAGGTGATTTCTCTTCACAGGAAGGGCAATGGCTATAAGAAGATTGCAAAGATGTTAAACATACCAAGAGACACTATAGGAAGCATCATTCACAAATTCAAGGCAAAGGGCACTGTTGAAACGCTACCTGGTCGTGGCAGAAAGAAGATGCTGACTTCGACTGCTGTGCGCTACCTGAAGCGCAAAGTGGAGAAAAGTCCCCGTGTGACTGCTGAGGAACTGAATAATCAGACAATAAGGCGCACACTGCGTAATGAAGGCCTCCATGCCAGAACTCCCAGGCACACCCCCTTGCTGTCTCCAAAGAATAAGGAGAGTCAACGGCAGTATGCCAAAAGTCATATGGACAAACCACAAAAGTTTTGGGATAGTGTTCTGTGGACTGATGAAACAAAATTAGAACTGTTTGGGCCCATGGATCAACGCTATGTTTGGAGGAGGAAGAGCAAGGCCTATAAAGAAAAGAACACCTTGCCTACTGTGAAGCATGGCGGGGGGTCAATCATGCTTTGGGGCTGTTTTGCTTCTACAGGTACAGGGAAGCTTCAGCGTGTGCAAGGTACCATGAATTCTCTTCAGTACCAGGAGATATTGGATGAAAATGTGATGCAGTCCGTCACAAACCTGAGGCTTGGGAGACGTTGGACCTTTCAACAGGACAATGATCCCAAGCATACCTCTAAGTCCACTAGAGCATGGTTGCAGATTAAAGGCTGGAACATTTTGAAGTGGCCATCGCAGTCACCAGACTTAAATCCGATTGAGAACCTCTGGTGGGACTTAAAGAAAGCATTTGCAGCGCGCAAGCCTAAGAATGTGACTGATTTGGAGGCTTTTGCCCATGAAGAATGGGCGAAGATACCCGTAGATCGCTGCAAGACACTTGTGTCAAGCTATGCTTCACGTTTAAAAGCTGTTATAACTGGAAAAGGATGTTGTACTAAGTACTAAGATTGAATGTCACTTGGGGATTGAATAAAACTGATAATGATGTGAGCACAGAAAAGACATTTAGGGTTATTTCATTATAAATGTTATGTTATATTTGTCTGACTTACAAGTGCCTCTTTGATTTAATTGTAAACAAGATGACTGAAATGATCAAAATCAATGCCAAACTGGCCAAAACACTCAATTTCAGTGGGGGTTGAATAATTTTGAACACAACTGTATACCCCAACACTAAACTCCTACCCCATCAATCACAAGAAAAATTTTTCTATCTGTGTCATCTTGAATAAATCATAAGAAATGGCCAGCCCAGTTTCATTCAGGTGCACCATGTCCTCCACCACAAGTTGTCTACTGTTCTCTTCTAAAGGCCTATGTCTAATAACGACCCCAAGTTTTGCTCTCACAATGCAATAAACCCTTATATTAAGGAACCTTTCTCACTCAATGGCATAATCATTCCTAGCCCCATTCCATACTGCCTGAGAAACCAACGTGCATCAAACAATGACTAAAGTAATGAGGGGAGGCTTGAAAGAAGTCTGTGTCTATAACCAGCAGGTTTGCTCCTGTGTCATCTTTTCCTGTTGACTAGTTTGTTTGGGACATTTGCTATGCCAATGTATCACTGATGCGGGTCAGGCTGATTTGGGAAGGGTTTCCTGTTTGGATAGCCTTTCTTTAAAGGAGATGGTCAATCTCACACATTGGTGGTATATCGCTAGGATATGTGATCAATGTCAGATAACCAATGTCAGGTTTTACACAGCCAACACTCGGATGTAAAATCTGTGATCAGCGATAATGCCAATTAAGGACTTTTAACTCCTCATAAGCTGTGGTCAGTTGCGACCATGGCATCCAAATGGCTTCCCCGGCTGAGATCAGGAAAGCCATCATTCATTTATTTTGACAGCCTTGGACCTTCTGCAGGCTCCGAGGTCTGCCACAGTGATGTCCCTATGGAGCCCTGCCTGTGGTGAGACCCAAATCAATCAGACATTCATGGCATATTTTGTGGATAAAAACCCCTTTAACCTTGTTCTTGTTCGTGTATATTGTTTTTTTCCGCTGGTACCTTTAGTTCTACTCTAGCCTCTGGCTGTCTCTGGACTTTGCTTTTTTCTTGTCCTCTGACTTGTTCATTTCGGACTGCCCTCTTGGCAATGACCATTGTCTCTGTTCCTGGAATATTTCTGGAATACTTATTGGTTTTGTAACTTAGGTAAAATTCACACCATGTTTTCAATTGTATCCAGGTATACTGTACTTACATGTTGTTTTAGATGGCTCCCTTTTTTGCTGTTGTTTTATATTTGTTTAAGCAGTAGAAATATTCTTCTTCTGATGTGGGCAAACTTAAAGAGGTTGTCCAAGAGACTGTAATTAAACATGTTGGGATACGCCCTACAATTGTGTAAAATAAAAAATACTATCCCCCATTTTCTGTGGCAATTGTCTGATCCTCCTGCCACTAGTTGTTTACAAACTGTAACTGGGATGTATCCATATATGGCACATGACAGCTGCAGCCAATCACTGTTTTTAGGAATCTAACACTAAGGACAGTGATTTGGGGGCAGCGGTCATGTGCTACATACTAGCATGTCAACACCGCAGTGTTTAAGTATCTTGGACAACCCCTTTGAAAGGGTTGTCTGGGTTCTAGATATTGATGACCTATAATGAGGATAGGTTAAAGTATCAGTTCAGTAGTGGTCTGACAATATCAGATCAGTAGTGGTCAGTAGTGGTCCTGAGGATAGGTTTTCAATATCAGATCAGTAGTGGTCCAACAGTAGTGGCGCCCCCATCTGACTAGTTTCAGCAGCCACTGGCATCATAAATAACACAGTGAATGGAGCCAAACACCTATATCCATAGTGTAGTAGTCGTGCTGGGTTCCTGCAGCTCAGCTCTTATTCACTTGATAGGTCATCAATATCTATAACCGGGACAACCCCTTTAAGCTTGGTTCTGGCACTTTGTCTAGGTAGTAAGCTTGGTCCTGTTATTGTGTCTATGTAAGTTTAGTTCTGGTACAATATCTATATAGGAAGCATGGTTCTGGTTCAAATCTATGTAGGAAGCATAGTTCTGGTAACGTGTCTATGTAGGAAGTATGATTCTAGTACAATATCAATGTAGGAAGCATAGTTCTGGTAACATGTCTATGTAGAAAGTATGATTCTAGTACATATATAAGTAGGAAACATGCTATCATGTGCACACAGTAAGCTTGGTTGTGGTACCATGCCTTTGTAGTAAGAATGGTTTGGGTAATGTTTTCTATGTAATTAGAATGGTTCTGGTGGTCTATGTAGTAAGATTGGTTCTGGTTCCATATCTATGTAGGAAGCATGTTTCTGGTACAATGACTTTGTAAGAAGCCTAGTTCTGGTACTGTATCTGCATAGGATGCATGGTTCTGGTACCAAAGGTACGATATCTGTGTAAGAAGCATAGTTCTGTTAACGTGTCGATGTAGGAATTATGGTTCTAGTATATATCTAAGTTAAGCCCATCCTGCTTCATGCCACCTTTCAGTTGTTTTGTATATGTAATTTTTTGGAGGTGTATAAACTCCTATGTAAATGTACCCTTTTTTCCATCCACAGGCTACAATTAGGTGTACCTGTGAGGCCTGGGCCATATTAGCCAGTCTTGGGTGGGGCTCACAACCTTCTCCCTCCTCCCATTGCAGGCATGGTTACATGCTGGAGGTAACTGAGGAGTTTGTTGCGAGTCGGCCTATACATTCCTGCAATGCCCACTGGCCCCTGGTATTGCCCATGCGGCACAGGAAGGTGAGTGTTAGGTCCCGAGCTACTTGAGAAACCTTGACATGGTGCTCGGGCTTAGGCATGTCCTCCACAGCAGAGCATGTTGACTAATGTCTCAATTTTAACATCAGTTTGAGGGCTTAGTAAGACCGCAGTGTGCACCTGTCTTGTCATTTGTTATTGCTATATTGTTATATTATTTATCACATCCACACAACATCTTGTGTAGGATGTCTATTGTGGTACTTGTGGTCTGCTGCGGGCATCCTCCTCGGCATGCATGTTTGCTGGGGATCGCCATTAGCAACGGGCCACAAGTGCAGGACCTGCTCCCCTGTATATATATGCACAACTGTATTTTTGGGTTGAGCACATCCTGCTTCATGCCATCTTTCAGTTGTTTTGTATATATATCTAACTAGAAAGCATGTTATTATATCTATTTAGTAAGCTTGGTTTTGGTACCATACCTTTTTAGTAAGATTGGTTTTGGTAATGTATCTATGTAGTTAGCTTGGCTCTAGTACCATGTCTATGTAGTAAGATTAGTTCTGGTACCATAGCTATATAGGCAGCATAGTTATTGTACCATATATGTGTAGGAAGCATTTTTCTAGTACTATATCTATGTAGTAAACATAATTCTGGTACTGTATCTATGTACTAAACATAATTCTAGTCCTGTATCTATGTAGTAAACATGATTCTAGTATTGCATTGATGTACGCTTGTGTAAAAGTGCCTTCAAAGGCTAAACTTTCTGGGGACCTGGCCAATCTTATTGTATGATAGTTATGATAACCTGTAAGTCTGACCGGGATAGTTCACAACTCCTTGAGGAGGATGAAGAATAGGTAGATTCCTTAGGCTCTGCACCCCAGTCTAAGCATTGCCAAACTAATTGTGGCTTTAGTAAGAGGCATAACCTTGTGTACACCACCTACCTAAAGATTTTTGCAGACCAACTTCATGGTGATGTTATTCCCTAATATAAATAAGCTATTTCAACATGATAATGCTCTGCCACACTGCATTTTCTGGAATGGTATGAGCAACTTAAGTTCAAGATATTCTTTTGATTTTTGAGTGGAAAGACAAGTCTGATTTATAGAGGCCCTACTTTGAAACTTACATGACATAGAGCAGTGATGTCCAACCTATGGCCTGCGGGCCAAATGCGGCCCGTGAAGCCATATCATGCGGCCCGCGCAGTAACGGGACTTTATCAGCGCAGGGCGTGCTGCAAACGGCACAGGCAGCAAAGCGAAGCTGCCTGTGCCTGCAATAACCAATAGCAAAGCTCCAGACAGCAAGGAGGTTTGCTATTGGTAAGATTGGGCGGGTTCTGGAGTGATAGAGCGCCCTGCTGTAGGAGAAGCCGGCAGGAGATGAGAGGCCAAGGGGCCAGCTCCTGGTGGTGTCGGGCACAGTGCGCAAGCATGGCGGTGGAGGATCTGACTGAAGCCTAAAGACCAGACATCAAGGTAGACCTGCAGAAGAAGCTGACAGCACAGTATGTGATGTATACATGTGTGTAATGTATGTAGGGCAGTGTGTGATCATCACATACTGCACTACATACATTACACACCTGTATACATCACATGCCCAATCACAGTAATAATGCCAAGATATTTGCCCTCTTCACAGCCCGTTCCCCCTCACAGTAATAATGTCCAGATATGTGCCCTCTTCACAACTGTAATGCTCACATGTGCCCCCTCACAGCAATAATGCCCAGATATATGCCCTCTTCACAGCCATAATGCTCAGACGTGCCCCCTCACAGTAGTTATGCCCTGATATGTTCCCTCTTCACAGTAGTTATGCCAGATATATGCCCTCTTCACAGCTGTAATGTTCACACATGCTCCCTCACAGTAATAATGCCCAGATATATATGCCCCCTTCACAGCCATAATGCTCACACGTGCCCTCTCATATTAGTTATGCCCTGATATGTACCCTCTTCACAGTAGTCATGCCCTGATATGTGCCCTCTTCACAGTAGTTATGCCCAGATATGTGCCCCCTCACAGTAGTTATGCCCAGATATGTGCCCTCTTCACAGTAGTTCTGCCAGATATGTGCCCTCTTCACAGTAGTAATGCTCACTCGTGCCCCATCACAGTAGTTATGCCAGATATGTGCCCTCTTCACAGTAGTTATGCCCTGATATGTGCCCTCCTCACAGTGGTTATGCCCTGATATGTGCCCCCTCACAGTAGTTATGCCCTGATATGTGCCCTACTCACAGTAGTTATGCCCTGATATGTGCCCCCTCACAGTAGTTATGCCCAGATATGTGCCCCCTCACAGTAGTTATGCCAGATATGTGCCCTCTTCACAGTAGGTATGCCCTGATATGTGCCCTCTTCACAGTAGTTATGCCAGATATGTGCCCTCTTCACAGTAGTTATGCCCTGATATGTGCCCCCTCACAGTAGTTATGCCCAGATATGTGCCCCCTCACAGTAGTTATGCCCTTATATGTGCCCTCTTCACAGGGGTAATGCTCACACATGCCCCCTCACAGTAGTTATGCCAGATATGTGCCCTCTTCACAGTAGTAATTTTCACACGTGCCCCCTCGCTGTAATAATGACCAGATATGTCCCCTCTTCACAGAAAAAAATGCCCGGATATTTGTTCCTTTACAGTAGTAATGCTCACATGTGCCCCCTCACAGCTATTGCATTTCTTTCTGGCGAAGCTACCTGGTTCCGGCCCACAAAATTTATACCAAGTCTAGTGCGTCCCTCAGACGAAAAATGGTTGGGCACCACTGACATAGAGGATCTGCTGCTAGTATATTGGTGCGGGATACCACAAGACATCTTCAGATGTTTTGTTGAGTCCATGCCTCATTTGACCAACATTTTTATGATAAAGGAGGGACCCATATAATATTAGGCTGGTAGTTTTAATTTTATGAAATATATGTTAGTTTGACTCAAATATGATTTATCCTGCATTGTTGTTTCCACTCTGTTGCCTCTGGTAATTATCTGCATTGCAAAGAACATGCCAATGCCAGATTTATAATTTGATAACAAAATCATTAATAAATCTTGATAAGTGTTAAAGACTTTCAGTCTTCAATTTGTCTCTTAAATCTTGCCTGTCACAATCAGGACAGTCAGTTCTTCAGTATGTTGGTGACTGTAGAGTTTCTCAAGATTCAAGTCAAGAAAGACAAGATATATTAATTAGTTCTTCAATTCAAATATATGCAGCTTAATTTGGATCTTTGGTGTATTCCAAAGTTTATTCTTTTCATTATTGGCAAAAGATTAACTATGCAAACTCATTGATTTACATGTTATTGACATAACAATTACTAATGTAAGATTAATTGCTTCCAACTTAGTTCTGCATTCTATATGAAAGCTATCTTTTTGTAGAATGAGGCTGCAGCATTACTTAATATTACTTAAGATGTTTACTGTCATCGAAAATACTGATGACTTTACTTTCCGCAAATGGAAACTGCTTAGCTAAGAAAATCTTGCTAATCCCAAAAGCCAAGGTAATGAAAAATACAGCCATCGACAAATTAAACTTCTAATGAGAAAAACATACCTATGCAAACCTAAGGGAAATACTTAGCATAAAGCTATAGATCAATGCCTGCTTAAAGCCTTCAAACTTTGATTTCAGCAGAGAGAATTTGGTATTATCCCCATCTAAGCTGTTTTAAAGCTGAGCTAAATATTAGAGATGAGCGAAACGAAGTTGACGAAGTAGAATTCGATCAGAATTTCCTCACACTTCATTACAACGAATCGTCTTTTTTCCTAAAATGGCTGATGCACATGTTAGCATGTTAGGACATGTAGCGAAGAACTCTGGGAACGAGGGAGCACCCACAATGCTATGCTATGCATCTGGCCAATCAGCTGCCAGCCAGCATAATAGGAAAAAAAGGGAAAAATATATGTCATAATTGCCTTTCAGCAGTGAAGTTACATTGTACTACAGCCATTTACGGGGTGTATTAATAGGATAGAGACGTATGTCCTATTAGCCGTCCTGCGTTGATTTTACATTGTTTTACTTTTCTTTGGGGGGTGTATTAATAGGGAAAAAAAAGAAAAAAATATATGTCATAAGTGCCGTTCGGCGGTGAAGTTACATTGTAATACAGCCATTTACGTGGTGTATTAAAAGGAAATATATGTACGTCCCATTAGCCATTCTGCTGTGAATTGTGATTGTTATATTTCTTATTTTGGGGTGTAGAAATAGGAAAAAGAATATGTCTAAATTGACGTTCTGTGGTGAATTGTGATTATTATTATTTTTTTTTTTTTTTGGGGGGGGGGTGAGGGTTTATTAATCACGAAAAAATATATATGTCTTAATTGCTGTTCAGTGGTGAAGTAACATTGTACTACAACCATTTACGTGGTGTAGAAAAGAAAGGAAATATAAGTACGTCCCATTAGCCGTTCGGCAGTGAATTGTGATTGTTATATTTCAATTTTTGGGGTGTAGAAATAGGAAAAAAAGATATGTCATAACTAGCATTCAGCTGTGAAGTTACATTTTTGTGGGAGGGAGGAGGGGCTGGAGGCTGGCAACTGCTGTTGCACTCTCAGCAGGGCCTGCTGTTGCCCGCCGCTTTGATAGTTAGTACTACTACAGAAGATAATGCTAGTTTAACAAACCAGAGCCACAGGTTAAGGATTGAATAAACAGACTTTACATGCAAAGACTGCTGTGAGCGGGCCCCGGTGTAATGGGGTCACTATAAGATGCTATGTGTCATCCACAGATTCCCCCCCCATAACAGTGTCATCCACAGATCCCCCATAACAGTGCCATCCACAGATCCCCCCCATAACAGTTTCATCCACAGATACCCCCATAACAATGTCATCCACAGATACCCCCATAACAGTGTCATCCACAGATCCCCCATAACAGTGTTATCCACAGCACCCCCATATCAGTGTGTCATCTGCAGATCCCTTATAACAGTGTCATCCACTGATCCTCCATAACAATGCATCATCCACAGATGCCCCCATAACAGTGCATCATCCACAGATCCCCCATAACAGGGTGCTATCCACAGACCCCCCATAATAGTGTCATCCACAGATCCCCCATAACAATGCATTATCAACAGATGCCCCCAGTACAGTGTGTCATCCACAGATCCCCCTCCAAAACAGTGTCATCAACAGACCCCCATAATAGTGTCATCCACAGACCACCATTAGTTCAAAACCCACCAAAAGCACACCTATTGGTTCAAAATATTTTTTTTCTTATTTTTCTCCTCTAAAACATAGGTGCGTCTTAACATGAGGTGTGTCTTATAAAGCGAAAAATACGGTATATGGCTTAATTGCCATTCAGCGATGAAGTAATATTGTACTACAGACATTTACGTGGTGTAGAAAAAGGAAATATACGTATGTCCCATTAGCCGTTCTGCTGTGAATTGTGATTGTTATATTTCTGTTTTTGAGGTGTAGTTATAGGAAAAATAATACGTCCTTATTGTCCTTCTGTGGTGAATTGTGATAATTTTTTTCGGTGTTTATTAATCAGAAAAAAAAATAAAAATATATATATCTTAATTGCTTTTGCCATTCAGCAGTGCGGTAGCATTGTACTACAACCATTTAAAGGGAAATTGTCACCAAAAAATTCACTGATAAACCAGGCATGCTGCCTTGTAGGGCTCACTCTGCTGAATATAATGATACCTTTCACTTGGTGATCTGTTGCTTTATTGTGGAGAAAAAGTACTTTTAATCCATATGCTAATGAGCTGATTTGAGTCCCGTAGTTGATATGAGTCCAGTGTTTTTTCTATTCAGAGCTGTAGCCACTCCCCTATTCACTTCTTCAGCTGTAAAAGGAGCGTAGTTTATTACATCATTCATTCATTTTAATAATTGTTTATCAAACATGTTTATCACCCCATGAACAAACTAGCCCTTATTATAATTACTAACTTCAATAGCATATTTCTCCCTTTTTTTTTCCTTAGTAATATAATACCTTAGCATTCTCTGCTATTCATTTTCCCGCCAATTATTAAAATGAATAAATGATATAATGAACCATGCCCCTTTTACATCTGAAGAAGTGAATAGTGGAGGGGCTACAGCTCTGAATAGAAAAAATGCTGGACTCATATCAACTACTGGACTTAAATCAGCGCATTAGCATATGGATTCAAAGTACTTTTTCTCCACAATATAGCAACAGATCACCAAGTGAAAGGTATCACTATATTCAGCAGAGTGAGCCCTACAAGGCAGCATGCCTGATTTATCAGTGAATTTCCTGGTGACAGGTTCCCTTTAAGTGGTGTAAAAAAGGAAATATACGTACGTCCCATTAGCCGTTATGCAGTGAAAGGTGATTGTTATATTTCTTTTTTTTTTGTTGGGTTGTAGTTATAGGAAAAAGAATACGTCTTATCTGACCTTCTGCGGTGAATTGTAAAATTTTTTTTTTGTTGAGGGGGGTTTATTAATCAGAAAAAAACTATAATATATATATATATATATATATATATATATATATATACACATATGTCTTAATTGCTGCAGTGAACTAACATGGTACTACAGCCATTTACGTGGAAAAAGGAAATATATGTACGTCCCAATAGCTGTTCGGTGGTGAATCGTGATTATAATTTTTTTTGGGAGGGGGTGTTTATTAATGAGAAAAAAGTATATATATATATATATATATATATATATATATATATATATATACTTATAAGGAATACAGTTCAGAGCAGCACTCCCTTGAGATGACGGAGTGCCAGCGGTATTATCCGACCAAGGCTAAGGCCTCTTTCACACTTTCCTCTTTCCGTCCTAGAGTTCCGTCCTCAGGGCTCTAGGACCGAAAGATACTGATCAGGATTATCCCAATGCATCCTGAATGGAAAGAAATCCATTCAGGATGCATCAGGATGTTTTCTGTTCAGTACTGAGATGTTTTTTGGCCATAGCAAAATCCGCAGCATGCAGCGGATTTTGCTCCGGCCAAAAATTCTGAAGGCATGCCGGAAGGACGGATCCGGAATTAATGGCCATTAAAAAGCAATAATCTGATCCGGCTTTAAGCTAAACGTCGTTTCATCGCATCGCCGGATCCGACGTTTAGCTTTTGTGAATGGTTACCATGGCAGCCAGGACACTAAAGTCCCGGCTGCCATGGTAAAGTGTAGTGGGGAGGCAGGGGATAAGTATACTTACCGTCCGTGCGGCTCCCGAGTCCCGGGGCGCTCCACAATGACGTCAGAGCGCCCCATGAGCATGGATCACATGATCGCAGCACTATATTGAGAATAGTGTTTTGTTTGTTTAGAAACCTAAAACCTGTTACTGGGAGAGAATGTGCAGAGCACAGGGAGTTTTACAAAGCAGTGTTATAAGGATTCAGTAATCCTTTCTCTGCACATTTGCATATGAAAAAACTGTAGCTATCTATGGAGCTGTTTAGCATACAGATAAAAGAAAGGTATAGTTTTAATCAGCTGACAGAGCCTATTAAAGGCATTTATCAATTTGTGGTTGCTGTAATAACGGGTCCGAAAAAATGGATTATGAATTGCCAAACTCACATACAGTAATGCAATTTTCTTTGTCTCTAGCAAGAGAGTGTTGATGATATTCTATAGTAAAAGGCTGAGCTCGAATAATTTCCTGCAACGACTAATTTTTTTTTGCCTGTGTAAGATGCCTAAAGGGCATGAAGGAATTAAAATACTGCAGAGGATGATATTAAATTTTGGAATAATCTCATAGATTAGTATGTCTTTTTCCACTGGAAACACAGTAAAGCTTATTATCTAATATAATGGTATGCCTTCAGCTGATAGCAACTATTCAATAAGTACAAAAGTGTGAATTTTTGTAAAAATTTGTTTTTATAAATAAAAATTAATTGTTTCTAATTCTAAATTTATTTTACAAAAATAATACTTACAGTTTTGTAGTTGATCTTTCTTTAAATCAGTGCTCTTTATGGGAAAAATAAATATAGCTACAAGCATGAAAGAAGGAAATTTAATAGAAAACTACCAGTAGAAAATTAAAATACTCTTTAGAGTAAGTTGAGTGGGTTGCTTGAGTTTCAGGTTTTTATTAGAAAATAGGGAGGAATTTAAAATAAGAAAAACTTAAATTCACCTTCTGGAGCCCCCTCCATTCCAATGCCACTGCTCTGTCCTCTCCGTTGGCTTGCAGCCATGATGTAATTTTATGACTGCAGCAATGACATCCTGTATATTTCATGCAGCCTCTGGTACCAACCACTGGCCGCAGCATTGTATGACATGAGACTACGACATGAGTCCAGTGATAAGCATTGTACGACATGAGTCCAGCGATTTACAGGACATCACTGCTACAGCCAAAACAATACATCATGGCTTCAGCCCAGAAGAGATGATGAACCTGAGTTTAGTCTTTTTTATTTTAATTGCCTCCCTGCAGCGAGTCCATAAAAGATTTACCGGAGACAACCTCATTTAGGTATGTGAAAACTAGTTTTAGAGAGATTTTAAAGATATAATAATGATAGCTTAGCCATAGGATAGACGAGTGATGGCTAAACTCGGGCACTCCAGCTGTGGTGAAACTATGACTCCCAGCATGCTCCATTCATTTTTGTGGAGTTCTGAGTGCAGCCAAGCAAGTGTGCATCTTGAGAGTTGTAGTTTTACCACAGCTAAAGTACCGGAGGTTAGCTATCATGGGGATAGACCATCAACTGTAAAATAATTAATAGATAAAAATGTCCCAAAAGTTAATTCAAAAAATTAAATAAATGATTAAAATTGTTCGTTATTTAATTATGACGTCCATAGGTATAAATATTGCAGACACTGCTTAATTGAGTGTTTAAAAAAATTCTAACAGCAACGAATTATAGCACTTACTTTCTGACCCACAAATAGAGGTGTCCGGGGCTGTGCACTTACCCCTACCTTTAGGTATCCTCTTTAGAAGCACTTATAAGTGGTATAAATGGCGCTCTGCGTTTCGGAGTTCTCCTATGAGTGCACGTGTGAGCATGTGAGTGGTACTTAGTATCTTCCCTTTCTTTCTCCTACTGCTCACCAGGTGGATACTTTGTTCCAAGGTTGATTGCCACAACGCTCAATACGTAGATTGCTTTAAAAGTAGAAGTATCTTTCATTAGATGAAACTGTCGACATGCCCACAAAATATCTATCCTAATGACATACAACGCCAGATGCGTTTCGGAGCTCCAGGCTCCTTCCTTAGTGGCTCTATTTTATATGAATTACTTTGCTGATTTATACTGTTTCATGATTGCCAAAGTCTGGACTAGAATCCTTTGCCAATAGTTTTACACGAAAAACCCGCAAAGGGATCAGATCTTCTTTTTAATATTACCATATTTATCTCTTTTTCTTTTTTATTCTTCTGTATCGATCATGTTTAAAGTCATATAGTTGAAATATATAGCAATATTATTTTTTTACAATTTCGCCATATATGCGTTTTTGATGCGTTTTTTCTTTACACATGGGAATACTTCCTTTTTATTATTCCCAAACATTGTAACAAGTCACATTTAAGAAAAAACATTGCCTTAATATAAATTTGGACCAATGAATACAGAATTTATATATACAATAAATGAAAAAATCCATCATTACTTTATCTTCTCATCCCCTCTACATGCTTATATCTTAAAAAAGCTATTCACAATAATCACTCAACTTTCTGGAATTGTTTGCTTGATATGTTTAACCTTCAGATGATGGAGCCGAGGAGAGATCAGAGTGCTGGTAAGTAAAGCAGCCGGACCCTGATGTCTCATCAGTCCCGGGCCCAAACCTCATTATCCCAAAAAACCAAAGAGTTCCATATTAGCATTCAATCCTTGTGGAGATAATGTTTCAAAGTCAAAACATTCTCCTAGATTCAGCCCGAGACATTCTTGCACCTCGCCAATTCTGCTGAATGCCCCCCTTGAGCTGTCAGCTTGATATAAATCTAGCAGAGCAATGAATGGGTAGATCTCTGGATCCATGTGAGGTACAGGACTGGTTCATTCATTTCATTTTTTACATTAGTCATAGGATAACCCCTTTAATAAAACCACCTGCAATAAAAATATCAGCTGTAAACTGAATGTTAACATAGAGTCTTCTCCAACATTTTCCTATAAATGGTATCTGGAATTGGCATCTGTAGTCCTCTGCTTTCACGTTCGGCATTTCAGAGAGAAGATCAAGTGGCCATCCATTCACTCAACAATTTTTTATTGTACATGCCTAAATCTTGATGAATGGAGCCCCATAGAGCAGCAGGTTGTACACATCTGCAACATACTACTTTAGTCCTCAGGAAGAGGTGGTGTGCTCCAACTCCTAAAGAGCATTGAGAGGTAGGGGAGATGGAAACAGAGCCTTAGTTGTGCATTGCATTGCCATTCTGCTTGATGTAAACATACAGTAGGACTGCAATTAAATCCCCCACCCTCTAATGATAAGGTGGTGACTCTGCTGATAGTACCCTTTTCCACATAGCAAAGCTAAAAAGTAAGCTGTAAAATGTAAACCTACTGTCTGAGGAACACTGTCTAGTGTGGAAATTGGAATAGTTCAGGATTTTTGTACAAGGGAAGATTCAACATTAAAAAAATAAAAGACATGTCTAACTATACTTGTTCTGTTTCAGTATCTTGAATTGTGTATTGGTATGCTCCTCTCTTCTCCTCCCCCCTCTGTTTCTGCTTCTAGTTGGTGCAGTCTAGCCACTTCCTGTTTACCCTGTCATGCATTGCTGTTTTGTGTGCTCTAATTCTGAGGAGATTCTGAGGAAAATCTGAGGTGAATCTGTGTATCTCATGTTCTTTTCAAGGAGAATATTAGTGGCATAATTCTTTTACCATCTGGATTCCCTGCATATCTTGTAATACAATCTCCGGATTAAAAGACTACTTGATTAACTCCTGGGTGTCTGATGCGTAAACTGTTTTCTAAAAAAAGATATGGAGCAAAACCATTAAAAAAATAACGTTTTTTTAAATTAAATCTTTTAATTAGTAATTAATAATAAATCATACAAAAAAAGATACATAGCATGTAACAAAAGAAAAGAGCTCTTGACAAAGTAAGGTAGGTTCACATACAGGCAGTACATAGACAAATGCGTATTCATTCATGTCAGACATTAATACAGGTCTGAGATTGTTCAAAATGCAATGAATAATAGCTGTAAGTGGAGGATGTCTGATTCAACAAGTCACCTCACAGATGCGTGATTTGTATAAGGCTGACATTTCGAAACGCCACAATACTTCTTTATATCAGGTAGCTGGCTTACCACTACACCATAGAGCTGCTCTATTATAAGGTAAGGATTTTCTGTGTCTGAAAAGCCACTACATTTTATTACTGTTTTCTTCACGGACATAATATTAAATAGAATAATTAATATTACTTTTTAGTAGCTTTTTGGCACATTAATTCTTATGTTTATAACAGAGTAGTTGTTTTTTGTAGTGGTAGGTAAATATGCTGCCCACCATACAGAATGTCTAGGGTTAAATATTCACAAGAGAAATGTTAAATGATTTCCTTACTAAAGTTTATGGATAAAAATGTAACTTTTATAATAAAAGTTGCATTTTTCTGCAAAGTCATTGCTATAAAAAAAGATATGAAGCAAAACCATTAAAAAAATAACGCTTTTTTTAAATTAAATCTTTTTATTAGTAATTAATAATAAATCATACAAAAAAAGATACATAGCATGTAACAAAAGAAAAGAGCTCTTGACAAAGTAAGGTAGGTTCACATACAGGCGGTACATAGACAAATGCGTATTCATTCATGTCAGACATTAATACAGGTCTGAGATTGTTCAAAATGCAATGAATAATTGCTGTATTTTCCAAATTGGGTGCTTTGGTGAAGAGTATCAAAGATTGGAGGATTGGAATGGGCCCTCCTATCTCAGAAAGGACACCCACGGATTGACATCTTACTTTGCCCAGCGTAAGGGAAAGACGTCAGAGACATCAAGTAATATATTGAACTATAATGAAAAAGACATTTTAACCACATCAGCCCCCCGAGCTTAAACACCCTTAATGACCAGGCCACTTTTTACAATTCTGCACTACACTACTTTCACCGTTTATTGCTCCGTCATACAACTTACCACCCAAATGAATTTTACCTCCTTTTCTTCTCACTAATAGAGCTTTCATTTGGTGGTATTTTATTGTTGCAGACATTTTTACTTTTTTTGATATTAATAAAAATTGAACGACATTTTTGCAAAAAAATGACATTTTTCGCTTTCTGTTGTAAAATTGTTTAAAAAAATGACATTTCTATATAAATTTTTCTGTAAATTTATTGTTCTAAATGTCTTAGATAGATTAAAAAAAGGCAATAAGTGTATATTTATTGGTTTGGGTAAAAGTTATAGCGTTTACAAACTATGGTGCAAAAAAGTGAATTCCTGCATTTTGAAGCAGCTCTGACTTTCTGAGCACCTGTCATGTTTCTTCAGGTGCTAGAATTCCAGGATAGTATAAATACCCCCCAAATGACACCATTTTAGAAAGAAGACACCCTAATGTATTCGCCGAGCGGCATGGTGAGTTCATGTATCATTTCATTTTCATGAAATTCATGACATTTTTTCATTCAAAAATAATAATAATAATAAAGTTTCCATTTCTGCTAACTTCTGGCAAAAAAAAAAAAAATCTCCCATGGACTCACTATGCCCCTCAGTGAATACGTTGGGGTGTCTACTTTCCAAAATGGGGTCATTTGTGGGGTGTCTTTACTGTTCTGGCATTTTGGGCGGGGCTAAATTGTGAGCAGCACTGTAAAGCCTAAAGGTACTCGTTGGACTTTACGCCCCTTTACGCACCTAGGCTGCAAAAAAGTGGCACACATGTGGTATCGCCGTACTCAGAAGAAGTAGGGCAATGTGTTTTGGGGTGTATTTTTACATATACCCATACTGTGTGTAAGAAATATCTCTGTAAACTGACAACTTTGTATAAAAAAAATTAAAAAGTTGTTATTTACAGAGATATTTCTCACACCCAGCATGGTTATATGTAAAAATACACACCAAAACACATTGTCCTACGTCTCCTGAGTACGGCGATACCACATGAGTGACACTTTTTTGCAGCCAAGATGCGCAAAGGGGCCCAAATTCCAATGAGTCTCTTCAGGATTTCACAGGGCATTTTTACGCATTTAGATTCCAGACTTCTTCTCACGCTTTAGAGACCCCTAAAATACCAGGGCAGTATAAATACCCCACAAGTGACCCCATTTTAGAAAGTAGAGATCCCAAGGTATTCCGTGAGGGGTATGGTGAGTTCATGTAAAATTTTATTTTTTGTCACAAGTTAGTGGAATATGAGACTTTGTAAAAAAAAATAAAAAAAATCAATTTCCGCTAACTTGTGCCAAAAATTTTTTTTTCTGTGAACTCACCATGCCCCTCACGGAATACCTTGGGGTGTCTTCCTTCCAAAATGGGGTCACTTGTGGGGTATTTATACTGCCCTGGCATTTTAGGGGCCCTAAAGCGTGAGAATCCAAATGCGTAAAAATGCCCTGTGAATTCCTAAAGGTACTCATTGAAATTAGTGCCCCTTTGCGCATCTTGGCTGCAAAAACGTGTCACTCATGTGGTATCTCCATACTCAGGAGAAGTAGGGCAATGTGTTTTGGGGTGTATTTTTACATATACCCATACTGTGTGTGAGAAATATCTCTGTAAATGCCAACTTTTTAAAAAAATTTATAAAAAATTTTTAAAAGTTGTTATTTACAGAGATATTTCCCTCACCCAGCATTGCCCTACTTCTCCTGAGTACGGTGATACCACATGTGTGACACTTTTTTGCAGCCAAGATGCGCAAAGGGGCCCTAATTCCAATGAGTACCTTTTAGGGGGGCATTTTTGGATTCCAGACTTCTTCTCACGCTTTAGGACCCCTAAAATGCCAGGGCAGTATAAACTCCCCACATGTGACCCAATTTTGGAAAGAAGACACCCCAAGGTATTCCGTGAGGGGCATGGCGAGTTCATAGAAGATTTTTTTTTGGCACAAGTTAGCGGAAATTGATATATATATATATATTTTTTTACAAAGTCTCATATTCCACTAACTTGTGACGAAAAATAAAATTTTACATGAACTCACCATACCCCTCATGGAATTCCTTGGGGTGTCTTCTTTCTAAAATGGGGTCACATGTGAGGTGTTTGTACTGCCCTGGCATTTGAGGGTCTCCGCAATCATTACATGTATGACCAGCATTAGGAGTTTCTGCTATTCTCCTTATATTGAGCATACGGGTAATGAGATTTTTTTTTCCATTCAGCCTCTGGGCTGAAAAAAAAAAAATGAACGGCACAGATTTCTTCATTCGCATCGATCAATGTGGATGAAAAAATATCTGCCACAATCAGTGACTGCGGTGCGGTGGGCTAGGCTCTAACTACCTAACAAGTAGCTAACTAACTGGCGGTGATAAGGGACCCTTATGCCCCATTCACACATCCGCAATTCTGTTTGCAGAACAGAATTGCAGACCCATTCATTTCTATAGGGACAGACTTTGTCCTGCTCGGATCTGGAATTGCGGATCTGCACTTCCGGGTCTGCACTTCCGCTCTGCAAAAATATGGAACATGTCCTATTCTTGTCCGCAATTGCAGACAAGAAAAGGCATTTTCTATATAGTTCTGGCAATGTGCGGATCTGCAAAATGCGGAAAGCACATTGCCGGTGTCCGTGTTTTGCGGATCCGTGGATCCGCGCATCCGCAAAACACATATGGACGTCTGAATGGAGCCATACAGGGGGGTGATCAATGACAGAGGGGTGATCAGGGAGTCTATATGGGGTGATCAGGGGTTAATAAGGGGTTAATAAGTGACGGGGGGGGGGTGTAGTGTGGTGCTTGGTGCTACTTTACATAGCTACCTGGTCCTCTGGTGGTCGATCCCAGCAAATGATATACATGTTTGATGCAATGTATATTACATCTACAGCCTGCCAGCGATTGATCATCGCTGGCAGGCTGTAGTATAACTGCCGAGCTGTGCGCTGCTGTGAACGTGCGCGCGCGTTCACAGCACATCTCGCATCTTGCGAGATGACGCACGGATGCGTCCAGGAGGAACAAACCTGCCGCCTGGACGCATCCGTGCGTGTAGCGGTCGGCAGGCAGTTAACAGAAAAAGAGACAATAAACAGTGAAGTGTGGGTGTAGCCCTGTAACAAAAGGATATGGACCGTTACTGAAGCTTTAGGTCCCTTGGTTCGATCTATAGGACTTCCATGGGTACCATAGTTTTAAAAATTTAGCGTGTTGTCTGGAGGCCCAAATGGCAAGTTCCTCCAGTCTATATAGTTGGTCAAGTTTGCTATACCATTGGTCTGTTGTTGGTGAATCTGTACTGAGCAATTTCAGGGGAATCAAAAGAGTGGATATATTATGCGCTGATGGAGACAATGAGTCATTTGGCAGCCATAGTAGAACCGATTCTGAGGACAATCGGATCTGAGTGCCATAAATCACATTGATCTTGGACTCTATTTGTTGCGAAAACGTCTAGATAAATTTGCAAGCCCAAAATATATGTAGAAGGGAGCCAGAGTCTTTTGTGGCACCTCCAGCACAGGTCAGATTGAGAGAGGCCCAGTTGGAATAGTTTTTTCAGATAATTCCATCTAGTCAAGACCTTAAAGGAATCTAGTCAAGACCTTAAAGGAATGTTCTTGTATGCAAACACATCTAGAAAACCCATGGTACCTAAGAGGAATTGTTACAATTTCAGGTTCATTAAATGGCCTCTGTAATTTTTCTCAGCTGGTTGAGGCGGCTGTTTTAGAGATGGGAGGGTATGATAGAGAAAGGAGATCCATCTAGGATGGGTGGGTACAGGATTTATAGATTTTTCCAACCAGGTGGGTTCTCCCAAATCTTTCCTTGCTAAAAACAGAGCTGCGAAGGAGGGGGAGAATTCGTGTTGTTCTAAAAAGTTACCAGATGGAAGTGTTGCAGAACAGTAAGGCAAAACATTCTCCACAGAACCTATTTCTGTAAGGAGTTCCTCTACTGATTTACCCTGGTCAACCCACTTATCGTGATCTTGGGCACTCTCAGGCCCCAAAGGCTAGCAAGTTGCTGATCGCTTAGTGCAGAACACTCGATGTCCACTCCTAATGTGCCACAGCCAGTGACACACAAGGAGATCCAACAGTTCAACTGAATGGCTCTGTAATAAGTCAGAATGTCTCGTAGACCAAATCCTCCAATGGAGCAGGGCAAGGTGAGGGTTTCATATGCTATCCTGGGTTTCTTTTTCTGCCACAAGAAGGATGAGAAGATGGATTTGACCATGTAGAAGTAAAACCGGCTGAGAAATATGGGTACCATCTGGAGCATATACAATAATTGGGGCATGACGTATGTACGTAATAAATTCTTGTGTCCCATCCAGGACACATAAGGTATAGAAAGGAAGGATAGCATTATTTTAATCTCTCAAATAAGTGGTGGATAGTTCACCCCGTAAAGGAGTGTTGAGTCTTTAGTTAGGTAAATTCCTAGGTATTTCAAGTTGAGCTGGTTGCCATTTAAAAGGCATTGACTCTCTCAAGGTGTCCACTACCACTCAGGTGCAGAGATATTGAGGGCTTCCGATTTGGTGTAATTGACTTTTAAATTGGAGAGTCTCCCTAACTCTTCAAATAAGTCAATAATATGTGGAAATGCTATGTCTGGGTTAGTAATCAGTATTAGGAAGTCATCTGCAAAAGCTGCATTCTGGTGTATTACATCTCCCGCCTACAAACCCTGAATCAGCTTGTGTTCTCTGATAGCCTGGAGTAGGGTCTCCGTGACTTATATGAATAATGTAGAGGAAACCTTGCCTGGTACCATTAAATATCTCAAAAGGAGCAGACAAAGTCCCATTAACTCTAATCCTAGCACTCGGTAGTTGTAGAGGGACATAACCGATCGGACAATGGAGATTGGGGCACCAAAAGCACCTTTTGTAAGAATTCCCAATTGACTCTCTTGAAGGCTTTTTCTGCGTCTGTGCTGAGTAGCACTAGCGGAATATGCTTGGTGGAAGCATGTACAGTAGCATGTATAAGCCTCACTGAGTTATGGTTTCCCTTTCTTACTTAAACAAAACCTATCCGTTCTGGGTGGACAAGACCCGGGACAAGCTTACCAAGGAGGAGGGCCAAGATCTTCGCCCAGACTTTAACATTCACATTGATAAGTGAAATGGGGCAGTATGAATCAAATAATTCAGGGTCCTTCCCTTTTTTTGGCAGGATGGTAATAGTGGTGTTTAGAGCTTGTCTCAGGAGCGGCTCTCCAGACATGAGCACACCGCACCAAGCAACCATTCTAGGTATCAAGATTGAGGAGAAGGATTTATAATACCGACTGGAAGCCCATCTGGTCCTGGTGTCTTCCCCAGGGGCATAGATGCCAATGTCGCAGTGATCTCATCAGCTAAAATGGGCTAAACAAGTTGGAGACTCTCTTCTTCTGAAAGGCAAGGTAGATGAATGTTAGACAGAAATGTGTATATCTCAGTAGTCCTAGGCAAGGCACCTGGTATAGATGGGTCCTTGGTAGAAAGAAACAAAGTCATGGGCTATATCTTTGGTATCAGTAACTTTACCACCAGGGCCCATCTGAATTGTGCGAATGTATGACGAGTCCTTGCGTTTCTAAATAAGGTGTGACATGAGCTTATTGCTCTTATCCCCGTGGGCATAAAACTTAAATTTAGCATACCGATAGTGGTTACCATACTGGACACTCAGGTGGTCTTTCAGCTGTTGACACAAGGACATCAGATCTGCCTGGGCTTTGTAAAGTCTGGATCTCTTTTGCAAAGACTCAATGTTCGATATCTGAGCCAGTAAGGAATTGAGCAGTTTATGGTGCTCTTTTTTGAGCCTAGTGCCCAATGCTATAAACTCTCCCCTTATAAAGGCTTTAGGCTTTAGGTCCCCCCTATAAGAATCATTCCTTCTGCAAAGAGCTTGAGTCTGCCTATAGTGGATTTAATTCACCTGGACTGTCCTCTGTTTGGGGCATAAAGGCAAGCAAGGGTGAGTGTCATGTTACCCAATTTGCCCTTTACAAACAGGAACCTCGTGTCTACATCCTGGAGGACCTTTGTTGGAGCAAAGGGGATGTGTTTGGCTATCCCTATGCTAGTGCCTCTAGAGTCTGAAGTAAAGGTGCTTTGGTACCATTGATTATAAAGGTGTTGAGGGAATTGGGGATGTGTCCACAACTTAGGTGTGTCTCTGGGAGAAAACATATGTCTGCTCTCGCTTTCTTAATTAAGAAAAGGATCTGTGATCTCTTCCGAGGGTTGTTCATTCCCTTCACATTGAAGGAATTTAGGGTAATATCAGCTACCATACTCAAATGCTAGTATGGGCAATAGACCTGCTGTCTGAGCATGCCTGACATTTCAACAACCATAGGAACAACATGGAACAAGGTTAGTGCAATTATACAGTACCCAAATATGATTATTAAGTGAACTTCTCGGACTTTCGTGATGAGCGGGCTGATTGTAGTGGCAGGAGGACTAGTAATGGTCATTCCTGAACTGACACCACAAGCTAGCATGCAGTACAAATGGATACCAAAATAATGTGAGTGAAACAGAAGCCTAGAACATATTTCGGCATCAAAGTGGCATTTGTCCCAGGGACCCGCAACAGGAGACATGGTCGTGTCCGGTGTCTACCGAGGGACTCTAAAAAGGAAGAAAGGAGGGCGGGAAATAAATTGAGAAATAAAAGTAAAAGAAAGAGAGAGAAGAGAAAATAGAAAATCCCCGAATTCCAGTCAATGATGAGGGACATCAGCAATATCTGTGGGAGGCAGTTCATCCAGCAGCTTTCCTGGATCTCGGAGACTTGGTTCTGCAGACCGCGGACCATGGAGCTGTCTTCGGCAGTGGAGGAAGCTGAGGAAGTTGTAGGGCCTGCTGCAGCCATAAGGAAATGTTCTTAGGATCCATATGAAGCAGTGGAAAATAAAAGGTAAGTCCTCTGGTGTTTTAATGGTGCACCGCTTGCCCTCTATGGAAAACTGCAATCCAAAAGGAAAGAGCCAACAGTACATAATCTTTTGGGACCTCAGGTGGTCGCAAAGAGGTTTCAGTAGGCACCATTTTGCAAGCGTGGAGGGGGTGATATCTTGATATAAGCTATAGGGTTACCGTCGTGGTACAACTCGCCATGTTCTTTGGCTCCTTTCAAAATTGCTGCTGTATTTAAATAGCTGAGGAGTCCACAGACAACATCGCTCGGTGGCTCTCCTTCTTTCGGTGAGGGTCTGAGGGACTGGTGTACTCTTTCTATAACAATAGATCTTGCTCTGTCCTCACTCAGAATAATTCCAAACAGATCATGGCCTTGCTCAGTGCCTCATGAGTCACAGTTTCTGGTAGGCCCTTAACTATAAGATTAATGCGGCGGCTCCTATTTTCATGATCCTCTATCAGCATAAATGCCGTGGAGATATCCGCATTTTGGGCGGTGATGTTTGCTGCTATGGCCTCGCTATGTGCCGTACATCGGTCTTAATATCTTCTAATTCCCTCATAACAGGAGCCAGGGCCACGGCCAACGCTTTTTTGAAGAATTTTTTGGAGAAACAATATCAGAAACAACTGAGGTCCCTGTTGTTGAAATATATGGAGAAGGGAATGATAACAGAAAAAACAGCAGAAAGACTGTATCCCAAATAACCTACAAAACCAAAGTGGTATTCATACCTAAAGTACATAAGTCGGTGGAAAATCCACCTGGACGCCCAATAGTGTCAGGAATAGGGTCAATTACAGAACCCCTGTCACAATATGTAGATTGGCTACTGTGCCCACTTTTGAAAAGGATAACATCGTATTTAAAAGATACTAATGATTTTTTGAAAGCCATTAGAGATATAGAGTATCAAGAAGGGGACCTTTTAGCATCTATAGTATGAGTCTGTAGAGAGTCTGTATACAAGAATACCATAGGAATTGGGGGTTCAAGCAGTAAGTAATATATTGGAATGTCAGCACAAGAGTGAGGGATATGTGGGATTCATGAGAGAAGCCTTAAGATTTGTTTTGACACACAACGACCTTCATGTACGATAATAACTGGTATTACCAAAAAACGGGAACAGTCATGGGGACACCAGTCTCCTGTACTTTTGCTAATTTGAACTTGTCAAACTTTGAGTACGAATATGTATTCACTACTAAAAATATCTATGTGGGTAATATAAAGCTTTTTTTTTTTTTGATTTATTGATGACGTGTTTATTATATGGAGAGGAACTGAAGTGCAATTTGAGGAATTTGTGGAGTATTTAAAGACCCAAAACAATATGAACATGAAGTTTACCAGCAAAATAAATTCCAAAGAACTGGAATTTTTACATGTAAAAGTCAGTGTAGAAGAGGAGACTTTAAATACTAAAGTGTACAGGAAATCAACTGCCACAAATTCCCTCTTGCACTTCAGGAGCTCCCATACCCAGCATGTAAAAAAAAAGCTATAACTTATGGACAATTTACAAGATTGAGAAGGATAGCTAGTGAGAACATAAATTTTATAGATCAGTCCAAAGGTTTAAAGAGAAGACTACTGGAGAGGGGTTACCCAGAGAAAATAATTGATAATTCCTTTTTGAGAGCAGTGAAGGAGAGTGACCAAGGAGAGAGGAGAAAAATAAACAAGTAAAAGAGAAAGAAGAGAGAGCAGTGTTTACCTTTAAATATACACCTATGGCTATGACCATAAAGAAAGCCATCCTAAACAACTGGAAAATACTTGCCTAAGATGAAGATCTAAAAGAAAAAAACAAAGAATCCACCCTTGATAGTTTCAGAAGAAGTCAGACCATTAAAGACAAGCTAGTAAGGAGTAGGTTTGAGAGAAAAAAAGTGAATTGGTTAGAAAAAGGTATACCACAGGGAAACTCTAAATGTGGCCATTGTACAGCTTGCAGATTTATGGTTAAATCTAGATTTTTAAATATAGATGGAGTAAAACATATAGTGAGTAGTGTTGAGCGCGAATATTCGAATAGCGAATATTAATCGCGAATATCGCAACTTCGATAATTCGCGAATATTGCGAATATACTGCTATATATTCGTTATATCGAATATTCGTCATTTTTTCCATCTGAACAAATGATTCCTCCCTGCTTAAAATGCTTGTGGGTCAATGAGTCATCGGCCCACAAGCAAGAAGCAGGGAGGAATCATGACTTTAGATGTTGAAAAAAGACGAATATTCTAAAAAACAAATATATAGCACTATAGCGAATATATTCGTTTTGACATTTTTTAGAATATTCGTCTTTTTTTCCCCCTCCAAACAGTACAGTTAAACCCCTTTGGCATACGCGTCCCCGTCACCATGGGAACGCCTGGTGGTTAGAATATACCATCGGATCTGAGTTAGATCGTGAAAACTCAAATCCGATGGTATATTCTAACACAGAGGCGTTCCCATGGTGATGGGGACGCTTGAACACGCGCATACATACCGGCTCCCTGCTGCCTGGAGGCACCTGTCCTCTGACAGGGCACTGTGATCTGCACTATTAACCCCTCAGGTGCCGCACCTGAGGGGTTAATAGTGCGGATCACAGCACCCTGTGATCCGCACCCTCTCCCCCCCTCCCATCATTGGTGGCAGTGGCAGCTCCGATCAGAGTCCCAGCAGTGTAATGCTGGGGCTCGATCAGTTACCATGGCAGCCAGGACGCTACTGCAGTCCTGGCTGCCATGGTTAGTTAGTCAGCATTGTACTTACCTGCGCGGGGCCGCCGGGCACTCCTTCTTCTCAAACTCACAGTAGCGTCCTGGCTGTTATGGTAATCGATCGGAGCCCCAGCATTACACTGCTGGGACTCTGATCGGAGCTGCCGCTGCCACCAATGATGGGAGGGGGGGAGAGGGAGGGCGCACTGCCAGCAATGATTTTTTACTGGGGAGGGAGGGGGGATTGAGTGCGCACTGACCAGCGATAATTAATATGGGGGAGGGATTGTCGGCGCACACTGGCCACCAATGATGTTTAATAGGGGGATCGGCACTGGCCACCAATTATTGTTTGTAATACTGGTGAGGGGGAATTAGGGCGCACTGCCCATTAATGATTTTAATAGTGGGGAGGCGCACTGCTGCCCGGCGGCACCCGACCTCTGACAGGGTGCTAGATCCGCACTATTAACCCCTCAGGTGCGGCATCTGAGGGGTTAATAGTGCAGATCACAGTGCCCTGTCAGAGGACAGGTGCCTCCAGGCAGCAGGGAGCCGGTATGTATGCGCGTGTTGGTATACTCTAACTTCAGCGTCCTCATCACCATGGGAACGCTCTGTGTTAGAATATACCATCGGATTTGAGTTTTCACGATCTAACTCAGATCCGATGGTATATTCTAACCACCAGGCGTTCCCATGGTGACGGGACGCTTGTGGGGAGGAGTATGCCAAAGGGTTAACGAATATGGAATATAGCTATGCACTAGCAGTGCTAAGTTGAAATCGCAATGCGAATACTTTAAGTTAAATTAATCGCATTGTGATTTCAACTTAGCACTGCTGCTATATTCCATATTCGTTAGTTCTAGCAAGCTGACCCATTATAAACCCAGCTCTAAGTTGAAATCGCAATGCGATTAATATAACTTGAATTAATCGCATTGCGATTTCAACGTAATTCCTCAAATCCGACAGTACATTTTAGTATATGGAGACGTTCCCATGGTGATGGGGACGCTCCATGAGCACGGAAGTTATGGTTGGCTTGGTAGAATTAGCTGAATAGCTGAATATGACGAATGTATTCGTCATATTCCTCAAAACGAAGATAACGAGTATTCTACATCTTCGCTTTAGCAACCTATTCGTCAACTTCGCTATTCCCTAATTCTAGCAATCAAATAGGAAGGTTGACTTACCAGACAGCTGTGTTAAATTCGCTATGCGATTTTTTTTTTAATACAATAATTATATTACTTAATAAAATTATTATATTATATTATATTATTATTATTCTATTTATTAAAAAAAAAAAATCGCATAGCGAATTTAACACAGCTGTCTCTATAGTCAACCTTCCTATTTGATTGCTAGAATTAGCGAAGTTGACGAATAGGTTGCTAAAACGAAGATGTAGAATACTTCGTTATCTTCGTTTTGAGGAATATGACGAATACATTCGTCATATCCGTCATCCTCGCTAATTCTAGATATGAAACCAATAGGAAAGTAGCCTTAAGTTAAAATCGCAATATGCGATTATTTAAATCGCATGTTAATCGCGATAACTAGAAAAATGACGAATATTCGATTTCGACGAATATGAAACGAATATTCATACGAATATTCGCGAATTTCGTCGAAATCGAATATGGCACCTGCCGCTCATCACTAATAGTGAGACAGTTTATCTCTAGTAAAACACAGTTTCTGGTTTACGTTATATTTTGCCCATGTGGGATATTTTATATAGGAAAAACCATAAGATGTCTATATATAAGATTTAGAAAACATAAAAAATCCATTGAAACACGAATTGGCTCACCCAGATTATTAGAACATATCAGAGAAGCACATGGAGGGGATGGTGACATCCTCACATGTGCAGGAATAGAAATAGTGGGAGCACTAATAAATGGAGGAGATAGACATTGCGCATTACTACAAAAAGAAGCATCTTGGATAATTAAGATGAATGCAATGGGGCCTCTAGGCTTTAATGACAAGAATAATTTAGCAGTCTTCAACAATGTGTGTAACGGTGTTTTGTTTTTAAATATATGTTTGTGTATCATTGTCATAGTAATGATGTCAGACGTAGCATAATGAAATGCTCATGCTGACGCCATCACGTGGGAGGCCAGACGAAGCGCGGATAGCGCGAAACGTCAGTCGCCTGTAGCTGAGTGAGTGCCCGCACCATGTTTTGAACTTGAATAAGCAAGCTGCAAAAGAATCTGGTGAGTGCCGCAAGTTTATTTCTTCTATACATCACATATTTCTTGGACAAGGTGCCGGGTGGGTTTACCTCGTCTCCCACGGAGCTCTCCGCATCAGAGTCTGCATGTGCATCTGAGTGATGGTTAGGGCCCGGCACAATCTTGGGCTCATGCGCTGGGGAAGCCGCTGGCTCCTTTTTCAGGTACTGCTCTATTTCAGATTGATTCTTCTTGAACCTGCCAGGTTCTGGGTGGTCCCTGATCTGGTCCCTGCCAATTTTGACAATGGTGGGGTTCTTTAGGCTGCAAGATTAGGCTGGATGCCAGCTTGTGTGACAGGAGCTAGAGCTCAGGCTGCTCAGTCAGGCTTCACCCCCCATACTCTAAATAAAAACATTTTGTAACATACCACAATGCAGGTATATAGTTTATTGGTAAATCTGCTACCTGATACACAAAAGTTCAGGTGTTTGATTCTGACTTGAGACTTGTAGACTGATTTGTCTACAAGCAAAACCATTACAGCATATGTATTGTTGTAACATAGTTATTATTAAACAGTATTTGCTATCCCTAAAATCATAAAACCCCTACAATATAGTAAAAATATTATGTATGTGAATATTAAATGTGAAGAAAACAGTACCAGTATTACAGTAAGTAGCTTTTTAAGCAATTCTGTGCCTTACCACTATGCAGGTATATAGTGTAGTGGTAAATCTGCTACCTGCTGCATAAAAGTTCAGGAGTTTGATTCCCAATTGAGACTTGTAGACTGATTTGTTTAGTAAACGTCTATAGGGATGAGCAAACCCGTGGAAGTTCGGGTTTGCTAGGTTCGGCCAAACCTCAGGTCAAAGTTTGGGTTCGGGACCCGAAATTCACCCCGAACACGGACCCCATTGAAGTCAATGAGGACCCGAACTTCACTTTATCATTTTACGTTATAAAATGGTTACAGCCGAAAATAATAGCACTTTTAGTATTCTTAAGACAGAATGCTAAATAATATGGCCATTTAGGGGTGAAAAAAAACAACTCACCTCATCCACTTGATCGCGCTGTTAGTATCCTCTTCTTTCTTCTTTCAGCAGGACCTGCAAAAGGACCTGCGATGACGTCACCGCACTCACCACCGCTGTGACGTCATCACAGGTCCTTTTGCAGGTCCTGCTGAAAGAAGAGGATACCGGCAACAGATTAGGTGAGTTTATTTTTGTTTTGTTTTTTAAACCCCTAAATCGCCATATTCTTTAGCATTCTGTCTTAAGAATCCTAATAATGCTATTATTTTCCGAACCTGAACCCGGACTTCATTGAAAAAGCCAGGGTTCGGGTTCGGGACCCGGACACCACAATGTTCCGGTATGGGCCCGAACATGGCGGTCCGGGTTCACTCATCCCTATCTATATTTATACACAGCTTTACTAGTATTCACTGGACTGAAGTGAATATTAATGATACTGACTTTGTCATATACCTAAGTGTCTGGCTCCAGGCTATGACTGCAGTACTGCCAGTGTGGCCCTGTTTAGAGAGGACTTACAAATGCTTAATATATATTATTATTATTACATTTTTTCCATCCATATTCTCCATAGATTTTTATTGAAACTCATTTATTGACAAGATAAATGACATACAAGTTACAAATGCAAACAGCAGAGAAGGAACTAGTGTAGCATCATAAGATGCAGTTAAAGTATAGTGGTATAGTTAGAACATACATAGAACTAGAGGCTAGAGAAACGAAATGTGTAGCAGATTTCACATACCCATTACAGAAGAAGCATAATCAGAGTTATGTCGTTTGACATAGAATAGTATATAAAGCAATAAAACCAGAGGTCATTTAATTCATATGGAAAATAAGTGGTTAGAGATTCATGTCACTCTGTGAGTTCTGCAAGCAGTCTTGGGGGCACACAATTTGTAAGAGCTGCACCAGATTTACTAAACCTGACTTAATTTATTTCAGTGTTTGAAGTTGACAACTACATAGGGCAAAATATGAGTAACCTGTACCTTCCACATGGACAGAGTGGGGTTTTAGGACTGTACTATTTGTAATAAACTGTTCAATGCATTTTCTGGCTAGAAATTTTTTTTCTTGAAGATTTTCTAATATAGCATGTTGCTCCTTCTCTGACAGAAGTCCAATAAGACACACATACCATACTGGGGTTTGCACTCAAATTTTTATTCTGAAATTTAAAAAAACTCAGTAAATTTAGTGGACAAGAAAAAGGATAATTGCAATTGTAAAGCTAAATAAATAAGAATTTTGGACAGACAGTTTTGGACTGAAAATCAATCTTTTGTGATGTGACAGAATTCAGAGTTGCAGAATTTGGAGAAATGAACAACACTTTAAAAATGTACTGGAAATGAGCCTAGATGTTCTTCTGATTTTATTCATTTAGCTATTATACAGGAACGTTTTCTGGAAACATATTCCGTTCTTAGATTCTACTTGTACGCAGACTTTTACATTGTTGAGTAATAAAACATATCAAAATATTTTATGGGTTTAGTAATGTTCTTAATAAAGGCTGCTATCATTTATTCTCCTCACGATCCACAGAAATTAATTATTACTATTACTGAGTATAAATTGCTAATTGGCTCTTCAAATTTACATGACAACACATTGAATAATACTTGGCAGATTGAGCAATACTCTGGGGCTACTTAAAAACACATTCATTTCTATTGTCAGACATATTTATTAGACTGCTGCAAGGGTTATGATAAATGTCTATAAATGGGCATATGAGCCAGGGTAATACTATTTGGGCAATCCTAAGGCTTGACAATATACAAAATCCTCGGCTATGGAAAACTGGCCCCGTTTCTTGCACTAGTTTTGCTTTCCATAACATTTTGAGACTTTTTAATGCATGATTCAGTATTTTGGCAAAGAAGGCATGAAACTTTAAAACTTAACCATTTGATAAATTAAAGATAAAATTCCCATAAATATGGAAAGTACAATAGACCCAACCAATATAATAATCAACGCAAAATAAAAACAAAACGGATAGTCACATCAATAAGGCATGGCCGAGGTAGCAGATGCAGGCAGTCAGGTTAGGATTTTGCCCTAAATGAACCATGACTACCACTAAACACAGGGAAGCACCCTGGTTCTAGATGCACCCTGTACTGAAACCTACCCCTGATTTGCCCTAATAAACCCTATAGCATCCCGATCCGTTTCCCCCTTTCATCAGGGGATGAAATGTAAACAGGGGTTGAACATAAGAAACAATGAAAATGTAAAAAAAATACAAGTTGCTGCTGGATATAGCCCTCTAGTCCACTAATGTTTGACAATTACCGGAGTTTGATCAAAAATTACAGCCAACCAACAGATCCCATATATGTGCAGCCACCAGAATGACATATAGATAGCGTCTTTGGCACCCAGGGTGGGTCCTTTCTCTGGCACCCAACCCCCCCCCCCTAATACTTTACCATATACCTTTTACACCCAGGGACATGTCCTGTCATATAGACCTTCTCCTTCCTCTTCTTCGCCGTTAGACTGCCAGGACTAATTCTTTCAGCCACATCTCGTCTCTACAGAGTTTGTAATACAGACACGCTAGATTTCTCAGTTTTTCCATCAACCTCCCCATCCTGGTGTCCCCACAGTGTCATCTTGCTGCCACCCCCAATACTGTGCCCATGGTGCCCCCCAATGTCCTAGGTACTATACTGCTAAAAAAAATACTGACCCCAGTAGACATAATTGGGGTAATTTATCAGACTAGTGTAAAGTAGAACTGGATTTCCAAAAGAGCTGTCAAATATGAAAGGTGGAATCTGATTGGCTGCTATCGGCAACTAAGCTAGTTCTACTTTACACCAGTTTGATGAATTACCCAAAATGTCTCTATAGTGTCTACAGCAGCTATAATGTCCCCTAGAGTTCCCCCAGTAATAATAACACCCTATATTGTGCTCCAGGCAATAATCCCTGTATAGTGTCCCCCAAAATAATAGAATTGCCCCTACAGTGCTTCCCCAATAGCAATGCCCCAATATAGTCTCTTCCCCCACACTGCCCCACATAGTAATTCCTCCACAGTAATTTTCCCCCCACACATTTCCCCCACACTGCCACCATATGGTAATTTGCAGCAGACAGTAGTGTCCCCCACACTGCCCTCACACAGTAGTGTCCCCCACACAGTAGTGTCCCCAACACGGCCCCCACACAGTAGTGTCCCCTACACAGTAGTGTCCCCCACAATGCCCCCACACAGTAGTGTCTCCCACACTGCCCCCACACAGCCCCCACACAATAGTGTCCCCCACACAATACTGTATTGTACCCCACACTGCCCCACACAGTAATGTCCCCCAGACTTCCCCCAAACACACAGTAGTGTCCCCTACACACAGTAGTGTCCCCTACATAGTAGTGTCCCCCACACTGACCCCACACAGTAGTGTCTCCCACACTGCCCCCACACAGCCCCCACATAATAGTGTCCCTCACACACTAGTGTATTGTACCCCACACTGCCCCACACAGTAATGTCCCCCACACTTCCCCCAAACACACAGTAGTGTCCCCTACACACAGTAGTGTCCCCCACACAGTAGTGTTCCCCACACTGCCCTCACACAGTAGAGTCCCGCACATTGCCCCCACACAGTAGTGTCTCCCACACAGTAGTGTACTGTACCCCACACAGTAGGGTCCCCCACACTGCCCCCACACATTAATGGCCCCACCCTGCCCCCACACAGTAGTGTCCCCCACACTGCCCCCACACAGTAGTTTCCCTCACACAGTAGTGTACTGTACCCCACACAGTAGTGTCCTCCATACTGCCCCCCCCCCCACACACAGTAGGGTCCCCCACACTGACCCACACACAGTAGTGTCCCCCACACTGCAGTGTCCCCCACACTGGCCCCACACAGTAGTGTCCCCCACACTGCCCCGCTACAGTAGTGTCCCTCACACTGCCCCCTACAGTAGTGTCCCCCCCAAACTAGTGTACTGTACCCCACACAGTATTCCACCATAATATTTTCCCTCCCACATGTCCTCCTGTGTCCCCCCAAAGTTACTTGCCACATAAAATAAAAAATAAAATAAATAAGAAACTAGAAGCTAAATACTCACCTAAGTCCAGGCGCTTGTTGGCAGAGGAAGGCGCGCACACTTCACTGTGCTGCCACGTCCAGGCACAGGCGCGCATGACGTCATCGCGCACGCCTGCTCCCGGATTTCACTACCGCATAGGCCTCAGGCCTACTAGGTCTAAAGCCTATGGCGGGCGGTGATTGGCGGCAGGGCAGGGAACTAGGCGCTCCCGTGCCCAGCCGCAGTATGTGGGCGTCAGCGCTCCAGCAATGAGCACTTCCATCTGTATTGATGGAAGTTCTCATTGCTTCTCTGGCACCCCCCTGAGAGCCAGCACCCGGGGCCGACCCCCCCACCCCCCCTCTGGGCACGCCACTGGTGTGACTTAAGCATCTCCACAACAAGCACCGAGGTGCTGCCTAAAATTATATAGGGAAAGGCTTTAGAGCATAAAAAAAGAGTGGATACCTCCCTGATCTTGATCCAATAGGATGAAAGAGGGTGACACGGAGGATTTCCTAGGCAACCAGCCATATTAGAAAAGAGTCTGCAAAGGCTATAGTCACTACATAAATGGAAAAGTATATAGCAGGCTCCCTAACCTAACAGAATTATTAGGAATCAACTTAACAAAATAATAAAACACCAGAAATCACCAATAGTTGTAAAATGGTCAAAATATGCACTTACATACATCATTACCAGATATTGGTCATGCTCTAGAAAATAAAGGCAAGAGGGGGAAATTTATTAAGACCGGCATTTTAGAAGTTGGTCTAAATAAAGCCCCTACTCTGGCGGTGTATCGTCAAAGTTATGTAGAGGCACTGGCCTCTACATAACTTCTACCCATGCAGCGCCGCTTCTAAATGTAAGCCAGCTTCCCAGCTGGCTTACATTTAGACCATTTTCTATGCCTAAACCCAGCCCATCCCCTTTCCCCCCAACAAAAAAAAACAGGGTTGAAGAAGGAGAACTGGGTGGACTTCTAACAGTCTAGTCCGGAACACATAGAAATATCAAATTCATATGAAACCAGAGAAGGTCAGTCTCTCATTGAGACCCCCGGGTGATTGGGATTTAAAGCGATAAATGCACTTTATTTCTTTATGTAAGATCCGCTGGTCCCTGTTACCCTTTCTGGACGATGGATGGACTATCTCAAGTGCCGAGAATCTCAGCACCCATGGGTCTTTTGGTATTTCAGTAAATGGTTTGTCACTGGCGTATCATTCTTTTTCACCACGTCATTGAAATATTGTCACACCCTGCACCTAAGTTCTCTAGATTTCTTTCCTATATAGTGCTGGGGGCAGGCTGTAATTGTGTACTTGAAGTTAGTTACTGAACAGACTTTCTCAAGAGAGAGTATATTATGACTACCTTAATAAAGTAGGCTATTGGTGGCTGTAGGTTCCTAAAACCAGTTGTGGCTATTCTGTCAGCCTGTTTATGGATCTCCACATCCAAAAAAGGTTATTGTATCCTAGTGTATCCACATCTAAAGGAGAGGCAATTCCAGATGAGAAAAATGTTGTCAATATAGCATGTCCAAAATAGGACCTTGTCGTCCCACTACCCCAGGAAGAGATTAGCATATGTGGGAGCGCAAGGGCTCCGCATAACAGTCCCACTAAGCTGATGATAAAAGCAAGTATCGAACAGAAAATAGTTAGTTAATATGAACTCCAATAGGGAGAGAATGAAATGATTATGTGCTTCAAAGTGGATCCCTCTAATTTTAAGATAGTGGGTGACAGCCATTACCCTTTATCACGTGGGATTCAACTATACAGGGATTCCACATCGATACTTGCAAGAAGAGATGATGGTTTAATAAAAATTGTTTCTACTTTCCACAAAAAGTCTATGGTATCCCGACTAAACGACAGAAGTGATGACACAAACTGCCTCAGTACCTTATCAATGTAAATACCACAGTTCTGCATCACTGAGTTCACCCCAAACAGAACCCCCTTATAAATTTTGTGCAGTCTGTAAAAGGTGGCAATCTGGGGTGAACTCAGTAAGGTGAACTAATATTCAGCTTTACTGCCTCCACGATACCAACGTAGAGACATGAGATCAGAGAGGAACCTCTCTGTTGGATCGGCTGGTAATTTCTGGTATTAATTTCGATCAGCCAGGAAGTCTAGCACATTCTCCAATATTGAATATAGCCCATGACTACCAGAGTGCCCCCCCTTGTCCGATGGTTTAATGATAATGGAATTAGCCCTTTCAAGGAGAAGCAGGGCCTTCATCTCTGCATTATGCAAGCAGGCCTCATTGATGTCTAGCTTCTCCAGATCAGATGTAACCATTTGAAAAAAGATATCAATGTGGTCAAAATTGACCGGATTCAATATTTTGTGATCAAATTTATGTTCCCATATCACTGTACTTGATGAGATGTTTGTTTAATGCTTTAGCTTTTGCCCCTCATAACAGTGGATGCTATTCACACAATTTGTAAGAGATATTTATATGCTTATGGTCATAGAGTAAATGTAAGTAAGTGCACATAAAGGAGGAGAGGGTCAAAGCTCAACCATATTTTATGCCATCTAAGTATTGATTCCCAGTAGAACACAAGGTTCGTTTACTCACATTAAAAACCCTATAATAGTAATAATAGATTATTTTAATATTAGATTTTGATAATGGTGTCTTACCTTTTATTAGTGTTGTTTCTTCTGTACTGGTTCATTTGGTGTGGTGAATTATAGCAAACATTAAGTTTAGACTGATACTGATTATTCTCAGCAAAGCAATACATTTTTCAGAGTTAAATTTATTGTGAGTGTCCAGATATTCCTTTGTGGTATTGTTCAGTAAAGAAAGATTACTTTCCTATGATTGTATCAGTTATTTGCACAATGGATATAATTTCTATGTACCTCAGTTCAATGGAAAAAAATGTTCTGTCTGTTTAATAAAATAAACACGCTGTCAATGAGTTATTTTCAATTGCTCACTTTATTATGCTATAGTAATATTTTAGATTGTATTTCTTTGTTGTGTATTTGTTCTTATATTTTGGGAGGCTAACACATACTGTATACAGGAAATCTACAGTTATCCATGCTTTCGACATGGATAGTGTCAGATAGGGAGTAGTTAGGGCCTGAAGTTCTGAAACAAAGTGATAAAAATAAATACTGTATATTACTCATTAGTTAAAAGATTGTTCTAAAGCATTCAATTGAGTGACATTTCTCAAATGTCACCTAGAGAAATAGGGCAGAACTGCTGCATCATTACTAAAAGCCTTAACTTGATCTGACTCCTCTAATGAAAATTACATAACGATTTATTTTACATAGACAAATCCAGTATTGAATTGGGACAGGGATGTGGGTAGGATGAAGCATGAATAGGGATTTGTCTTGTATTTAAATAAGACTTAAATACATTATTTGTTTACATGCATCTCATCTCATTAGTATATGTCACACCTCCATATAGATTAGATGTGGAGTGATATGCACAATCATTATATTTTTACAGAATGTTTTAAGAAATAAAAGGAATAATAGCAAAAGCCCGTGTTGGACTGGGGTGCCTTGGGCCTACCTGTAAAATTTGTTCAGTGGGCCCATTGAAAAGCTACATGCGATTATGGAGGTCTCTTCAGCGACTTTAAAAAGTGGACTCCCTCAGTAAAGATGATACCAGCTGACCTCTTTCTGTACCTAGAAGTCACCTCAGCCACCTGATGCATCTATAATAATAAACTGGATAGTTCACCTGTTCCCCTGTACCCTGATCCTGAAAATAGCCATAAGGGTGACTGTACACATTGCCCTTTTTTTATAAAATCTTCTGTAACTGAAAACTAGTTTAATTCACCTGAATGGGGTTGACAGAAATCCATATACTTTCACCCTATACAACCCCACTCAAATTAATGTAACTGATTTGCAGTCGCAGAAAATATTCTGCTGCACATGAAGGTACTCTAATTTGATATTCATTTTAATACCCATCAGAAGCTAATTTTACACACAATTTTCATTTTTCTTTTGTTTATATTAGCATAGCTAGATAACCTAAGTACCAAGTTCATGCTATTCACAAATAAACTATAAAGGTTTTTGTTTTTTAATGGAGTTTTTCTGCTCTTATATGGTTTTAGGGGCCATTTTTGCACCTGCAGTTTTGGGTATGTTTTTTGGACATACAAGTGTTTGTAGGTCGTGTTTTTTGATGTCCCTGGAATTTAGTAATAAATGCAGCAAGTCAACTCTTTGGGATGTTCCATAGAATTTTGACATCTTCTCTGTAGGGAATAAAATAGTGTTCACACAGTTGTGTAGAACAAAGCTGCTAAAACAATGCAATAAAACCACATACAACATGGTTGATATGGGAAAAAATTGGAATTGCAAGTGGTTTCTCTTTTTCTTATTTTTTGGTGGATAATATTGCCAGACAAAAATTTTGTGTAGGTGTTGCTATACCTAATAAAGCTAAAAAAAAATTACCTTTTAAAGGGGTTATATGAGACTAAAAATTGTCCCCCATATGCCCGGCCCCTTACACTGAATATACATACCTGGCTCCTCACACTGCTCATGGTCCTCGCACTGCTGCTGCTGTTTCTCCCCGTGCATTGATGAAAACATCCGGTGTCAGGGAGAGCAGCCAATGGCAGGCGGTGACAGGGACGAGCCTCCCCAGCATTGCAGGTGACGCTAGGGAGGCTCATCTCCGTCACCACCTGCCATTGGCTGCTCCCCCCCAACACCGAATGTTTTCATCTGTGCACAGGGAGCAGGGGTGTACCTAGCCTTTCTGCTGCCTGAGGTGAAAATTTAAACAGTGCCCCCCCCCCATGCCAAATTCTCAACCTAACCTCTTCCCTCCTGACATTATATACAGTACAGTAATACAGAACATACAAGGTAATACAGCGCCCCCTTTCCTCTTACCTTCAAGTGATGTCTCCTCAGATGCAGATATTCTCTTTCCTCATCTTGGGGGACATTGGCTAGGATAACCCCTTTAAGACTACAAATTCGAGTTTGTCACTGACACCCTACTTCTATTAGGGCTCATGCACACAAACATTTTTTTTTCCCATCTGATCCGCATTTTGTGAGGGTTGGATGTGGATCCATTCACTTGAAAGGGGCTGCAAAAGATGCCAACAGTATGTCCATTCCATGGCCCTGCAAAAAAATAGAACCTGTCCTATTCTTGTCCGTTTTACGAACAAGAATAGGACTGTTCTATAGAGGTCAGGACATTCCTTTCCACAAAATGCCGAACGCCGGTGTCCGTGTTTTGCATGAGCCCTTACTAACCTGAACTACATAACATTATTTCTTACTCTTCAGTAGACATCAAAATTAAAAAAATATATATTTTTATTTACTTTTTCCATTATCTTTCTGAAAGGTTATTATTAATGAAATGTGCAATAGACAGACTGTAATACAAAAAATGTATTATTTAAATAGCTCTCCATTATCTTTGATGTACTGAGATCCACAAGTTTACAAGAAGTAGCTTTCAGGGTTTTCAAAATTACTTTTTCAATATCAATATAAATAAAATAATAATCTACCATGAAAGAATAAAGACCTTCCGTGTGCAGAAACTTACTTTCTGCAGAATTGCAGAAAACTAAAATAACACAGTTAGAAAAGCTTAAAATAGATAGATATAAGAATTAGACTATATGCACATGGCAGAAATTGGATTTGGTCCCAAGTTTGGTGCACAAACAATGCAAAAACTAAACGAAAATCCCTGGGCAAATTTACCATAAACCATGTGCTTATACTAAGGGTTCAGCTAAATCACAATTTTGGTTGTAATACCTGTTGCACACCCAAGTATGTCAGTGTAGCTGGGCACCATAGAAATAATTGGGGTCACAGCCTAGCTAGCATAAACGTCCAAGTCACATTGAGACTCCATTATTTTCTATGGCTGCCCTGCTACACTGCCATACTTGGGGGCACGACACGCGCCACTTCCAAAATCACTGTCCACTGACAGGATCACACAGTATTATACAGATTTAGAATGCTGTGTGACCCTAAGAGTCCTAAAATCTACTGAGGTACACTAACAGCATTATGTCGTAATTCAGTAGATTTCAGGACTCTAAAGCCTTGTTTTGGTCAAAGATTTCCATCAGTGATTGTGAGCCAAAACCAGGATTGGAGCCTCCATAGACACAAGGTATAAGGGAAAGATCTGCACCTGTTCTGTGTTTTGAGCCGCACCTGGTTTTGGCTCAAAATCACTGATGGAAATCACTGACCAAAACTGACGTGTGAATGAGGCATCAGGATTACACAGCATTATAAATCATTATAATGCTGTGCGATCCTGTCAGAGGAGGGGAGCTCAGAACCGAGACATTGCTGCAAGTTTCAGACACTGAACTTACTTGGGTGTGTCTGGAGTTAGGGTTTCTGGACTTACCTAGGTCTTCAATGATTCAACTATTAACAGTAAGTTTTTAATGGTATTGATTTGTGGAAATATGAAGGCAATATACCAACAGGGGCTTTTTTTTCTGCTTTGCAGGACGTTTTATGGATGCTCGGTAAATTGGAAGGCTAGGTTTACTCCACTTTCTTTCATTTCTATTACGACTATTTCAAGGAAATATCATTAGTGGATTATCAGCTGAAAATGTCAAACACAGCTGATGATATATGTTGTGGATTGCCATACAATTGCATATGTCTGCCATTCCTTAGATAATCGTGTATAGATTGATCTCCCTTCAGTTAAAATATTATGCAATTCCTTTGCTATATTTAGACGAACTTACCTGAAGATACCAGACAGACTGGGGTCTGTTGGGTTTTCGTTCTGGAGTTTGGCCTTTTACTGAACAATATAGTGCAGTATGCTGCTCCTTTTATGTAATCTTCAACACAGGCACCTAACAGAGCCTTGAATGCGGATGTGAACACAGCCTAAACAATGTTATTGGTCTACTAAACAAATATGGCAAAAACTACTTTGAATGTGCTTACACTGCTTGACATCACCGAATGAGCATTATATCCTAAAAATCTACATTCTGTGCGCACCATGTACACCATTTAGAAGGTTATTGTTACCCACCTGCAGTATGACTGGTACACTTCAGCCTCCCATTATTGCATCAGGAATTTTGAAAGCACCATGTCTGCTTGGCTTAGCTTGACATGTGAACAAATGCCTTAAATGACAGGACCTGGAGTGGTTTCTGCTAATGCAAAGCAAAGCATCCACGGGAAAACAGCATGTAATCTATGATTGGACTATTAACCTTAATACAACTGCCATTAACTTTCCAGTGGATTAACGTGAGGGTACTTACTTGCTGTACTCTAATTGGCATTTCCTCCTGTAGTTTTAACAGCATGCTGTCCTTCCATCTAGTAAATGTAACAGTTTATGAGTGGTGCAGAGAAGAATAATCACAATCACTGAATAATGTCTACAAATATATACACATCTAATGTATGTTTGTAATAATATTTAGGGTTCCGACAGAAAAGGGCAATACTCTCCATTTTTATTATTACTATTATTGTTATTGATGCATTGATTTTGTATTGCAAAACATTTAACCTTTGGGACCCTGCAATTTTTCACCTTAAGGACCAGGCCATTTTTAGCAAATCTGACACGGATTTAGCCTGAATGGTAAATGGGAGCTATGTCGCATGTAAAGACACCCTGAGGTGGCCAAACAGTGGAAACCCACAAAAAGTGACCCCATTTTGGAAACTACACCCCTCAAGGAATCTTTCAAGGTGTGTAGTGAGCACTTTAACCTCAAAGGTGTTTCCTAGAATTAGGAAACACTTGGCAGTGAAAATGAAAAAGTGCATTTTTATTTAGAAAAAGTTGCTTTACACCCACATTTTTCACTTTCCCAAAAGGTAGCAGGACAAACTGCACCCCACATTTTGTTCCCCATTTCTCCTCTAATATGGCAACACCCCATATGTACACCCCGCGCACAGCGGGGCTCTAGAGTTAACAGCAAAATATGGATTTTGCTGACGTGAATTGGCAGACATGGATTTTAGGTGCCATGTCACATTTAAAAAATTCCTGAGGTCCCCAGAAATTAAAAACCCCAAAAAGTGACCCCATTTTGGAAAGTGCACCCCCGTACGAACATTTTCACTTTTGACCTAACAGGTGTTTCACAGAAATGAATATCTAGTGGTTGGTGAAAAGTGGATATGTAAGCTATGCGGACTAAATCAGATATATAAGATGGTAAAACTACAAGGTACATAAAGGATGAAATTAAATTAATACTCCAATGGATGAGTGGTAAATTTTAAACAATCCTGCATACACAGGCAAGGTTTTTCAGGGCAGGTTTCGCAGTGGTAAACGGTGTCTTATCTTATCCCCCTTTTGGAACACACCCTGCATCTTTTTTGGGTCCTTCCCTTCCTTGCTTTCTGGGGGACTTGACTGGAAAATGTTGCCCTGGTACAACACGAGCACCATGACTTCCTGAAGTACTGGGACCCTCCCTGGCCTGGCTTTGAAAAATTAGGGCCTTGATAGCCACCTTTTGGAAATGAAGGTTTCTTTTGGAACTGAAGCATGTTCTCAAGGAGGAGAGCCCAGCTTTCTCCCATTGTCAGTGGTTGCCCTACCAGGTATCTACAGAGGCCTCTCTGATTTTTGCGCACTGTGCCACAAGTCACAGTACCTCTGGCAGTTAGGGACATGATTAGCGGGATACTGGTATAATAGTTATCCACATAGAGTTGGTATGTTTAACCCTTATCCAGCATTAGGTGCAGTAAGTCCCATACTATCTTCCCACTAACTCCTAGGACGGGGACGGGGGGCATTTTGTGGGTTCAATCTGGGAATCTTTTCCTTCGTAAATGCGGAAATTGTGGGTGTACCCAGAGCTACTATCACAAAGTTTGTAAATCTTAATGCCATACCTTGCCCACTTGCTAGGCAGGTACTGGCGGAACCTAACCCCGCCTTTGAAAAGTAATAGGGACAGAAATTTTTATCAGGGGTGTACACCTCAGCAAACCTGGTGTTAAAGTGGTCGAGGGCAGGCCTACCCTTAAACAAACTGTCAAATGTCAGGTCGTTATGGGGTGGGCACTGTGTATTGTCGTTGTAGTGTAGGAATTTCCAATTTGCTTCCGGGTCAAGGTATTACTGTAAATTGGAGTCTGGTAGAAAATATCCGAACTCCAATATTGTCAAATATGTTTTTTTTTTTTTTTTTTTTACAACACCCATATGCAGCACGAGTCCCCAAAACTTCATCATCTCTGCTGCATTTACTGGGGTCCAACCTAGGGGTCTAGCCTATGGCGATGTAGGGGTTCCGATCAATGAATTGTTGGGCCTATTTATTGGTTTGGGCCACCATTAAATTAACAAGAAGAAGATTTTGAAAAAATCTAGCTCAGTGAAGCACAATCTATCTATATTCCGGAGATGCCCACAAAATCCGGAATTTGGGGCTGATAATCGTCAGGGGGTGGGGTCCATGTGGGCTCACTCTGGGGGGGCTGCCTCCACTGCGATCCTGGGATGCTGGATGATGATGAGGGGGTAGAGGAGTAGAGGAAAGTGGCATCCTCTTCACCCTCACTGGAAGACTCTTCTGCTGAGATTACTCGTTGGGACAGACGGCCATTTTTATTTTATTGGGATGTGACGTGTGAAATGTAAACACCAAAATTTGGCTCTGGGCAAGCGCCTACAACCGGACCGCCCACTATGATAATCCACCAAAAATATATCCGGGTAAAAACAATCAACTTTATTGATATATATCCATAATACATAAAAACATGAATGACATACAAAAATAGCAATGAACATGAACTGGTGGTATATAACAAGCACCAAGAGACTGACAGGAGAGCTATAGTGTACAGTTCGCAGAGTATACCAGCATGACCCATATGGGAAAATACATCATCACAATACAATATAAAGTGCCTAGTGCAAGCATGTATAAAAAGAATAACAAACATGAAATGAGCTGGCTACCTGGTGTAAAAGAGTGATAATCTCCTGCGTCTCTCACCCGACGTACGTTTCGTCAAAGCGGCTTTTTCAAGGACAAGTGCTATAAGGATACCGCATCCCTCTCCCCTATTATATCCCCCACCCTCCATTCTGATAGTTTGCTTGAAGTAAACACACCTGTATCAAATCGATTGATTCCTCAGGTGCCGGACGTGACCTCATGCGCTCCAAGCTGGAGCGCAGACATCACTTCCTGGACACGGTAGGCGTGCGCTCCAGCATGGAGCGCACACCCGCCGCACCAGGGTCAGGCAGACTGGAGCGAATCACAAGCAGGCAACCCCGCCATAATCCTATAACAGGCACCCGCCGAGTGACAGAAAAAGATGGAACCCTGCGAACTAATAATAATAATACAAATATGGTCCCAAACCTAATGTGTTATATATTATATATATAATGTATCAAAAATACATATATAAAAGAAAGGGGAGTGCATGAGTGCAAGTGCCGTGATAAATCAAAAAGAACAAGGGGGGAAGGGGAGGAGAGGGAGTGAGAAAAATGTTAATAAAGTGAAAGTGATAGTGCTCAAAGTGACGGGAACTGTGAATTAATTGTAAAGACCATACATAATCAAAGCACTTCATAAAGTGACCAATACAAATAACTAAGCACGTGATGCAAATAAACCATATGTGCATAATAATGTTCTCATCTAAATGACATATACAGTGTGAATATACATATATAAATTCATAGACATGATTATGTGCAGTAAATAAATAGTTAATTAAGTATATTTCATAAAAAGACCCTTATCATATAAAAAACAACTTCATATAAAGACCACAATATAAGTATATCCAAAAAAAAATAAAAAAAGGCAGGGGCCACTTAAAAGGATAAATATGAAAATTCGCTGATTAATGTCCTCAATCCATGATTATGGGATACCGAAATTGGAAACATCAGGGTGTCTGAAAAAGTAAAACAAAACATTAGCTACCATACTCAAGAGCCTATCAGAACCTAGAAGGGCAACCGGGGAGGGTACCAAGCTACATAAATACACAACTATTAAAAACATATGTAAAAAAACACCGAGGGGCGGCTATATGAGGGAGAGAATCCCCTGCAATATCCCAGTATGACCCTGGAACAAGATTACAAAAAAGGAGCAAAATTGAAATCCTCATTAAGGCCCCTAGGGGACACCGTGTCAAGTTTGTATATCCACTTTATTTCACGTTGCGCTAATAATTGTTTCCAATTACCACCCCTTTAAGCAAAGTAAATCCTATCAATGCCACTTACTTTCAGTAGATGCTCATCACAATTATGAAATTCTTTAAAGTGCCTTGGAATAGTTTTCAGAAGGCTAAAGTCCTGTTCCTCCTTTGCTGGAGCTCACGCCTACTGTGTCCAGGAAGTGATGTCTGCGCTTCAGTTTGGAGCGCATGAGGTCACGTCCGGCACCTGAGGAATCAATCGATTTGATACAGGTGTGTTTACTTCAAGCAACCTATCAGAATGGAGGGTGGGGGATATAATAGGGGAGAGGGATGCGGTATTCTTATAGCACTTGTCCTTGAAAAAGCCGCTTTGGCGAAACGTACGTCGGGTGAGAGACGCAGGAGATTGTCACGCTTTTACACCAGGTAGCCAGCTCATTTCATGTTTGTTATTCTTTTTATACATGCTTGCACTAGGCACTTTATATTGTATTGTGATGATGTATTTTCCCATATGGGTCATGCTGGTATACTCTGCGAACTGTACACTATAACTCTCCTGTCAGTCTCTTGGTGCTTGTTATATACCACCAGTTCATGTTCATTGCTATTTTTGTATGTCATTCATGTTTTTATGTATTATGGATATATATCAATAAAGTTGATTATTTTTACCCGGATATATTTTTTGGTGGACGTGTGAAATGTGTAAACCTTTATTTAGTGTGAGTGGTGTGTATGTTGTGTTTTCACACGTGAAGGGGCTTGTAATAAATTTGAAATATAGAGAAAAGAATTAGAAAAAAAAATTTGCGTGCGTGCAAAAAGAAAAATGATGTTGCATGCGTGCAAAATTTTACACTAACACTACCTAACTAAAACTGATTTCTATATATATATATGTATATGGATATATATATATATATATATATATATATATATGGTATATATAAATATATGACTACACAAAAATGTGCAGAATAAACTGAGCAGACCGGTCAGAAAAATGGATGTTTCTGATAAGTGCTCAGCAGGTGCAGGACGCACGCACGAACACAGATATTATGTGTGTACAAAAATCGACACTAAATCTACCTAAAATTTATTTCTATGTTACACTAAATATATTATTTTCACAAAAGCGACCAGTAAAAAAAATGTTACTTATTGGTGCTCAGGGCTGTACAACGCACGCAAGCTGATGTTTGGTGCGTCCGTGCAGACACTGCAGTATAAACATTTACTACAGATACAAAAAAAGAACACTAGCTAAAAATTAACATATATACAGTTGTGTTCAAAATTATTCAACCCCCACTGAAATTGAGTGTTTTGGCCAGTTTGACATTGATTTTGATCATTTCAGTCATCTTTTTTACAATTAAATCAAAGAGGCACTTGTAAGTCAGACAAATATAACATAACATTTATAATAAAATGACCACAAATGTCTTTTCTGTGCTCACATCATTATCAGTTTTACTCAACCCCCAAGTGACATTCAATCTTAGTACTTAGTACAACATCCTTTTCCAGTTATAACAGCTTTTAAACGTGAAGCATAGCTTGACACAGGTGTCTTGCAGCGATCTACGGGTATCTTTGCCCATTCTTCATGGGCAAAAGCCTCCAGTTCAGTCACATTCTTAGGCTTGCGAGCTGCAACTGCTTTCTTTAAGTCCCACTAGAGGTTCTCAATCGGATTTAAGTCTGGTGACTGCGATGGCCACTTCAAAATGTTCCAGCCTTTAACCTGCAACCATGCTGTAGTGGACTTGGAGGTATGCTTGGGATTATTGTCCTGTTGAAAGGTCCAACGTCTCCCAAGCCTCAGGTTTGTGACGGACTGCATCACATTTTCATCCAATATCTCCTGGTACTGAAGAGAATTCATGGTACCTTGCACACGCTGAAGCTTCCCTGTACCTGTAGAAGCAAAACAGCCCCAAATCATGATTGACCCCCCGCCATGCTTCACAGTAGGCAAGGTGTTCTTTTCTTCATAGGCCTCCTTCAAACATAGCATTGATCCATGGGCCCAAACAGTTCTAATTTTGTTTCATCAGTCCTCAGAACACTATCCCAAAACTTTTGTGGTTTGTCCACATGACTTTTGGCATACTGCAGTCGACTCTTCTTATTCTTTGGAGACAGCAGTGTGCGCCTTATTGTCTGAGCCGAAACTTCAGTACCCGCATCTGACAAATCTTTTTTTAGTTCCTCAGCAGTCACACGGGGACTTTTCTCCACTTTGCGCTTCAGGTAGCGCACAGCAGTCGAAGTCAGCATCTTCTTTCTGCCACGACCAGGTAGCGTTTCAACAGTGCCCTTTGCCTTGAATTTGCGAATGATGCTTCCTATGGTGTCTCTTGGTATGTTTAACATCTTTGCAATCTTCTTATAGCCATTGCCCTTCCTGTGAAGAGAAATCACCTCTTCTCTTGTCTTCCTGGACCATTCTCTTGACTTCACCATGTTTGTAAACACACCAGTAAATGTCTAGAAGGAGCTAAGTATCACAGTCATTTTAAATCTGCCTAATTGGTGCTTATTATGCTTGATTGCTGCTCCTTGACATCCACAGGTGTTTTCAATACCTGATCGAAAACACTTGAATGAACCTCTGTTCTTAAGAGTGGTCGTCTTTAAGGGGTTGAATAATTGTGTCAATGAAGAAATCACAAAAAAAACATTTAATACTGTATTACAAAAACAATTGATGTCATTTTAGTTGCATTTAGTTCTTTAAAAAGTCCTTGTAAGATTTCATTCTGAACATAACTACAGATGTACACTAAATTCCCTAAAACCCTTTACAGCATTGGGGGTTGAATTATTTTGAACACAACTGTATGTGGAGTCCGTGAGGGCACATTACAGATGGCGTTTAGTGTTAGGTTCCCGTCTTTACAGAGATCACCTTGACGTGTGGCAGACCGGCCAAAATAATTTTGTACAAAATTAATTTGCTAAGCAAAGTAAGCATCTCTACTTTATTAATAAGCATAGGATTAACATTAGAGCATTTATTATGACGTTCAGTACGTTATTTGGTCTGCAGAGTTGTGTTGCATTGTTTATGTTATATATATATACAAAAAGAAAAAAATGCAGCACTTCCAATTGGTGAAAATAAGTGGGATCCTTTATTCACCCGTGCGACGTTTGAATTCGCTTACTGGGATCATTATCAAGCAAAATACATCAGATCATAGTACATATTTATAGGGTATTAGGACATTAACATATATAAGTGCCAATTATATCAAAACATGAATTCATAGATAAAAGAATTCTCTTCCATCAGTAAAGTGCATAGTGTCACATAACCTAAGGAGTGATATATCATTACATATAAACATCAGACAGCTATACTGAGTCGATCATCTTAAAAAAGTCATAGTACATAATTGATAATAATCAGTGATTAATAAACACCTGTACAAACTGTGTTACATCGTGGATGGAGGCGGGGTCGATCACCTATTGCAATGTTCCAGGTAATAGAGTTGTAGATACCAGAGAGTGGCGTATCAGCCAGTTCATTGCGCATCTCAGTATCTTTTTATGTCATTGACATGTGATCGGTCATATGGCGAGTCACCTGATCTATGCAGTTCACATAAATGTGCACTGCCAGTCACGGTGTGCGGTCAGGGGACACATGGGGCATGGCAGCAATCGCGCTCAACGTCTCAACCCCGTCCGCACTTTCACCCTCAGCGGACCAGAAGTAACCCATTTGAGTAGCATAGTAAAAGCAGTCAGAACAAACGCATAATGTGTACAGATACCAGATGACAAAATCGCCAAACTAAGAAAACAGTAATATTCCTGAATTCTCCAAGGAAAGCCAAATCCAAGTCACTGAAACACAACGCGGTGAGCGAGACCCCTCCATCCAGGGAATCTAAAATTAAAAATAAGAGAATTAAAAACATCATAATAGTAGAGAAAAAAAAAAGTTTTTTCAATACTGTTGCTGTAGACAGATCCAGGGGAATGGAAAATTATATCTATAGCCAAGGTTTATATTCTACATTGAGGCCATTAGGTTTTAACGTCTGTCATTTAAAAATCCACTCAGATTCTCACTTTTTTAACATTCTAATGTGATTCCCTCCAGTACGAGACTGGGGGACATGATCAATAATCATAAATTTGAGGTCACTTTCAATATGCCCCATCTCAACAAAATGATGAGGCACCAGTAGGTCCTTCCGTTTTTTTCTAATGGTATAGCGATGCTGATTCATTCTTGTCTTTGAATCACACGTAGTTTCACCAACGTAAAGTAATTTACACGGGCACCACAAAATGTAAATAACAAAACTAGAATCACAGGTCAAAAAAAATTTTAATTTATGAACAGTATTATCAGTCCGATGTACAAATTCCCATCCTTTCACCATGTATTTACAATTACTGCAGTGTAGGCAGGGAAAACAGCCCAGTTGGGCTAAAAAGGTTTGTTGGATGTTTTTACTAGGTCCAATATCGTTCTTCACCAGCCTATCCTTGAAATTTCATGCTCTTCTATATGACATAAGAGGTTTTTGTTTAAAGGCTGTAATTTCTTTGTGGCCACTAGAGAGAATAGTCCAGTGTCTGTTAATAATCCTACTAATGTGTGAACTAGCCTCATTATAAGTTGAAATAAAGGGTATTCTGTTATTATTATCCCTCCTTCTTTGATGAAAAAGTTGTTTTCTATCCATTTGGTCTATGCGCATACGTTGTCTGTGCAACACACCAGAGGGATAACGTCTCTGACGGAATATTTGTGTCATATTATCCAAATATGGAAGACTCACTCACTATCCTTTTAGCCCTTGAAAACTGACTAATGGGTAGATAGTGTACCATCCTGCGTGGATGTGCACTATCATACCTCAGAATAGTGTTCTTATCTGTCGGTTTTGTATATAAATTAGTGCTCAATATATCACCCACGCATATCACGTTAACATCAAGAAAGTGAATAGTGTCAGTGGAAAACTCAAGAGTAAACTGCATGTCAGGAATCAAACTGTTCAAAGCCGCAACCATGTGTTTGTGTATCCTGTGTAATTTTATTGGAAGCACTTCAATAAAGACAAAGAACGACACTTTTTGAAACTACAGAGCTGGAGTCACTCGTCTTTTGTTTAAAGTGTGAACACCGGCTTATCACCTCAGAACTCCGTGCACCTGGGCAGAGAAAGCTATACATCATAGGTGAGCTGGATCCTTTCTTTACATTTGGGACTGTTCTTCTTTCTTCCTCTTTACAGGTAGAAGTAAAAGCAGTGGTGAACCACAAGTCCCAGCAGTCACAGCAGATACAGCACAGAGGGGCACAGGTCCGCTCTGCATGCAGTTTTCAGCTAGAATGGCTGCATGCAGAGGGATTCTTCCTGTTCCCTCAGATGCTGTAGCACTGCCATTGGCTGGAGCGTTGTTCCAGCCAATTGCAGTGCTGGCAGGGGACTCCAAACACTGGACCTCGGAGGAGACAGGTGCTGACTAGTTCAGCACTGGTCACCTCCACATGACCCCCTCCAGCCCCCCCTGGAACTCCATGCTGCTTCCGGCGCTGCAATATGCCAGTCTTCATTGACCGGCCAATTGCATCGCTTTTAGCTGCAGGGAGGCAGAAATACGTAATGCTGCTCTTACCTGGCACGGATGCCTGCCATTATGAGCAGCCATTGCGCTCCGGTTCCCCTGCGATCCTGCACCAGAACCCGGCGGACCTTGCGCCGTACCTTTACGGTGCTGGTCCTCTACAGGTTAACCTGTCTCAGGCATTGATGGCATATCGCTAGGATATGGCATCAATGTCAGATAGGTGTGGGTCCCACCTCTAGACCATCTATATCTAGACATTTATGAAATATCTACACCTCTGGTACCTTTACCTATTTTGAGAACAGGGCCCTGTTTTTAAAAGTTTTAGAAATTATTAACATATTGAATATCTCTTTTTTACTTTAAAGTGAATCACTGGTTGTCCCTAAAAATTGCTGGGGAGTGTTGGGGGGGTGTCTCTGAATGTCAAAGCATAGGATAGTCTGAGAGGCTGGTCATTGTACGTAAATGTAGAGGGGATTAGGTACTGTATCAGCAGATATGTGGCAGAATAATTAAAACATATGGTGCCAGGTACTTTAAGGGAATAAGTCACCCATATTTTTTTTTTGCTGTTTAAAACCAGAAAGCGACACATATCCTTTTTCTAAATGTGTTTTTCATTTCTAATTGTAGTTGACTTTAAATTCTATTTCTGAACATGATTATGGGGGCTGCCATCTTGTCTGAGCTGTTCTTAACAATGTTTAGAAACATACTGACAGCAGACGCCATGGACCATAAACACAATGGACAGGAGAGACCTCAGTGACGTCTTTGGGAGAGTTTTCTAGGCATGCTCTCTGACCTGTGCAGAGGTTATTGTACAGTAGGGGGTAGGTCTACAAAAGCTTATTTGCATTTGGGCTAAAAAAGTATGGGGGTCATTTGTTATGCAGAAATACACCTATATTTGACATATTCCTGGAGCAGACTGTGGCGCAACGGTTAGGTGCACCACAATCTGCGAGTTTTTCCAGCTCACGCCAGGTCTAAAAAAGTGGAAGTTGGCTTACATGTAGACTGGCACTTGATGCGCCGAAGTTAAGTAGAGGCCTGCCAGATATAGGGGTTATTAAGACCAACATTTAAAATGCCGGTCTTAATAGATGGCCCCTTGAACAATTAGACTAATGCCCTGTGTAAATATTTTTAATATTGCTTTTCATGTTGTGTTCTTATGCAGTGTTTATTTCAGTCCCAGAAATGAATAGTTCAAATAAGCAAAACTTTCAAGACAATGTAATATAAAGAAATAAAACAATGCAAAGCTGGAACAATTATGTTAGCGTTAGGAGCCACACATGTCTTCAGTTATTTTGACGAGATGCATTGGTTCAGGGCACAAATCTTGGCCCAGATTTACTAATGTGTCTGTACCTAGAATCTGTCTAAAACTCTGGTGTACACATTGATTGGAGTCTACCTGTGGTAAATTCAGTTGACATTCAGTTCACATGCTTTGGAAAGACACACTTCTGTCTATATAAAGTCTCAGGAGGGACCGACAATGCATATCAGAGCAGAAACCAAGTCATGAGGAAGAAAGAACTGCCTGTAGAGCTCAGAGACAGGATTGTGTTGAGGCACTGGAGAAGGATACAAACTAATTCTGCTGCACTGAAGGTAACCAAGACCACAATGGCCTCCATAATTCTTAAATGGAAGAAGTTTGGAACAACCAGGATGCTTCCTAAAGCTGTTCCCCCACCAATGTAAGTATTTGAGCTAGAAGATGACCAAGAAACCAATTGTCACTCTGAGCTCCAAAGATCCTTTCTTCGAATGAGAAACTTCCAGAAGGTCAACCATCACTGCAGCAGTCCACTAATCTGGGCTTTATTGCAGTGGCCAAAAAGAAGCCTCTCCTCAGGAAAAAACACATGAAAGCCTACCTGAAACTTGCAAAAAAGCACCCAAAGGACTGCCAATGCAATAGTACAATTGGATACTTCTTCTATAACTTTTTTTTACAATTTCTAAAAAGCAGTTTATGAACAAGAATGGTTTTGAGCTGTGGTGAAAAAAAAACTAAAAATTGCAAACTTACAAAAACAGAACAAAAAAAAAAAAACAGCTTTACTGCAGCTTACTGCTGAGCAATGCTCTAGGCAGCAATTCCTTGTATAAAGGTGGTTACCTTTATGAGAGACACCATCATTTATCAATTGTATTGTGAAAACCATGTTCCTGGCGGAACGATTAATGGAACGCAACAATAAATGATAGTTTTAATGTTTATTGTGGTCATCGTCATTTATACTGGCTACTTATTGTTTTGAATGGAGCAGTATAATATGCAGCACTGCAATGTTAAGCTCAGTTTAGGAATGTCATACCCTGCTGCGCAGCTGCTTAGGAAACCAGTGGGTGGGGGGGGGGGGAACGGGGCAGCTCAATACTAGGTATTAGATTGCCTGTATAGGACCAAGCTAATACATTTTAGAGTTTATACTTACACAGATGGATTGACATGAGGGAAAAATGCAGTATGATGAGCTATTCAAGAGAAATGATTTTTCTTCATTGGCATTTTGCTAAAATGAACAGTCTACAAATTGAAGTTATTAAAGGGGTTCTCCGGGAATTAAGAAAGTGAAAATACGTAAATATACTTTATTATAAATATATTCCCAAATACCTTTCATTAATTATAATGGCTTGTTTTGTCTGGGAAACAATCATCAGGGGGAACAAAATGGCCGCTGTCCTAGTAGTGCACACAAAACCTGTCCTAATCACACAGAAGGACAAGTTACTTCACAACACTGAGCTGAAGAGCTGTCTCATCCTCCTCCTCTCTACTTGTCAGGGATTATGATCCTGAATAAAGATGAGAAGATCTTCAGCTGAATCTCTGTAGGAATGGAGCTCATGAGGAGACATGAAGTACAGAAAGGACGGACAGGACAGGCTGTGGTAATGGAGACTGTAAACATGTGCTGCTGCTCCTTAGCCACATCTGCTCATGAACTCCATTCCTACAGACAGTCATCTGAAGATCATATCATCTGTATTCAGGATCATAATCCCTGACAAGTAGAGAGGAGAATGAGGCAGCTCTATAGCTCAGTGTTCAAGTAACATGTCCTGCTGTGTGATTAGGACAGGTTTTGTGTGTACTAATAGGACAGCAGCCATTTTGTTTTTTTCTAATGATTGCTCCCCAGACAAAATGAGCCATTAAAACTAATATAAGGTATTTGGCAATATATATTTATTATGAGGTAATATTTAAGTATTTTTATTTTCTTCATTCCTGGAGAACCCCTTTAACTTGTTCTATAAAATATATTGATTCATAAGGTTAATAGGATGTTTTCATCACAAAGGGGGATTTTTTTTTTAAACTCAATAATATTTATAGAAAACAGAGATGAATGGAAAAACATGGGATGACTTCAATAAATTATATATTATATATCTTGTAAGGGATCGCTCTCTCAGGTAGGGCAGTGATCACAGACCAAAGTGAATTTTTAAGTCCAAAGAGTGCTTTATTATGGGTCAGCATATACAGATGAACCCTCCCGGTTTATATTGTCACTGGGGAAAGTGAGACCCCAGCACCAGCATAAAAAAACAAAACAACCAAAATAAATACCTGCCCATCTAGACACTGGCTAATACACAGCGTTCCTAGATCACCTATACAGTTCACAATATAAGAGGGATATGGCTTTACACAGCCTCACCATCTGTTATTACCCAAGCTCCAACCTTGCAGGTTAGCTTTTCCAGGCATAGCTTTCCAGACTGACAGCCTGGAATGGGCTTTATTTCCCACTAACGATCCCAGCTGGAACCCACCTGGGGATCCCTCAGGCTAGGGAAAAGCATGCCCTGAAAGGGAGGGACTGGGAAGTCCCACTACCAAACCTACCTTCCCAGTCCAAATAAAATCCAGACCGTGGACTTTAACAAAACTAGCTCCAGCAACTGTGTTTGCTGAAGCCAACACCAACTGGATTTTACTTAACTCACCCAGTTGAGGAACCTGGGTGGAACATACACCCCTTCCACGACTTTACTGTACACTTTATCACAATGTATATATATATATATATATATATATATATAATAGAAAGAGGGAGGACTGCACTCCAAATTAATGAAAACTCCCAAGCAGCCGCGCGCAAGCCATGAGCGCATGCGTGCACATTTTATTACCTATGGCTGTATCCGACATGTTTGCTATGGGCAAAAAGCCCAAACATAAAAACCAAGTTATTCAGCATGTTTGTATAAAGGATAGGTCAAAGATACAGTCGGTCGCTGTGGATAAATACCACAAACATTTATTTATATTTATATTTATCCACAGCGACCGACTGTATCTTTGACCTATCCTTTATACAAACATGCTGAATAATTTGGTTTTTATGTTTGGGCTTTTTGCCCATAACAAACATGTCGGATACAGCCATAGGTAATAAAATGCGCACGCATGCGCTCATGGCTTGTGCGCGGCTGCTTGGGAGTTTTCCCAAATATGCGCAATAGATCATGAGGGACGCTCAATGTATCTCCACGGACGCCATTATGGATGGAGGCAGGTACTGCGGTTTCTTCCCCTGGAGTTTTTTAATACTTCACAACACATTTTAATCACACTTTTGTATAAGACAAACATTTATTTTATATTTACCATATGAATTTTATATGTATTTGCTGTTTCAATGCACTGATTGTTGTGATCATGTCTATTACACATGCACGGTATATTTACATTTGGTTTTACACACGTCTTTGATAATGGCACAATAATTGATTGTATTCTGTGATTGGTTGTTCACTGCTGAAATGCCCTTAAATTGCTTGTAACTTTCACTTGTAGTTATGCTTGAGAAAGGCTCACACGAGCCGAAATGTTGCTCCCCACCATGGGTGAATAAAAGTTTTTTCATTTTTTCATTAATTTGGAGTGCAGTCCTCCCTCTTTCTATTATTGTAATATTGGGTTCAGCCAGGACCCGGTGTTGGACATTGCACCCGCTCTTTTTCTTTGATGGTGCTGCCACTGATTCTTTTGTGGACTCTATATATATATATATATATATATATATATATATATATATATATAGGCTGTTAATATGGGATTAAAAATCTTGGTGGAATTGTGCCTTTAAATAACTTGCTGACAATTACTAAAAGACTTCACTTTAATGTTTCACCTTGAAATGCTCTTCTTTCAGAAACATTTGTTTATCATTATTCCCTCTTTATTTTATTTAAAAAAAGCTGTTTCACATTATAAAACTCTCTGAAATTTACAGTACCTCAGCTATTGAACATTAAGTTGCTGTGGTTTTGCATGAAAGTACAAGGTTTAAATAATACACTTTGAGGTCACATTCCATAGTAAGTTGCAAAACCATTGTGCAACACGTTACCTATTGATTGTGAAACAGTCTCAACATATGGTTGTAATTTCTAGCTGTGTGTGTGTGTACATGGAGGGGATCCTGCTCCTACTGTGTAATCACTGTTGGCTCCTTTGGCTTGTATGCCCTTCAGTAACCTGTCTTCACACTTGTATTCCTGGTGGTACAATAAGTTCTCCAGAGTTACTTTGTCCTTCTGTATCTGTATTGAACGACTAGATGGTCATTGTAATTGATCATAGAGCACGTTAATATACGGTACATTGAATGGCAGGATATAGTGGCCATTCCAAGGTACCAAAACTCAGCTCCCATTTACTTGACTAGAGACTGAGCTGAAGAACATGAGCATGTGCAGCAACCCAGAGGGGAGTCGAGGAGGAAGGGAAAAGTGGTAGTGGCTCTGTTGTTGGCAGTTCTTACACTATGTTGCCCATACATTATTAGGTCTACACAGTGCATAAAGAAATAAGTGCTTTAAGAACAAATCACAACATCTGACTCAGTAAGATGAAATTAACTATCATGGATGAAAGGAAATGTTGCACTTAAGCCTCTATTACGCTGCATGATTTTTGGTCCAATTACTGGTAACAAGTGTTCAAAGGAACGTTCATTCCTGACAATGGGCCTGTATAATTATGCTGCAGATCAGCCAATAAACAAGCAATTGCTTGTTTTCCGCTGATTTGCATCTTTCATCAGAATGAAAGATATATAATTATTATCAGCTCATCTCCATGTGTAACCAGGGATGTGCTGCTGATAATCAATAGAACTGAATGAGGGAGAAATGACTGTGGTAGTGTTCATTTCTCCCCATTTACTATGTACTTTCAGCCTGTGTAATAGGTGGATGCAAATGAGCATTTTTTTCTACCCCTTGAAATATACACTGTGACAATACAGCCCTCAACCTAAAAAAGATGGTGCACTCTTGACCTAGAATATGCTTTAAAGTAAGAATCTACAAGGACATAAAAATATAAGACAACCAATTACCTTTCAGTGTATAAGGACAAGTTTAAAACTTCTAAGTATTAAGTAAAACTGTTAAGTATTAAGCATGTGTTAGTTGTTGCATATATTATATGTGCAGCCGGTGTAAAGGATGGGAGTGGTAGTAGCCATGATGCAGTAATATGGCGTCACAGTAAGTTCCATTCCTGTTACCAAACATTGACATACTCCATTTGCTGGTGAACAAGATGCATTACATTACATCAGTGGCGTAACTAGAAATGCAGTGTCATTGTATATAATGTCATTTTATAATAGTGTTGAGGGCCCCGACAAAAAAATATTTAAGTCCTCCTACTGGGTGGACCCCCTTTGAGTTTGGGCCCCAAAGCAGCCGCTTCCCATGCTTCCCCTATAGCTACACCACTGCATTACAATCACATTGAATATAAAACAGTAAACAATTGCAAGTACCATAATAGTACCCCCAGGTCTGTTGGTTGGGGGACTCATGGAGCAGTGCAAAGCATTGTAATGCCAGATGACAGCCCACTCCTCCAAGCTAACAAGCCAGTCTGGCACTCAGACGTCAGACACGTGGGCATCCCTGAAAAACAACACTTTTGGAGACAGACCTGCTGTATTTACAGTGATGCCCCTCTCCCCTAGACATGAGCAGGCTGCCTGTCATGTTCAACCTGCTCCCCTCTCCAGTTTTAGGGTTTTTAGAATTGTGGGGCATTTCTGCATAGCTTTGCCTCCTTTGCTGGTACCTTATGTGCACACCTATTTGGCACCATACACTCCACTTCTAATCAGTGCCATTCTTCTGGGCCATAGCTCTTTTCTTTCTGTGCCATATTAGTTAGTCCACACATTATACTCTATTTTTGTACATTACTCTTGACCTGTAGTGCTCTTTTTGTTTTTCTATACCCCCTTATTTGTGGTTAGTGATGAGCGGCAGGGGCAATATTCGAATTTACTATATTTTGTGAGTATGTGGTAGAATATTCGTCATATATTCGCGAATATTCGTATTCAAGATTATTCTCTTGATTGCGAAATATCAGCAATGTAAAAATCGCATAATGCGAATTCATAACACGAAATACAGGTGTGGGTTACTTTGGCTCCAATTTTCAAGCTGCTATGAAGTTTCCTGAGTTTATCCGGAGACTGGAGAAAATGGTTGGCATGTCAGAATATTAGAATATTACAATAGCTTTATATGCAGATAGAGTGCTCCAATATATTCGCGATTGCGCAAATTAGAATATTTTTTTCGCACTACGTGCAACTTCACATTTTAGCAAGTCTGACTACATATTACTGATTGGTGCACTAAGTTTTGTTGTGAACTTGACATTGCTGCCTTCTCATTGGCCCACAAGCAAGAAGCAGGGAGGAATCATGTGTTCAGATGGAAAAAAATGACGAATATTCGAAATAACTAATATATAGCACTATATTCTAAATATTTGCGAATTCTCAAAGTTGCAATAATCATGATTATAATTCGCTATTCGAATATTTACGCTCAACACTATTTGTGGTACTTTTAGACTCAATGATATGTAGTTTTACATTCAGTTGCATTCCTTGACTGTTCTTTTCTGATTATCTTTACAGCCCTACTGGGCTATTGCTGTATTTGGCTATATGGATGTGCGTATTTTGGATGCTATTATATATTATTATTATGCTATTATATATTATTTGCTTCATTTAGTTACTCGTGCTCTATGAGATTTTGTACTATGTGGCTTACATTGTTGCAATACACTTTTAGTTATTTTGCCTCCCGCTCGGCATTCAATTTAAACTGTTCTAATTTTACACATGAAGATGTCTGTTATTTTGTCCCTATTTTGTTTATACAATGCTCTAATACTACTTTGTTGCATTCGCTAGTGTCTGATGAAGGCCATCTTAGCTGAAAATGTTTATTATTATACTGGGAGGCACCTAATAAACGACATGCATTACTGTGGAGTATTCATAATATAATATAGTTGAGAGAAGACTGTTTAGGGTGACTTTACTAAGTGACTATTGCTTTTCTCCCTATTTTAAGTCCTAATAAAATAATGTGCATATACAGTATAAGGTAATACAATAGTACATATAAATAGCAGACAACATTGAGATTTCGACTAACCATGCTGTGCATGGCATTTGAACCTAATGTTTTTCTGTGTTTAATCTGCTGTTCACCTATTCAGTGATACTAAATAGTGTAAAGATCGTAAAACAGAATTCATTTATGCAAATTTTAAATTTAATCTTCATTGTTCGTAAGTGACCTGTCTCTGACAGCAGTGGCATTGGTAGAGTCAAACAAATTGTTGAAAATGTAAGAACTGCATCAATTAATGGCTTTTAAACTGGTACATTACATTAGTACTGGTACATTAGTTGCCTTTGGAATACAATGATAAATCACTTAGGTTTTTTGATGTAATTAACCTTTTTATATGTGCAATTGCATTAGGACAGATAAAAACTGAACTTCACTTGTAAAATGAATAGCGCCTAAAACACGTCAGTAAGGTCTAAGTGATGTGTCTGAAATGAATGGCTAAAATATTGTCAGGCCTGTTGGAATAGCTCTTTAGTCACAAAAATAAAATGTCAAGCTAACTTTACTTCTGGTAGCTGTATAGAGGTGTAGTTTCCTATATAATGCCTATAACATATTTACCTCTCAGCTCTCCTGAGATATTTGTCTCTACAAGTCATCACTGCTCTGATCTTCTCGGGGGTGCTATATATACAATCACAGCCCTACATACAACCAGAGCCCTATATACAAATACAGCTGTAGTATCTGAATCTGTATTGACCTCAAACTGTCTGTTTTACCATTTTTCTGACATTCTGTCACTTGTAATCTTTTACCGGTTTTACTGGTTTTCTCCACCTCTTAGGCTTCATTCACACGTCCGCAAAATGGGTCTGCATTTGTTCCGCAAAATTGCGCGTTTTTCCTGTGCGGGTGCAAACGTTTGGTACTGAAGTCCGGTTTCGGGTCTTCTGGAGAATTGATTATTTTCCCTTATAACATGGTTATAAGGGGGAAATAATAACATTCTTAATAAAGAATGCATAGTAAAATGAAGTGGAAGGGGTTAAAAATAATAAAAGTTAACTTACCTTAGCCATGTGATGGTCCACTCACATGGTCCATCACCATGGTAAGATGGACCATCTGATTGGACCATGTGATGTGACGTCATCACAGGTCCTTTAGTTCTTAGCTGATGCTGGGAAAGAGAGGACAGATCGCAACTACACGATCAAGTGGCTAAGGTAAGTTAACTTTTATTATTTTTAACCCCTTCCACTTCATTTTACTATGCATTCTTTATTAAGAATGCTATTATTTCCCCTTATAACCATGTTATAAGGGAAAATAATCAATTCTCCAGAAGACCCGAAACCGGACTTCAGTACCAAACGTTTGCACCCGCACGGGAAAAACGCGCATATTCCTGCAATGCACCCACCTCTTATCCGGGCGTCAAATATGACACCCGTGTGAAAGAGGCCTAACACTCGTAATTTTCTATTGTCACGGCGCAGGAGAAAAGTACATGTACAGCTTCAATAACTGCAAACCTCAAGAGCCACCCATAAAGTACAGACCACCCAAGAAGGTGAGTAGCATGAAACAACAAGAACATTTACAGAAGAAAACATAGATGAATAAACAGAAGACAATAAACAATAAACAAGGTTCATCAGGTTTTACCCATACATTTTCTTATGGTTCATGTACTAGACAGCATTGTCAGTATGTCCTCAAAACTGCATTCCAATTGGCACTAGTGCAGCGTGCTGAACCGCAGGGGCAACACGTGAGGCTACGGTGGGCAGATGGGGGTACTATGCTAACAGGAAAAAAAACTGTAGAACCACAAATCTCAGGATTCACTGATACAATAGCAATTGACTAAACTATGATATAAAAATCTGTAAATTAATGCACAGGGCTTCTGCTATACCTGGCAAAATAGCACAGAAGGAAGGCTAACCAAACAAAAACTTCTCCCTAAATTAACAAGATTTAGGTGTGAGGACATTGTATAGCAACTGCCTCAAACAATCTTAGTAAACAATACCTTGATCTTCAGGTAATAACTGTCAACCTCATTTGGGTTTAAATAGCAAGCCTTCATGATGTCATAGAACCTGCCAAGAAATCATATGTTACATAGAAACAGGGCACAGGAAGAAGACACCAAGTGTGGTTCAGCAATAGAGAAAGAACTACACAGGAACATGGAAAAGAAGGTAATGCATTTCAGAAACGGCCTTTGATTTCAATGTGAATTACCAAATTTTCCCTGTGGTGGTGCTGCAGAGCAATTTAACATAGCTGTTTGATTACACTACAGATTACAGCTGATCATCAGCAGAGCACCATATGGGCTGTGCAGGAGTTTTATATTGATGACCTATCCTCAGGATAGGTCATAAATATCTGATCGCCAGGGGTCTTTCTCATGAATACACTGAACTAAGCTAAGTGTATATTTTTGTGCTGTTCTAATCTGAGAGTGAACTTATCAGTTTGATGACAGATCCGCTTTAATATTTATATATAAAGGACACAATCACCCTAGATAATGATTGCTCTGTGATAATTATGTTCCTGTCTATTATTTAGGCTATTTAGGATATTCTTTTTGTTTAAATGTGTCTAATGATTGTCCTATTCTCATCCAATTTTCAGAGGTCTGTCAATGTTTGTAGCCGACACATATGCAGTGGCATAATGATTGTGGTCAAAGGAGTGCAAACGCAACTAAGCTCAGGGGGGAAGGGTGCCCACTAGTGATGATCGAGCACCAAAGTATTCGGATGTTCGGCCCGAACACATTGCTATATTTGTGTACTCGGTCGAGCACCCGAGAATAATGGAAGTCAATGGGAGACAACCAGGCACCCCCTGGTCTGAAGAGGGGTGGGTGCCTGTTACATTGAAAAAGGTTAGAAAGTGACAGAAACACCACCGGAATGGATCGGGAACAGCATGGAGACAAATCAATTTCACTGGAAAAATTGTTAGGAAACATTCTTTCCTGTATATTCAATTGTATATAAAGTGCAAGTGCTGCCAAAAATTTCAAGCAAGAGGCACTCCGAAACAGCCTGTATATCACATAAAGGAGGGCCTCATTCACATTGTGGTACAATTGTTCAGGTAGTGGGACTCCTACACTCATAAAGCCTATGCACTAAGTGAAAGGGCTGCCAAAAATTACAAGGAACCATCACTACAATACACCCTTTATTACACATAAAGGAGGGCATCATTCACACCCTTAAAAAATGATGATTGGTGGCCTGCTGGTGAATCTCAAAAACATTTGGAGCAAGGGCCTGCTTGTGACCCTCTAAAACATTAGTGGTGAGGGCCTGCTGGTGAGCTGATGCTCTAAAACATTATATGCTAGTGCATGCAGGTGAGCTGATGCTCTAAAAGATTATATGCTAGTGCATGCAGGTGAGCTGACGCCCTTAAACCAGTGATGGGCAACATGCGGCTCTCCAGCTGTTGCAGAACTACAACTCCCAGCATGCAAAGCCTGTCTATAGCTATCAGCCTACTGCAGGGCATGGTGGGAGTTGTAGTTTAGCAACAGCTGGAGAGCCGCACTTTGCCCATCACTGCCTTAAACAATCTATATGTGAGTGTATGCTGTTCAACTGACGCTCCAAAACATTATATGTGAGTGCCTGCAGGTCAGCTGACACTCTAAAACATTATATACAAGTGCCTGCAGGTGAGCTGATGCTCTAAAACATTATATGCGAGTGCATGCTGTTCAGCTGATGCTTTAAAACATTATATGCGAGTGCATGCTGTTCAGCTGACGCGCTAAAACATTATATGCGAGTGCATGCTGTTCAGCTGATGCTTTAAAACATTATATGCGAGTGTATGCTGTACAGCTGACCCTCTAAAACATTATATGCAAGTGCATGCTGTTTAGCTGACCCTATTAAAAAAATTGAGTTGAGGGCCTGCAGTTGAGCTGACCCTATAAAAAAGTTCAGTTGAGGGCCTGCAGTTGAGCTGACCCTATAAAAAAATTAGAGTGGAGGGAATATATACAATCTGGAGGAGGAAGAGGAGGAGAAAACACGATTCAACCATATACTCTTTTTTGTGGTGTAAGAGGTGCATTGGAATACACTACAGTAGACTGAGTACATTATAAATGATAGATTAAAATTGCCTTTATGTTCATCATCAGCTCAGCTCTACTCTGGTAGAGTTTAGAAGTCAGGGGCAATTCAGGCCTTGCTAATTTTTATCTGAGTCAACCTGTCAGCATTGCCAGTGGACAAGTGGCTACACTTATCTGTTATAATGCCACCAGCAGTACTAAATACACGCTCAGACAAAACTTGGCGGCAGGGCAGGCCAGCACCTCAAAGGCATAGAGCGCAAGATCGTGCCCCGTGTCCAGCTTGGACACCCAATAGTTGTAAGGCACTGAGGGATCATTTAGGATGCTGACACGGTCTGCTATGTATTCCTTCACGATCTTCCAAACATTTTCCCTCCTTGTACCACTAGGCCGCCCTTCAGGGTGAGGTTGCTGGCGGGGTGTCTTGAAAGTGTCCCACGCCTTGGAGAGTGTTGCCCTGTCTTTGTTGGAACTGCTGTGTGTTCCCCTTGTCTCCCTTCCTCGGTTGCCTAAGGAAGTACGGACTCTGCCGGCCGCATTATCAGATGGAACATTTTGGAGCAATCTGTCAACAAGTACCTTTTGGTATTGCCACGTTTTATTCGTCCTCTCCACCACAGGAATGAGAGATGAGAATTTCTCTTTGTAGCGGGAGTGAAGAAGGGTGAACACCCAGTGATCTGTGTTATCTAAAATGTGTTTAACGAGAGGGTTGAGGGAAAGGCAGCCTAACATGAAGTCAGTCATGTGTGCCAGAGTACCAACAGGCAAGAAGTCGATGTCGACATCTCCTCCTCCTCCTCTTCTGCCCATCCACGCTGAACAGATGGAATTAAAGTTCCATGGGTACTATCCTCTGTAGCAGAGGCAACTGTCTCCAGCTCCTCCTCCTCCTCCTCTTCATGGTCCAATTCCCACTGAGAAGACGAACTGTGAGTGGTCTGGCTCTCTCCCTGTGTAATGTCCACCCCCATTTCCTCGTCTGCCACATTCAGAGCATCCTCCTTAATTGTGAGCAGCGATCATTCGAGTAGAAACAGCAGTTAGGCTGATAAAAGCGTTATCGCCACTAACCATCTGTGTGGTTTCACCAAAGTTTTTTAAAACCTCACAGAGGTCTGACATTAATGCCCACACCTCGCTTGTGAATAGTGACCGTTGATTGGAAAGGCGACGACCATGTTGCAGATGGTATTCCACAACTGCCATCTGCTGCTCACAAAGCCTGGCCAACATGTAGAACGTAGAGTTTCAGCACATGCTCACATGAGCCACAACAGTCGGTGAGCTGGAAGCCGCAAGTGTTGCTGCAGCATTGACAGACCGTCTGAAGCTGTGGACGACTTGCGGAAATGGGCACACATGCAACACGCCTTCACTAGGAGCTCCTGCAAATTGGCTAGGTTTTGATAAACCACTGAACCACAAAGTTTAAGACTAAGGGCTAGGCATGGGATGTGTGTCAGGTTGCCAAGCTCCAAAGCTGCCACCAATTTACGGCCATTGTCAGACACAACCATGCCTGGTTATAGGTTGAGTGTTGAGAGCCACAGCTCGGTCTGGTCCCTTATACCCTGCCACAGCTCTGCGGCGGTGTGCTGTTTGTCGCCTTAGCAAAACCAGCTTCAGCACGGCTTGTTGGCGCTTACCTACAGCATTTCTACACTACTTGCGTTCAAATGCCTGTGTTATGGACATTTGGATGCTGCGCTGGGACAGGGAAGTGGATGTTGTTGCTGACGGTTCATGGTGCAGGGCGAGGGACATCTGGGCTGGCTCCTTGGACAGGGGATTGGACACCAGTGTGTAAGACAGGGGAAGAGGAGTCAGTGTTGTGAGCCGCAGACCTAGATTGTGGACCCAGGTGTTTGGCCCACTTATTAGGGTGCTTGAATGCTGGTGGTAGTGAGGTTGCTAGTGTTCACACCCCGGCTCATTTTGGTACAGGTTGCGCACTACCACTCTTTTGTCGTCTACACTTTCCTCAAAAAACCACCATACTGCGGAACGCAGTATGGTGGTTTTTTGAGGAAAGTGTAGATGACAAGGGTACCACCTACCCCTTGGCAAGATATATTTACGCATGGGGGTGCTCGGTGTCACAGTTGCGGGCCTGTTTAGTGTGGGCCGACTACTCCCTTTTGCAACCCCACTGCCTCTTCCAGCCTCTTGCGGTGCTGCGGATCCCTATCACCCTGAACTGCTGTCGTCGCTCGGCTTTTCACCTTACCATGGTGGGTCATCTCCTCTTCCACTTCCTCACTCTGCTCATTCTCCTGACTTGACCTAACCACAACCTAAGTGTTTGGCAACTTTGTCTCATCATCATCCACCTCATGAACGAATGATTGCTGATCATCACCGTCATCTTCTTGCGACTAGAAAGGCTCAAGAGGTTGGGAATCAGGGCAGAATATCTCAGGTCCCTCTTCAAGCATGCTGGGCGAGAGGGCAAAATCTACTAGTGGGGCTGCAAAGAGCTCCTCGGAATATCCGAGTGTGGGATCACTCTTTTGGCAAGACTCTACATGGTGGGAGGAAAGATGATCAGAGTGAGGATTCGGTTGACCAGACTCTTGGCTACAGAGACTTGACCTGGTGGAAGAGAGGGTAGTGCTTAACCGGAAGCATTATCTTAACCGGAAGCATTGTCTTCAGCAATCCAACCGACCAACTGTTCGCACTAGTCCGACTTGGACAGTGTTGTCCTGCGCCACCCTGCTAAGTTAGACATGAAGCTGGGTACAGTGGATATTTTTTTTCTGGTGCACTGGCAGCAGGCACAGTTTCATTGCACCCAGGGCCACGTCTTCTGCATGCACCATCAGCATCACGCCCAGTTCCCTGTCCCTTAGTGCTCGCCTTCTTCATATTAATGGTTTTGTCACAAGATGTGGCACAGATTTTTTTAACTGTCCGATAAAGACACTGTTTTGGGATGCTAAACTGTAGAGTCACATAAAACACCAGAAAATGGACAGTATATTAGGCCCAGATTAATGTAATTTTAAATACAGACAATGTATTTGGAGGTTGGACTGTATACGTAAAAAAAAAAACTGAATATGGACAGTATATTAGGCCCAGATTAATGTAATTTTAAATACAGACAATTTATTCGGAGGCCAGACTGTATATGTCACAAAAAACACCAGAATATGGACAGTGGATTAATGTAATTTTAAATACACACAATGTATTCGGAGGCCGCACTGTATATGTCACAAAAAACACCAGAATATGGACAGTATATTAGGCCCAGATTAATGTAATTTTAAATACAGACAATTTATTTGGAGGCCGGACGGTATATGTCACAAAAAACACCAGAATATGGACAGTATATTAGGCCCAGATTAAAGTAATTTTAAATACAGACAATGTATTCAGAGGCCGGACTTTATATGTAAAAAAAACACTAGAATATGGACAGTATATTAGGCCCAGATTAATGTAATTTTAAATACAGACAATGTATTCGGAGGCCGGACTGTATATGTCACATAAAACACCAGAATATGGACAGTATATTGTGCCCAAATTAATGTAATTTTAAATACAGACATTGTATTCGGAGGCCAGACTGTATATGTCACAAAAAACACCAGAATATGGACAGTATATTAGGCCCAGATTAATGTCATTTTAAATACAGACAATGTATTCGGAGGCCGGACTGTATAGGTCACAAAAAACACCAGAATATGGACAGTATATTAGGCCCAGACTAATGTAATTTTAAATACAGACAATGTATTAGGAGGCCGGACTTTATATGTCACCAAAAACACCAGAATATTGACAATATTTTAGGCCCAGATTAATGTATTTTACATACAGACACTGTTTTGGGATGCCAGACTGTATATGTCACAATAAAACTGAATATTACACCACGATTAATGTAATTTGAAATACAGAAATTGCTTTGGGATGATGGACACTATATGTCACAGAAACCTCCAGAAAATGGACAGTATATCATTGACAGATTAATGTAATTTTACATACAATGTATTCGGATGCCGGACTGTATAGGTCACCAAAAACACCTAAATTTTGACAATATTTTAGGCACAGATTAATGTAATTTTAAATACAGACAATGTATTCAGATGCCAGACTGTATATGTCCCCCTCAAAAAAAATTAATATGATAGTATATTACGCCCAGATTAATATAATTGGAAGTACAGAACCTGTTTTAGGATGACAGACACTATATGTCACAGAAACCGACAGAAAATGGACAGTATATTATGGCCAGATTAATGTAATGTTAAATACAGACACTGTTTTGGGATGCCGGATAGTATCTGTCACAGAAATCCACAGAATATGGACACTATAAGACCCAGATTAATGGAATTTGCGCTACGGACACTGTTTGCTGATGTAGTACAGTATTTTTACACAAAGCCACACACTATGGTCACTAGATGTGGGCCAGATTATTACAGACACAGTCTGCGGATGATGTACACTATTTTGCGACTTTTTAAATGGTCGCAATAGTAACTCTGTCTAGAGATTCATTTACATAAGAAGACATGCCCACTTTCACAAAACTGGAGAGATTAGTGCAGAGCTTGAAAAAGTCGCAAAAAAATTCACAATTTTACTAATTGCGCATTATTTGCGACTTTTTCACTCCATTAAAGTGACTTTAGCTAATGATAAATCTTGCCCTATATGTCACTAATAGGTACACAATAAAAATATCTTGCTGCTGTCAAACACATTCAGTAGTCCTAAAAAGGACTTTGGGGTCTTGGAAAAGCTTCTGGTAGAAAAAAACTTCTAATTTCTCTCCCTGCACTATCTGTCTCTTCAGAAGCACTGTCCCTGAGACTGCAAGATTTAAATTGATTGTTGCTGTAAAACGCACACACACACACTGATGTCCTTAAAAGAACATTTGGGTCTTTGCAAATCTTGTTTCTGCTAAAATCTGTTAAATTTCGCTCCCTTCTCTGTCTTTCCCTGCCTAAGCTCTGCTCTCCCTGTTTGAGCCGAACATGCGTCATTGGGTGCTATATAGCACCCGATGACATGTTCCGGCCAGCCAATCATTGTAATGCCAGCAGCCAGCAGCCAACATGGCTATTGGCATTACAATGAGCACAGTAATTACCTGCACCTTGATTGGCTGCTTACAACGAAACGTGCGGGGCGGAGACTTGAGCATAGCGCTCGAGCACATGTGGTATTCGGCCGAGTACCGCCATGTGCCGAGCATACCAATGCTTGAGCCCATATAAAATACCCCTTCTTTCTTTGGCCTCAGTAAATGTCCCCATAGATGCCCCCCAATAATTTGCTAGTGAAAAATGCCTCAGCGATCTCCCCCCTCCTGATGTGTCAGTAATAAGTGACAGTCCCCCCCCACTTATGTGCCAGTAATAAGTGCCTCTCCCCCCCCATCATGTGCCAGTCTCCTCTCTGCCCCCCCCACCAGCATGTGCCAGTCTCCTCTCTGCCTCCTCACCGTACCATCATGTGCCATTCTCCTCTCTGCAACTCCCACCATCGTGTGCTAGTCTCCTCTCTACCCCCTCACCATCATGTGCCAGTCTCCTCTCTGCAACCCCCCCATCTTGTGCCAGTCTCCTCTCTGCCCCCCCACCATCATGTGCCAGTCTTCTCTCTGCAACTCCCCCATCTTGTGCCAGTCTCCTCTCTGCCCTCCCACCATCATGTGCCAGTCTCTTCTCTGCAAACCCCCCCCATCATGTGCAGTCTCTTCTTTGCCCCCACCCCCCATACTTACCTCCTTGGAAGCGATGCGATGCAGGCCTCTTCCGGCCTGTGTCCCGCTCTGTACTGCTCAGGCAGCACAATGACGTCATCGTGCCGCCTGCACCGCTCTGATCAGCACACCCCATCAGAGGAACAGGGAAGGCAGACACCTCTCCCTCAACTGCCGCAGCACAGCACAGCCATCTGTATCGATGTCCTGAGGACGGCGATACAGATAACTATGGAGATGAACGCTTCCACAATGGAAGTGTTCATCTGCCTCTGTCCTGCCGCCACCACTGCTGCCCACATTCTCGGCTCCCCCTTCTCACAGCGCCCCGGGCGGCCACCTGGCCCGCCCAGTCCTATAAATGGCCCTGCTCGCTCATCACTAGTTAATGGATACTAGTTACAGCCGGTCCACTGGCTAGTTTCCTAGTGAAGGTGTGCTATTCCTGTCTCTCTGCCCATGTACGGAACTGTGCTGGTCTACTGATTCTGACCCTTTGCTGCCTGCCATGACAGATTAGTTTCACGGATTGGCACAAACTCTGCCTGCTCTGATCTTGGCCTGTTTCCTGTGTATTAGTATTGACTGATCCCTCAATGCTTTGCATCAGTATGTCTGACCCATGTGGGTCAGCAGCCAACCATACCAGGATTATTCCAAAAGGTAGTGGCCTACTGGCCTGGTGACTCCCTTGCAGTGAAGACCAGATCCTTGTATAGGGGTTAAAGGCTGACTGCCAGGATAACACCCTTATAAATAGCCCAAAGCCAAACTGGTTGGTTATCAAAGTGGGTCCACATCCATTATTCATAATAGTATTTATTTGATCAAGGTTTTAAATTGTTAAACAATAAAGATGTATTTGTTTCTTAACTTGAGGTATGGTATATCTATATATTATTTGGTTGTTTGCAATATTATCTGAAAGCTGAGCTGCATCCGTACACGGTGACTTCCAGCTATGTTATACATCTGACATGTGGTATGCATTTCTGACTGGGATCAGAAATAACTCCAAGTAGGGTAATTTAACTCTTCAGATGCTTTGTTTCTCTGATTGTGTTTCCCCACAATTAAATGCCTACTCCTACTACAGGGAGTAATGAGAGAATGGTAAAATCACCATACATTGAAACAGAAAAGTATGTAAGTTAAACAATCAAGTTCGTAAATTCAAGTCTGCTAAATGGACTAAACTAACAAAGATTTTTTTTAAATATAAAAAATTACCCCCCTTTCACCATTAATCATATTAAAAAAAAATTAAAAGTACAAACTATGGTCAATATAAAAAAACTGTGTAATATATCTTATCAGAGAAAATTGCATTTTCTACTTATCAGCTCCTTTATTTCCCTCTTCCATTACTGGTCGAGTACTATAGTTTATGGGCTTATGGGCTTATTGTTCTAGGTTGTTATTTTGTTATTTTAAGGTATATTTCCTAAAAATATGAGATTTCAATGTTATAAGCTCCCTGGTGGGCTCATTTGTGGTGTACAATGCACCAGGTTTTTTTTTTTTTTTTACTTAACATCATCATGTACATTGTTTTATACATGAAGAGGGAATATGTAAGCTTTACCATAGGCTGCTCTTGAACTAGTGTATCTGGTGTATTTGTTAGTGTAACCAGACATTATAAACATAAGTTATTTTGGAAGAGTTGTTTATTAACTCAATACGTATAAGTATATTTTGCTTTTCTATTTCATTTCACTTTATTTTATATTCTCGATTTTCTCTTTGTATTTTGTTGTATTATGGAGACATCTTTTGTATATGTTAGTAGTGCTATGCAAGGGTTAATTGGACATAATCAAATAATTATCAGCTTCAGGATAGGATTTCACCTGATGTATGATTAATGCTTGCCCATAATTGCCCCACAGCACTCCGAAAGTTTACATTTATATCTGGTGTCTTCACACAACATATATGCCATGATTAAGATCCTTCTGATTGAAATGTGTTGGATATAAGATACATTTGGACTGTGGAGATGGAATATTTTATTTATTTCTACAATAAAGCATCAATATTTTATTTCCTGTGCTGGACAATCACCTCTTTCTTTTGGACGTTATATACACGTAGAGTAATGCAGTTGGTGCTGACGTAAGTTCCATAATTTTGTCTTGATGAGGAAAAAGAGGCACTTTTCTTTGATGAGATGAAATCTAGTTTATCTTGACAATAAGTTAAAGGTGTGTTCCTCTGGATAGGTCATCAATATCATATTAATGGAGGTCTGACACCCATAGCCATTTTTGGCTGCTGGTAACAAAACTGTGGATGGAGCCAGAAGCAGAAGGCTCTGCCCACTTTTTTGTTTCTGGCACCAGTGGCTGCTGAAAACAACTGATTGGTGGGGTTATCAGGTGTTAGACCTTCACCGATCTGATATTGATGACCTCTCTGGAGTGGAAACACCATTTAAATAAACAGTTGCAAGAAACATTACTTACTTTTTCAATGCCTTTATAAACAGCTTTTGTGATGTAATATCATAATCAAGAAATTGCTCCACAAAAAGATTTTTATAGTCACCTGTATTATTGATTCATACATTGTTTTGTCAAATGTGAATGACTACTTAAGTTTAAATATATGTCTGGGAATCAAATAATATAGGAGTCGGAATTAATATGACCGCTTATGTATCAATTATTGTTATACACAAAACTGGAGTAACTATATCTGTAAATATTTCAGGCAATCAGTACAATATAGTAACTTGACGGCTGGCTGAAGATTGACGTGCAAATCTACCACTACACTGGGAGGGGGCAGGAAGCAATGGCTCCTGCTATTTTAGGAAGATGGCCTCCTGAAAGAAATATAGCAGAGAAGTGTGCATGAATGTATGCCACAGTGTGTATAGGCGTGTCATTGTGTAGATGTCTGTAGTTTGCATATGTGTGAATGTATATACAGTATGTGTCATTGTTTGAAAGCGGATGTCGATCTTCTGTGTCTACCAAACAGGTTTGGCTTAGAGGCATTACCCTGGCAGCTCCCTGGTCTTTATCCTTTAACCCCTGTACAGGGATCTGGATTCCTCTGCAGGGGAGCCTCCAGGTCACTATATCCTGGATTAGTCTCTGTCCAGTAGACTATTGACTCATGGGGGTCAAGTGACACTCATGAAAAACACTGAGGAGCTCATGCAAAACCTTAGTCAGGCAAACAAACAGGATAAGTGCACACCTTCGCTGAACACTATTAGAACCTATTGCTCAGGCACCCTTCTATAAGGAAAGATGCCTTAAGCACCCAAGGTGGCCAGCCATTGGCTGGGGAAGACTAAGGTGTACTGGCCCTTTTAGATCCAGAGGGAGACAGTCAGGCAAGGAGCAGGCCTCAGCATGCATATAGTGAGAAGTGCTGCACAGATGGCGAGCATGGGTGAGCTAATTGGTAATGAAGATAAGGACGGGGCGGCACTCACCAGTGGAGTTTAAGAATTCACTTTAATTCAAAAGATCAGCATGTAGGCAATGTCGGGCAGGACGCCAACAGTTTCACACGGTGGATGAAGCGACGGCCGTTTCGCGCTGAACGCGCTTCGTCGGGCTGCTACGTTTGGAGTTGAAGAATTCACTTTAATTCAAAAGATCAGCATGTAGGCAATGTCGGGCAGGACACCACCAGTTTCACACGGTGGATGAAGCGACGGCCGTTTAGCGCTGAACGCGCTTCGCCGGGCTGCTACGTCACGAGCGCGCATGCGCTCGTCTTCTTAAGCCGTGCGCTCCCTCACCATCTGAGAAATCAGTGACAGTGCCACGGCATTCCTAGAAGATTAAAAGCATAGCAAGATACAAAATCACAAACAACAAAACATACAGTGATACATCTTACTGAGTCCAGAGACATCTGGACATCTAGGAAGACAACGTTACATCTAAAGACAAATCCTGGCGGAGTACAACAAAACGTGGAATGCAAAGACGCACACCTATATGCTACAACTCACAATGAGCGGATCAAACACGATCCAACATGTGAGGATAAAGGAAGCAAGTTTGAGCAGGTTCGTACATGTTGGACAGGTGAAATGGACACATATTGTGCCGGGTAGAGGGCAAAGGGTGCAGCACACATAATAGGGCTACCACCCATATTCCGTCAACTAAATGAACATACCTAAATCAGTGCGGTCATTCAACCCTAGCCCTTCTGCCGCCCTGGTGCGAAGTATCCATCTCGCTTCTCGTTGGAGAAGAAGAAGATGCCTGTCACCCCCTTGTACTGGAGAAGGCACTATCTCCAACCCCGAGAAGGAGAGGGAACTAACGTTACCACCGTGTGCCGAATTCACATGTTCTATTACTCTAGGGCAACCTTTTCCTGAGGTAATAGAATTAAAGTGTTCGCGGATTCGTTCATACAGGCACCTAATAGTTTTGCCTATATAAAAACGTCCGCAAGCACAACTTAACATGTAAACCACATAAGTGCTCCTACAATTAATGAAGCTGCTTACTCTGTGATGCATGCCTGCGACCACCAAGGTCTTTTTACAAGAGTTGTATTTACATAAGGAACAACTCCCACATTTGAAATTACCCACAGGACGGTTCATTTTGAGCCACTGAGTCGATCGTGCAAGGGGTAATCTACTCCTGACTAGTTTGTCACGCAATGTATGGCTACGTCTAAATGCAATGATGGGTCTCTGCTTAGTCAAATCTGTCAAGGTGCCATCCCGTTTAAGTATGTCCCAATTCTTATGGATAGCGGTGCGTATCAAATCCGCCATAGGGCTAAATTTAAAAGAAAAAACGAATCTGTCTGTTTTACGATTCTTATTAGATGCCCTAGATCTATTCAAGTCCCTATTTTTATGTGGGTGAGCTAATTGACAGCTGGGGTTAGAGTGAACCGACATCAGGCACGGACCACCACCATGACAGTGAGAGTGTGCAGATGTTTGTGTATCAGTGTGCAGATGTTTGTCCATATACAGTATGAATATTTGTGTGTACACCACAGTGTAAAGATGTGCGTGCGTCACAATATTTACATATTTGTGAATGTTTATTTGTGTATCAATGTGTCATATATGCATGTGGGGAATGTGGAATACCAATAGGTCTGCAAATGTCTCCTGCACTGTACTCTGTACGGAGCCATGCAGGTTTATGCACATGGCAGTGCTTAAGCGACATGATTATTGTATACAGTGTGGCAGTAACTATTTTAAGGTGACTGCCACCTTCCAGCAAGCGTGTAGTGCATGTGTCCAAGTGCATTCACATGTTCATGACTATGAATACCCTACGTGTTGCGTTATTTAGGTAATGGCATGTAAAACACTATTCTTGAGGTGCAGCTGCCTGTCTGATTCTTCTTGTAGTAGGTAATCCCTAAGGACAGGAATGTAACCAAGAATTCAGAAGTTTATTCAAAGGAATATTATAGAATGAGATGCAAGTACAGTACTTATCCACTGCATTAATTATTGTTATTGAATACGCGATAGAAGACGGCCACTCTGTAATTCCTTTACTTGGACTTTTTATGGAATAGCTTTTGCCAATTTTAGCCGCTGCATTTGAAATTTTGGGAGTGCTCTAATGTAATAGTGATTAGAATTAGTAATCCGCTTAGTTTTATTGATTACATTGTTCCAGGTGAATTTTTTTTTATGATCATGTAAAGATTTAGAATGCTTGAAATACAATGGATGCTAATGAGGTATGTCTACATGTATCAGAAGGTGCAGTGAACCTAAAGATACATGTTTCCCATTCAGCAAGAATAATGTATCCACCATTATTATGCTCCAAAGCTTTTTACTTTGAGGACAGTGACCTTCTGAATATCAATTACCATTTACAGGAGAATATATATTGCAGAGTTGATTTAGGGGTTAAGACTGCACTGATGGTATATACACTACATGCATTCATTACACTGATAACTGATTTTGCAGACATCACAGCATTAGGTATTATTAGTCTTTGTTTGTGCTTAGAATATGATAACTCATATATCTAGTAGGGAAAGTATGTAACTCTATATTTTATTCTCTTTAATGTGCAGTACTGTGTCATTTAAACCATCTAAATTTAATATTATCCTTTAACTGTTTAGGCTACTTTCACACTAGCGTTTTTGCGGATCCATCATGGATCTGAAAAAATGCTTCTGTTACATTAATATAACCGCATTCATCCGTCATGAATGGATCCGGTTGTATTATGTTTCTACAGCCATGACGGATCCGTCTTGAACACTATTGAAAGTCAAGGGTAACGGATCCGTTTTCTATTGTGCCACATTGTGTCAGAGAAAACGCATCCGTCCCCATTCACTTACATTGTGTGCCAGGACGGATACGTTTGGCTCCGCTTTGTCAGGTGAACAGCAAAACGCTGCAGGCAGAGTTTTGGTGTCCGCCTCCAGAGCGGAATGGTGACTGAACGGAGGTAAACTGATGCATTCTGAGTGGATCCTTTTCCATTCAGAATGCATTAGGGCAAAACTGATCCGTTTTGGACCGCTTTTGAGAGCCCTGAATGGATCTCAAAAACGGAAAGCCAAAACGCTAGTTTTAACTATAGGTAATTTGGTGTGGAGAATGCAGTGTTGAGTAATGAAGAAAATGAATCTCAATGCAATGTGGTTAATAATCTTCATCAGAATGAAATCTTTAGTAATGATATTTTCATTTTTCATACACTATCAAAAGGAAAGAGCCTCAGTAAACTCTTTTAGAGTGTTTTCTGAACTGTAGAGGAATCAGCTTCAATGTCATAGAGGAAATCTAAAGTCTGGAAGCAAGCAAGCATTCATTCAATAATTTGCAGATTGGAAACATATGGTATTATGAGCCGATTGTCTGGCTATTATTTGTGATGTTTATGTGCGTGCTACTGGGGATTTACTGGTACTTTGCAAACCACAGAAATGTACTGAGTTTAAAGCAACTTGAATACAATATTATGAACAAGGCAATTTGAATAGTGATGAGCGGTGCCATATTCGATTTTGCGATATTTCGCGAATATTCAATTGAATATTTGTCATATATTCGTCGAAATCGAATATTCACAATTTTTTCTATTTATCGCGATTCGCGAATAATATGTGATTTAATTATTCACGTATTGCGAATTGAACTTTGAACGGGGTATAAAGGCAACTTTTCTATTGGTTTGCTATATAGAATTAACGAAGATAACGAATATAGCCCTATATTCTCTATCTTCGTTAATTCTAACAAGCCAACCAATGGGAAAGTTATACCCCGTTCAAAGTTTAATTTGCAGTACGCGAATATTAATATTCACATACTGCGAATGAAACTTTAAACGGGGTATAACTTTCCTATTGGTTGGCTTGCTAGAATTAATGAAGATAGAGAATATAACGCTATATTCGTATTCGTTATCTTTGTTAATTCTAGCAAGCCAAGTAAACTTGCCTATACACAGCTCTAAGTTGGATGCGCAATGCGAGAATATTAAGTAATATTACTCTCATTGCGCATCTAACTTAGAGCGGGGTATACAACTTACTTATTGTTTGGTTGGGTAGAAAGAATTAACGAATATGACGAATATGAATATAGCGCTATATTCTTTATATTCGCTATCGCTAATTCTAGCAAGCCAAAAGGAAAGTTGCCTATAGACAGCTCTAAGTTAGATGCACAATTGGAGAATATTACTTTTCCTATTTTTGCAATAAATAGAATACTGAGCCATTATTTAATTTATTGCAAAAAATAGGCAAAGAAAAATTCTCGCATTACGCATCCAACTTAGAGCTGGGTACAGTCAACTTTCCTATTGGCTTGCTAGAATTAGCGAATATAGAGAATATAGCGATATATTCATATTCATCATATTCGTTAATTCTGCCCAGCCAAACAATAGTAAAGTAGGTTGCATATACCCCGCTATAAGTTAGATGCGCAATGCGAGTAACATTACTTAATATTCTCGCATTGCGCTTCCAACTTAGAGCTGTGCATAGGCAATTTTACTTGGCTTGCTAGAATTAACAAAGATAACAAATACAAATATAGCGCTATATTCTCTATCTTCGTTAATTCTAGCAAGCCAACCAATAGGAAAGTTATACCCCGTTCAAAGTTTCATTCGCAGTATGCGAATATTAATATTTGCGCACTGCAAATTAAACTTTGATCGGGGTATAACTTTCCCATTGGTTGGCTTGCTAGAATTAACGAAGATAGAGAACATATCATCGTTAACAGTATTTGAGGTTCCGATTTAAACAAAAAACAAATATTCGTTTTTTACGAATATATAGCACTATATTCTAAATATTGTCGAAAAAAAATTCGCTAGTCGAATATTCGCACTCAACACTAAATTTGAAGTAAAAGGTAATGCTATAAAATATTCATTACTGTGAATCCCTATCCTTATCCTAATTCTACTAATCTACTATTAGGAGTCATCATGGTGGCTCAGTGGTTAGCACTGGTGTCTTCATAGGCCTATATTTTTTCACAGTGCCACCACTGTCTCTTGATAAGTATACTACTGAATGGATTTTTGTATATGCATGTTTTATCTTTGGGACTTATTTATGTCCATTACTAAGGTGGTGATACTGAATGTATTTTGCATATGATCCTGCCCACTAATGGGGTATTTTCTATGGATTGTTGATTTTAACTAGTGTGTTTCAATAAAATACATTTTTATTTCTAGAGGTGTGGCCTACTTTTGGTATTTCTTCCTCTCTTCGCTGTCTTTATGTATGCTTTTTGAGGGCCTGCAGTCTTGCATAACATTTATAGGTGTGCCCCCGTTTTTGTTTTTGTATTTGTTGGGGCAGTTGGATAGGCAGGTTCTTTGCTGTAGAGGGTGTGGATGGACTGCAGAAGCAATGAGTAAAGGCAGAGGTGTAACCTAATCTCCTGGACCCTAATGTGAAATCTGAAACAGGCCCCCATCTACCATGAGACATTTATTAATTCTGGTGTCTTCTTATATAGCACAGGGGTTGCAAACCCCTGCATGTCTGTGTATAATGGTCTTAACCAAATGGAGAAGAAAAGGAAAGTATATAACTGAAATCCGTGAAGATGTCATCTTGACGTCACTGAATTTACATACCCATTACTGCTTCTTGTTAAATGTGTTTAAATCTCTTTATTAGAAAGTAGCGTCAGTGTGAATTGAATCGGGGGGTGAGGGAGAGCAATTTGCCTACTCTGCCTAGGGCACCAAAATCTCTTGTCCCCTGGATGCCTTGCAGAGCTGGGGTCCTATGTTTGAATCCAACCAAGGACACATTCTGCATGGAGTTTGTATGTTCTCCTTGTGTTTGTGTAGGTTTTCTCTGGGTAGTCCGGTTTCTTGCCCCACACCAAAGACATATTAATAGGGAACTTAGATTGTGAGCTCCACTAGGGGAAGTGTGATGATGATGTCTGTATAAAGCTGCGGAATATATCAGTGCTATATAGTGAGTTAAAATAATAAAATAATACTATTATACTGATAACATCTGTCACTCGCAGCAGTAGTAAACTAAGCAATGAATGACCTACCTATATCAGAGTTTTATTTCTTTGTGCTGACTGCAAAAGAAGGGTAATATTTTGTATTTTACTTCTACTCTGAAGACAGATCCATGGCACTCACCACTTCATAAAAGAAACGGGACAACAGCTGTTTAGCACAGTCGCGCTTCCTCTGGTCCTCTAAAAATGTCTACACCTTCACCTTATTTTCAAGTCTTTAACCTCCTAACAGTCACATTAAAATTAGAAAAACCCTCCCAAAAATGTCACTTTTTTATTGTAGATTTTTCAGTAATTCTTGTTGGCGCACAACTCAGGCGACACAATTGCATTTTTAACCCCTTAGTTGCATGATTCATTTTAACTCCAAGGACCAATAATATTTCCTCCCTTTGTGTTCCAGCAGTCATAACATTTAGATTTTTTCTTTTAAATTATTATTATTATTTTTGTTTTGCAGGATTAGTTGTAGGCTTTTTAGGAACCATTATGGGGTGTATATATAGTGTAGTAAATAACTTTTATTATTTTATTTTTATGGGGAAAGATACAAAAAAAACAATTTTAACATTTATTTTGTGGAATTTAATTACGGCGTTTACTGTGTGGTAAAAATAACATGACTTTATTATGTGGGTCAGTACAATGATGATAATGCCACATTTCTATATTTTTTTTTTTACTATGGGTAGCTGCTCTCTCTGTAACTGCTGCACCATCTGCATTTTGACTTAGGAGATGTCAGGGCCAGGCATGATCACGTTTATACTGCCAGGTCCTGTCAATCAAAACGTAGAGGGCGTGTCAGTTGCAGAGAGAGCTGAGCTTTTAGGTGTAAGGGCAACGCCCCCATTGAGGGGGCTCATTTGCATATATTAAAACATAACTTTTCTCAGCAATGTGGGCACATATAAACATGGGACCAACTCAGATGCCTTCAGCTGCCATGTGCACATGCAACAGGTCATAGGTACAAATCTACTGACAGATGACCTTTAAAACACAGAGACTCCTCCCCTCCAGGCATATTAACAATAATGGGGCAGATTTATTATAGCCCGGCAGTGTACGCTGGGTTATCACAACTAGGCTTGCTGCCAGATGCAGCGCCTGATTTATGATGAGGTGTATGCCTTGTCATAAATTAGGCACATCATCTGGAAGTCCATGCATTCAGCAGTCCGACAGTCCATGGAGCGTACGACTTTTTCACGCCACACAAGTGGCATATCCAAATTATATATTTGGCCCAAAAAGTGCCACACAGCAATTCGCACAGATACATTAAGGAGCATCACATTCAAAAAATTATACAGTATCTATCCAGCACTTCTCCAAAAAGAGTACCACCTGTCATCCTCTAATTCAGAAATGCACTCAGATCATCATTCATTGAGACCCAGGTTGTCCAATGCACCTGACCACATAATCCAGTGCACTTTCCTCGGCAATAAGAAATTATGTTTTATCCATAGAAGTGGGACACTTAACAATTTTTTGCAAGCCTGCAAAGGACAGAAACCTGCTCTCCCTGTTATGTAAACTACAAAAATGATGGATCACCCTGGGAATTCCCATGGCTGTCTCAAGGGAGCAGACATGTTCTTCCATTTCCATTATACAGTGGGTGGATTGTTTTATCCATATAAAAATAACCATATGGACAAAACATTTCATAAACCACAAAATATCAACCACGTGTTATGAAATCCCAAACTACAAGCTTTAGAGCTCAAAGCCTCAAATTTGTTCCCAACACATCATTGAGCAGAAAATACAGTTCCTGTGGTATTGCTCTTTCCTGCTTTCCTTGAAAAAGCGCCTTCATTAGGTGATCCTTCAGATTCTTACATTTCCTCAATGGTTGGTGGCAGGCAACTTCACAAAGTGCTGTATCTGATTCCAGCATCTCCAGCATGTACCAATTTCTAAATAACTTTACTACTGAACCAAAAATTATTAATTATTTTTTACGTTATTCTTCATTATAGAGTAGAGTTGAGCGAACACCTGGATGTTCGGGTTCGAGAAGTTCGGCCGAACATCGCAAAAATGTTCGAGTTCCGGATCCGAACTCGACCCGAACTTCACCCCGAACCCCATTGAAGTGATTGGGGACCCGCACTTTTGGGCACTAAAAAGGCTGTAAAATAGGGCTAGAGGGCTGCAAAAGGCAGCAAAATGTAGGTAAATCCCCTGCAAACCAATGTGGATAGGGAAATGAATAAAATAAAATAAATAAAAATTAACCATTTTTTTTGTTTTTTTTGTTTTTTTGTTTTGGGAGTTGTAGTTCTCCCAGTACCCCGGGCTGTGCTGAAGTTGGTGATGAAGGTGTATGGCTGACTGTATGAGCAGGTGGAAGAAGAGGAGAAGGAAGCCGAGTAGGAGGCTACAGGAGGCAAAGAATGATGCCCTGCGATCCTTGGCGGCGGAAGGACGTGAGCCAAAGAATTCTCCGACTGGGGCCCAGCCGCAACTACATTTACCCATTGTGAAGTTAGGGAAATATAGCGTCCCTGGCCGTGCTTACTGGTCCACGTATCTGTGGTTAGGTGGACCTTGCCACAGATGGTGTTGCGCAGTGCACACTTGATTTTATCGGATACTTGTTTGTGCAGGGAAGGCACGGCTCTCTTGGAGAAGTAGTGGTGGCTGGGTACAACGTACTGTGGGACAGCCACTGCCATCAGCTGTTTGAAGCTGTCCGTGTCCACCAGCCTGAATGACAGCATTTCAAAGGATAGTAGTTTAGAAATGCTGGCATTCAGGCCCAGGGCTCGAGGGTGGCTAGGTTGGAATTTATGCTTTCTCTTCAAGGTTTGTAAGATGGAGAGCTGAACGCTGCCGTGTGACATGGTGTAGATGCTTGGTGACGGAGGTGGTGGTGTTGGTTACACATCCTCTGTTTGCTGGGCGGCAGGTGCCAACGTTCCTCCCGAGGTGAAGGAAGAGCCCGAGGCAGCAGCAGAAGAGGGAAGAGGAGGAGCATGAGTGAGTTCCTTGTTTTTAAGGTGTTTACTCCACTGCAGTTCATGCTTTGCATGTAGATACCTGGTAATGCAGGCTGTGCTAAGGTTCAGAACGTTAATGCCTCGCTTCAGGCTCTGATGGCACAGCGTGCAAACCACTCGGGTCTTGTCGTCAGCACATTGTTTGAAGAATTGCCATGCCAGGGAACTCCTTAAAGCTGCCTTTGGGGTGCTTGGGGTGCTCGGTCCCTGCTGGCGCTGGCCACTAGCAGGCGAACTCTCTTGGCGGCGGCTGTTCTGCTTTTGCCCCCTGCTCCCTCTTTTGCTACGCTGTTGGCTCCAGCTCACCACTGCCTCTACCTCTTATCTATGAAAGTCAGTGGCACGACCTTCATTCCATGTGGGGTCTAGGACCTCATCGTCCCCTGCATCGTCTTCCACACAGTCTTCCTCCCTGACCTCCTGTTCAGTCCGTACACTGCAAAAAGAATTTGTCGGACAGTATTAAACTTGGCCAGCCACTTCTGGAACACCAGATTTAGGGGATTGCTATTTTGGCAATTAAATTTCACCCCAGAAAAAAATCTATCCTTTGCCACACAGCAGACAGTATTACACTTGGCTAGCCATAGCTGAAACACCAGATTTAGGGGATTGCTATTTTGGAGATTGAATTTCCCCCCTCAATAAAATATAGAAATTTCTATCCTGAGTTTCTAGGGGTGACAATAAGCACAGCCAAGCCCCTGATGTAGGATATAGAAAAAAAAAAAAAAACTACAATTGATGGATTAATGGACTTGGTGGCAGCTTGTGCTGGTGCACCACAAGACACAAATTGGCCGCCGATCACCCCAGAAAAAAGTGACAGAAAAACGCTCTGGGCAGCCTAAATACCAGTGAGCAATTAACTAGCAGAAGTTGAATGATTCACAGCTGTAGATCGATCACTTCATTAGTGTTCCCTGCCTAATCTCGCCCTCACAGCAGCTGCATCCTTTCCCTGCACTAATCAGAGCAGAGTGACGTGCGGCGCTACATGACTCCAGCTTAAATAGAGGCTGGGTCAAATGCTGCACTTGGCCAATAACAGCCATGCCAATAGTAGGCATGGCTGTGATGGCCCTTTTGGGGCAAGTAGTATGATACTTGTTGATTGGCTGCTTTGCAGGCTTTCAAAATGCGCCATAGAAATCTCTGAACACTGAACCCGAACCCGAACTTTTATGTAAATGTTCGGGTCCATGTCACGAACACCCCAAAATTCATCTTTAGACTGCAATCAATTAACATTGCAGTCTATGGGAGAATTGCTATGTTCCTATGGAGACTTGTCACAGGCAGGTCTTGGATCCTTTAGAGGGCCCAAGGCTGCCATAGCAACCAAACAGCTTCCTCCATCTCAGTGGCGGGGAGCCATTCGGGCCCCAGGAGTGCAGCACTCTAGGGGATTCAATGATCAGATGTCGTGGTCACAAATGTCCACAGCATCTGAAGGCTTAAAAGTCCAAAATCAACATTATTGCCGATCACGGACTTTGCCTTCAGGTATCTGCTGTGCAAAAACATGTATGGCGCTCGCCCAGCTTCTGCCATGTTTAAAGTTCCAACGTATGGCAATGGTAGGGAAGTTGTTAATTTATCTGTTCAGGTTCCTGTGTGTCACTTTGTGTTTTTAATAGGCCTATAGGAGAGAAGTCCCTGTATTTTTACAAATATAAATGAGTTGAAGGTGTGGGCATTTTTAGTGGACCAGAAGAAGTGCGATTGTCCTTGTTTGTGTGTATCCACTAAGCTGTCCGTATGTTTTAATATTTTAATAGAGAAATAAAATTGATTCTTTTAAGAAGTAGTGAGTGCTGCTGATCTGTCTTCTTGGTGGAATATTATGAAATCCTTTCTTATTAATGCTAAGCACTGCTACAGGGACATATGAGGTTCGCCCTGTCACTGCATGAGGGTTCCGGTGAGTCTCTTCATGGAAAATATTTAGTATTTAATGGTCAATGATATAGTACTGTAGCAATGAAATGGGAAAGTCATCCAAAAATTCTTTAAAAGAAATATTTTCTATAAATATTGAGTTTATAAAACATGCCCCCTTCTGACAGAATCATCCCTTATTCTCCCTTATTCACAAGAAAATCCATATCTAACCTGACATTTCTGAAGCAGTGGCTTTCAAGGTGAAATGTAATATTGTATGGAAGCCATCCTTTTAATCTGTGGACACACATTAAGATGTACCATGATAATGACGCAACGGTACTGCGCTTTCAGGGAACTGAGAAGGTCCAACCCTCACTGCGTGGAGGGGACTTTGACAAATTCCTACTTCAGAAAGAAGCACAGTGGATTTTTCGACTTCATACTGTACAACCGGCAGGACTAAATGAATAAATTAGCTATGCCTGCTTTATATAATATCCCTTGTGTGGCGTATTGCCCTCATATGTGCCCTATGAGGCACATTACTGTTCGAGTTATATACACTCTAAGCTTATCCATCCTGTGCCTGCCAGCCTCTACATAGTGTACATTTTCAACATTCCAGATGATGTCTTTTTGTTATACCTGTAGGTTTATTGATATACATTATTTAATTGTGTTATTTTGCGTCTACTGATCTCATGATGTCATTTATCAAATTGTGGTTCATGTAATGTCCAATTCTAGACTACATTTGTTGCCACCCTGTCCTATTCTCCTAATTATCCCTTTTCATCATCCCTTTTCTCCCCTGCTATATGGAAGCCGCTTTTTGATTCCTACTTACGTTATACATGTAGCTGGAGCGCACACTACTAGCGCTTCCGGAAGGAGGGCGGAGCTTAACGGGGCTCGGATGGCTCCTGTCTTCTGCTTGGCAGCGGCTACGCATCTCACCCCACCTAGGGGGTGGATCGTCTTCTTTATGAATCAGCCCACTGATGCGTGCGCTCATGGCAATCACAGAGCCGGATGCTGCACCACACGTGCGGTTACTTCATTCAGTCGGTGTATAGATGAATTATACTAGGCTTCTGATAATACAGTTGTAAGAAACGCGTCGAGCCAGCACCTGTTTGATTGTTGTTTTAGTGCCCCAGTGTTAGACCGGCATGTATGCTGGTGTCCTGGGGTAGAGAGCACATCGCAACATTGGCAGTATCGGACATTGTATACATGTTAATCTGATACTAGCCAGGAGTGCTTATATTTGGCAGCCGGGTACGTCTGGGTCCCGGTGTAAATACTAGCCGAGACTGTTATATAGGTGGATAGAACTATCCTTCCTAATCCGTACCCAGCATTCTTGTAGCTGGGATCACCTGGCAACCCCTGCCACACACCATATGAGTGTCGCCACTAAACACTGGGTGGCAGACACTTCGGATGTGACTTTAAGTGCTCTTGTGTAGCACCACTATTTTCTCTACATACACCTAGTCCCATATTGTACATAACGCCTATATTGGCAATGGAGCTAGGTGTATGGAGTTTACTGTTAGAGATGGCCCGAACTATTCGCCGGCAAACAGTTCCCGGCAAACATAGCTTGTTCGCGTTCGCCTCTGCGGGCGAACATATGCGATGTTCGGTCCGCCCCCTATACATCATCATTGAGCAAACTTTGACCTTGTACCTCACAGTCAGCAGACACATTCCAGCCAATCAGCAGCATACCCTCCCTCCCAGACCATCCCACCTCCTGAACAGCATCCATTTTAGATTCATTCTGAAGCTGCAGTCTTAGTGAGAGGAGGGACAGTGTAGTTGCTGCTGATTTAATAGGGAAATCGATAGCTAGGCTAGTGAATTCAGTGTCCACTCCAGTCCTGAAAGACTCATCTGATCTCTGCTGTCAGGACAGCGTCCTGACAGCACCCCAAAAAGCCCTTTTTAGGGCTGCAACATTAGTCTGCTTTTTTTTTTTTCTCCATATATATATTGCAGTTGCCTGGCCTGCCTGTGTGTGAGGAGCTGCAGGCCCACAGACTGTAGTGTGCCCACTGCCAGTGCCAACCCCTGTCATCCCATGTGGCACAGGACTTTGCATCAAAAAAAGGCATTTAATTTTTACACTTTAATCTAAGGTTAGTTGCCTGCCAGTGTGTGTCAGGCTGACTTCCACTGACTGTAGTGGGCCCACTGCCAGTGCCCACCACTCACACCGTGTGGCACAGGACTTTGCATCAAACAAAGGCATTTCATTTTTACCCTTTAATCTAAGGTTAGTTGCCTGCCAGTGTGTGTCAGGCCGACTTCCACAGACTGTAGTGTGCCCACTGCCAGTGCCCACCACCACTCATACCGGGTGGCACAGGCATTTAATTTTTACACTTTAGTCTAATTTCAGTTGCTTGCCTGCTGCCAGTGTGTGTCAGGCCAACTTCCACAGACTGTAGTGTGCCCACTGCCAGTGCCCACCACCACTCATACCGGGTGGCACAGGCATTTAATTTTTACACTTTAGTCTAATTTCAGTTGCTTGCCTGCTGCCAGTGTGTGTCAGGCCGACTTCCACAGACTGTAGTGTGCCCACTGCCAGTGCCCACCACCACTCATGCCGGGTGGCACAGTAGCTTGCCGATAAATAAGGCATTTCATTTTTACACTTTAGTCTAAGTTTAGTTGCTTGCCTGCTGCCAGTGTGTGTCAGGCCGACTTCCACAGACTGTAGTGTGCCCACTGCCAGTGCCCACCACCACTCATACCGGGTGTGACAGTAAATTGCACGGTGCAGACGCAGTGACTGTGGATTAAAACAAAAGGGAGGGAGCCAGCGTTTTTTAACCATCTCTCCGTTCAAAAAATCTATTCAATAAATGGCCCCCAGATTGGGGACGTTAGAGGGATTAAACTGATGAGAATAATACTACAGAAAATACCACTCATATCGGGTGTGACAGTAAATTGCACGGCGCAGACGCAGTGACCGTGGATTAAAACAAAGGGGAGGGAGCCAGCGTTTTTTTTAACCATCTCCCTGTTCGAAAAATCAATTCAATAAATGGACCCCAGATTGGGGACGTTAGAGGGATTAAACTGATGAGAATAGTACTACAGAAAATACCACTCATATCGGGTGTGACAGTAAATTGCACGGCGCAGACGCAGTGACCGTGGATTAAAACAAAGGGGAGGGAGCCAGCGTTTTTTTAACCATCTCCCAGTTCGAAAAATCAATTCAATTGACCTTTCGGGGACCCTTGGTGTTGTACGTGGCTGGGTGGAGGAAGAAACCTTCAATGACATCACCGGGACATGGCTAGCTTGGTATCCAACCTTGTGCAAATGGAGAGTTTGCGGTTGTGCAAATGGACTGTTTGCGGTTGTTTCCGGTGCATTAAAAGGGGAGTTTGGTCAGTCAATGTCTGTGAAGCGGGCGTAACCCTTACACTACCTGATCAATACAACATCATACCTGATCGTATACTCACACTGGATGTTTTAAAGCATGTTATTCCAAACAATTTAGGAATGTTACGTGATTTATGCCCTTTATGGATTAAAACCCGACTCTGCGTCCACTACGTAATTTTCCATGGGAGTTTTGCCATGGATCCCCCTCCGGCATGCCACAGTCCAGGTGTTAGTCCCCTTGAAACAACTTTTCCATCACTATTGTGGCCAGAAAGAGTCCCTTTGGTTTTTAAAATTCGCCTGTCTATTGAAGTCTATGGCGGTTCGCCCCGGTTCGCCTGTTCGCGAACATTTGCAGAAGTTCGCGTTCGCCGTTCGCGAACTGAAAATTTTATGTTCGCGACATCACTATTTACTGTACTCGGATACAAGCCTGTTTATTGGATGTTTCCCCCTTTTACTGATATTCTAAATAAAGAATTTATTTTTTTATTTTTTAGCGTCTTACACAGGCAGTGATCTAGTCTGTGGACTGACGATATCCACAGTACTCTTCATTCTGGCATAAGGAGAGACTTCAATGAAGTCCATATGTCCCAATGAGGAACTTGGACAGTGGTTGTCTAAATGAGACAATGCCTTCAATAACAGAATGACAAGGTTAATAAAATAGAGGCCAACAGAGACAACATACCGAGGGTACTTTGCTAGTTTTATACCCTCCATCTGCCTACAAAGTATGAAATACTAATGAAATCGTCATCTAAACCTTCAGGCTGATATCTAAAACAAGAAGAAAACATTGGGATTTTATTATGTGTTTTTCCATACAGTAATTGTAAGAAAGTCACTCATCAAAGTGTAATTTTATATCCAAATGGAACATTTTTAAACAAACATGGCAAATAAGCACAATAAGGCATTTTAAGAGCGCAACAGATAAATGAACTCCCAGTCCAAACAACATTAATATTTCAGTAAATTGGCAACATACAGTGCATTCTACTAACCCTCTGCCAAATTCGCATGTGAGAATCTGTTGTAAACCTCAGAAGAGCAGGGTATTTAAGGGCTTAGCATGTTACTAATATCAAAAAAATTCTTGCAGTTATTCAGGTGTAAACAAAACACAAAGCGTGCAAAACACATGGATAGATGTGTATTCCCTGGGATCAAATACAATCTGTATTATTTCCAATGCTGTATTGTGAATAGAGATCCATTCTTTTCTTCTTACCACTTTCAATACAATGCTTTGTATCAGCTAATATCAGGGTGATGGTATAATTATTCACTTAAAGTACAAAAGGAGTTCTGATCATCAGCAACAATGTTGAAATAATAAGGTCAAGTTTTAGTTTTTGTGTTGTTGTGATGCAAGTGAAAAATGCAACAAAATTGGGTGGTTTGCTTTGATAGACACAGTTCTAGGAAATGCTCACAGAACTGCTTTTGGTTTATAAGGCATCATAATATTTTCTAGTATTTTATTGCGAGTAGAACTGTAAAGAAAAGGGGAGATTTATCAAGACTGGTACAAAAAAACTGTCTTAAGTTATTTTCATGCTAACGTTGCAAGATCCATCAGGGAACAGCCTGTTGAGTCTTTCTGGATCCAATACTGCTGGAAGCTACTGCATTCTGCGGTAATACTAAACCCTCACACTGATGTTAAAATTGAGAGGTTAGTTCGACATATACTACTAGGAGGACATGTCATTACGGGGTTTAACACCACATCACGTTTTCTAATGGTTTGTATATTCTTATGTTTGGAGGTGTATAAACTCCAATTTAAATGTGCCTGCTTTTCATCTACAGGCTACATTTAGGTGCACCTGTTAGGCCCTGGGCCATATCAGCCAGTCTCGGGTGGGGCTCACAGGCACCTCCCATTGCAAGCATGGCTACATGCTGGAGGTTACTGCTAAGCTGTTTGTTAGTCAGGCCTTACACTCCCGTAATTCACCCACTGGCCCCTAGTATCACCCATACGGCACAGGTAGGTGAGTGGTAGGGCCTCGAGCTACTTGAGAGACCTTGGCGTGATGCCCGAGCTTAAGACATGTCCTCCTAGTAGGATATGTCGAACTAACCTCTCAATTTTAACATCAGTGTGAGGGTTTAGTATTACCGCAGAGTGCACCTGTCTTTGCTATTGTTAAGTTTTTGATTGTTCTCCACATACACATAATAGCTACCTTATGTAGGATGGTTATTGTGGTACTTGTAGTCTGTGGCTGGCACCTTCCATTGTATGCATTTTTTTGCTGTTGATTGCCATCATCAACGGACTACAAGTGTAGGATATGCTTCCCTATATACATGCACAACTGCACATGGGTTTGAACATATCCTGCCTGTTTAACACCACATCACGTTTTCTAATGGTTTTTAAGCTACTGCATTCCCAACCGGCCCCATTAAACTAACATGCCTATAATCACCCCAGACGAAAACAGTTGTGAGCATACAGTATTTTCGGGGTTAAGTCTGGATCTCCGCTCGACTCATTATAGTTTAATGAGGTGGGACGGGAATGCAATGACTTCCGACAATGCCGGATCCAGAGAGAACAGCCTTCCGACTCTCACAATGCTTGTGTGAAACTAGCCTCAGTCATACATAGCAACCAGATTCTACCTTTCATTTTTCAGAGCTCCTTTGAAAAATGAAAGGATCAATCTGTTTGTTTGCTATAGGCAGCTAAGCTAGTTTTCCTCTGTGTTTTTTTACATTTTATTACTATGATACAAGTCACGCACATTCTAAAAAACTATTTTGGCACCACTTTCTTTCATACATTATTTCATTCATACATCTACTGTCAGTTTTCAGACTGGGAGCCTAAAGTGGCCCTGAAAAAAAAACGAAAAGGGGCCCCCAGTTTTAGGGGGACAACAAAACCATATACCGCAGAACAGCACAATACACTGCCCCAATAGTTGTGGTAGCCATCAATACATGCCATTTTCTGTTCTTCACCAGTTGTCTCTGATTAAGATATGGTGCAGGAGTCTTAGGAGGTGAGATGTGGGTCACAGCTGTTGAGTTCAGGTACAAAAGTATCCCTAATAGGCTGCATATAATTCTAATCGACCTGCAGTAACTTGTATTCAGCTAGCTATTCCTGGTCTGCTGTATCCCTAGTACTTCATTGAAGGTATTCAACCCTAACGTATCCCTATATGCAGACCTATTATATCCCTATGCTCAGTTGTATTGGCACTACATGTCTCACTCGGTCAGGGTTCATTTTCTTTAAATAGTATTGCTTTACATGTAACATTTAGCAGCACTGCCTTGGGCATCAGGCTACTGTATGTTGACAGCCTTGGGTGAACTTCACTACTGCTTTGCAAATTATGAGAAAACCTTCTCCCTCCTTCTCCTATTTACATTATGGCAACCATAGCAAATATGGTCTTCTTTAAAGCTTCACCCTGCTCAGATGTATCCCAAAAAGAGAAAAAACATATACTCACATTCCCTTTTCCATTTAAAATAAATTAACAGGTTACTTTACATGTATAGTATATACCCCGGAGCATCGAAGAATATCCACTTTCTCCTGATGTGACATTTTGGCAGACTTCTGAGTTCCTGAGAGGTTTACATGCACCGTGTCTGGTGTGGAGGTGGAGATGGTAGGAGTGATAGTGCAGATGGGAGTTGTTGTAGTCACTGTGGTTATCCTCCTAAGTACTTCCTGAGGCTGGGCAGAGAAAATGATGTAGTAAAGTCTAGTGTGGTGTGGCATAATGATGGTATAATAGATCCACAGTACTTTACTAAATCCAGTCAGCAAGTGAGCCACACAACACCAAATAACCATAAAGGGACACACATATAAAATTTTAAAGCTTTATTAATTGATTAAAAAACCAGCAACAAATATATATGTAAAACCAATATCAGAAAAATAGCGGCAGTACAGATAGTAGCCAAGATATGTGGCTCCACCCCCCCCCCCCCCATGCACAAGAGGACCAGGTATATATCTCCCACATAAGGTAAGACCCCTATCTCAGTGCTGATTACATAGCACCCTCTATATTAAAATGTAGAAACAACCCAGCGCCTAAACATGCTAGCCAGATGAGCAAATATGCATATTTAATACAGCTACAAGGCACATTAGTCTACAAATAGTATACCTGAGGGACACTTAAGGAGGAAGATTTAGGCATCTGGCTGAGAGAGGAGCCCACCCCGACGTAAGTTTCGCTCCACTTGCTCAAGGGGCGTATCTAAATCACTCCCTCTAACCTCTTAATATATCCGTATCAATCAAATAAATATAACACACATGTACATAATTAAACCAACCTCACTAGCAGGCGTGTAGTGAAAGCTTGCCATATGAGCGCGCCATCCCGCTGCCATCGGTGACGTCACGCTTGCCAGACATTAGCCGGCCGTATAGTCTCGCGACATTACGCCGTCATCGCGAGAGTACGCACATAATGAAATTCATATACGGCATCTCGCCGCATCGATGGCCCTACAGCGCAAGTCTCGCAAATACTCAAGAGATTTTACCCACACATAATATCAAACTACTGGAGGCCTTAAATAATGACAAATAGGGGGCTAACATAGCTGGCTCACCATATAAAATGATACCATCACATAAAGTGCATATTACTACAGTATAAAAATACATCTCCTTATACTGCATGGTTCAAATGTGGTCACATGATCGCATTCCGGTCATGTGATATATTATTTCCCATTCAATATATCGAAAAATAGAAATTATCATGTACTACTTATGCAAAAAATACTTTATATAAACCAGTGATGTGACAATAAATACAATTACATATATGCAGAAAATTATTGTTATTTGATCCAAATATTGATGCAACATACAAAACTGCATAAGTGCTCAGTGAAAGTGCCAGTGCATAAAGTCCTATGTGCAGTGTAACATGCAAAATCACATAAAGAAGTGAAAAAGTGACAAAAACGGAATTGACAAGGTGCATAATATAAAGACGATCGCATAAGAGTAAATAATAATAAATTCATGAATATAAATACATATGATAATCCAAAGAATCCAATAATATATTATATAAAAAGACTTCAATAAGCCATAATACATGGAGGTATAAATTCATATACACAATACATACCACCCCATAATCTCAAAAACTATGCGCCTCACAGAGTTAAGCTATACACAAGGTCCCCAGTCCTATTAGATGCTCATATGTTCAATTATAAAAGATGGTGTAGTAGCCAGATCCCATAGTCCAAACTAAAGACCTGCATGTGTCCGAAAGGATCTCCAGTCTATCATCCCATCAAAAATCGAAGAGAAAAATCATCTGTAATATGCGGATATATAGGGTTAGGACGATATATAATATATGTTGTATGTATAAAAACATAAATATTAAAAACAAGTATCCATAGACGTCAGTGTATATCAACAGGCCACAGGAGAACAGGCGAGTAGAGGAGCAGCCCAGCATAGACATCTACGATACCAAACAAAAAATTCTATCTATGTATGATGTACAAAAATGCAAAGGCCATACAGACTACAATGTGAAATCCAAAGTTATACTTAACATCCCCAAAGTAAGAGACAGATGTAATCCAATATCTATAAATTGCCATCTATAAAAAGGGGGAGTAGCTAATACCCTCATTTAGACAATGAGGGGATATTGTATTAAGGAGGAAAATCCACTTAGTTTCTCGCTGTGCGAGGATCTTCTTTAAATTACCTACTCTTGGTGACATGATGATCCTATCAATTCCTCTGACTCGTAACAGAGATCCATCTGATTCGTGCCTTTCCTTAAAATGGCGAGGAAGGGTTTTCAACGATGTTAAATCTTCTTCATCTTTGGCTGCATAAATAGATAACACGTGCTCTCTTACCCTTCTTCTCAACTGACGTGTCGTCATACCCACATATATGAGGTCACACGGGCAAATAGCCCAATATATGACAACCACCATGGCACAATTGATGGTATGCGTAATTTTAAATGTTTTGTCATGATTGAAATTATGGAAGCTCTTTCCATATTACTACAAGCTATGCACTTCCCACATGCACTACTCCCCCATGGAGTTCCTTTTGTGCCAAAAGGGTTGGGAACTTTACGAGTATAAAGGCTCCGAGTCAGATGGTCTTGCAAATTTTTTGCCCTACGATATGTTATGGATGGTATAACATCTCGTTGTTGAGGGTCCTGTGTGAGAATATCTCAGTATTTAGTCAGAGCAGTATTGACTGCCTTCCACTTAGAGTTAAAATTCATAATAAATCTGACTACTGGTTTGTCCTCACGTCTCACTTTTTATGGAGTAAATCTCTAACTGAAGGCACCTGTTTTGTCGAATTTTCATATGTGCCCACATTGCTGAGAAAAATTATGTTTTAATATATGCAAATGGTCTTTTAGGAGCAATGGGAGTGTTGCTGTCAGACCTAGAGGTTCCACTTTCTCTGCAACTGCTAGACCCTCTCCACTTTAGGAAAAGTCAGGGCGAGGTGTGATGACATGTTCACTGCCTGGCATTGTCAATAAAAATGGAGAAGACGTGAGATTTGCAGAGAGATCAGAACCTATAGCCTATGTCAGTTCTGCATTGCAAACCTCCCCCCCCCCCCCCCACAAGAATAGAACAGATTTTTTTAAAAACCTCAAGTTTCTTTATAGGCTCATTGCCAGCACAGTACCCCAATAGCATTCTGCTGAAAATGTTGAGCAATTGCACATTTTTCTAGTGTATTATATAAATCATATTACACGCATTGCTTTATAGCAAAAGTATTTACGGCAATAACTCCATTTTATATAAGTGTTATAAAACGCTGTCATGCTGTATGTCCGTTTCGGCCACTATTTTGCTGTCCTGGGCAGGTGTGGACATTGCCCAACTCTCCCTGTGTATATTGAGACTAGCTCTCAGTGAACATCATTTGAGCCCTGCACGAGTTAATACTTTCCTAGTGCTCCCAGCCCAGCTGCTGATTAAGGAGCTGGTTAGAGCAAGTAGGTTACCATTACACTAACAATATATCCCCTAAAATATACCGGACAGCCTGTAAATAACCCTTAAACATGCTGACTCACGAAAAACTGAAATACCTATAGCAAAGCAACAGAGTCTTTGAATGGCAAAAAAATTGTATATAAAATATATTGTTTATTGATTATGTCAATTAAAAACATAGAGATAACAAGACACATATAAAGGTGTGGTGTCTCCAAGGGCACACAGTATACATGGGGGGTAGAAATGCTAAGAACCCAAAAGGCTGCACATAATTGTATAAACAATCACTATAAAGTGCAAACAACATCAAGTGCAATGTGCCAAGTGCATACACAGTATAAGGGAGCAGAAGCTTATAAGTAAAATTGTACAATTACCCACATAAAGGTAAGCATGGTCACCAAATACATATAAAGCTTACCCATATAATTTAGATGTCACCACAAGGAGAGACCACACACCCTGATTCAGACCACGCCTTTTGTCTAATTCCTTGGTTCTTCACACCAGTGTCTCTGATTCCTCTGGGTCAGCAGTCAACTCAAGTACACCAGAACTACTCAAGGAGGGAGTGGCCTGGTTGGTTCCATGTGTCAAAGATCCCTGTACAGGGCTTAAAGGATGAAAACCAGGGAGCCGCCGGGAAAAGTCAAACTGGTTAGTTGGCACAGTGGGTCCACACCCACTGCTCATTACAAATGCATTGTGCATAGACATTTTACTGCAAACACTGCATTATTATATTAATGTTAGCGGATGCATTGCTGCATCAGAGCATGTTTTTAATAAACATTTATTCATAGACATTTTAGCCACGTCACTTTTCAAAGTGGTCTATGTTAAGGCTGATAAGTGAGATTAGACCAGGATTATGGCACATCTATTATCTGCGACACTTAGAAATGTCACAAAAAAGTTGCATAAGACTCCAGGCAGCCACCTGGGGTATATTTTTTAAGACTTACATACTACTCAATGCAGTTACCTAATACATGATAACTCTACTTTTCAGAAACTTGGTGCAATCACAAAATGCAAAACCAAAATGAAAAAAGACATAAAACGATCTCAAATGATAAATGTCCCACTAGTTCCAAAATATTTCACCACAAAAACTGCATTGTTATATCAGTATTAGCAGACACATAACTGCATCAGGCCATGTGTTTCATAGACATTTTAGAACAAAACTTTTATTGTTGAATCAGTAATATTAAATTATAGAAAACACAGTTGTAATTTTGCTAGTATCATAAAACAAACTGACAAACTGTGCATACCAAACCCATGACTTCTCAGTTATAGAAAACTCATGACTTTTCATTTAGAGGCCTCATAATGAAATGTCTGGAAAACAGAAGAGTGCAAAATGAAAGACCTATGCCTCATCCTCCCAGATACAGTGGGTGGGTATCAGCAGCAGTAGCAGTACCAGCCAGCCAGTAGTAGTAGTAGCAGGCCACAGTTCTCTCTGACTTCCAAAAGGCACAACATTAATAGTGAAGATGAGATTGTGGACTGGATGGCTTACTCCTCCTCTCAGGATCATTTTAAGGTCACCTCTGAATCTGATACTGTGCCTTGGAGCCAGGGGTCACACCATTCCTCCTGCTTCTCCTCCTTGCTATCCCAGAGAAGCCTTTAAGTTGCATCCTCTCTGACTTCTTTGCCTCTTCCTAGTGGGGAGCTTTATTTTTCTAAGAAGAGGCAACAAAATCCCACCATGCATTATGGAAGATACTCACAAGAGTCTCCCTGTTGAAGACTTGTGTGAGAACAGTCAGTGTTTGGACTGCCACGAGGAAGGGGTCAGCAGGAAGCATAGCTAGATTGGTAGTGGTGGTGGTAGTCTTGGCACCTGTAGTCATGGTGGTGGTGGTGGGGGTAGTGGTAGTGACAGTGGCACTCAGGGAAAATACAGGAATCGGGGGTGGGGACAAGTAGCCCATGATGACATATCACTGATAAAAGTGGTGTGGAGAGTGAGTATGATGATGAAGATTGTGTGTTGTACCTAGCAGTCAGATTGGGGTGCTGAGATGAAGGTAACTTAAAAGGAGCAGAAGAAATGTATGGCCAGAACCTCCCAAAAATGCTACCGCCTGATCTGCTTCAGAAACTGGCAATGCCACTGATACTGTGGGCGCAGGCTAAAAATGTGCCAGACCTCAGCGAAGCTCAGCTACTGCTAGCACATTGAGAGTATCTCCCATCTGACAGTTTTTCTCCACAGTATTGAAATACAAACGCATTGCTGCATGCATGGGTGTTCAAACACAAACACAGGCACCACAGATCTACTGAACCACATTACCAGTTATTGTGGGAAAATAGAAGTGGTCATCTGTAGTGTTGAGCGAACAGTTCGAGAATAGTTCGGGTTCGTACCGAATTTTGGGGTGTCCGGGACCCGGACCCGAACCCGGACATTTTCAAAAAAGTTCGGGTTCGGGGTTCGTCGATTACTTCCCGCTTTCTGAAGGGCTGCACAGCAGCCAATCAGCTAGCGTTTTACTTCTTGCCCTAAGAGCCCATCACAGCCATGCCTACTAATGGCATGGCTGTGATTGGCCAAGTGCAGCATGTGACCCAGCCTCTATTTAAGCTGGAGTCACGTAGCGCCGCATGTCACACTGCTCTGATTAGTGTAGGGAGAGGACGCAGCTTCTGTCAGGGCGAGATTAGGCAGGTTAAAGTCAGCAACAGCACCTAATGAACGGATCAATTTACAGCTGAGAATCATTGAACTTCTGCTAGTTACTTGCTCGCTGGTTTTTAGGCTGCACAGAGCGTTTTTCTGTCACTTATTTTCTGGGTTGATCGGCGGCCATTTTGTGACTTGTGGTGCGCCAGAAGAAGCTGCCACCAAGTCCATCAATCCATCAATACTAGTTTTTTTTTTTGTTGCTATATCCTACATCAGGGGCTTGGCTGTGCTAATTGTCACCCCTAGAAACTCAGGAAAGAAATTTCTATATTTTATTGAGGGGTTAAATACAATTGCCCAAATACCAATCCCCTAAATCTGGTGTTCCAGCTTTGGTTAGACAAGTATAATACTGTCTGCTGTCTGGCAAAGGATAGATTATTTTCTGGGGGTAAATTCAATTGCCAAAATAGCAATACCATAAATCAGTGGTTTCAGCTGTGGCTGGCAAAATAGAATAGTGTCCGAGGAAACGCACACACGTACAGACGCACGTACACGATTCTTGAATAGTTGTATTATCGCGATAATAAAACTAACAGTGTAAAGTTGACTGTATTGCTCTAAGTTATATTCGCGTACGAATGTAACTTCTATTACAGCACACCAATACTAAAACTGACTAAGAGACAGCTTTAAGTTCTATTCGAACGCGATTGCAACTTTGGAACTTAAAGTGGTGTACGATTTTAAAAGTTGAGTACTAAAAGTTGGAATCGCAATGCGATTCTTATGTATTTACTTATCGCATGATTACAACTTTATACCACAGTCTGTAGAACATCTCCAGTAGAATGTACTGTCGGATGTAGAATTAAGCTGAAATCGCACATGCATTATTATATATCTGTAATCGCATTGCCGTTTCAACTTAGCATTGCTAATATTCATCCATATTCGCTAACTTACTGACTCAGTAAGTTAACGATATGGATGGAATTATTTAGCAATGCTAAGTTGAAATCGCAATGCGATTAAGCAAATATATAAGAATCGCATTGCGATTTCAACTTAATTCTCAGATCCGACAGTACATTCTACTGGAGGAGGCGTTCCCATGGTGATCGTTAGCTCAAAGTTGTAATCACAATGCGCTTATTGCGGTATATTATCCCTCTGGGTGTCTATTACAGCCTTTTTAGTGCCCAAAAGATCGGGTCCCCATTGACTTCTATGGGGTTCGGGTTCGGGATGAAGTTCGGGTTGAGTTCGGATCACGAACCCGGACATTTTCCGGAAGTTCGGCCGAACCTCTCGAACCCGAACATCCAGGTGTTCGCTCATCTCTAGTCATCAGCTGGCACAACAAAAGTGTCCTCCTTCTCCCAGTCTCCTTTGTAGCAGCCAGGCATCATCCACATGCAGTACAGTATCCTTGTCATCATCACTTATTGCTTCTCCCACTCAGCCTTCTCCTCCCCCCTTTCCTTCTCCGGAATGTGTGACCAAGAAACAACTTTATGCTGGTGTGCAAACTTAATTTCCACCTTCAAGTTGCTGGCATTGCAGTCACTGCCATACCAGTTAGTAGATGCTGCTGCCTTTAGGAAGCTGATGGGGTTCATTATTTCTCCAAAAAAGCCATCACTGCCTTGTACTATCACAAGCCAGAAAACGTAGCTGCTCTTTTCAATTTTCAGTACTGCTGCAAGAAGGCCAGGTCCCATTGACACCTCTGCGTTTGTGTTGGTCTGGTTCTTAAGCCAAGCAGTTATCAGCCTCCACCATGGACATTGTTCCATCCCCAACAGAAGCAGAGCGTCGCTCCCTCTCTCCTATTATAGATATAAAATGATGTGTTGCTATGCTGTGTTAGAGCTGATTGGACTGAATGTGAGTAGCTGCATAGGCCATCACTTGCTAAAGTGCTTCAATCAGCAAACAATCTGCTAGCTCACTTCCCGCCAACTCAAACTGAGCAAAATGGTCAGCGAAAATAGCAGAAATATTGTGGCTGCTCTACATTTGGGGAAATAACACATGCTCCCTGCATGGCTCATGTGATTAATTTAGTTTTGCAATGCTTTTTGAAAAAGTATATCGGCCAAGGTGCTGGCAATGTCCTGGAGACTGACCTTGCATTTAAACTATTTTACTTACTCCTGGATTTGCAGCAACAGTACAATCTATCATTACAATGCTTGAGCTGCAAAGTTCCAACTCACTGGAATTCTGTCTTGCATATGCTAGATGTGCACCAGACCACATCAGCAGGGAGCATGTGTTTCAAAGTCAAGCAGTAGCAGCTCATCACAAGTGCCTATTGCATACTAAGGCCCTTCGAATAGGCCATCAGATTTGTCAGTAGGGACAACTGTGGCATCAAAAATGTCACCCCCTGATGTTTATCTTAGAGCAGATGCTCATGCTGATACAACAAGGAATGGCAGAACAGCTTAGGTACTGTATTTTGCTAGCTGCCCTGAAGCTGTTGGGGACCCACACAGAGAAAGCCCCATGGAAGAGTAGGGTGAGTAACTACCAATGGAGGAGGAGTAGTCAGTGGTGGAGGAACAGTCGCAGGCTAATGATGATGATCAGTGGCGTAGCTAGAAATGACTGGGCCCCACAGCATATTTTTAAACGGGCAGGCAGGCGTCATACTGATTAGCGTCATCACTGTCACTTATCAGCACTAATACTAATATAGTATCTGTAAGTGATCAAGACTGATCGCAATCAGATCTATATCAGTACATTAGGGTCACTTTAGGGTCTATAGAAAACGCATTGTTCGCCTGATCAGGCCTGATCTTGTGCGCACACTTGCGTTCAGTCCGCCCACCGCAGTGACAGAAATTATTTTTTTCTGATCACTGCAAAAACACAGTAAAATCTCTGCACAGCTATAAAAGATCACTTTTGAGTTATTGGATCTTTATTAGCGTTACTTCATGAGCACTCCCTTTACTAGGTAGAGTGTGCTTTTTCCTGGGTAGTTTCAGAGGAATACCTCTAAATTTAGTTACTCCAAAATGGCAAAAAGGGTATTCAGCTGAAGAGGCCTACAGGATTCTGGCCGTGATGGATGAAAGCGATGGGGACGCTTCATCCGCTGAATCCAGTGGTTCAGAATATGAACCCAGTAGACAGCATGTGGCACTCTAACCGCTAGCGAGATGACGAGGTTGAGGTCCCTGCTACGGTCAGGCGTGCACCGACGCCATGTCAGTGTTTCGCATACCCCACGTGTGGGAGAGCTTCATATGCAGCAGAGTGGTGCTAGCGCTGACCTTTTATGGTGCGTACGCACCGGCTGCCAGCACATCCTGGACCTTCTACCAGCACTGCCGTATTCCCTGGTGAAGTGGCGAGCACCAGAAGGGCAGTTGCTGGTGCGGTGGCACGTGCACTAACTGCCTCTGTCGCAGCCACCGCGTTCTCAGGCCCGTAGACCCTTAGTCTCCCAGAGGTGCTGGCAAGCCCTAATTGGCAATCCCCTCCTTCCGCTGCACCCGTATTGCCCCCTTTCACCGCCCAGTCAGGATTTCGCATGGAGACAGCCAATTTCGGATCGGATCCTTGAATTTTTGAGCTGTTCTTCACCGCGGATCTCTACGACTTAGTTGTGGCAGAAACCAGCCGATACGCCACACAATATATAGCCGCCATTCGGAAAGCTTTATGCTCCAGCCTTTCCGGTGAAAAACCAATCACCGTTTCGAATTTAAAACATTTTTGGGCCTCACCCTCAGCATGGGCATAACTAAAAATGTATTGTGGTCATATTGGTCTAAGACCCAATACATTACATGCCCATGTACTCTGCTGCAATGTCAGAGGCATGGTTTGAGGTCATCATGCGCTTTATGCATCTTACTGACAATGAAACCTGTCATCCAAGAGGCCACCCTGCTTATGACCGGCTCCATAAAAATTCGGCCCCTCATAGACCATTTGTCATCCAAATTTGCAGATCAGTATACCCCAGTCAGAACATCTGCATAGACGAGTCCCTAGTGCAATTCACCGGGCGCCTTGGCATCAAACAGTACATCCCCAGCAAGCGCGCCCGCTACTGGGTTTAAAGTGTATAAGCTCTGTGAAAGGGCCACAGGCTATACATATCGTTTTAGGGTCTATGAGGAAAAGACTCCAAACTGGAGCCGGTTGGATGCCCTGACTACCTGGGCTGCACTGGCAAGATTGTCTGGGACTTGGTGTCACCCTTAGTCTGCAAGGGGTACCACTTATACGTGGACAATTTTTACACAAGTGTGGCCCTCTTTCGCACCTCATCTAGTCGGAATCCAATGCTGTGGCACCGTGGCGCTAAGGTCGCGGGGCTTCCCCAACGGCTCATTAATACCCGACTTGCACGGAGAGGGCTGCCTTGTGTGACCAAGAACTGCTCGCGGTGAAGTGGCGGGACAAGAGGGTCGCTGTACCTTCTGTCCACCATTCACGCAGACACAACTGTCCAAATAGAACGGGCGACAGGAATCATTGAAAAGCCCTCTCAGTCCACAATTATAATCTCCACA